>OX465295.1:123407741-124054594 GCA_949987735.1 Leucophora obtusa | reverse complement strand
CATATGAAATACTAGCGGGCGCAGCCGGCTACGTTGTTAGCGTGCCTTAAAGGTTAAGGGGGGGAGGGCGTAGCCCTCCACAATTTTTATTAAATTCGTTTTTTTATTTAAAGCCTTCACCCAGCCACCACAAATAAATAATTCTGCACAACAATGGGTTTAAAATAAATAAATATTTGATCACTTTTGCTCATGAGAGTGGAGTGTTAGTAATGAATCCATAATAATTTGCAATATACGTGTGTATGTCAAGATAATTTGGTAAAGTGCGAACTTAGGTAGATAGACCCGTAAGTAGTTTTGTTCATTTGTGTTTTGAATGAAAATAAATAACGTAAAGCAGGGTTGAAAAGCATTTTATAATATTAAAAATAGCGGGCAAAGCTACGTTGTTAGCGTGTCTTAAAGTTTTTTTTTTAATTCCAGTTTATGTAAAGGTAGACCTGGCAATTCAAGTAAATTCACAAATTCAGTTGGAAAATTTACTGCGTCGGTTTCTTCCACCGGTGCTTCGTTACATGAAGTTTAAATATCGGAATATATAAGTTCCATTCCTTTTCTAAGGTTTTTTCTCTTTCAGAAAATTTGTTTAACTTTTTGGAGAGTATGTTTCAATGCTACATAAGTTTCATATTCCGTTGATAGTGTTTGAACAGGTAATTCCCTCTTCCAATCCATTTGCAATGTCTATAATTTCAATTCCACTCGTTCAACGTTTATATCCATTTCATTCCACTTGTGTAGTGTTTCAATCCCACTCGTTTCCTATTTAGTTTCTTAATTTTAGTGTTTCATATACACTTGTTCTTTAAGTTTTAGGTTTCTAGCTAAAGACGCAGACGTTAAGGGGGGGGGGGGGGCAATTTTCCCCTTTTGAACCACCATTTTTACCACGTTCCTGTCCAAAGTCCTAGAAATGCCTTGTCGATAAGTTAGCCCATACTCCAAGGAAAACATATTATATATTACAGGTTTCTAGCCCTTTCTAGTTAGAAGGGTTCGGTTAGGCCATCAAGGGGGAGAATTATTCCGTTTTTTACCCCTCCCGGTAGGAATTTCCAAAAATTCCGTCTTAGAGGACGTCTGCGTTGGAGGAGGAACCTACTACATACATAATTTTAGGTCTCTATATCCAGCAGTTTGGCCAGGCCGTCAAGGGGGAAGTTTTTTCCCTTTTTACCTCTCCCGGTATGAATTTACAAAAATACCATCTTAGGGGACGTCAACGTTGGAGAAGGAACCCAAATACCGAATTTAAGATCCCTTGTTCCAGCAGTTTGGCCAGGCCGTTAAGGGGGAGACTTTTCCTGTTTTTGACCCTACCTGTAGAAATTTCCAAAAATCTCATCTTAGCGGATGTCTACAATAGAGGAGGAACTTTAATACCAAATTTCAACTTCCTACCTCCAGCGGTTTGGGCAGGCCTTTAAGCGGCACTTTTCGCTTCATTAATCTCCATTTTTGCAATGTCCCTGTCCAAAAAGCACCTTCTCGGTAAGTGAGCACATAATCCAAGTAACATATGTTTTACATTTCAGGTTTCTAGCCAACTTTTACTATTTGTGCCCCTCTCGGTAGGAATTTCCGAAAATCCATCGACAGGGAATTCCAGCTTCCTAGTTCCAGCAGTTTGAGCAGGCTGAGAGGAACTTAAGTACCGAATTTCGGCTTCCTAGTTCCAGCAGTTTGGACAGGTCGTTAAGGGGCAACTTTCCCTTTTTGAGCCCCCATTTTATAACGACCCTGTCCAAAATTCAAAAAAGTATCTTTCTAATAAGTTAGCCCTCACTCCAGGGACCCACATTTTAAGCTTCAGGTTTCTAGCCGAAGGGGTTTTTACCGGCCCCCAAGGTGAGGCTTTTCTTCTTTTTGCCCCTCCCTTTAGGAATTTACAAAAATTCCATCTTCGCGGCTATCTGCGATGGATGAGGAACATTCATACCAAATTTCAACTGCATTGCCTAAGCGGTTTGGGCAGGCCGTTAGTGGGGACATTTTTCCCTTTCAACCACCATTTTTACTATGTTCCTGTTCCAAAATAGAAAAATTACGTTGCCGGTGAGTTAGTCCTACTCCAAGGAATACATATTTAAAATTTTAGGTTGGCCAAAAGGGATTGGGCAAGCCGTGAGGAGGAGACTTTTACCTTATTTCCCCTCCCGATAGGAATTTCAAAAATTCCGTCTAAGCGGACGCCTACACAGAAGGAGGAACTCACATACCGAGTTTCCTTTTGGGATATCCTGTAGGGAATTCCAAAAATACAAACTTAGTCGATGTCTACTACAGTGGAGGAACCTGTATACCAAATTTCAACTTCTTACCTCCAGTGGTTTGGGCAGGCACTTTTCCAATTTGTGAGACTGTTTATGGGGAGACTTTTCCCCTTTTTGCCCGTTCCGGTTGGAATTTCCAAAAATCCCGTCTTAGCGCACGTCTATGCCGAATATCAAGAAACCTTGTTTTAGTGGAGATATCCGTGGGGGGAGGAAAAAAAGTAGTTTTTTTGAAATTATATACTATTTTAAATGGTACTTTTTTGGAAAAACGAAATTTTTTGGAAAAAGATACTTTGTTTTTACAAAGTACTTTATTTGTACTTTTTTTGGAAAAGGTATTTTTTTTTAAAAAGGTGTTTTTTTTTTGGAAAAATGTATGTTTTTTGGAAAAAGGTACTTTTTTGGAAAAGGTACTTCTTTTGGTACTTTTTTTTTTAGGAAAAGGTACTTTTTTTTAGAAAAGCTACTTTTTTTTGAAAAAGGTATTTTTTTGAAAAAATGTATGTTTTTTGGGAAAAGGAACATTTTTTTAGAAAAAGGTACTTTTTTTGGGAAAAGGTACTTTTTTTGGAAAATTTACTTTTTTTGAAAAAGTTATTTTTTTGGAAAAATGTATGTTTTTTGGGAAACGGTACTTTTTTTTAAAAAGGTACATTTTTTTAGAAAAAGGTACATTTTTTGGAAAAAGGTACTTTTTTTAAAAAAGGTACTTTTTTGGAAAAAGGTACATTTTTTGAAAAAAGGAATTTTTTTTGGAAAAAGGTACTTTTTTTGGAAAAAGATACTTTTTTTGGAAAAAGATACTTTTTTTTGGAAAAAGGTACTTTTTTGGAAAAAGGTACTTTTTTTGGAAAAAGGTACTTTTTTTTGGAAAAAGGTACTTTTTTTGGAAAAAGGTACTTTTTTTGAAAAAAGGTACTTTTTTTGAAAAAAGGTACTTTTTTTGGAAAAAGGTACTTTTTTTTTGGAAAAGGGTACTTTTTTTTGGAAAAAGGTACTTTTTTTGGAAAAAGGTACTTTTTTTCGGAATAAGGTACTTTTTTTGGAAAAAGGTACTTTTTTTTGGAAAAAGGTACTTTTTTCGGAAAAAGGTACTTTTTTTGGAAAAGGTACTTTTTTGGAAAAAGGTACTTTATTTGGAAAAAGGTACTTTTTTTGGAAAAAGGTACTTTTTTTGGAAAAAGGTACTTTTTTTGGAAAAAGGTACTTTTTTTGGAAAAAGGTACTTTTTTTGGAAAAAGGTACTTTTTTTGGAAAAAGGTACTTTTTTTGGAAAAAGGTACTTTTTTTGGAAAAAGGTACTTTTTTTGGAAAAAGGAATTTTTTTTGGAAAAAGGTACTTTTTTTGGAAAAAGGTCCTTTTTTTGGAAAGAGGTACTTTTTTTGGAATAAGGTACTTTTTTTGGAAAAAGGTACTTTTTTTGGAAAAAGGTACTTTTTTTTGGAAAAAGGTACTTTTTTCGGAAAAAGGTACTTTTTTTGGAAAAAGGTACTTTTTTTGGAAAAAGGTACTTTTTTTGGAAAAAGGTACTTTTTTTGGAAAAAGGTACTTTTTTTTGAAAAAGGTACTTTTTTTGGAAAAAGGTACTTTTTTGGGAAAATGGTACTTTTTTTGGGAAAAGGTACTTTTTTGGAAGAAGGTACTTTTTTTGTCCCCTTTTTGCCCCTCCCGATAAGAATTTCCAAAAATGCCGTCTCAACGGACGTCTACACCGGTCGAGGAATCTACATACCAAATTTCAACTTCATAGCTCCAGCAGTTTGAGCAGGCCCTCAAGGGGGAGACTTTTTCCCCTTTTTGCCCGTCCCTGTAAAAATTTCCAAAACTCCCGTCTTGGCGGATGTCTACGATAGTGGAGGAACCTTTATACCAAATTTCAACTTCCTACCTCCAGCGGTTTGGGCAGGCCGTCAAGGGGGGCCTTTTTCCCCCCCATTTTTACAACGTCCCTGTCCAAAATTCTAGAAAGTACTTTCCAGAAAAGTTAGCCCCTACTCCAAGGAACACATATCTTAAATTTCAGCTTTCTAGCCAAAGGGGTTTTGGCAGGCCGTCAAGGGGGACACTTTCCCCCTTTTTGCCCGTTCCGATAGGAATTTCCAAAAATCCCGTCTTAGTGGACGTCTACCCCGAAAGAGGAACCTACATACCAAATTTCAACTTCCTAGCTTCAGCGGTTTGGGCTGGGCGATGTTGAGTCAGTCAGTCAGTCAGTCACGTTATTCTTTTATATATAGAGATATAACACTGCTCTACCCACTAAGCTAAAAATTACCCACGATTTGGGTAAATAACCGTTATGTGGCAACACTGATTTAAAGACAAAAAACTAAAAACGCCAGTTTAAAATCAATACACCGAACTGGGTGAAAATTGTATACATAGTTGTATTTTTGCAATTATACTTGGCAGGGATGATAAATCGAAGTTCTGAAATAGTACTAACTAGTTTAAAATATAGTACTTTTTCACCTCTATAGTGCCAAAATATTGTTTTCATTTAATTTTTGTTATCAGTATAAATTAACAAATAAAAAGTGATCAAAAAAATAAAGATTTTTGTTTTTTGATTAGTTAAAAATTACCTTGCAGAAAAATGGACGAAATTATCAGATTATTTTTGAAAAATATTAGTAAGATAGGCAGTACCCAAACTGTTTAATATACAAAATTTTAGTTATATTTTAGTTAACAAAAAATAACAACTTAACCTACTAAAATCAGCAACAAATTTAGCGGAGTAATTAAACTAAAAACCACAAAAAATTAAAATTTTGAGATCTTCTTCGACATTTTTTTTAATGCGAATAAAATCTAACCTTCTTAAATCAGCAGTTTAGAAACCATTTCGTATTCAGCTTCGTTTATGAATATCATAATAATATTTTCGAATGAAGACATTGATTGACAATCGAATCAAATGAATTTAATGATTGTATTATTTGAATTAAGAATTTATTCAATTCTCGGATATAGGGTTTGAAAATCGCATAAGTAAGTAAATTTTTTAGGAGTTCTGAGTTTTGTGTCTTTTGTTCGTTACAAAAAACACAAAAAATTCTCGACTTTTTAATTCTCCGAATTTTTAATATTTCTTTGTACACGTATTTTAATAATTTCTTCCACATTTTTTATATCTTCAACTTGAGTTCTAAAGATTTTTTATTCTAAATATTTTTAACATGTATTTTTTATTTAAAATTCCGATATTTGATGTGTTCGCTAGAGGCAAAAAATAAAAAAGGGTAAAATGACATAAAAAAGGTGTAAGTTACCTCGTTTTAGTATGTATTATAGCTCTATCCAAGTTTTCTGTATAACTTATATGATATGCTTTGTAAAAAAATAAGAAAACAAAAATTAACTATAGCTTTACAAAAAAAAAACTTGGTAAATAATTCTTATTCTGTTTTTGGAATAATTATCAATACTTTATTAAACTTAGGTTATGTTTTATTTATTGACTTAAATTATTTAACTCTTTCCTTCCCCCTTATTAAAACATTTTGATTAATTTAATTAGTTATTTATTTTACAATTATTACTAGCATATTACATTCCATGCTTTTTATTATATTATAAATATGTGTTATACTAAAAATACTTATAATAAATAAGAAAATTATATTAACGTGTTTGCCACGTATGCATAAGTTCATTATGCATATGTTACTTCATGCAGCTTCCTTCCTTACCTTCTTTCTTGGAATGCAAACCCTTTATCAATTCCAAATGGATTTCTTTAGCACTATATGATTTAGTTTATTTCAATTAAATTTATGTCCTGTATTGCTTTTCACTTTTGGCATCTACTTTCAGCGTTATTTTTTTTTTTTTTTTGCAGTTCCCAACTTTGGCTATTTTAATGATATTTTTAGGAATTGTTCACATTTTACAACCATTTGGCTGCAAATAAATTAATTGTGAAGCTTCCTAAGTTCATTTTGTGTCTCGTATAAACTATAACCTTTCCAATAATTTAACTAAATATTGACAATTTTTAAACATATAAGAAAAGAACGTGATTTAACATAATATACAAAGGAATTTTGAAATGTACAAAGCAATTTTATACCACTAAAAAGTTATATTTTTAGGTAATTTATATAAAAAATGAAGAATCTCATTTAAACTAAGATAAAAAACTATTTTTTTCTGTAGGGAAATGGTGTTTACCAAGCATGATTATATAATATTACATAGCTACGCTAATTTTCTACGTGTATAAATACAATAATTCCTATGAAAATTAAAACAAGCACAAAAATGGGAAAATGTGTAAATAGTACTAAATGATCCAAAGGGGTACTTTAGTACTTTTGAGTTTCAAATAATACCACAAGAAGTACTATAGTACTAACTTTATTATCCCTGGGCAACACTGATTTAAAGCAGTGACGAAGAACACTTGTTAGAACGACGAAGATTAATCGGCTTTTTACGCACAATCATTTACACCCAAAAAATTCCTTAGTTGATAATAACGAATATTTCAACTATCTCATAGGTGAATTCCCCTTACTATAATATAGTTGAATTGATTTACTTGGTGTCAACTAAGTTTTTTAAATATCAATAATTGAACTATAAATTCAATTATTGTTAACGATATCATAGTTGAGATTTTAAAACTTCTTTAAATAGTGGGTTACAACCATTTTGAAATTAAATCGGGGTTTAACTATTATAAAGATTTTATTTTAAAAGCATTTATGCTTAAATTCTGTAGATTTTATTTTTTATTTTATTATAAATCACATAACAACAACAATTAAATACAAGGATTATAAATGCAGAAGTTATTAAAAAAAATAATTTTTAATATTAAAGTCTCTTGAGTGTATAATTGAAGGATATTTTGATGAGTTTGTTGTCTAGATTCCATGTATTTCCAAACATTATTCTCTCCCATATATTGTTGGTAGTGACATTTTCCTGTAAAATTAAGGAACAATCATATGTTCAAATTATCTCGTCAAAGATGTAAACAAACTTAAAAAATACTTACCAATTCGCAAACACTTGTGTCCAATTTTGTAGCTCTTTATGTACAATATACATATCGTTGGCTTAGTCGGCAAACCTGTCAAGTCCGTTTTTTTTATTTTTTAGGAGAGACAAAAACCTGTCTAACTTTTTTTTGGGTTACCCTTTTTTAAATCTGTAAACGCAGTTTTCTTCTTTAGTTCATCTTGTTTAACCACAAAAAATCATAGAATTCCAAAATAAAAGTTTGCAGACTTATAGGCTCTTTTTGGACTTAGCATATTTGCTCTTTATAATTTTCTATTTTAAATGTGTGTTAATCTTTAATAATGTTTTGTCTTTTTAAATAAACAAAAGTCGCATTTAATTCTATTGAAGAAATTTGTTGAAGCAAAATGTGTGTTGTTTTCAGCTGGACTTAGCATGTGGTTTTCGATATTTTGTTTTTTTGGACTTGACAGATTTGCTTACCACTGCATAACAACAAGAAAAAACAACATAACGAAGTTTTTTTTTTTTTTTGTAAATGATGTGTTTTGAGTTACACTAGCATACTACATCAAAAACTCAATTTGCATAAAAATTGGACTTGACAGGTTTGCCGACTAAGCCAACGATATATATGTTGTAAATTTATTTGTAATTTAAAATACAAAAATTAATCTTTTCCTTTACATTTTTATAGCTTATTTTTTTTTTAAATTTCACATTTATTTCAATTTTAAAAATTTTTAAATTATTTTTCACAGGGTAATTATAAAAGTATTTTTAATTACAAATGCATAATGATTGTTAATGATTATATTAGTTGTTTTAAATTTATTTCAATTCAACTAATGATTTTTTTAACTATGCAAACATGGAATTTTATCGGTGTAGCTATTCAGAATTGAACAAAGTAGGTATACTTTGGTACGCTATGTTTGATAAAATATGTACACAGATAATAATTTGTAACAACCAATGAAATTAAAATATATGTAAATATAAAATGTTTATATACATATATTTTAATTTCATATTAACACAGTCTAGCTATATAAATTTTATAAGTTAAAAATTTTAAAAATCTCTGCATTATAATTGTTTATATTAAAAACAATTACAACGCAGAGATTTTTAACTTTGTTGTATTTAATAAGAATTAATATAAAATAATTATTTTGATTTTTTTCCTTTTTGTTTTTTTAATTTATTAATATTTATAACATTATTTATCTATTTTTTTTAACTTAATACATTATTGGCAAAGAACTTATGTACCTATTTTTTTAAATTTATTTATTAATTGCTTTTATGTTTATTTCTTTTTTAACTCATGTACCTATTTTCTTAATGAATATTTACTTTTATTTCTTAATCAATTAAATTCACCAACTAAATCATTTCAACTATATTATAGTTAGGGGAATTCACCTATGAGATAGTTGAAATATTCGTTATTATCAACTAAGGAATTTTTTGGGTGTAGCTGTTTTTTTGCTCTTTACGCTCTATGTTTTTCGTTTCGTTAACGTTCGGGTGTGTACCACTGTTGGTAAAAGTGGCACAAAAGTGCCATTTGTGGCACTATTGAATGTTCAATGGCACCTTGGCACTTTCCATAGAATTTTGGCACTTTTTACGAAAATTTATATATAATTTGATAAAAGATCGATATCGCTGGTTTTCCATTAAAAGCCACGCGTATTAAGAAGGGGTAGCAAAATTAAAAAACAAATGCTACACTAAAAATATCTACAATTGGACCACCCTCCAGTCCTTCGGGGACAATTTAATCATTATTTTGATATTTAAAAATAAAAGCAACGGGGATAAAATTAGAAAAACTTTAATTGATTCTATTGTATTGTCAAATTTAATTGTAAAATTTTTTGAAAGTCTTGGACCTGCTAACTTATCTTAAAATAACGTAAGTTTAGTGCTTTACTATAGTTAAGAATGGCATTTTTATATGAAAATATTTGTGGTAGGTAATGTTAAACTCGGGTTACTTTTTAGATAAGTTGCCCGCCTTTTTTTTTTGTCTTTTTACTTAACCCTTAAATGCATGATCTCTACAATTTTAACAATTTTTTTACATATGATTTCTAAAGGCGTGTACATTTCAAGAAAAATACCAAAAAAAATTGCCAAATAGCTAAATTGTGATTATTTTAACGTGTATGAAAAAAAAGAAACAAAAAAAAATTAATTAATTAATTATACATTTATTGTTGCCAAAACTAATTTTATTGCGAGAATACCACTTTAAATATTTAAACAAACATTTTTGAATATTGCACTTTTTGTAAAAAAAAAACGCGTGTTTTAGATTTTTCACAAACATACGAAGCAAAACCAAGATTTTTCCTATAACTGTTTAAAAACTCTGAGTTATAGTTTATAAGAGCACTTTGTGCAGAAAGGGCCCCAATGCCCAAAAATTGAGTTTTATGCATCAAGTGGCGTTTTTTATTAAGAAACTGGTATGTTGCCAAATGGCTACACCATGCATTTAAGGGTTAAAGTAACTAAATGTATAAATATTTGAAATAAAAGCTGAACATATTTTTTTTGAAACATTAAATGTTGCTTAATTTTTTTTTTGGCACTTTTAAAGCTTTTTTGGCACTTTTTTGACATCATTGAGGCACCAAACGAAAATTCTCAAATATCATCACTGGTGTGTACATGTAAACAGCCGATTAATCTTCGTCGATAACAAATAAAAAAGGTAGGTTTAAATTGAATCCACCTAATTAGGTGAATATCTCACACATAGTTGTATTTTGAACTCAGCTAGAATGATCAAACATATAAGAAACCCGATCAAACAACGCATCAAACATTAAAGATATCGGGGGATGTAGATGACGTTTTCGAATTAATTTGATTAATTTACAAATTCTCTCATTAAATAATAATAATATATTGAATTATAATAAAACATTGTTTTCAAAATAATAATAGTAAGGAAATATTGCTTTTTTTGTAACAAGAAAATTATTAAAATTTCAAAATTAATTCAAAACAAAAAACTATAATTAATTATGGACAAAAGTATACAATATTAAATAATTTTCTTTAAAAAAAAAAAAAGTTCGGTCCGAACTCACGGCTTGAACCAGCGACCTACTGATTAAGAGGCGCATTAACCACTCACTACACCACTCAAGCAGATAACAAGAGTTGGTCAATTGCAGGTCATATAACATAGAGATTTTATGAGGTGAATTGGGTGACAATTTTACTTTTTCTCCTTCCAAAGTACGGTCTCGTTTTTCTGTGCATAGTACGCCTTTTAACCCGGGTCAAGCAAATGTTTTGTTTGATGTTTTGTATGATGTTGAGTTTGAAGCGGTTTGTATCTCCTATAATATAATCTCCTTGGTTGTGTTATCGAGCCCTACTTCGACGCCAAGTAGATTATTTTTTATTAATTTATTTGAAAAGCTATTTTTAGAAACACCACCTTACTGTCACAAGGTGGCTAAACTCTGGCAATTGGTCATTTCCAACGACAACGCCATGTTAAAGTGATATTTCTCTTTCAAACAAAAAGACCGATCAACGACCGTTCTCCGCCCCCTTGGGACCTATCATGCGTGTCATCTGGGACCGGTCCCTTTCCCCGTAGGGTATGTTTAGAAAAATGCAATAGTGATTTTATTGTGTTCTATTCTGATTGGAAAAATGTAACATTTTAATGGGGTGAGGGCAACATTTTTTTCCAGAAAAGAAAACGCCATAACATTAGCTTCTTATTATTTCTCAGTCAGGCTATGCCAGCTCTGTTCCAAGAGCTGGCATAGCCTGATGGTTTAGTACGTGATGTGATAATACCGAGGTCGTGGGTTCGAGTCCCGGTAGTGTTAATTAAACTTTTTTATTGTCATTTTTTTTCAGTCTTTAATCATTTTTTTTATATCAATTTATTTTACTAAGATTTTTCGGTTGATTAAGAATCTTTTTCCCCGAGTAAAATTATTTTATTTGAATTTTTTTTGAGATACAAGGAAAAAATTTATTAAGTAACTAAAGTTATTTTGCACATCAATTAACAAAAAAAACAAAATCGTAACTAATTGTTGCACATAAATATTAAAAATTTATGATAGCCGAATTGGATATCGCCATATTTTTTTTAGCATTTTTTTTCTCTTACTGAATTTTGCACGCTCAATTTAGTGAAATAGTTTTTTGTAATTTATAATTCTAAATTTTTTATTATGAATAGTTTATTTTTTTTTTTAAATTGTCATTTCATTTTTCACGTTGCTGAATATTTTAGTTGTATAACCTTATGTTTAAAGGTATAATTTTTTTATTTCAATAAAATGTTAAATTTTAATATGAACTTGTAAAAAGTTTTGTTTTGATTCCTGGGTAACACGTTAGAATAGGAAACAGATGGGATCATGTTTAAATTAACGGTTTTCATTTACATGATCATGGTTGAGAGGGCAAATTTTGGTCGTGTAGACATCTACACACGACTTTGTCAACAAAAATAACTTCTGCTTACACAAAGCTTATTACCGTTTCCTTTTTCTTTATTTTTCCCCTATTTCTCCTAAAATTAATTGCATGCACAAATTAAAATAGCAGTACTCTACACGTTTTGTTTTAATTTGAGCATAAGTAGCACAGAACCTCGACCATTAGCCGACGAGATAGAAGCCGGAAACTGCATGCTACCGCTGCTGACGCTCATATAAACCTACGACTAGATTTCATATATAGACAATTCATAACGTTATATCCTACAAATTTTTAATATGTAATTATAATTAATAATTTTGTTAACTTTGGCTAAAAAATTGCAAGAAATACTTAAAAAACAAATACTAATTAAAATACGATCAAATTGTTTTAAAATCGATTGAAAGAGAAACCTTCAGATACCATTTTTTGAGCAACTCCAAGCAAGTCGACATTCAACCAGCGAGACACGTCATAGGTTTTAAAAGACTCTTAAAACGGATTTGTTTTACATTATCGCAATTAATTTTTAATAAAATTTTTTTGAATTTTTTTAACAAAATAACAAAGTTTCTATTTGTAAAAAAAATGCTTTAACACTATGTGTTGGCTGGAGCAGGCTTTACATAGGGGTTACACGATCAATTTTTGCCTTTCAAGTTTCAATACACTCACATTTTTTTACTAACACACTCACATTTTAAAAATTGAACAGCAACTTGATATCAATTTTTGCTTTCAAGTTTTGGGAAAACTTGACGGTCAAGTTTTA
The DNA here is from genome assembly GCA_949987735.1 of Leucophora obtusa. NCBI lineage: Eukaryota > Metazoa > Arthropoda > Insecta > Diptera > Anthomyiidae > Leucophora > Leucophora obtusa. The sequence goes on along the minus strand of OX465295.1, from coordinate 124,042,092 downwards.
AACAGCTGATCAACTTCTTGTAAATTTATTTTTCTTTTTACAAATATTGTGCCGCAATAAAACACGATTGAAAATAATACGAAATGTGAATATTTTGGTATATCGACGAAATGATTTAAAAATAAAAATAAATAAAAAACTAATTTCTGCTGACATGAAAATGTCTGTGGAAGATGTGAAGAAAAAAATAAAGTCTTTTCGAACAGCCTACAGTGCGGAAACAGCCCACAGAGGCGAGCATTTTTAGTTCTTTCCTTGACGACGGCATCTTGAAAGCAAAATTGACTATCAAGTTCCATGCAGCCTACGTTACAGCTTCAAGTTCAACTGAATTTGACAAGCAGTATGTGTTATCAAATTGAAAGCAAAATCTTGATCATGTAACCTCACTGTTAGGAAATACAATAGACAATTTTTTATTTCTGTTTTTATTCTTTTAAAGTGTAAAATTAATTTTTAAAAGTTTTCCAGCCTCTAGTCGATGATTTTATTTTTATTTATTTTAACAAAAACAGTGCGTATTAATTTTTAAAATTTTATTATTGCAAACATAAAATTTTGAAAGGCTGAAAAACTGCTCTCACTTTGGAAAATCTGTGATAGAGTTCCAACAAACAAATCTGTTAGAAATTTGACATCTGTTACTGCACACTGACGGAATTGTCTACATATTTTTATGAATTTTTATATTGATTCAAGGAAATTTCGCTGGAATTCGTCCATTGAAACACGGAGGAGATTGGACTATAAACCAAAATCTAAAAACAGAATGTTTGAATTGATCGCTTCTGAGTAAAAACATATAACAGAAAGCTGGATAGGAAAGAAAACAACGAATTAGTTACATTGTATTCAAGGCCTTACTTGGGTGAGATGGTTAAGCTGTCGCACTTTAGTATAGTTACATTTGTAAAGTGGGATCATGTATTCGATTCCTACAGCCGACGGGTTGTTGAAAAAAATTGTCATATAGAAAAAATCTAATAATAAAAACATATAAATAATTAATACAATTTAATGGAAAATCACTGACGACGCCTGTCCTACAAATGATCTAGTCTGATCTGAAAATTATAATGTGTTTCAGAGAAAAGGTTAATTCTTCTTCTTAACCTCAAATCAATTAATTAAAATTGCTAAAATTGAATATTAATTACAATATTAATTGCAGCTGTCTATAGGACGTGGGGAACGGGGTTTTTAATTAAAATTGCATATTGCTATCCATTTGGGGGTAGTAAGAAGCGATTCCTTTGTCTGAAATTCTCAAGCAACTCACGACTTCCGGTCTCTGACCAAGTGTGCCCTGGTAATGTATTTCAGGCAACCGCCTGAATACAGCAAATGTGAGAAGGCGTACAGTTTTGAGTAACCTGAATGGCATGCTAACACCTATGCGTCTCAGGAAGTAGGTGACAACTGAAAACATCTAGTCGCTGAAGCTCAGCTGTATTTATGCCGTCTAAAGGCTCACCGGCCTAGAGGTGTGTTGACAGCCCCAATACTAGGATCGGAGGCCCAATCAGTCAATCTTCCTAAACTTAAAATGATTACAGAAACGTTAACAAATTATGACGCCCTATGTTCTTCGTGAACTTTTTATTTAAGTATTATGTGTAATATCTTTGTCTACTACGTAATTTAAATAAATAAAGGATATATACACCCAGAAAACAATCTCAGTTGTGGCCACCGAATTTGTTGCCAATCGAATTCGTGCGGTTACGACCACTATCTTTATATTAAATAATATTTTTCGTCGTGAAAGCCAATATTCGATTGTCTTATTCAATATTATGTTCCACATAAATATTATCATGTTCCACAAAATTTTATTGAAATTAAAAAACTTTTTTTGAATTTTCTGGTATTGAACCCGGCCTTTCAGGTTAATAGTTCACACTCTTATCCACTGCACCACAACTACTTTTAATTTTCTTAGCCATATTTACTGTTTATACATATGAGTATTTTATTTTAATTAAAAAAAAACATAAATTTTTGTCTTGTCCGGGATTTGAACTCGGAAATCCGGCGTACTAGGCCAACTCCCTACCGACTACACCACAAACACTTATTAATTTTGAAGTCAAATTTTGAATTTATATGTTTTGCTTGGAAAACAAATATAATAAAAAATTCGTTTACCAATACCAATCAATAGTTGTGTGTGTTATCAGTACAATCCACAATTCGGTTGGTTCTACAGAAACTCAACTTTATGGTCATATTTGATTAGGATACCCGTATTTGTAGTTACCACTTTCGAATATTGAAATTTTTTTAATAAAGGTTATCGGTAACACCAATTTTCTTGTATATGCACTAAATAAATGGCTGCTTCTACTGCATAAAATTACTAAACTGATACTAATTTTAAAATTGATTGGAGATACCAATAATTTGTTAAAAGGATTGTTTTTTAATTCATTTTCCCTATTTTTAATACCTAGTAAAATATTTCTGGTGTAATATTCACTTATAGGCAACTGCAAATAAAATAACGTCCTGGTAAATTCATTTTAATGGTTTTGATCGAATTCCAACCAATCTTTTTCCTGGGTGTACATATGGGTGATATCAAAAAATGTGATAAAAACCGTGTAACCACCTAATTTCTAATGCATGGATTATATTTGAGTTACATATTTCGATATATATCAGCGCATTGTCACCTGCTTTACAAAATTTATAACAATCTGACCAATTTTTGGTTAATACATAAAATTTGTGACCAATTTTATAGGCCAAATGTAAACTCCGTAACAAGTAACTCATAAGGTTTTTTAACTTTAATATCTTATATTTTAATAACCAATAAAGCTAAATACTAACGTAAGAATTTTAATGAAGAGGAAAAGTGCCGTTTTTAATAAAAATTAATACATTTTACGAACTTTTTCGTATATCTTAGCTATCACGACTTCAACTCTGTAACGATTTTTCGTCATAATTTTTGATAAAAATGCATATACCAGAATTTTGGAGTTATCTATTATTTATATTCCGAAAAGTGTAATGTTATTTATACTCAAATTATCGTTGGAATGTAAGTAATCATCCAGTATAACAGACTTGAAGCTTTTCTGCAGCATGTAAAATTCTGGAGATGAAAAAGGATGTCTTTAATAAGATTTGAAAAAATGTTGTAAACCCCGTTCCAAATTTTTACACCAAACTATTTAACGAGTAAGAAAAACAATATCATATTTGGATTCACCTTGTAGGCATCATGCGATTTTGTTTCGGAAAAAAAAATTCTGACAAAGTGTTTCTGAAAGAAAACGGAAAAAGTAACCAAATGTAAACTCCGTAACTGTAAACTCCGTAACCACAATTGTTTGCATCAGGTTTCATTCAAATAAATGTAGGTAAATGTTTAAAATATTTTAAAATAACCATAAACAGAGGTCATTCAACTAATATTTATGCGTGAAAAGACGATTCAACTAATAATTTTGCGTCAAATCAAAAAAAGTTATCAGTTTTTTACCCTAAACTGCTGGAGCGAAAAACGATTGATTTTGCATTTCATTGGTTTTGAATCGATATTTCGAGTCATTACTGACATTAGTTTGACAAATTAAATTTGTTTCACACAATTTAAGAATTTTTTGATCGCGAAATGTTATGTTTTTAATATATTATTTTGTAACTGCGCAACCGCTGTTTGGATTTTAAAAAATTTTATATTTTTGAAAAGCATTTAAAAGGACCAAAAATACAAAATTAAAAAAAAAATAAAAATTTTTTTCGCGGAATGAATTGTATTTTTATTTGCGAAACCGCCAATTTGATAAACACAAATTATATATCATTTGAAAGCAAGTTGAAAACCCAAATACGTAAAACTAATAAATTGAAGAAAATTCGTACCCAATTTTTTGTTGTTATATCTTTTGCTTGCAGAAATGTAAACTCCGTTATAACAAAAAAAATTAAAATTGTGCAAAAAAAGTTATTGCGACAACTTGTAGAAGAGATTTTTTGCAATTAGGTTTATAATGACTAAACTTACTGATTCCATTAAGAAAAAAACCGAAATATTAACACTTTTTGCTTCTCACAAATTTGGCCCAAAAATTTATAAAATTTTTTGATTTTACCCATATATATATAGGACATTAAAACAACACTGTGCTAGACTTTTCATTTAATTGATGCATTTATATGAAAAATTTCGTATTATTTATTGAAAATTACATACACCCAATGGAAAAGTTTTTTCGTAAAATTTGTTTTGCATTAACTATGTGAAAAAAACTTCATTAGTTTAGTGAAAACTTTCATTAAAACACGTCCAATTAAATTCTCTCTGCGTAAATTAGCTTAAAATTTGTTTATTGAATTTAACATATATTTATGACATTCTCAGACTTGTAATATTCAGCAAAATTTTTTGCTGATTTTTGCATAATAAATTGGAATTTTCAAATAGAGTTTAACATTTTTTATATTGATGGCTCAATGTAAAAGGCTCTTAAAGTTTTTAATGTTAAAAAGTCAGTTCTTTGTTTTTATACCCTACACCACCAAGTGGACAGGGTATTATAAGTTTGTGCTTTTGAACACCAAAAAATATTGGACCTAGACCGACCTTTTAGTATACCGATCGACTCAGAATCACTTTTTGTTCTGATTTAACAATGTCCGTCTTTCCGTCTGTCTGTCCATGCATTCTTGTGCGCACTCTACAGGTCGCAGATATTAAGATATTTTGATGAAATTTGGTACATCTATGTCAGCTCAAGGACGAAGCCCATTTTAATCCATTCGAATTTCGGATCCAAACATTAGTTGGCTTTTAGCCAGACTGGTGTATTGATAAAAATTGATAAAAAGTTAAGAAAATACATTAATTTTGCATTAAACGATTAATCGGCTAATCGACAATTTTCTCGATGAATCGACCCGAATAACCGGTTAATTAATTTTAGTGATTTTTCGAATAATGCATTAACCGGTTAACCGCCTATGTCGAATAACTGTAAACACTAGTAGTTCGTAACCTTCCAAGTTGTACATCCATATAAGAGCACTGATATTACATTTGACTCGAAAATTCTAAGCTTGGTTCTTTGGCTTATTTTGTTACTTTGCCAGATTGCGGCTAGTATTCCAAAAGATGTCCTAGCCTTGTTTATTCGTGCGTCTACATTAACTTCGGTTCTATCGTCTGCTGCAATCTGGCATCCACACACAGAGAACAGATTCGTTGTACCAACCGAATTTGTTGCCAACCGAATTTTAGTAGTTACATGTACTATCACATTATTCGGTTGGCACAATTGACATTTTCAGACATACCCACTATATTTAAACAATATAAATGTTATCACAATCGAATTTAAATGATAGTTTCAACCGAATTAACTATTTGATAGACCCGACCGAATTTTTAGAAGTTCTTATAGAATTAAACAAGACACTGTTTCCCATTACCTTTTTTATTGCTTTATTAATTAGTGGAATAAAAATAATAAATACATATAAAAAAGCCATATAAAATATAAAAAAAGAATAAATAAAGTAATGAAATATTCTTTAGCAAAGAATCCTCAGAATCTGAAAGTCCATCCACATAAAATAGTCCTCAGAGTATGACGCTTTTTCTATATTTTTGTTTAGAACTACACGCAGCTTCGGAATACTTGTCGCCTATAAAAACCCTGAGATTCTGAGGACCTTTTGGTAGAGAAATTCCTTCAGATTCTGAGGACATCTCCACTCAGCTACTATTACGATGCACCTCTGTCAAGTTTTGCCCTGTGTTTGCCAAAATGCTTGCCTGACGAAAAGAAAGGTTTTCTAAATGATAGAAATATAAAATTGGTTATAAAAATGTACCAAGGAATTATTTACTAAAATTACCTTAAAATTTTCTCATTTTTTTTCCTTAAATTTTTGTATTTTCATTTAATTTTTATTGTTGACAATTTTTATTATTAATTCTATTAGCTTTTTGTCATGGTGGCGTTTTATTGGGTATGGTGATTAAAATTAATTCAATTTTGTTTTTCATGTTTTATATTTTTCTATTACAACTGAAAATCTTTCACGAAACTTGTGTTGTATATTCTTATTTCGGTAAGCCTATCCAATATTCAGTAGAAAATACTTAATAAAGCATTAGTAATCATCAGTTGTTAAAATTTGATTATTATAACTAATTAATGGGAGAAAATGTACTATTTTAGGGTTTCAAAGTAGTTGCAACCACCGAATCAGTTTAAAGAAATGTCCTATTGTCTGAATTGGTGGCGAATACTGAATTCAATTGATAAAAGTATATTAATTTAGTTGCAATTACAAAATGTTTGTCTCTAAAGACAACTTTTTTTTAGTACTATTTATATTTTACAGTTTTAACCAAAATTATGTTGTAGTTGTAAAATTATTGTAATTCCAACAATTTTCCAACTGATGTTTTCCCTGTGTGCAAGATAACAAAATTGATCTGTAGCATCAAAAGTATGATTATACTGCTCTACAGAAAAAAAAGGTGAATGTTGTTGCAATGGTTTTACGATAACTAGCGGTGCTAATTTCGAATCTGTTCAAATTGGCTCTAGGTTTTGCGCAATTCGCGATAAAATTTTTTCAATTTTTCAGCCGATTTTTTCAATAAAAAATTTATAATTTAGTAACTATAGCTTCGGAAAATAAATGCCTTAGACAGTTTAATCTTAATTCCATGCCCTATTTTTCAAATATAAGTTTGTGTCAATATCTCAATAACTTTTCTAAATATAGTCGTTCAAAATCAAAACTTAAAAACTTTTTAAGGTTTTTTTTAAAAAGAAAATTTAAATATAAGACGATGTCCGATTTTAAATATCAAAGCCAATTTGGAAAGAAAAAGGTCCAACATTTATATATGTATATGTCATTTTGCTTTAACAAATTATGCGCGCTTTTAGAGCCTTTTGTTATTAAATTTAGACTTAATATGAACAAAAAAAATATTCTACTGTACTAAAAATCTACTGTACTATTCAGAATTTTTTTTTTCTAAAAACATCGGATTTCATTCACTATTGATTTTTTTTGCGAAATTATTGCGATTTGCAAAATTTTCGGGTAATTTTTGGTAATTTTTTTCTTCCCGTACCCGGTGATATTTTACAAATACCCATTTAAAAAGAAACGGGTATTTACAGTGCTTTTTCAGATTTTTTGGCAGTGCTTTTAGTGCATTTTGTACAGTTTATATTTTTGGTATTTGTTCTCGTTTTTTCAATTTTTCTTTAATTTTCTGTCAAAGTTGAAAAAATAATAAGAACTATACAATAAATACATTTTTTCACAATATTTGTAGTACAATTTTGAATATCAACTTCGATATATTTAAACTTCAAAATGTTGAAATATTATTTTGGTACTTCTTTTTGGTTATTTTTTGAACATTTTTTATACGACTTTACAAAGCTAAAATGGATTTTAAAATTCTAATATTAAAATTTGGTGTTCACATTCATTATGTTTGTCTTAAAATATATGAGAATTGATGTATCGCATGTCAAATGCATTTTTCGTGTTGTCAATAGAACAAAATAAAAAATGATTGAATTGGCAAATTTGTAATTATATTGAATTCTAACCCTTGAATTCAGTGATTTAACTAATCGAATTATGAAGGATGATTGAATTATTCCATATTTACTCAGAATTGAAATTCGAATGAGGCCTTGAAGCATTTAGAAATTAAAGAACATTAAAAAGGAAAAATACAATTCAATTGTTATAAGAATCTGTATTGCACTACATCTTAATTTTTTTTCATCATACGATATGTGAAGATCACAATTTTTAATATTTTGACTCAAACAAATCCGCATGACAGATATAAAGGGTGGTTCAATTTTAAGGGCCGATGTTGAATGTGAACCACACCTAAACGTCAAGTTTTTTCTGCATTTCATTTGACATTTCTCAATTTCAGACTAACTCAATTTAAACCATGGAAAGATACATAATCGAGCAACGCGTTAAAGTTATTCAGGCTTATTATGAAAATGGGCGTTCAAATCAAAATGCATTTCGTGCACTTCGTGATTTCTTTGATCAGCATAATCGACCAAATGTGTCCACAATCGGGAGAATTGTGCACAAATTTCAGCAAATCGGGTCTGTAGGAAATATGAAAACACCTGTTTTTTGTGTTTGGTGCCGTTTATGGGCTGGCGGCGTCATCGGGCCGTACTTCTTCTAAAATGAGGTTGGCCAAGCAGTTACCGTGAATGGTGTTCCCTATAACAGACTTCTTGTGGCCAGAAATTGAGAATGTGGACCTGGACGATATGTGATTTCAACAGGATGGTGCCACTTGCCACACAGCCAACGAAACAATGTTTCTTTTGCGCGAGAAATTCAATGGCCGTGTTATCTCACGTGGTGGCGATGTCAATTGGCCGCCAAGATCATGTGATTTGACACCGTTGGACTTCTTTCTGTGTGGTTATTTGAAAGAAAAGGTGTACGTTGATAAGCCAGCAACATTTCAAGAGCTAAAGGATCACCCAGAAAAGAGATTTGTTGTTATAACCGAATTTGTTGCCAATCGAATTGGGGCGGTTTCAGCAACTATTATCAAATTTAATGCTGAATTCGATCGGCATTATTGAATCATTCGGTTGTGAGTACTAACTCTAACCAAAAATAGTTCAGTACCTGCAACTGAATTTTAATATATCTTACACCATTTCCAATTAAAATATTTAATTTATTTTTTTAAGTTTTTATTTATTCATAAACAAAAAGTTTAGTTAAATAAAATACAAATTACAATTTTAAAAAGCAACCAATAGACAAAGTTTTCAAGGAAAGTATACTTTAAAACATGTGGTGTGTTCTCAAAAAAGACTTTTTAAATACTGTGGATCTTTCTAAAAACAAATTCAGAACCTTATATTGATTCTAAGGATTTTTCTAAATTTTCAGCAAACCCCCTTTTGCTAAAATTACAAACTTTTTTGCAAGCATGCTTTTGACTAAAAATTTGCTGACACAGCAACATTTTTTGCTGACTTTACAGATTTTTTCATTTTTGAGTGAATGGAAGATTTTTTCGGAAAAATTTTCAAGAAAAAGGTCTTCACTCTTTGAAATATTATTATTGATTGCAAAAAATTAACTGACTTTAAATACTACCGTCATCCTATTGAGAATCCCAACAGATTATTACTGAAAGATAAACAATACTAAAAAGATCCAGTCCTTCAAAAAATTCATCCATTCTAGGTTCTGTGGTATGTCACAAATGTTCCTTCTTCCCTTCTACGACAAAGCCTTATAAAAAAGTGAGTGCACTTGTTCTGTAGCAGTTCGCAATGCTTTCAAAATTAAAACATTACCCAAAATTCGTTATTACTTTCAGCAAAGGGATCAGCAAAATGGATTACCATCAGAAAAATTTTGTAAATCAAGACTGCAAAAAACAATTCGTTGAAATTATTTTCAAGGTTTATGAATATATATACTTACTAACATTTTGTTCCTTGATATGTTTAGCAATCTTTCTTTTTAAATATAAATTTTCAATACAAAAATGAATACTTCTTCAACTGGATTTTTTTTATTATTTTATAATAACAATTTTGACATCAGTGCCAATAATATTAATTCGTAAAAATATTTGGATTGTTACAGCAACCAAATAATAGGAGGAAGGATTATTTCATAGTATAATTAACAGTTGTATGTACCGAACGTTTTACTAACCATATTTTTTATTTAAAATTAATTGGGATACCCAACAAATTATTACGAAAACATTCCAGTCCTTTTGAGTATATTTTATTTTGACTAAGAACCGAATATCTTTTCTGAATACATAAGTAAAACAGATTCAACTGAAATAATTATTCCATAACTAAAATATAGAATTTGCAACCGATGATGAGATAATTCGGCACATTAACGGCATAGAACCTCAATTATGCCTCAACGTCATCGAAAATTTGTACCATCGGATGGAGGTGTACCGCCGAGGTCGCGGCGGCCATTTGGCCGATATTTTGTTCCATACATAATTTTTCCATACCAATATTATCATATAAAAAGAAATGACAATAATTTCCTAAATAATTTGTGTTTTATTCAAAATCAACATCGGCCCTTAAAATTTAACCACCCTTTATATATGTTAAGGTTTTATACAGGTGTATAACTTTTAAATTTTCTACAATTTTCCATTTCTTTACTATTAACAATATTGCAATCTATTGTTATAAATATACATATCTTACTTTACATTGCTAATTTAAGGATTTCTTGAATTTGACCTTTTTTTATTCAGTTATTTGTCATCATATATAGTAAAATCCCTTTATCTTATTGTATGCAAAAGTCTTTTTACTTCGTTACTTACTCAAATAAGTTCATAAGTATGTGTGCCTGTATAAGGACAACATTTCAATTTACTTGCATTGAAGTATAAAATACTATACTGATTTTATATCCATGAATATAGAATAACATCTAACAGATTATAAGCTTAGAATGCAGTCAAGAAGAAAGAAAAAGGTCATATGAAACATTTCTAGCATGTATTAAAAATAAAGACCGAACAAACAAAAGATAATATTATACATACTACTTTAGTGCAATATACACTCAGAAAAAATCTGTAAAAAAATAAAAGTACTTATTTCTGGGTCAGCATATTGTAAGCCAGAAGGGCGCTTGCAGAATATTTATAATCCCGAGTAAAAAATTTATATATAGTCAATGACTATTAGTCATATTGTAATATCTTGTTTTATCTTATCTGAATATATGTATATGTTTCTTATTTGGTAACTTATATAACTACATATTTTCTTTTATAAAATAAGATATCAACCATATATGCTTTACATAATGGGATATGATAAATATATTGTCGTATATAATTATTAATGTTCATATAGAATATAATATGTAATCATGTAGGGTGGCATATAATCTATATACATATTTTGAAACATTAAAATATAGGGTGAAAACTAGGGTTTTTCTTTTCCCGGACTTTTTCATTTCCCGGGACAGCGGGATTTTTTTAGAATTTTCCGGGATCCCGGGAATTCCCGCTTGTTAGAAAATATATAAATTCGACATATGTTGCACTTGAAAAACTCGATTACTGTTAAAACACCGTCCGACAAAGTTCATCTTTTGATTGTACCCATGAGAAAATGCACTTAATATATTCTGAAAGGATGGCCAAATATAAAATATCCATGTCTTCCACTTTTTCTGGATCAATTCGATTAATATTTAGGTAATAACTTATATGGAAGGCCGTCTTAATTTTAAAAAACTCTTAGAAATATATTAATTAAATATTAATTCGCGGTTTAAACTGTTAAACAAATTGATATAGAAAAAGTGAAAGACACGGGTATTTTATCTTCAGAATATATTGGAATTGTTAATGGGTGCAAAATTGAGTCGGACCAGTTTTATAGTCAGAAATAAGATCGATTTGTTGCTAAAATATTTCTTAAATATGAACTCCAAAAATTTCTATTTCCAGATATTTTGTATCTTTTTATGCAGATTTTTAAAAGTATTCGTCTAGAATTATTTTTATAAAAAAGTTTCAAAGTCAGTATTTTCACACAAATTTTTAGGAAAATTCGCCTAAATCGTTTTATAAAAGAAGACACTACAACATTACTAAATAGTTCCTTAACTTTAATTGATTTTCTTGAATAGACATTTTTTATGCCACAGCAAAATTATTTAATTTTCGTAGTTAGTGGCATTTTAAATTAACATATAAAAAAATCCAAAATAATTTTAAAAAGCATCTGATGGATTAGGTTGCAAGGTTGCAGAATTTTTCAGAAAATATAGTGTAGACCAGCCTATACAAATATTGCTTTATTTGAACAAAGATCATTTTAAAGAAAAGAAATTGTTCAGAGAATTGTTGTTGGTAAACTTGGTAATGGCTGATAAAATTTTTTCGGTTTAACTAAACCAAATTCAACTGGCATCTAAAAACAATTTCGCCTAATTCAGTTTAATAAATTTTATGTCGTATTTTTTTAATTTTAAATATTTAAATAAAGCTTCCAAAATTGCAATAATACTAGCTAAAACTTCTGTAAAAGAATAAAAAAAATCCCGGGAAATCCCGCACAAAATTCCCGGGATTGCGGAATCCGAAAAAATTTGACTATAGTATGATTAGAAAATCGACAATAACTTTTAAACTATTTAATACCTAAAATTAATTTTGGTACTATTTATTAGGTAAGAATGTGCCCTTTAAAATAGTATGCATATTGATTTTGTTCATGGAAGGGTCAACGGTAATTTATTGGGGTCTTGATTTCAAATACCCATATCTCGAAATTCGCACTTTTAAAAATTCTTAAAAAAATATATGTTTTTAACTGAACCGATACCCCCCCCCGCCCCCCGCCCACCTCCTAATAAAAAAGTTTATATATCTTATAGTATATAAGAATATAAAACAATCATATAAATATTTATATAATCTGATCAACAAAATGGGTCTATAAAATCAGATTGTATTAAGTAGTTTAGATACCATTCAATCTAATATTATACAATGTGATATACTCTGATGAAATTGGGCACATCTAACTGAATCGTATTATATCTAGTATGATATAGTTGTATACTATTTAACCCCTTGTGGACCAAGACTCGAAAGCGTTGGAAACTTTATATTTTTTTCACTAAATCTTAATTAATATGCCTTCTTAAAGTTATATACAAAGTTTAAAATTTGTCAAGGACCTGCAAGGATATTAGTTACCCAGCAAAAACATGGTAATGACAGGTCATTACCATACGGATTACCAAGTAATGATAGGCCATTACCATTTGCATTACTTTAAAATACAAAATAAGGACTTACTAATAATAAGTTAAAGAAGTACTTATATATTCTTGCAAAGTAATCACTTACTAGTAATTGATTAAATAAGTACTGATTTAGTCTTTTTTATATTAATATTTTATTTATTAAATTGCTTCGAACATTTTGCCAATTGAATAGAAAAATTTCCGAGGTAAAAAGTTATGTTTCCAATATGACCAACTGTTTCATAATGTAGGGTAACCACTTATTTCCTAACTTCTGAGTAACCACTTATTCTATATTTGTAGTATTATTTTCACTATGGGTAACTCGTTATTCGCACTTTTTTTGTAAGCGAGAGGGTAATGACCACCCATGAATTTGGACATCGCGAACAAAAGTAATGTTGCGAGTAAATAGCCTGGTAAGTAGTGAGACCCTTTGTGTGCTACTTACTCACTTAATTACTCGGTAGTGTCTGTTTTTGCTGGGTATGACTGGTACTCCTAAGTACCGTTGGGTCAGGATGAATTAAAAAGTAAGAAAGAAACATTGGTTTTTTTGTACTTTTAATAAATTAGTATTAAAGCATTTGTTAATTAATTGATTCCATGGTATTAAGAAAAACAATTTATTTATCATTATAACATAAGTATTTTTCATTAATCGAAATTAGTGCAACCATATCTTAACTAAACTTAAATTTCGAATTACCAGAAGAAGGGGGTCGCCAATAGTCGAAAAAAGATCTTATTAGAAAAATAATAGTGTACTCTAACATACCTATGGCCCAAAGGTATACAACAACTTTTTTTTAAGATTTTATGAGCTCGTAACTGCAATGGTACTTATAAGTACCGTCGGTCGACAAGGGGTTAAAACAATTGGATTTCAAGATTTATACCCAAACTATATTCGGTTTTGTAATATGTATGAATTGTAAAACTGACATAAAAAATATTTTTCCTTTTGAACTTTGAAATTTTTATGATTTTAAATAATAATATAAATTTTTTTCAAAAATTGACTCAGGAAATATTTGAAATTAAGATTTGTGTAAACTTATATATAGAATGACAAAGAAAATCTTTTGGAATCTTTATTATATAAAGTTTTATCTAAAATGACTTAGAAAATATTTTTCATAATTTATCATATAAAGTTATATATAAAACAACTTAGAAATTTTATTGATAAAGTTTTATATTAAATTATATCTAAAATGACTTAGAAAATTTCTTCGATTTGGGTATATATTTGATTATGTAATGGATTATTTTATTGTATATTAAACTCCAATTTACTGGATCAACCATATCTGTGTATCATTAACATTAGCCCATTTTTTGGTATATGATTTTATATGGTTATACATAAGAAAATTTCGGGAAATATTTTAAAGATATTATAATATATAAATACATATGGATGCAAAGTCATTTTATGGATGCAAAGCCATATATCGTTGAATATTTTCATATGTTATACTAAGTATAATTTGATATGATTATATCAAAATATTTTTAGATATATAAAAACATATTAACAAGATCCACCATTTTTCGGGTCTAGTAATATATTTTTATAAATAATTATATTAACCCATATATAAATGGTGTATCCGGTTATTGTAATTTTATATAATTAAATATGTTTTGATATAATAAGCTTTTTGCAAAATTAAATATTTAAAAAATTTTGTATTAATTTAATATTAGATGATCTTCACTGTGTGTTTTGAAATTTAAGAAAAATATCGTTATGTTTCGGGCTTAAAATATGGGAGTTCATAGGTAAGAAGTTATCTAAAATATATTACAAAAATGTTGAGAATCGGGTTAAAATTAATATCTGGTATTCTAGCTTTATTAAGAAACTGAAATGCAATTTTAATTTCATCTGAAATTCATACTCAAGCCCTATTTTTAGACGCTCTACACTATATTCATTTCTTTAACTCCAATGTCTCTTATTTTTTGTACAAAAATACTTGTGATATAAGTGATTTTTTTTTCTCAAAAAGATTGTAATACTATAATAATGGAGAGAAGGATGATAGCCCGAGTAAAAATATTTATATAGGAAATTATATAATTTAATATGGACTAATATGTTTATATATAGTCAAGTGTGACACTATATCTTTGTGGATATAACTATATATAGCTTTGAGTTTTTAAAAAATTTCTTATATGATGTCATATATAGATCAGTATAAATATATATGTCCCAATATATATTAATATGTACCATATTTAGTTATATATGCATTGACAATTTTAATACAGCGTCATATATAATTAAAAATGGTGTTTAGAGATGCCCCTAAACTAATGCCCATTAGTGTGCCACTAAACTAATCAACTGCACTGTAATCAACGGTTTAGCTGAATTTGCTTTTACATATTGTTATTGTTGTTAAGAAGAATGCGTATTGATGCATTCCAAAGCATCAATACGTAAACCAAATTATTTTAAAAACACTCTAACTTAAACCTTTGTACAAATAACACAGAAACAGAACAAACATAGTGAACAGTGAAAAAACAGTGGCACATTACAATAAAAACAAAATTACAATTACAATACAAATTACAATAACTACAAAAAATTATACACAAATTACAACACAATTTAAAATAAAACTTAAAACAAAATAAAAACTTAAATTTTAAACTAAAAACAAAAAAGGACCGTGTTTTAATTTAGGCAAGCCCTAAACATTTTGGTCCTCGCGAACCGGATCGATAAAAACTAAAAAGTGATAGTGTTTTGTGAACGATAAAATTAAATTCGGTACAAAAGTAGAGTAATTTTCAAAAACAAAAAAAACTGACCTACGTAATAGTGAGTGTAAAAATCGATATAAACAAAAAAAAAATCCAAAATAAAATTTGATAAATTAAATATTTCGAAGTAAAAGTTGACCTACAGAGGTGACATTTATTTGCCCTTCAAAGAACAAATCCGTTTACTTTATAAAAAGTGCATAAGAACAAAATATAAAAACATTGTGAAAAATAACTGCCTAACAGCAACAACAACAAAAAGTTCTTCAAAAACAAGATCTGCAGCAACATCATCATAAACCAATACTGTAGTGCAGTAGCAGCAGACAAGCAGCGATCATCAAAAACACACAGCAATCACATAAGTAGAAAACACATTGAGTAAGTACAGAAGAAAACAATTAAAATACAAAAAATAGATCGACAAACAGAAGTGAGACAAACAACAACAACAAAAAAAAACTTACTTCAATATTGTAACTGTCCTGTGTTTGTTGTTATTGGCCACTTACTCTATTTTTTGCTGCTGCTATTGTTAAAGAAAATAATAGAGTTGCCGCTTGTTGACATTTTGTAAAATTTCCGGGGACATTTATAATAACAAATCGGGATTTTAAATTTTGACCCAATTTGTTATAAGATCTCATTTTATCGCTAGCAGGTACTTTTTTGACCCATATAAATTAATTAGTTGCTGATAATTAAAATTTTGCCGACTTTTATCAACATTCTTTTTGACAAAAAATATCTTTTTATTGAAAGTATTCACCTTTTTGATTCAAGTTTAACATCCTTTTTCGTTTGACCTTACGTTTTTCGTCCTATTGAATTCAAAATGCCTCTTGATAAATTCGTTAACTGCACAAATGACTTGCTGGATTTTGAAAGTTTTCATTCTGAGACCGGAGCCGAAGATAATATTCACGCTCTAGAAATTCTTCGCGTCGAACTCGACTCTCTTTGGACCCAAGTCAAAAGAACTTATGAAGAGTGCCGGGATTTAAAGCAAGGACCAGACGCAAAACCAATTGACAAAACTAAACTTCGGAATCGGTACAAAGAGGCCCTCACAGCATATAAAAGTTGTGCTGCTTCTATAAATGCGGAAATTCAGGCTTTATCAGAAACAAATGAGTCAGCAGAAAATAAATTAGGTCGTCAATCTTCCTCTAGCCCTCCAACATTAGACAATAATTCAGTTTCTTATATGAGGTTGCCACAGTGTGATATGGATCCATTTTACGGGGAACCCACAAAATGGCCCACATTTCGGGATCTTTTCACGGCCATCTGTGTAAGAAGCGACAAAATGCGAAAAATCGAAAAGCTGATTTATTTGAAACAAAAAATTGGAGGCGACGCTAACATTGTACTTGGAAACGTACCTATGACCAATGAGGGATTTGACCTTGCTTGGAATAGGTTATTAAAACGTTATGACAATAAAAGGGAACAAGTAAATGCACAACTTAGGATTCTTTTTGATCTCCCAAACGTTTCTATTGATTCACCTGCCTCAGTTCAAATACTACAATGCGCAGCTAACGGTATTTTAGAAACACTTAATACCTTAGGAATCAATTATTGTTGTTGGGACCCAATCATGGTTTTTATATGCCAGATAAAACTTCCCCGAATATTTGTAGAGGAATTCGAAAATACACTTGAGGACTGTGCAGAGATACCAAATTGGACGCAATTTGATAATTTTTTGACAAAAAAATTTAAAACTCTACAGTCCAGCGTAAACATAAAGGCAACAAAATTACCAAGTGTTCAACCTCAAACCGAAAACAACCACTCAAATAGGGAGAAAAAAGTCCATTCATTACAAATAAATACCTCACAAATCAATAATAGGTCAAAACAGAGAAATCACTCACAACCAAACAGGGGCATTCAAAATAATTCTAAGTACAATTGCCCTCATTGTAAAGAGGCCCACCCATTAAGAAATTGCCCCAAATTTTTAGAAAAAAATGTAAATGATAAAATTCAAATAGTTAGAGTCACAAATACATGCTACAACTGCCTCGGTGTTAATCATAGGGTCAAGGATTGCAAAAGTAAATATAGTTGTAGGGTCTGTCACCAAAAACATAATACGATGTTACACAAGGGGACAGAATTCCATTCTACAGCTTCAACTCAAGAAATCAATACGGTGCGGCCGAGCACAAGCGCCGCAGCCCTAGCATCAAATATACAGTCCACTTCAAATTCACATTTTGCAATTCCCTCAACGACAACCTTGACCTTACAAACGAAACCCCCAAACAACGAGGAAAGTTTACTGTTCACTGCCATCGTAGAAATCGAAACCAAAGGCGAACGATTCCAGGCAAGAGCTATCATCGACCCTGGATCACAGACAACGTTTATATCCGAAAAATTAAAAAACAAGTTGAAGCTACCCTCAACACGAAACCTAATTCAGTACAGTGGTATGACTAACGGTTCGGGTACTTCTACCAAAGCCTGTTTATTTAATCTTTGCTCCAGAGTTGACCCTAATTTCAAGTTAGGGGTCTGGGCACAAGTGGTAAAAGACATGTCGCTACTTTTGCCAAGCCAAACGTTGTATCTACCAAATCTAAGTGAGGCTGCAGAATTAGAACTTGCAGACCCTCATTTTTATCAGAGTCGCCCTGTCGACTTAGTAATCGGCCTCGATATAGGCCCATTAATAGTTTGTTGCAAAACACCTATGCGCCTTGTAGGATCGTTTTTAGCGCAAAAAACCGTATTTGGCTGGGTAGTGGGGGGACCATCAAATACACCAAATCGTACAGAAAATGCTGTTTCACTACTCAATACAACGTCCCTTGACCAAATCCTTACACGCTTTTGGGAGGTGGAGGAAACCCCAAAAAAGATTTTGAGGTCAGATGAGGACACATTTTGTGAAACCAACTTCCAATCTACAACTCGTAGAATCGAAAATGGAAGATACCTAGTTGCCCTGCCCTTTAAAAATGATAAAGAGTTAGGGAATTCAAGAAATATTGCCATGGCCCAATTTTTAAGAATGGAACGGATTCTTAGCCAAAAGCCTGACATTAAGAAACAGTATGATCAGGTAATTCTGGAATACCTTGAGCTGGGACATATGCGGAAAGTTTCTCCCCTGGATATAAATAGTACCCCAAATTATTACCTGCCGCATCACGCAGTAATAAAACCTGATAGGCTAACCACAAAACTTAGAGTAGTTTTCAACGCCTCCAGCCCGTCTTCAAATAAGAGAAGTTTGAACGACATTTTTCATCCAGGACCCATACTTCAACAGGATCTAGTGCTCCAAATACTGAAGTGGAGATTCTTCCGATTTGTCTTCAATGCCGACATCACAAAAATGTATCGGCAAATATTAGTACACCCCACTCAAACCAAATATCAAAGGATATTATTTAGAAAATCTCCAAATGATCCAATTGAAGATTTTGAACTCCTAACAGTGACGTTTGGAGTTAATTGTGCCCCGTTCCTGGCCATTAGAACGCTGCTCCAAATAGCAGAAGATTTCAAACATACACACCCCTTAGCATCACATATTTTAAAGCAAAATATGTACGTAGATGACGTCTTAGCCGGAGGGCACACTTTAAACGCTGCCATCGAATCAAGAAAAGAACTATCTAGTGTTCTAAAATCTGCCGGTTTTGACCTGATGAAATGGACTTCAAACGACCCACGAGTCATCCAGGATTTGCCAAACGAGACACTATTACCTCTTGATTGGTTAAACTTATCCGAAAATGCTGGAACAAAGACCCTTGGGATAAAGTGGAACATTTCTTCAGACTCTTTCACTTTCACAGCTCCAGAAGTCGAAATAAAACAATCGTACACTAAACGCGAAGTTTTATCGACAATTGCAAAATTCTTTGACCCATGCGGATGGCTGGCCCCAATCATTGTCGATGCCAAAATAATTATGCAACAAATCTGGTTAGATAAAATCGACTGGGATGATATCTTAAAAACTCTTACCTGTATGAAATGGCAAAAATTCGTACAAAATTGCCATACAATTAATACGCTGCAGATACCACGTTGGATTCACTATAGCCCCTTTGCAACATTATACATCAGAATTCAACTTCAAAACTCCGTTCACACTTTTCTTTTGGCCGCGAAGACCCGTGTGGCCCCCATCAAAAAAGTGTCATTGCCCCGTCTAGAGCTATGTGGAGCCGTTTTGTTAGCAAATTTAACTTATGGAATTCTACCAAATCTTCAGGTACGAAATTTGAAGACCCATTTTTGGACCGATTCTACAATTGTGCTAGCCTGGTTAAAGAAGCCGCCATGCTCATGGAATACATTTGTAGGAAATCGAGTTTCAGAAATTGTTGAAAAAATTGGAACTCAAAATTGGCAACATGTCGAATCCAAAGAAAATCCAGCAGTTGTCGCTAGCCGCGGGTGTACACCAAAAGAATTGGAAACACATAACTTATGGTGGTTTGGACCTCCCTGGTTAAAATTACAAAAAAATCAATGGCCCATACCAATTTCTCCGACAGATACAAAAGTTGAAGCAAAACCTACAAAAGTTTTAATAAACACCGTTTATGAAGACCCACTGGTACGCTTTTCATCACTACCCCGTGCTTATAGGGTAATCGCATACGTTTTACAATTATGGCGAAATACTGGCGCAAATCGGACTCATCTTCGAATCTCCTCGCTAGAAATCACGCCAGATGAAATTAAAGAGGTCAAAAATCGCCTTATAATTTTGACTCAGAAGCATTGTTTTCAAGATGATTACCAAAAGTTATCACAAAAAGTCAAAATTTCACCCAGCAGCAGCCTTTTGACCCTAAATCCGTTCATAGATGGACAAGGTATCATTCGAGCAAATGGGCGTCTTGTTCAATCGCCAGCCCTAACGTACAACGAACGTCATCCAATTGTGCTGCCTCATAACTCTAAATTCACTCGATTGATTACCGAATTTACCCATAAAATTACGTTACATGGTGGAAATCAACTCATGATTCGAGTTCTACGAACTGAATTTTGGATATTTAGATTGAGGCCCCTAGTTAAAAGTGTGATACACAATTGCAAAACTTGTGTCTTATACAAAAAACAGACACAAAATCAAATCATGGCTTCATTGCCGCCGGAAAGAACGAAAATCTCCCGACCCTTCGAAACTACGGGAGTCGATTACGCAGGCCCCTTTGACATACGAAATTTCACTGGCCGAGCATGTCTCATCACAAAGGGATACGTCTGCATTTTCGTGTGTTTTACTACAAAAGCCGTACATCTCGAAGCAGTAAGTGATCTGTCTTCTCAAGCGTTTTTAGCCGCATTTGCACGTTTTATTGGAAGACGTGGATGCCCAGCTCTAGTCTATTCCGACAATGGAACAAATTTCGTCGGTGCAGCAGAACTTATCAAAAAAGACCGCCTAGAGTTTATAAAAAATCTGAAAACCCAGGTGATTCATCATTATAGCCATCAAAATCTTGACTGGAAATTTATTCCTCCCGGTGCCCCTCACATGGGCGGACTTTGGGAGGCAGGCGTAAAATCGTTCAAAACCCATTTAAGAAAAATGACTCCCAATATGAAATTCACCTTTGAAGAGCTGTCTACAATTTTGACTCGAATCGAGTCCTGTTTAAACTCTAGACCTTTAAGTCCTGCTAGCGATGACCCTAATGACCTATCTCCATTGACCCCTGGACACTTTCTCATTGGCGCTCCATTAATGACCCCAGCCGAACCTGAATTATGCACTGAAAATTTGACGTTAATCAACCGCTGGAAACGCATCAAGGTCATCTATCAATCTTTTTGCCAAAGATGGAAATCTGAATATTTAACTGAACTTCATCGCAGATATAAATGGAAAAATCAACGAGAAAACGTTAAAGTCAATGATCTGGTCGTCATCAAAGACAATAATCTTCCACCCAACGAATGGAAATTAGGCCGTATTGTTAAAACCTACCTAGGACCCAATCAAAACAGACGAGTAGCTGACATACGAACCGCTAATGGAATATGCACTAGACCTATTACAAAAATAGTTGTGTTATACACAAACTAGCATGACCTTCTGAGAAACCTTTATCACAAATCTAAAAGGAATGATGTCTACAAAAGAAGCCCCAAGAAACTCAAAACAATCAAATGCTTCAACTTGTAAACCCAAAAGATGACATCACCATTGCACCAATCATGGGGGGGAGAATGTTTAGAGATGCCCCTAAACTAATGCCCATTAGTGTGCCACTAAACTAATCAACTGCACTGTAATCAACGGTTTAGCTGAATTTGCTTTTACATATTGTTATTGTTGTTAAGAAGAATGCGTATTGATGCATTCCAAAGCATCAATACGTAAACCAAATTATTTTAAAAACACTCTAACTTAAACCTTTGTACAAATAACACAGAAACAGAACAAACATAGTGAACAGTGAAAAAACAGTGGCACATTACAATAAAAACAAAATTACAATTACAATACAAATTACAATAACTACAAAAAATTATACACAAATTACAACACAATTTAAAATAAAACTTAAAACAAAATAAAAACTTAAATTTTAAACTAAAAACAAAAAAGGACCGTGTTTTAATTTAGGCAAGCCCTAAACAAATGGCTTTATCGGTAAACATATAAAGTTTTATATAGCTCAATGTTAAATTTTTTCTAAGTTGTTTTAGATATATTTAAGTATAGCGCAATGTAAAAAAATTCTATGTTTTTTTGAGATATATTTATGTATGATTTCAAAATATAAAAGGCGTACTCCCCGAGTAAAAAAGTTTATATATCTTATATATAAGAATATAAAATAATCATATAAGTGTAAATATAATCTGATCCGCAAAATGGGTCTATAAAATTATATTAGATTCTATTATTTAAGATACAATTCAATCTTATATTATACAATTGCATATACTCTGATGCAATTGCATCCCAAATTTGGGCACATCTAATTTAATCGTATTATATCCAATCTGATTTAGTTATATACTATTTAATACAATTGGATTTCAAGATTTATACCCATAATATTTTGGGTTTTGAAATATGTTTGAATTGTAAAACTGACATAAAAAATATTTTCCTTTCGAAATTTTTTTTGATTTTAAATTATATAAATTTTTATCAAAAATTGACTCAGAAAATATTTTATATAAGATTTATCTAAATTTATATATAAAATGACATCGAAAATGTTTTGGAATCTAGATTATATAAAGTTTTGTCTAAAATGACTTAGAAAATATTTTTAATAATTTATCACATAAAGTTCTATCTAAATTGACTAAGAAAATATTTTTGATAATTTATCATATTAAGTTATATATATGTAAAACAACTTAGATATTTTTTTGATAAAGGTTTATATTAAATTATATCTAAATGTCAATATGGGTTTAGAGCCGAACATTCTACAACACATCAGGTCCAAAGGGTGGTAAACATGATTAAAAGTAACAAGAATAGGAGGTACTCAACTGGGATATTGTTTTTGGATATAGAAAAGGCTTTTGATTCGATATGGCATGCAGGACTAGTTTTTAAACTCAGTAAAATGCAGTTCCCTTTATATTTAGTCAAGATTATTAAGAGTTTTCTTGAGGACAGACACTTTATAGTCGATGTTGATGGAGGTCAGTCCATCGAAAAGCCCATTCCAGCTGGCGTACCTCAAGGTTCGGTACTGTCACCTCTTTTATATTCGCTATATATATCTGATTTCAAACCTCGAAGTGGTAACGATGTAGCTTTTTATGCAGATGATAGCGCATTTCTAAGTCACGGTAAGGTTTCTAATGCAATTGTTAAGCGTATGCAAAGGTCATTAAATTCAGCAAATAAATTTTTTACCAAATGGAAAATTAAGATAAATGAGGAAAAATCCCAAGCCATAATCTTTCCTTTCAATAACTCTCGTAGGAGAATACCTTCTCGTCCATTCTCAGTCCAGGGTAAACTGATTCCCTTCTCGAATTCTATTAAGTATCTGGGGGTCAGACTTGATCAGAAATTATTATACTGTGAGACAAATGGTAGGGGTCAGTGATCGGGATGGGTTCAAACTACCGTGGAAAGTTATATCGGTAAAAAAGAAGTTATACGTGTCCCGGCGTTTCGCTGGGTCACCCCTAGGAATCGAGATATATCGATTTGACCTTTGGTGGTCTTTTTTTTGACATAACTCGAGAACCACTAGTCCGATTTTGCTCAAACAATTTTAAAAAATTATTTTTACCGGCAAAACTGTTGAGTATATAGAAAAACGTTATATGAACAGATTAAAGGAATTGTAATTTTTAATTTTTTTAAAATTGTCTGAGCAAAATCGGACTAGTGGTTCTCGAGTTATGTCAAAAAAAAAGATATATCTCGATTCCTAGGGGTGACCCAGCGAAACGCCGGGACACGTATAACTTGTTTTTGACCGATATAACATTTCCCGTTGGTTTCATCCCATCCCGATTTTGACTGTCGCATAGTGTTATTTAAGAAGCATTTAGACAATACATGTTTGAAGGCAGTAAAATGTGGGAGATCTCTTTATCCTCTTTTAAATAGAAAGAGTAAATTGAATATAAAGAACAAACTTCTACTATATAAAATGTGTATTAGGCCTATTCTAACTTATGCATGTCCGGTGTGGAAAAATTGTGCGAAATCACATAGGAAAAAATTACAGATTATTCAAAATAAAAATCTGAAGATTATATACAACCTCCCCAGAAGATATCCGACTAAGGACTTACACATTACGTCTAAACAGAAGACTATTGATTCTATTATTGACGAAATGACTCTGACATTTAGAACTAAATGTAGAAATTCTAACTATTAACATCTAAGGAGCTTGATTTGGCGGTTGTCTTGCAAACTCATTTTACTGTTCCAAAATCTAAGAAGTGATATATTATATAGGTTTTTTACTATCTTTTTCCTATAAATTTCTAAAACTTATATAAAAATATCTGGTATCCAAATCTTTTTAATTTCATGCAAATGCATGTTTTTTCTCTATAGTCCAAAACTAATATGGACTAAATATTTATCCGAATCATCAAATTTAGAACAAAATGGCATCGATTTGTAATTGAATATTTTTGCATATTTTGTCATAAATGAAGTTTTTGCATATTTTGACTTTAAATGCATATTTGGTGCCTTTTTAATGCATATTTTGTGCTTTTTAATGCATATTTGTCCTTATTTTTAATTTTTAGGAGCTTTTTTTTATTTTGTAAAAAAATATAAAAAATTGATACGTTTTCATATTTTGATTCAATCAAAATAAACATTCTTAAAACCTTATTGACCTATGGGATATCTTCGAGTTCTGTGTCTGTTTGCAAAATAACTAACTTAAATACATTTCTAAGTTTTAGAGTGCATTATTTTTGCAAAAATAAGAGTCATATTTCTTATATTTTTAATGCATATTTTTCTTTTTTAAGCGCATATTTTAGGCGCATAATTTCCATTTTTAAGTGCATGAAATTCCTTGCCCTAGTGCTTATGTATTGGGTTATATCTTATTGTATATTAATTTATGGGATCAACCATATCTGATTATATATAGGTTTGTGTATCATTAACACTAACACATTTTTTGGTATATGATTTGATATGGTTATACATAAGAAAATTTCGGTAAATATTTAAAAGTTATTATAATATATGAATACATATGGATTAGAGTGTCCCTTAAAAATAGATTTGTCATTACACCCCCCAGTTTTATTGGAAATGGTCCCAAATGGAAGAAATCGATTTTTTTTTTGGAAAACGTTAACCCGTGCAGAAAGTTGGTCGAAAAAGGCCCCTTTTGAAAAAAAGTGTATTCCCGGTGAAAAATGTTCATATACGCTAAAACATGTTCATATATGGTTTATGTATGGACACATATGAACAAATATGGATTTTTTATGAACATATATGGATTTTATATAAACATATATGGAAGTATATGTGATTCCAAATATGGAGAAAGATTTCATATACAGACATATATGGAGGCATCTGTTATTTCATATATGGAAATGGCACTCATATATGGACAAATATGAAAGTATATGTTATTCAATTTATGCAAAAGGGACTTGTATATGAACATATTTCGAAGAATACATTTTTCCATATATGTAAAAGGAACTCATATTTGGATAAATATGGAATTATATTTAATGCCATGAATAAAAAAAGGAACATATGTAGCACCTAATTTGAATGTCATACATAAATTTATATCTATCGTACAACCTTATAATAAAGGACAGCAACGTTCGCATGTATTCGCATATATTTAATAAATGTATATGTTCATATATGTCCATATATGAACATATACTTAGGTGTTACCTCATTTTTCGGATCCATACATATATGGTTGAACCATAAATGTACATATATGGACATTTTTCACCGGGTTACTATTCAAAATTCGAAATTTCGAAAAAAAATATGTTTTATTACATTTATTCATTTAATATAGTCAAAATGATTCATACATGGAATTTTGACTTCATCGGATATTATTAACCCACTTAACCTGGAATCCAAAATGACCCACAAATTTGATAAAAATGCAAAAACGTGTTTTTTTTTAAAATTAATTTTAAAGATTTTTTAAAATGCCTAATTTGGAGATGTCGATTGCTATTTGCACCACATAATAGTTGATATTAAAGAAAAAAAATAAATTGGAAAAATGGTAATTTGAGTTTGTGTTTGGAGCGACTGCTTTTCAGGGCATTTTAGAAAAATTGCTCATTTTGTAAAAAATTTCAAAAGTTTCAATGTTTTCATAAAATTTTACTCGGTTTTCGGAAAAGCAGCACTCAAACTTGGTTAGATTATACTTATCTTTTCATTTCTTTATAAAAAATTTAACCCTTAGTGGCCTGGGGTCAGAAAAAACCCATGGAACATAATATTAATTATGGCTACGAGATTGTAAAGCCATTAAATTTATAAAAAAAAATCTCAACTTGATAAAAATAATTATTTTGTGTAACGTGATCCATATGGGGTTAATTTTTATACTTTTGGCCAAAAACGCCCCACTAGGAAATTTACAGAATAACACCTTCCATAATTTTCGGAAAAATATCACTTTCAATGAATAAAAAAAAAATTTCCACTTGGTAAAAATAATTATTTTGAGTAACTTGATCCATATAGGGTTAATGTTCTCACTTTTCAAAAAAAAGACACACTAGGAAATTTACAGTATTAAGTCAATATTAAGTCCAATGGGTCTTTTTTGACCCCAGGCCACTAAGGGTTAAATTTTTTTAAAGAAATGAAAAGATAATTATAATCTAACCAAATTTGAGTGCTGTTTTTCCGAAAACCGTGTAAAATTCGATGAAAACTTTAAATTTTGTTAAATTTTTGATAAAATGAGAAATTTTTGTAAAATGTCCTGAAAAGCAGTCGCTCCAAACACAAACTCGAATTATAATTTTTCCAATTTATTTTTTTTCTTTAATATAACTATTATGTGGTACAAATAGCAATCGACATCTCCAAATGAGGCATTTTAAAAAATCTTTAAAATTAATTTAAAAGAAAATACGTTTTTGCATTTTTATCAAATTCGTGGGTCATTTTGGATTCCAGGCTAAAGTGGGTTAGTGATATCCGATGAAGTCAAAATTCCATGTATGAATCATTTTGACTATATTAAATGAACAAATGGAATAAAAAATATTTTTTTTCGAAATTTAGAATTTTGGGAATTTTTAATATTAATACACTTTTTTCCAAAAGGGGCCATTTTCGTCCAACTTTCGGCACGGGTTAACGTTTTCCAAAAAAAAATCGACTTCTTCCATTTGGGACCATTTCCAATAAAACTGGGGGCTGTAATGAACGAAAATCGACAAATCGTTATTTTAAGGGACAGTCTAATATGGATGCGAAGCCATTTTATACTACTATATGTTAATGTATATTTTTGTATTAAAAAATATATTGTTATATATGAACTTTTTTACTCGGGTCATTATAACTCGTAAACTCCTTGTAGACATTGTATAAATATACAAGCCATATTTTTATATATGGAATTTGACATTAACACTCTAATGCCCAAGGCCTTAAAAAAGCGGTCTACATATATTAAACAGTTTTTTGCTAAATAACATTTTTTTATTAAACAAGT
The DNA here is from genome assembly GCA_949987735.1 of Leucophora obtusa. Lineage (NCBI taxonomy): Eukaryota > Metazoa > Arthropoda > Insecta > Diptera > Anthomyiidae > Leucophora > Leucophora obtusa. The sequence goes on along the minus strand of OX465295.1, from coordinate 124,014,301 downwards.
TATATTATATCAACAGAAAAAATAATTACCTACTTTTTTGACTTCAAACTTTTTTTGTATAAGGAACTTACATCCTTCTCAAGCGAGAAGGATGTAAGAATGAAACAAAAAATACAACACATCTTACATTCTTATTTAACTCATTAATTCAGCTACGCAGAGACAAGTTACGTTTACGTCTGGGTAACTCAGGCGTTATTCCCAGAGATTGGTAATGATATTTTTACGTGTTTATCTTTTGAAAACTTTGGTTTATTTCCCTTCTTTTCTATTGCAATCAGAATAACAAATCCCACCACTGACACCAATTGTTACATTTTACCTTATAAAAACGTTCGCTTATCTCCTTTAGATAAGCCGGGTGCTCCTTGGTAAATAAAATAACATACACTATTATGTTCATTTTGAGCTAATACACTTAAGGAGTGAGATCATAAATATGTTATCACACATTTTTGCCGATAACTTTGGTTTAAAGCTTCTCATATTTTTTTTTTCGGCAATTTACATTTTAAAAATATGTCAGTTAATAAATTAATTTACATCATGAGTTTTAATTTGCAATTTTTAACACAATGGACGATGAAAGAAAAGTGCGTTCAAAAATAATTAAATATTTTCAACAAAACCAAACATGGACATACAAAAAAATTGCAAAAGAGACTAATGTATGCCGCCAAACAGTTTCAAAAGAGGTAAAAAGGTATCTAGAACACCTAACAATTGAAAGGAAGCCGGGAACAGGAACAACAACAGGTTATCGTAACATTGGTAAGGCATATAAAGTTAAAAGCATCCTTAAGAAAGCTCCTAACACATCTGGTAGAAAAACAGCTCGGTTAGCCCAATGCTCGGACTTTTTTGTACGTAAAGTGAAGCGTAAGGCAGCACTAAAGTCCTACAAAGTTCCCGATAGAAACGCTTTTAAAAATTTGAAGGCCAGAACCAGAGCTCGAAAATTGAAACTAAATTTTATACAAAAATACAAGTGTTGTGTAATGGACGACGAAACTTATGTCCTGGCTGATTTTTCGCAGCTCCCTGGTCAAGAATTTTATGTTTCCGATGTTCGAGGAAATGTTGCGGAAATATTTAGGTCGAAAAAGCAAACGAAATTCGCTAGTATGGCAAGCCATATGTAGCTGCGGCCAAAGAAGACAGTCATTTGTGACATCTGGCTCTATAAACAGCGAAATTTATATCAAGGAGTGCTTGCAGAAGAGACTTCTTCCATTTTTGAGTCAGCACAATGTATCCACTTACTTTTGGCCCAATTTAGCATCTTGTCACTACAGCAAGAAAGCGCTGGAGTTGTATAATGATAATAATGTGGTTTTTGTACCAAGAGAGGCAAATCCACCAAACTGCCCGGAGCTCAGGCTAGTGGAGAGATATTGGGCTCTTGTTAAAAGAGAATTAAAGGGCATTAAAAAGGTCTCCCAGTACATGCAAGATTTCAAATGTAGATGGACCACCTGCTCTAAAAAGGTGACAGAAACTACCATAAAAGCCTTAATGGGAGGGTTTCCGGAAAAAGTATATAACTTTGTTCGTAGTGGTTAGAATTCCATGCGGTTTTTTTGTTTGATTTTATATTAAATTTCATTTAATAAAAACTTGGTTTGAAGTCTCAAAATTCAGTGGTTTGTTTTTTATTTAACTTTATGTGTGTTAACATTTTTATTATCTCACTCCTTATTTATTTAAAACTTTATTACTTTACAACTTTATAATACCGCACAAGTTAACCAACGATATTTAATACAACGATTTATAGAAGCTCGACTAAACTACACAATCGCTAATAATTAACTGATCAACTAAATGACAAATGGTAGAGAATTTCGGAAATACCTAGAGTACTAACACCTTAAACGTAGTGCTGCCAGATTGACGATTTAAGTAAATTCCGTTTTTAGGGATACTTTCTTACAGAAAATTCGGAGTTTTCTATACTAGTCGAATTTAATTTCCTCAACAATATTTATTGCTTTTGAAAAGTGGTTCCGGGTAACAGAGATTAATCTAAACTCATTTTTATAGACTGTTGCCATATCTTTAGCTATGATTTTCAATAAAACATGATAATATTATTCAGGAACCATTATATCGGAACCGTGAAATCGCATATTTTACACCAGATACATAACGATTTTTTACCTGTTATTTAAAAATAAATCTAGTAAGATGATCTGATATAAATAAGTGAAGATTATCTAATATCAAACTAATAAAAAAAAATTTACATTACATTTAATATTAAAATTTTTTCAAATATTTAATATTAAAAATGCTTATTTTTCTATTTAAATTTAAGAACAGACTGGTATCTTCCCAAAATTTGAATACAAATTTAGTAAAAAGCAGCTAACATCTTAAAAAAAAACAAGTTTAGTAATATATTTAAATCAGAGTACTGAAATATTTTGCAATATATAAAGCCTTTTTTTTAATATTCTCTCCAAATGCACTATAATTTTGAACCACTCGTTTGGAGCTTAGGTACACACAGAAAATAAATTGGTTGGAATTCTATCGGAACCAACGAAATATTTTCATCATTAAATAATTTTAATTGCAGTTACTTAAAATTCATCATCAGGAAAGTTATATTTATTTGTGAACAGAAAATATATATGATGAACCAAAACACTGTCACATTATCCAAAATATTGGCTTTTCTAACCAATATTGGAAAAATACTAACTTCCACATTAACTTCAGTACCAACAACCACCAATTTATCGAAGATTTAGTCATTTGAATAAAATATCGGCTGCAAAAATCTAGTATCAGTTGTGTTTCAATAAAATCGATCACTCTATCCAAAGTATTAGTTTTTCCAATCAATTTAAAATTAATTTTTCAACTTTAGTAGCTTTAACCATTAATTTCCATTATTTTGGTAATTGTAATAATATATTGAGACAAGGAACAGAAATTTTATTTATCATAATAAAATTTTGGAATATATCATATTTTTTCGTTTCATACATATGCGTGTTTAAATTCTAGGTTAGACAACAACTAAACGTAATTATCTGTGGCGCAGGTGGTAGAGACACAGCCTTATAGCCTTAGAGATTTGGGTTCGAACCTCAACCAAGGCATTACTTTTATTTTTAAATAATGTTTTTATTGATTCAAATTAAAAGACACAATTGATTTTCTGTTGTGAATATAATTTTATTCAAAAATAAAATATTCAAATTTTCAACCTGAAGAAATTCAAATTTGAAATTTAACAAAAAAAATTCATGTCGAGTTTAGCCTAGAGGAAAAGCAATGGGCTGACAAACGGAAGGTCACCGGTTCAATCCTGGTTCGCGATATAAAAATTTTTTTCAAATTTTTTTTTTATTCAAATTAAAAGACACAACTGATTTTCTGTTGTTGATATAATTTTATTTATAGACAAAATATTCAAACCTGAAGAAATTCAAATTTGAAATTTGACTAAAAAAACTTAAATAGAGCTTAGTTTAGAGGGAAAGCAATGGGTTGACAAGCGGAGGGTCGGCGGTTCGATCCCAGTTAGCGACAAAAAAATTTTAATTTTTAAATAAATTTTGTGGAACGTGTTTTTCTATTTATGGAATTTATAATCCACAAACATTAAAGTAATCTATTCACACAACAAAAATTCAAAAATTGTAAATAAATTTCGGTAGTTACAATGGTATTAAAAATAAATAAAAGTGATTGTACCTGGAACTATAAAAATTCGGTTGGCGAAAAATTCGGTTGGAACTACGAATCTGTTTTCTGTGTGTAGTCTTACAGCCACTTTATTTCTTCAAGGTTAGGGAAATAAGTGACTATCTGTATTTTAAATTTACAAATCAAATTAGTTATGTGTAAAAACCCAAAAAATATAATTTTCTATTGAGGCGTTGCCGAGATATTCAAACACCAAAATACTAGTAGTAAGTGCGCTATAATTTTCAGCAGCGGTTTATATGACTATATGTAGCTATCTTTATTCAGGTAAGCTGATTTTTATTTATTTATTTATTTATTTATTTATTTATTTATTTATTTATTTATTTATTTATTTATTTATTTATTTATTTATTTATTTATTTATTTATTTATTTATTTATTTTTTATTTCCTGCACAACAAGACCAAGTCTTATTATTACAGTACATGAATGTATTCGTAAAACGGTTATAATTGTTATATATAATTTGAATAAAAATAACAAGAAGTATTAAAAAAAAAAGAAAAAAAAATATATATATAGAGCAATTCCATATGAAAACGATCAAAATTGGCAAATTTTTGGACGACCCTTCTCCGATTTTAAAATAAATAGTCTCAATCGATTGCCCAGCAAAAAATAATGTACCTACATATTTTTTTTTTTTTTATAGTGACTGGTTTAGTGGTGGTGTACACCACTGTCATGTGACAAAATTGAAGAATTCTTCATAAGGGACCTCATTGAAAGTTGTTTTAAAAAAAAACTACTAAAGCGATCGCAACGAGTGATAGCTCGTTGGAAAGGTATTGAATCAGGCTGTAATTGAAAAATAAAATTTTCCTAATTTTTCTCAGAAATTTACCTCTTTTCCCATGAAAATTAAATTTTCCCATGAAAATTAAATTTTCCGATTTTCCACAGAAGCTCCTAAATTTTCCGGCTAATTTTTTTTTTTTTTGGATTCCTCATAATTTTTGCTTTAAGAATCAGCAATAAAAAAATGGGCCCCGACTCCTTGTTTGGACAGGAGAGGAGCATTTAAGAGACCACCTTGTTCGCATTGTTTTTATATTTTTTATAATTGAATTATTTGTAATTATTTAACATTATTTTATTATTAAAAATACATTTTAAAAATTATTTTACAGTTAAAAATACATTTATGAAGAAAAAATCAATTTTTTTTAAGAGCCCCAAGTTGAGTGTGTAGTGAATATGGTCTGCCTGCCTTCACAAGATCGGCCATAAATCCATGGATAATAGCAGCAGTGGCATGTAATGGCACACCAAACCCGACTGAGGCTACAGGTCATAAAATGTTTTGTAAATTTTTTAAATTACCAGGTAATAAATATTTCGCCTAAAATGACACGTGCAGAAACAAGTCATAAAACACGGATTTTCCATAAATATGGCGAAATATTTATTACCTGGTAATTTAAAAAATTTACAAAACATTTTATGACCTGTGGTCGGCTTATTGGCAGTAACCAATTAAGTCCCTCTTTAAAAAACATTTTATGACCAGTAGTTCACGCAAATTTTCCTATTAAAGAAAAGCAAATATCGCTTATTTTTTTACCTATTTTTTACCAAAAAATAAATATAAATACTTCACACACTCTGAGTCAAATTTTAGTTGAATACTAAACGTGAAAGTGTTAAAGTGTTTTTTTTTTTGTAAAGTAAAGAGTGAAGCTGTAAAGACAATTTAAAGTAAAATGAATAAATTTTGCTGCAATCCGTTTAACAAGAGTGGACATCGTTCGAAAAAGATAAAAGTATTAAAATTAACTGGTGTTTCGAAGCGATACATGAATGAATTAAATATACAATACGGTGAAGAAGCAGAATTCATTTGCCCCAAGTGTAAAATCGATTTGTCTCAACAAGCAAATGCATTGAAACAAATGCAACCACAATCCGAGAGTGAAATGACAATTGAACAAAATGTTTCATCTGATAGTGAGGCAGACATTCCGATGGTCAATATGTCTTTGAGTCCTTTGAATGAGGCTATTACCACTTTAGGTGAATCGCCTATTACAAAAAGAAAGTTGCGAATTGAAAAATACAGGAAAGAGAAAAAAGGCAAGGTTATGAGTGCAATCGCGACAATATTTGATGAAGGCTCTGATAACGAATGCAGTCAAGCAGATGACGTTGATGACGGCAAACAAATGATTGAGCAGTTGAAAAGAAAATTCAATTTAGCGACCACTTTTCCGGAGAAATATCTCATTTTATCTGTGCTGCCTCAATCATGGCCTATACGCAAGATTTCTGAACAGTTTCAAACATCTTTTTACATCGCGAGAAGAAGCAAAGAATTAGTTCGACAGAAGGGCATATTGGCGACTCCCACCAAGAAATTTGGCTCAAGGACCCTCAGCGAAGCAACGGTGAAATTGATTCAAGATTTTTACTGCAATGATGACAACAGCCGCGCCTGCCCAGGTACACGTGACTATGTTATCACACGTGAAGATGGAGAAAAAGTACACAAGCAGCGCAGATTATTATTATGTTATCTATCCGAAGCATACCATCAGTTCAAAGAGAAATACCCAGCAGAAAAAGTGGGATTTTCTAAGTTTGCCATCCTACGACCAAAAGAATGCGTGCTGGCATTAGACAGGCACGGAACGCATTCAGTCTGCGTTTGCATGTTTCATCAAAACATCAAATTAATGTTCTTTCCATGCAAGAAATTGAAAGTATTTCACGGTGAAATTGAAACATATAGGGACCTCCTGTCGAAGTCGTTGTGCGCATACCCCACGGAAAATTGTCATCTGTCCAAATGCGACAATTGTCCGAAGATTGACGAGCTAGAGCAATATTTGGCGGAAAAGTTTGAACAGCTGTTAATTCAGGAGGTGCATTTCAAACAGTGGATAATTAGCAGCGGCAGATGTTCCCTTGAGACCGTGGTAAAGCAGATTCCGGAATTCATCGAGGAATTCGGATTCAAGTTGAATGAACTGAAGGCGCACCATTTCATATCCGAGATGCAATCGAAATTTCTAAAGGAAAGTAAGGAGAAATTAGCCCAAAATGAATTCATTGTGATAAGCGACTTTGCCGAGAATTACACTTTTCTCGTTCAGGATGAAATTCAGGCTTATCACTGGGCAAACGACCAGTGCACGGTGCATCCTTTTTGCATTTATTTCAAAAACGAAGATAACGAACTACAGACCGTTAGCCTTGTTGTTGTCGCGGAGAGTTTAGCTCATAATTATGTGTCCGTTTATTTATTTCAAATGAAACTGTTTGAATTCTTAAGATCAAAATTCGATGCAATCGACAAAGTAACGTTTTTCTCAGACGGCGCGGCTTCTCAGTACAAGAATAAAAAAAATTTTTACAATCTTTGCATAATTGAAGAAGAACAAAACTGCAAGGTCGAGTGGCACTTTTTTGCGACGTCCCACGGTAAGGGCCCATGCGATGCGTTGGGGGGAACCCTAAAACGCATGGCGACTAAGGCAAGTTTGCAAAGGCCATATACTGACCAGATCTTAAATGTACAACATTTGTTTTCGAAGATTCAAAGCAAGGAAATTGCCATTAACACAGTTTTATGCACTCAAAAAGAACACGATGCCATGGAGCGACGAATTCAAAACAGATATACTATAACTGGAACGCAAAAGTTTCATTGCTTCATACCAAATATTTCTGATATGTCAAATAATGTAAAGCGGTACTCTTCGTCTGCCGACGTGCTAAATTTAAAGTTACTTTAATTTTATAATGATGCCAAGACAATTGAAATTTTTAATAAATATTGTAATTAAGTATAAGCAGCAAAATAAGAAAGATTTTTTCTTCATAAATGTATTTTTAACTGTAAAATAATTTTTAAAATGTATTTTTAATAATAAAATAAAACAATGTTAAATAATTACAAATAATTATATTATAAAAAATATAAAAACAATGAGAACAATGTGGTCTCTTAAATGCTCCTCTCCTGTCCAAACAAGGAGTCGGGGCCCATTTTTTTATTGCTGATTCTTAAAGCAAAAATTATGAGGAATCCAAAAAAAAAAAATTAGCCGGAAAATTTAGGAGCTTCTGTGGAAAATCGGAAAATTTAATTTTCATGGGAAAATTTAATTTTCATGGGAAAAAAGGTAAATTTCTGAGAAAAATTAGGAAAATTTTATTTTTCAATTAAAGCCTGATTCAATACCTTTCCAACGAGCTATCACTCGTTGCGATCGCTTTAGTAGTTTTTTTTAAAACAACTTTCAATGAGGTCCCTTATGAAGAATTCTTCAATTTTGTCACATGACAGTGGTGTACACCACCACTAAACCAGTCACTACAAAAAAAAAAAAAAAAATATGTAGGTACATTATTTTTTGCTGGGCAATCGATTGAGACTATTTATTTTAGAATCGGAGAGGGGTCGTCCAAAAGGTGATCGCTTTCATATGGAATTGCTCTATATTAAATAAAATATGTAGAATATAAGTAATAAATTAATATAATTAAACATTGAAAATTTAAACAAAAAATTTAAACAAAAACTCCTTGAAATTGATTGTGTTGCTGTTAAGTTGTTGGTAATGTGGAAGTTTAGTCCAAAGACGAGCGGCGTTTATGAAGAACTGCCATTCTGAAACAAAGTTCGGTGCATTGGTATTACTAGATTTGTACCCATGGGAGATATAGCAAAGTTTAGGTGATCAAATAGGTATTGAGGTTGCTTAGTGTAAATAATTTTGTGTAAGAATAGGTGTACTCTTATTTTTAAAAGATTATTGAAGGATACTCCGTAGAGTTGTTTCGAGTAAGACGATATTCTTTCACGTTTACGTATTCCATATACATACCTTGTTATGTTATTACATAGAACATTGAGTTTTCGATTACTACTTGAATCACATTCTCCAAAAACTTCACAGCCATAAATAAGACCAGGAATTAAATAAGCCTTTGCAAGTAAAATTCTTATATGTAACGGTGTAAAAAATTGCGTGGCCCAAAGTGTTCTTAATTTTAAATACGTTTGCGCAACAAGAGAATGTACATGATCTGACCAAGTTAGGTGTTCGTTGAAGATCAGACCAAGGTTTTTTGCAGACTGCACGATATCAATTTTCTGAGAGTTGATTAAAATTTCATGCTCAATTATTGGATTTAAAGTTCTTTTGTGGATTAACAAACATTTCGATTTTAGAGGGTTAAGTCAAAGACCATTTCCTGAACCCATTGATATATGTTATCAAGATCCTGGTTTAATTTATCCACGGCTTCCTTGATTGAATTCACTGGACTGCTAAGATACAGTTGTACGTCATCAGCATACATGTGAATCTTGCAGTACGACAGTTGCTGTGGTAAATCATTTGCGTACAGCGCGAAAAGCAGTGGTCCCAGTATTGATCCTTGCGGAACACCCTTCGTAACTCTTAGTGGTTTAGAGTTTCTTCCATTCACATAGACCGACTGAATGCGGTTAGATAGGTATATATGGAGAAGCATGGAGCAGAAATTTGGTCATAAAGCAAAATTTTGGAAACATTGCATACATAAAAAAGATCAAGTAGTGTGCTGCTAGTATATACAGAAAACAGATTCGTAGTTCCAACCGAATTTTTTGCCAACCGAATTTTTGTAGTTCCAGGTACAATCACTTTTATTTATTTTTCATACCATTGTAAATACCGAAATTTATTTATAATATTTGAATTTTTGTTATGTTAATAGATTCCTTTAATGTTTGTGGATTATAAATTCTATAAATAGAAAAACACGTTCCACAAAATTTATTTAAAAATTAAAATTTTTTTTGTCGCTAACTGGGATCGAACCCCCGTCCCTCCGCTTGTCAGCATATTGCTTTCCCTCTAAGCTAAGCTCTATTTAAATTTTTTCAGTAAAATTTCAAATTTGAATTTCTTCATGTTTGAATATTTTGTGTATAAATAAAATTATATCAACAACAGAAAATCAGTTGTCTTTTAATTTGAATAAAAAAAAAATTTTTTAAAAATTAAATCGCGAACTAGGATTGAACCGGCGACCTTCCCTTTGTCAGCCCATTGCTTTTCCTCTAGGCTAAACTCGACATAAAATTTTTTTTGTCCAATTTCAAATTTGAATTTCTTCAGGGTGAAAATTTGAATATTTTGTTTTTGAATAAAATTATATTCACAACATAAAATCAATTGTGTAATTAAACATTGCCGGCCACCTTGCAACATCCAGGTGTGTTGCAACCAAAATCTTATATCTAGGCTATATTAAAAAAAAAAAATGTATAGTTCAGTTTATACATAAAATGATGTGAGCTTGAATTTAAATAATTTATTTTCAAATAACACTTAAAACTCATTGGGTCAGTAGGGACCCCGTAGAAAATTCATACAAAGTTCATGGTGTGAATGGGCCAGTAGGGACCCCGTAGGTTATAAAAAAAAAACAATAGTGGATCAGTAGGGACCCCGAAGCGGCCAGTAAGGACCGAGTAAATAAATTTAGGTGGTCAGAATGACCAGTTTTGTGATCGGTCGTTTTACAACCCCGTTTGCTGTACGTATATCAGCGACCCTTACATGTCCGTCGCTTCCAGGATAAACTTTAATAACCCTGCCTAGTCGCCACGAAGTCGGAGGTAATTGTTCGTGTCTTACCACGACTAAGTCATTTACCTGAAGATCGCGTTCCGGATTTTTCCATTTATATCGTTTATGTTAACTCGCCAAATACTCTTCCTTCCACCTACGGCAGAAGAGTTGTGCGATAGCTTTCATTTTCCGAAATCGATTAATTAAACTCAAAGGGGACTCGTGTACTATAGGCTCTTGAGGGGCCAGAATTGGAGAGCCAATCAAAAAATGACCAGGAGTCAGGGCAACCGGGTCCTGGGGATTGTCCGTCATAGGACAAAGAGGACGCGAATTCAAACAAGCTTCAATTCGAGAAAGAACTGTAGAGAACTCCTCAAATGTATATTTAAAAGCTTGTGCCTCTTTCCTAAAATGGAGTTTAAAACTCTTGACACCGGCTTCCCAAAGACCACCCATGTGAGGAGCCCCAGCTGGGATAAACCGCCACGAGAGACCCTGAATGCGATAAGCGGAACACAGAGTTGTATGACTTTCCTTAATAAAAGCTTTAAAATCCCTCTCTATTTCACGCGAAGCACCGACAAAATTTGTCCCATTGTCAGAGAATATTGTATTCGGACAACCTCTTCTCGAAATAAATCTATGAAAAGCCGCTAAAAAGGTCGGCGTAGACAAGTCAGAGGTTGCTTCCAAATGAATTGCCTTTGTAGAAAAGCAAACAAAAACACAAACGTAGCCTTTAGTAATCTTACAAGCCCTACCAGTAAAACTCTTAATATCAAAGGGGCCTGCAAAGTCCACGCCAGTTGTAGTGAAAGGCCTATCGAGAGTGCTCCGTTCGGGAGGAAGAGCTGCCATAATCTGACTACAAGACCTTTTCCGGTCAATAATACACCGTTTACAACGACTAATAACTCCGCGAATCTTAGATTTCAATCGTGGTATCCAATATTCTATGCGAAGTATTCGCAACATTAACTGATTTCCACCGTGAATAGAAATCAAATGAGTATATTCCGTCAAAAGTAGCGTAAATCTACTGGAATACGGCAAAATTATAGGATGCCTCTCTGTATAAGAAAGAGAAGGCGATTTAGTCAAACGACCATTCAGTCGAATGACCCCATCCGTATCAAGAAAAGGATTTAAAGGGAGGAGAGAACTTTTCGAACGTAAGGGTTTTCTCTCCAGAAGGCATTTATATTCCTCAGCAAAATAGTATTTCTGAGCCATAATGGCCAAACGCAACTTGGTCCTTTTCACCTCAAGACTAGAAAGAGTCTTATTCTCGTATATATTACGACCTAATTTATGAGCCGGGTGAGTATTCTCAATGAATCTGAAGACATACGATAGAACACGAAGTGCCCGATCAAGACTCGAATAATTCGTGAGAATATCCTCAGATACGTCAGCGCCTCTGGCATCGGTAAAAAACGAAGCATGAGTTCGAACTGCTCGACACTCAATGTCCGTATTAAGGCGAGAAATATCGGAAACAATCCACTTAGTTTTCTCCTGACGAAGCCATTGTGGGCCGTGCCACCAAAGTTCACTAGTTGCCAACTCAGAGGGAGAGGTTCCCCGACTACCTAAATCTGCAGGATTGTCCTCAGATCGGACATGGTACCAATTATGATTTCCCACATTCTCCTGAATACGACAAACTCTATTTGCCACAAACGTGGTCCAAGAACAGGGTGCCCTTTTCAACCAAGAAAGGACTATAGTGGAATCAGTCCAACAATAAATTTGATCCAGTTTAATATCAATTTCGCTTAGCACTGTTCTCAAAAGGTCAGACGCAAGTACTGCACCGCACAGTTCAAGTCGCGGTAAAGAAATTGATTTAATGGGAGCCACTTTTGTCTTCGATGCAAGCAAATGGGTGTGAACATCTCCGGTAGAGGTCTCAATACGAATATAAATCACCCCCGCGTATGCCTTTTCCGAGGCATCAGAAAAGACATGGAGTTCCGCCGAAGTTTCTGGGGTATAATGAACCCACCGTGGAATCTTAATATAATTAACTTCATGATAGGATGCAACAAATTTACGCCAGTCATTTTCCGTAGAAAGCGGAAGCAAATCATCCCAATTGATATTATCAAGCCAAATCCTTTGCATGATAATTTTCGCGACAACAATAACAGGACTTAACCAACCTACAGGATCGAACAATTTTGCTATGGTAGATAAAACTTCCCTCTTTGTATAACCTGACTTATGTGCTATAGGAGTCGCATTAAAATAGAAAGAGTCCAGCTGAGCATTCCATTGGATTCCCAAGGTCTTTGAGCTACTGGATTCTACAAAAGTCAGTAATTTAGCGTCAACTAAATGTTCCGAAGGAAATCCGTCCAAAATTGTACGTTCGTTTGAAGTCCACTTTCTAAGTTCAAACTTAGCAGAAGATAAGGCTGCGATAAGCTGATCACGAGCGATCAAAGCAGTTGAAACGTCGTGAGTTCCCGTTAAAACGTCGTCAACGTACATACACTTTCGTAAAATGTGTGATGCCATAGGAAACTCAGCTTCAGAATCGTCCGCTAACTGTAGTAAAGTCCGAATCGCAAGATATGGAGCGCAATTGACGCCAAAAGTCACAGTCTGTAACTCGTATTCCTTAACGTCCTCCGTCGGAGAACTTCTAAACAAAATACGCTGAAATGGGGTATGAGAAGAATGGACCAGAATTTGTCGATACATCTGAGTAATGTCACAGTTGAAAACAAATCTTAAAAGACGCCATCGAAGAATTAAGAGGACTAAGTCTGCCTGCAGTGTTGGCCCAACGTAAAGACAATCGTTAAGACTATTTCCATTTGAAGTCTTATTTGAAGCATTGAAAACAACTCGCAATTTTGTAGTCTTCCTTTCAGGTTTAATGACCGGGTGATGAGGCAGGTAGCACGAAAAATTAGGATCCAAGGTAGGGTTCGAAACTGGATGCATATGACCGAGATCTATATACTCCCTAACGACGCTATCATACATCTCCTTAATCTCAGGTTTCCGCTGAAGAGAAGATTCCGTCCTAAGATACTGTCCCATGACACTCAACCTAGACGATCCTAGCGAAAGAGATTCAGGAAATTCTGGTTTAAAAGGTAGAGATACAATATATCTACCATCAGGCGAGCGACGAGTAGTCGCCTTAAAATTTTCCTCACAATATTTATCAAAAGGTGACAAATTTTTCCGTCTAGGAGATTCCTCAAGTTCCCAGAACCGAAGAAGATTTTTATTAAGGCAATCTTCTTCTGAAAATTCTACATGAGTAGAATATACTTGAACCCGAGGTTGCAAGAGAGGACCAGAAATAATCCAACCAAACGCAGTGTTTTGAGCAATCAAAGAACCCAAAATATGCCGAGGAAGGTCCGCAACAATGATTCTGGGATATAATTCAGAACCGAGCAAAAGATCGACAGGTCTACTGTCGTAGAAATTAGAATCAGCCATACGAAGATTTGGCAAATTTCCCTTTATATTTGAAGGTACTTCAAAAGATGGCAGATTTCCAGAAACCTTGGTCAACACAAGAAGTAAGGCCTCTATTGAAAACGCAGAATCAATAGGAGAGCCAACTTTAACCGAACAAAGCTTTTTCGACGAAGTCGAGATCAATTCCACACCTGAAACGCCGACTTTCGTAGAAAGTGTAGGAAGTTTCAAACGATTTACTAAACGTTCCGAAATAAACGAACTTTCGGAGGCGGGATCAATAAGCGCACGAGCTGGGTACGTAATACCCTGGTGAACGATGTTAACCATAGCCGTTCCTAAAAACACATTCCTATTCACCGATGCGTGAAATACCTGTCGATTCGATGGCAATGTGGGATTGCCACCACTAGAAGTGGACTGTATATTCGGATCAACTAACGCAGAGTTGGGAAGACGAGGAGCTGTACCCGAACCTGCAGTCAAATTTGTAGAATTATTCCCCCTTGCCTCACCAGCAGCTAAATCGCGATGCAACAAAGTGTGGTGACGTTTACCGCACATTGAACAATTATGTGTACTTGTACAGTTTTTAGCCTCATGTGTCCTTGAAAGACAATTGACACAACAATGAAACTTCTTCACATTCAAATACCTATCAGCAACCGAAAGACTTTTGAAGCGTGGGCAAGAGCGCAAAAAATGCACCTGATTTTTACACAAAACGCACGAAGTGCTCGCAGACGTGGAGGCTGCAGTATGGTGTGCTTTTACTTTCAATTCCGCGGATCTTTTTGACAGGTGCGAACCCCTAAGATCACGAGAACACTCTAAAGTGTCGATTCTTTCCGTCAGAAAGCGATCTAAATCACTCCAAAGTGACAAAGCTTTTTTATCCCTAACGGACTGCTCCCAAAGATTCACGGTGATGGCAGGTAACCGTTGGATACACATAAAAACGATTATATGTGAACTTAAATCACCGTTAGCGGAAATGTCTAAAGCAGATAAGGCTGAAAGACAACTATTTATACCGCGCTGTAACTTTTTCAAACCCTCATCCGTTTCCTTGTCAAGGAAGGGAAGATCGAAAAGGGCAATGAGCTGGTGGTTCACCAATCGACGCAAATTTTCGTATTTATCCGTTAAACTTTTCCAGGCAATTTCGAAGCCCCTGTTCGTTAGCGGCGCTTTTGAAACTATATCATGTGCGTCACCACGAGTTTTCTCTAATAAAGCAAATAATCGCACAATTGGACTAATACGCGAGTTATTTATGTAAACCGCGGTGAAAAGATCCCGAAAAGTGGGCCAAGAAATAACTTCGCTATCGAAAACTGGTATGTTGCACGGCGGAATGTTAAAATTATGACCAAAATCATCCGTCATAACCGTACGACCGGAGAATCTTCGTTTGATTTCGCGTTAGCATTGTTTCGCGGTTCCAAGTTATGCAATTTTTCATTAATTGCTGCAAACAACTAACATATGCGTTAAAACTCGCGTCGTATTTTGCCTCGGCCGCGTCCACATCAGCTGGTTCGGCGTTTTCCGCGTTTTCCAAAAAACCTAAACACGATTTGTAGGATGATTTAACGCTTTCCCACAAAACACTTAGTTCTTTTCCGCGAATTTCAAGTGTAAACACCGTATGTACGTTCTCGCGAAGTTCATTGAACTTTGCCTCAAATTTAATAAGAGCGTCGGACTCTCTAATAAAAATATCTAAAGCGTTATTAGACATTTTGTGTATATTCGATGAAAAAAAATTTTAAAAATACGAAAATTCCCAAACTACGAAAAATTTTACGAAAGAAAAATTAAATTAGTGAAATTTAATTCAAAATCTCAATAAATTCAACAAAAAATATTAAAAGAATAATATTTTCCAATTTAAGACCCAAACGTTATAAGTCGCAACTATACTGGACTGTAGGGTGCACATACGTAGTTAAATGAAACACTAACAACAATACAGTGTTTGTACGTGTGCTACTTTCAAATTGTAAACAATACAGATTGTAATGCTTTTAAGTTAAATTTAAAGAATATAGCACAAAGGAGAATACACAAAAAAAAATAGAAAACACTTGTATGTACGTACGTAGGTATGTATGTTCCTTAATAAATTAAAGGTTTGTATGTAAACTTTAATCTAAAAAAAAACTCACTTATCACTTTGAAAATAACCCGGCTTTTTTACAATAAAAAACAAGAACTAATTTTACTTTATTTCACCACTTAATAAGTTATTAATTTTAAGGTAATTAAAAACACTATTATTTTAAAAATTTTCAGAAAAAAAATAATTCTGTCCGTCCACGTAAACAACTACACGGTCGCGAAAAAAAAGCAACAAAATTTATAAAAATGAGAAATGAGAAAAAGCACTGTATTAAATAAGGGTTGTAAAACGATCTTTAAAACAACATAAAGGTATAAAAAATATACTTTTTTATGTTGTATATGCAAGTTTAACACAATTAATTAATTAATTCTTAATTTTTGCAATATTTATTCCTTTTTTTTCACTTAAAAAGCTCACATAAAAACTGAACTATACGTACCTTAAAAAAAATTAAAATAATTTGTTGAAAAAAATTGTTTTTCTTGTTGCACCAAGATGGAGGCTGTTAAATAAATAAATTTTTACAATTAAACCAATCTTTCCAAATGTAGGCCAAGATCCGGCTCGGAGGATCAAATGTTTGCGTGAAGGCAAAATATGTAAATAAATAAAAACAATAAAATTTCGATTTTTTGGTGAGAAAAAAGGATTCTCTGATTTATTTATATAATTATTAAATTACCGTCGGTAAATTGATGTTGATCGTATGTAGTAAGGCAACGAAGAAGAATTCTTAAGGCGGTGAACAACAACGTTTAAGTACTCGCTAGAATCTGTATAAAAAGTCCCAACAAAGTTGTACAAAAAGGGGAGGAAAAGTTAGATTCTAGTGAAAATTAACCCATCAATGGCAAAAGTGCCCAAAAAGTCATAAAGAGACAAATTATTGATTTGTAATTAAACAATAGGTAAAGTTTGTTTTCAATTGAAGAATCAATTAAAATACATTGAAACATATTGTTTAACATTTTTTGTCAACCAATAAAAAACAAACCAGAAAAAAATATATATCGTCTGTAGGAGTTGTTATTTTCAGTCAAATATTCTATTTTTAGATTTCTATTTTTATAAAAAATGATTTAAATAATTTCGTTGTTTTCTGTTTAAAAACAAAAAATTAAAATATTTTCGGTTTTCTTTTTTGTTAAAATAGTTTGTTTATATACAAAATGATTTCAATTCAAATTACAAGAAATTCTTTACTCATACACACAAACATAGCCAATAAAAATATGAACGTGGCTGTTGTGTATGGTGTAGTGTTTTGAAAATCGAAACAAAAAAAAAACTTTCAAATATGAAAAAACAAACCACAAAATCGTTTTTTTTTTACGTTTTGTCAGTTAAAAAATTGATGATTGTTTTAATAGACTTTTCAATTATTTTTATTTCTTTTCTGGATTGTTTAAACAATGTTTGAAAATAAATAGCAAAATGGTTTGAATATAATGAAAAATCAGTAGTCCTTTTTTTAATAGTGTTTTCAATTAATTTAATATGTATTTTAGGTTGTTTTTAAGGATAAAATATTGTGAGTAAATGACAAAATCTTCGATAAATTGGTGGTTGTTGGTATTGAAGGTAATGTGGAAGTTAGTAATTTTTCAATATTGGTTAGAAAAGCCAATATTTTGGATAATGTGACAGTGTTTTGGTTCATCATATATATTATTTGTTCACAAATAAATATAACTTTCCTGATGATGAATTTTAAATAACTGCAATTAAAATTATTGAATGATGAAAATATTTCGTTGGTTCCGATAGAATTCCAACCAATTTATTTTCTGTGTGTATTAGTGAAGTGAGTGGGAGAAGTAACATTAGTTGGCGACAGACCAAGAGTGCCCATACTGTCCATGAAACTTGACTCTACGAGAATATTGGAATTAAAGTCACCAGCAATAAACACATCACAATAAGGGAGTGTCAAGTCTTCTATTAATGGAATGAACTGTGTAAAATTTGTGCGACGATCAGGTCTATAAACACATCCAACAAGTAATTTTCTACTAAATGATGAGATTTCCACGAAAATATATTCAATTTTGTCTTCCTTATTATTTTTGGAATAAAATTTACATACTATATTATTCTTAACAAAAATATCAACACCTCCTGCACCTTTACGTACTCTATCGGACCTAAAAACTTTGTAACCTTTTAAAGATATGAGGCTATCAGGGGTTAAAACAGGAATCCACGTTTCAGAAACACACTATGTCGACATTGGAATCTTCAAAAACAAAACGGAACTCATCCAATTTATTCATTAGACTCTGCGCATTTATGTGGCAGATCTGAACTCCTTCTTTCTGTTTTGCCAAGATTTTGACCATATTAATAGTTACATCTTTGAAACTTCCACTTTTCCATTTTTAGTTGACTGTAAATAGAAAGTTAATTACAAACCATTGTGAGTTATACTTATCTCCAGACTTCGATATTGTTGACCAGATTCATTTAAAAATTTAAATAGGGCTTCCCGATCAAAAAAAATTATATATAGTCATATATATTAATATCTTGTTTTATCTTATAGTATATATTGTCATGAATAGCCATATATAATTAAATGTTTGTTATATGGTACCTTATATAACCATATGTTCTTATATATTGTCTTTTATAAAATTAGTTATAAACCATATATGCCACACATAATAAGATATGACAGATCTATTGTCATACATACCCGAGTAAAAAAGTATATATCAAATTATATGTGAATATGTAACTGGATATAATTTCATCCGAAAAATGGTTATATTAAATTGTATCAAATCGGATATAATTGCATTTACAAGGATACAAAGTTATATCAAATGATAAACTTATATCCGAATTTTGTCCCGATCAAATTGGATATAAGTATTACGATATGATTAAATTTAAATGATAAAAAAAAATTCGTATTGGAGGTCAGCAAGATTTCACGTTCTGCACACTAGCAGCCGCAGGCTACTGTCGATAATTTGCGACTTTCATGCAAATGCATTTTTGTAGTCATTAATTCAAAAATGATTTTGACCGAATACCATTTATATTGGATTTAATTTTTAACTAAACACTCTCGAGTAATAAATATGATTTTTATAAATCGATAAATGTAAAGTGCATTTTTTAATTTTAAGCATTTATTTTTGGATCTTTAGTGCATATTTTTTGGTTTTTATTTCATATTTCCATTTAAGTGCATATTTTGCATTTAAATGGATATTTTAAGCGTATATTTTCCATTTTTAAGTGCATGAAAGTCGCTGCCCTGATAATAAGTAACTATTAAAGACGTTATTGTATAAATCCGTTATTGTTGAATTCTTTAACCCTAGAAGTCCATTGTTAGTCGATTCGACTAACATCAACCGTGCTTTACAAATAGCGATGCACTTCTAGGGTTAAAGATTAGCCCCGTATTCAAAATGAAAAAGCATATGCTAGCTAACAAGCTTCCAGCTTTCCCTTATGGGAATATGTGTGCAAAATAGTTAGCAGCAAGTTAGTTAGCATACACTTTGTCATTTTTAATACGGGTGTAGATCATTTTTTCTCAAATATGGGAATTTTCTTTGGACTTAGAAAATTTTTCAAATACATATATTGTTTTTTTTTATTTTAAATAAACTTTTAATGATTAGCCCGGCAATGCACTTCTTTTTTGTTAGAGGCTCCTAATTCCCGATTTATGGAGCTGAAAATGATCTATAACAATATTCAATGGTTATTTCTCCACTCAAAACTTATCGGACCAGAACAAAATATATATGGCGTTGGAAAGGTACTTGAAATACCTTACCAATGGTATGCAACATGCCTAAACTTATTAACCCATTACGAGCCGGGTCATGATTTTAAATGTTAATTTTATTAAATTGGAGTTTTTAAATTAAATTAAAAAAAAAAAAAAACTTAAAAATAAAAAAATCAGAAAATATTAATTTAATGAAAAAATTGAATAAAACATATAAAAAATTTTTTTCATGCAATGAGTTTCGAACTTGTGTCTGAGATTAACTAATATATTGTAATATATAAAATACAATCAAAAATATTCTTCGTATGTATTTATATATACAATTTTTAACGGTTTTATCAATTATATATTCCTATATAAATAATTTGCAATAACGCAAATTCTGATATATGATTCAATATGATTACATATGACAAAATTTTTAAACATTTTTCTAATATATCATATAAAAACATATAAAGTCGCATACAATATTTTATATTATCATATATTTTAATATTAAAAAATATATGTTATATATACTCTTTTTTACTCGGGTAATTATAAATGGTCATATATAACATAATATATGATCACATATGGTGACATATAAGCGACATACTTTGAGATATAATAATGTATGCCCTCTAGGGTTTGGAATTTCCCGGACTTTTTTTATTTCCCGGGAAAGGGGAATGAAAAAATTTGATTCCCGGGAATCCCGGTAAATATTTTTGAACAAAGTTGTTAATGAAATCCACCTATATAAGTCATTTTTGTTAAAAAAACACTATTTCAGTACAAATTCAGTCTGTGTAGTGAGAATTCAAAGTAAAAATATTAGAATGTTGAACATTTGATTTCACATAAATTACTCTAAGCACTGCCAAATGAATTGCATGATTCCAGCAGAAAGCACCCACTACTGGACTATTGGAAACAAACCGTTTCATCACACTTGGCCCATTAGATATTGTGGCCACAATGTTATTTTCCAAAGACAAATAAAACTCTTCTAGTCTTATTTCTACAATTCTTCTTATTTCATCAGCATTACATCTTCCTGATATATAAACCAACCCCAGGTTATAAAATGAATTATTTCCGTTTATACATATGTTCAAATATCTCTTTTGTGATATTCTTGTCCATTCATCTAAGAATATAGTAAATCTCCTATTGTTAGAAATATTGCTCGATATTTCTTTTATCATGATATCTTTTACATGATTGTAGTAATTTAATATAATGTTCTTTACATCGGTTTCATTTTTTGCAATGCCAGGTTTTTATTATAAAAACTTTCTCGAATAAACGAAGATCTAGTTATGGTGCGGATTGACTGCGGATTGACCATTTCAGGAAATGTTTGCCTTACCATAAAACCTTTAATGCCTATTCAGCTTACACTTTTCTCTTCGGGTACTTTGCTAATTTTAGCTGAAACGTTATTCTTGTTGTCGTTTTCTTCAAGAGAAGTTGCATGACCATCAATTTTTTTTTTTTTTGTGAACCAAATTCAGATGTCGGATAACCAAATTTAGATACCACCGTTAACCATTAATCTTTTCATATTTATTAATGAAAGCGTTATTTATAAAATTATTGACCCTTAATATAAAGGAGTGTTTTAAATTTAAAGTCGACTTTATTTTTAATCAAACCGTTTTGTTCATTTTGTGTATGAAAACCTTACAAAAATATTTATATTTTCAAATATTTTGATTGGTTAAAAATAAATTAACCAATCAGAATGCTCCAAAAATAAACCAAGGCAAAGTATACTGCCACCCAATATTTTAACTAAAGTCGACTTTACCTAAATTATACATTTGAAAAATTTAGATAGTAAGGGCGATTATTTGTAAGAAACAAAGCTATTTTTTCATATTTCTTTTAAACATTTTACCAAGTTTTTAGGTTTTACTACTTAAATTTTGAATTAGTTATGCGAAAAATCTTTATCAGTTGAAATGCTCCTAATTACTTGGCAAAGATTTTATTTCTGTGTCAAATAAATGTATTCCCTTTTAAAAGATTTTAACAATGAAATTTTTGTTTTGGTATTTAAAATGTTTTTTATGACTAAAATTAAAAAATCCTATTCGAAACAAAAACAAAAATTTTTTTTACAGATCTTAAAAAGATTAAACCATTTTGTGTCAACAGCATTTGCAAATTATGTTTTCAATTAAAAGAGACATCGGAGCGTGTTCTCTGCGAATGTCCGAGACTGTGCGACAGGAGACTCAGATTTCTGGGTGACCGCTTTGTGTCATCTTCGGACATTTGGGGAAATTCTCCTAACAGGATTATTGGCTTTATTGGTAGCCTGAATCTCTAGGGAACTCTAGGCAGCACAAAAGATCTATATTGGTCGCGGTGCGTAGTGCCTTCGTATCTAATCTAATCTAATTAAAAGTATTTTAAATATATAACACTATGCGACAGTCAAAATCGGGATGGGATGAAACCATCGGGAAATGTTATATCGGTCAAAAACAAGTTATACGTGTCCCGGCGTTTCGCTTGGTCACGTCTAGGAATCGAGATATATCGATTTGAAGTTAGTAACTATCATATAGAGGAAATTGTCACCTTTGGTGGTATTTTTTTGACATAACTCGAGAACCACTAGTCCGATTTTGCTCAAACAATTTTAAAAAAGTTAAAAATTACAATTCCTTTAATCTGTTCATATAACGTTTTTCTATATACTCAACAGTTTTGCCGGTAAAAATAAATGTATGAAGAAAAAAAATATTTTTTGCCTAAAATATTAAATTTTTTTACTTTTTAAATTCATAAAAAATCCATAACGGAAAAAAAGGCAAGTCGTATTACTTTCACGCAAAGTCACATAACCTTTAAACAAAATGAGACATAGATCATGAAAATCGATGGACGCGTTTCGCTTTTATTCACAATTAAGTGAAGGTATCTCATTTTGACAAGAATATTGATTTTATGTTTCAATGAGTTTGGATAATATTTATTATATATTATTTATTATTAACACGTAAAATTAAAAATTATTACAGGTAATTATTAGGTTATTACATAGATACATAGGTTATAAAAATCAATGAAGGCAAAACTTATTTTCGTTTGTTTGCGCCCTTTACTTTCTTGCGTGGTGGTTCGCCCACTTGTTCAGAGTCTGTATCGGATGAGGATCTGTCTTCATCTGGAAAAAATCAATTGTTTTTAATCAGTCAGTTAACTTCATTTTTGTGACTTACCCTCGGAGGAAACTCCCATTGTATATTCTTCTTCTTCATCTTTATTGTCGGGATCGTACGTCTTTTGCGACCACCAACAAATTTCAGCCAGCAGCGAATCGAACCTTTTGCCTTTATATCGCGTTTCCATTGGCATTGCCACTTGATGGAAGCGCTCGCCATGTTCATCCGACTCTGAGGCTAGCTGCTTGCTGAAGTATTCGAGATGGTGATGCAAGAAGTGAATTTTGAGGGACATATTCACTCCAATTTTCTGGAAGTAGTGCAACATCTTGGTCACAAGAGCGGGGTAATTGTGTGCTCGCGTACTTCCCAAAAAATATCGTATGACTTTCTTCACTGCCCTCCACGCAAAGTAATCATTACCGTTTAAAGCACCTTTAAATTCCTTTGATTTCATGAGCTTTCGTATATCCGGCCCATTCAGAACACCTTCCTTAAATTTTGCTTCGCTGATTCGTTGGAAAATATTATTCAAACAATCAAGAATTTTCGGTTGCTTCACAATGGCCTTGATGAAATTTTTTACGATTCCCAGTTTGATATGGAGAGGGGGCATGAGGACGTTCTCCATTGGCACCAGTGGATAATTTACGCAGTTGTGTCCTTTCTCCGTTGGATCTCGAGGAAGCCAGTCATGCGTTTCGTATTGGTTTCCTTTAAATCGGGTATCCCAAAGACACAAGAAACACATGTTTTTCGTATAGCCTCCTTGGAGACCTCTTAGCATCGCCACGACTTTCAGATCACAACTGATCCGCCACATGTGATCAGTGTAGCAAACTTTATCCAAAATTATTTTCATCGAATCGTATGTTTCGCTCATGTCTGTGCTGTAGCCAATGGGAATGCTTGGTTTTTTATTATATTTATGTAGCAAAACGACTTTCAGGCTTGATTTCGAAGAATCGATGAACATTCGCCAATCAGCTGCGACATAATTAATGGCCATCGCCTCCATCAGTGCCTTTATATCGTGGCAGTAAACAAATGTGTTCCCTTCGTTGAGTGTGTAGTACCGTTGGAATAGCAATTGTCGTCTTCGATATCCGGTGACTTTGACATTAGGCTCCAAATTGTTGTCTTCTTTCAAAAGCTCGGCAAGTTTTTCTGCTTCACGTTGAGAAAGGTTTAATTCTGCAACAATCTTGTCCATTCTTGCTTGTGATATTGGAATTATTTTGTTCGATGGGCCGGCTTCTGGTGTTGGTTTATAGGTGAAATCCGATTGATCCATTGTTTCAATAGAAAAAGAAGTTTCTCTGTCAGGACCAAGGTTGCCAACTCTAGGACATAAAAAATAGCTAGATTACAAAATAAAAATCGCTAGAAATCGCTAAATTTTAAAAAAATGCAAAAAAGTTTGTTATTTATTTAAAAATTTAATAGTTTAAGGTAGTCTATTTCTTAAAAATTACGCAATTTTCATTTCCTTTAAAAAAGTTTTTGGTCAAATAGCAATGGAAAAAATTACGCAAGAAGTTATCGTTCAAGGTTAAAAATTTTTTGGAATATATATTTGAATAAACTATAGACTTCCAATTGAAAATTCATTCATGTTTCCTTTTTCATCTCTTCAATTTTTTCGTATATACACACACAAAAATATTTTCCAAGTAATTAAGAGCAATCTCTGCCTAGTTTTTTCTATCTCCTGTTTTGAATAATTTATGCGAAAATATTTCATTAGATGAAGTACTCGTAAATAATTGGCACCGATATTTTTTTGTGTATTTGATTTTAATTTGAAATAATCAATTCTATCAAACATTAATCATATGAAAAAAATAGAACAGCATTGCACTGAGCTCATAAACTTAATAAAAGATTCAAAAAAATTTGAAAGCCACTGATGAAAACTAACTAGGAAGAAAAAGATATGCCGCCTAGATGCAACCTAAATAGTTTTTTATGACTTGTTGAAAAAAAGCGATGGGTTAATCTGCAAAATGGCTTAGTGGGCTTTAAAAAACTCCAAGTTAAAAAAATGGCTAAAAATAGCTATGAAGAAAATTTAATGGCTAAATCTTCCGGCTAGATGCAATCTAGCGATTTTTTTATAGCTAGATGAAAAAAAAATCGCTAGATATAGCCGGAAAATAGCTAAAATGGCAACCTTGGTCAGGACTTGGAAGCGGTGGATTTGGTATTTCATCTGAATGAGGTAGAGGTATTTGTGCACTTCTAACAGATATGTAAACTCTTCGTTTAAGGCCTTTACGATTTACTCCACATATTTTGTTTGCGCAAGTGAGTAATGCAGTATTTGTTGAAAAAGCTCTTTTGCCATAAACGTAACAAAATAAATTGATATTTTCTGGGCAATTTGCACTCATTTCGGTTTTATACTTTTATTACTTTTTCGTCACGTAAAAAAAATCGTACTTAACGCGTTCGGAGACACTTGTTGAATGACAAAAATCGATCAATGAACACCTATAAAAACTACGTAAGTTTCAATATTTTACTGAGAGGTACTTATGAATTGGCGCATCTTTTAAGGGTGGCTATATACCTGATTCGTGTGCGTTTTAAATTTTTCGAAACGTTCTAAAACATGACCACTCATAAATGTGGGTGCAATTTGTGTAACAAAATCATGCAGGTAGCCAACGGAAAAAACCCAAATAATTAAAAAAGTGCACTTTCCTTTTTTCCTTTTAATTGTCCACGCACATATATGACCGTTTTTTAGTTTGTTACCGCTACCATAAAAATCAAATAACCTTTTGTTTATTACTTTTTTTTAATATTTTAGGCAAAAAATATTTTTTTCTTCATACATTTATTTTTACCGGCAAAACTGTTGAGTATATAGAAAAACGTTACACCCAGGAAAAAGATTGGTTGGAATTCGATCAGAACTATTCAAATTAATTTGCCAGGACGTTATTTTTTTTGGAGTTACCTATAATTGAATACTAGACCAAAAATATTTTACTAGGTATTAAAAATAGGGAAAGCAAACTAAAAAACAATCCTTTTAACAAATTATTGGTATCTCCAATCAATTTTAAAATTAGTATCAGTTTAGTAATTCTACGCAGTAGAAGCAGCCATTTATTTATTGCATATACAAGAAAATTGGTGTTACCTATAACCTTTATTAAAAAAATTTCAATATTCGAAAGTGGTAACTACAAATACGGTTATCCTAATCAAATATGACCATAAAGTCGGGTTTCTGTAGAACCAACCGAATTGTGGATTGTATTGATAACACACTCAACTATTAATTGGTATTGGTAAACGAAGTTTATGCTATATTTGTTTTCCAAACTGAACATATAAATTCAAAATTAGACATTAAAATTAATAAGTGTTTGTGGTTTAGTGGGTGAGGAGTTAGCCTAGTACGCCAGATTTCCGGGTTCGACTCCCGGAAAAGACAAAAATTTAGATGTTGTTTTTTAATAAAAATAAAATATTCTTAAGTATAAAAAGTAAATATGGCTAAAAAAATTAAATGTAGTTGTGGTGCAATGGGATAAGAGTGTGGATTATTAATCGGAATGACCGGGTTCAATACCGGAGAATTGAAAAAAAGTTTTTTAATTTCAAAAATTTTGTGGAACATAATAATATTTATGTGGAATATAATATTGAATTAGACAACCGAATATTGGCTTTCACGACGAGAAATATAATTTAATATAAAGATAGTTCTCGTAACCGTACGAATTCGATTGGCAACAAATTCGGTGGCCACAACTGAGACTGTTTTCTGGGTGTATATGAACAGATTAAAGGAATTGTAATTTTTTTAAAATTGTTTGAGCAAAATCGGACTAGTGGTTCTCGAGTTATGTCAAAAAAAAAGACCACCAAAGGTGACAATTTCCCCTATATGATAGTTACTTACTTCAAATCGATATATATCGATTCCTAGACGTGACCCAGCGAAACGCCGGGACACATATAACTTGTTTTTTACCGATATAACTTTCCCCGGTAGATTGAACACTTCCCGATCACTGACCCCTACCATTTGTCTCACAGTGTAATTAGATATCGCAATATATAAAAAATTAGTTAAAGTTCTGAATTTTGTTTTTTTTTTAAAGAGAAGGAACACTTAGGAAATTTTTCCTATTAATTAGCGTGTTGCTTCCTTTGGAAAGGGGATAGAAGAGAAGTGAAAGGTGTTGAAAGATGAAGGGCAAAACTATAATTGCGCGAGATGTTGAATTTTAGGACAGTTGTTGCGCGTCATCTGATGGTGAGTTGGCGAACTTTGTTGAAGCTTTTTAGTTCATAGCCCTGTTATATTATTTTACTTCGGTGGGGTTAAATGCTATGGGAACACCGAAGGAGGACGCTGCGATATGTATGAGGGATAGAAAAAACTCATACATATTACTATTTTTCATAAATTGATATTGCATTGGTTGGGGCTCGAACCCGCAACCTCACGTGTAACAGTCCAACGCGCTAATCATTACACCACAGCGCTAACCCAGTCTCAGTTGTGGCCACCGAATTTGTTGTCAATCGAATTCGTACGGTTACGACAACTATCTTTATATTAAATTATATTTTTTGTCGTGAATTTGAGAACTTCCAGAGCTAAAATGATTTTTTTTGTAATATTTCTACATACAATTTTGGCAATATTCTTATTTTTTACTCCTACTTTTTTTTAATACCAACAAAAGAACTTGTTAAAAAGTGTTGGATAAGAGTATTTTTTCCAAAGTATTGCTAAGCTTATACATGTCATACCGTATTTAAAAGACATTTAAATATGGTATGACTTTTCAACAACATGTATATTGTTCATACGAATTTCGCATAACAGACTGTTGATATTTAGACTTTTGAGTCATATAAATCGGTGCCGGGATCCTTCAAGAAACATTTTTTGTTATCGTCTTCACGAAAAAAATTATGTGAGTGGAAAAATTCAGGATTTTTAATATTTGTTTTAATGCAAGAATGTTATTAACCCGCCCGAGTAAAAAAGTTTTGATATAATCATATATTATTTTATGTAATTGCATATAGTAACTTATAGTTACCCGGTGAAAAATGCTCATATACGCTCAAACCTGTTCATATATGGTTTATGTATGGACACATATGAACAAATATGGATTTTTTATGAACATATATGGATTTTATATGAACATATATAGAAGTATATGTGATCCATATATGGAAAAAATTTCATATACAGACATATATGGAAGCATCTGTTATTTCATATATGGAAATGGCACTCATATATGGACAAATATGAAAGTATATATTATTCAATTTATGCAAAAGGGACTTGTATATGAACATATTTCGAAGAATACATTTTTCCATATATGTAAAAGGAACTCATATTTGGATAAATATGGAATTATATTTAATACCATGAATAAAAAAGGAACATATGTAGCTCCTAATTTGAATGTCATACATAAATTTATATCTATCGTACAACCTTATAATAAAAGACAGCAACGTTCGCATGTATTCGCATATATTTAATAAATGTATATGTTCATATATGTCCATATATGAACATATACTTAGGTGTTACCTCATTTTTCGGATCCATACATATATGGTTGAACCATAAATGTTCATATATCGACATTTTTCACCGGGTACATATGGCCACATATGCTTTTAAATTCAAGCAGATATACTTTTATATACTCATATGTTAGATATTTTTTCCTCAAAGGTTTTAATATGGAGACATATGTGATTTTATATTATTACATATTGGCCTACATTTATATGTATGTGCTATATATAAGTACATAAAGTAACATATAAAAGACATAATTACATGTACGTTTATATATAATTTAGTATGACACTATACATAATAATATAAAACTATACGTGGAGCCATATAAGAAATCTTTTATAATTTGTGTTAGTTATATATTGACGAATATGAACCCATATATAACTTATAACGTTCTTTATAAAATCATCTATAATTATATATCATCCCACATAGGCAATTTTTTCAAAGTGATTTTATATAAAAATATATAAGTTCCGTATAAAACCGTATTGTATTATATTTGGTTCCATGTTATCAATGATTTTGAACTAGTTTAAGATTTAGTAATTACTAGGGATTGGCGCGTGACACGAAATGTTCGTGAGTCACGTTATTCACACGTGATCGTGAGTAATAATTACTATACTTAAGTGATTCGTGCGTGAGCGTGAGTAAGAATAACCCGTGATTGATTCGTGTGTGAGTTTATTTTTTGCATCATACACCCAGGAAAAAGATTGGTTGGAATTCGATCAGAACTATTAAAATGAATTTGCCAGGACGTTATTTTATTTGGAGTTACCTATAATTGAATACTACACCAAAATAATTTTACTAGGTATTAAAAATAGGGAAAGCAAACTAAAAAACCATCCTTTTAACAAATTATTGGTATCTCCAATCAATTTTAAAATTAGTATCAGTTTAGTAATTCTATGCGGTAGAAGCAGCCATTTATTTAGTGAATATACAAGAAAATTGGTGTTATCTATAACCTTTTTTAAAAAAAATTCAATACTCGAAAGTGGTAACTACAAATACGGGTATCCTAATCAAATATGACCTTAAATTCAAGTTTCTGTAGAACCAACCGAATTGTGGATTGTATTGATAACACACACAACTATTAATTGGTATTGATAAACGAATTTTATACTGTATTAATAAAACACATAAATTCAAAATTAGTCATTAAAATTATTAAGTGTTTGTGGTGTAGTGGGTGAGGAGTTAGCCTAGTACGCCGGATTTCCGGGTTCGAATCCCGGAAAAGACAAAAATTTAGATGTTTTTTTTTTTAATTAAAATAAAATATTCATATGTATAAACAGTAAATATGGCTAAGAAATTTAAAAGTAGTTGTGGTGCAGTGGGTAAAAGTGTGAACTATTAACCTGAAGGGCCGGGATCAATACCAGAAAATTCAAAAAAAGATTTTTAATTTCAATAAAATTTTGTAGAACATAATAATATTTATGTGGAACATAATATTGAATTAGACAACTGAATATTGGCTTTCACGACGAAAAATATAATTTAATATAAAGATAGTTGTCGTAACCGCACGAATTCGATTGGCAACAAATTCGGTGACCACAACTGAGACTGTTTTCTGTGTGTATGTTTTTAGTAAGTTTTACTGTTTTGCGTGAGAATTTTCTGATTGTAAGTTTAATAAGTAAGTTAATATAATCATGCATGAGTCAAAAATGGCTTACGCACCGCACCCATAACATTAACAACACTGAAGCTTTAATACGAAATTCTCTATACTATAACGTACACTTGACTGATTTCTTACACTGTTGGTAAAAGTGGCACAAAAGTGCCATTTGTGGCACTATTGAATGTTCAATGGCACCATGGCACTCTTTATAGAATTTTGGCACTTTTTAAGAAATTTTCTATATAATTTGATAAAAGGTCGATATCGCTGGTTTTTCATTAAAAGCCATGCCTACTTAGAACGGGTAGCAAAATTAAAAAAACAATCGCAGCACTACAAATTTCTACAATTTTCTGGACCAGCTTCCAGTTCTTCGGGGACAATTTAATCATTACTTTGATCTTTAAAAATAAAAGCAATGGGGATAAAATTAGAAAAACTTTAATTGATTCTATTGTTGCCACTGGAATTTTTCAAAAATTTGTTATGGTATTCTAGTTTTTTTATGACAAGCAAAATTTTTAAAAATTTCACCATACAATGGTGAAAGCTTTTTCTGCCAAAAATAAAATAAAACGATCAAAAAATTGTAATTTGTAAAAAATTACGATTTTTTCGATAATTTTATGAAATCTTAAATGAAATGAAAACTTAAAAAATGTCCAGGAACCGCAGAACACAAGAGAACTAGTTCTAAGCACTTGGAGTTTCCTTTAAATTTTAGCATTAAGCATCCTGAGCTTATTCCTAACAACTTCAGCCCCAAAAATACCATGTTAATATGTACGTAATATTTTGGAGGAATTTGCAGGAATTTTAGAATCGGTAAAAAGTTCGATGCATCTTAAAATAATATCTCAAAATATGAATAAGGTATTTCATATTTTATTTCTGTGAAGAAACATTATAAAATTCTTCAAAAGAAAATAAAATTTTTATATTTTAAATTGTTGACAAATGAAAATATTTGTTGTTATGTGCTTTTTGTTAAATGGTAATTTTGTCAAGGTTTTGCTGTGACAATTTTTCTCAGAATACCGAAATTATAATAATTTCCATACACACCAGTTTTGTGACACTTTTGTTATTGTTATAAAGTTTAGAATAAGGGTGTAAATGTATAAATATTTGAAATAAAAGCTGAACATAATTTTTGAAACATTTGCATGTTGCTTAATTGTTTTTGGCACTTTTAAAGCTTTTTTGGCATCATTTAGGCACCAAACGAAAATTCTCAAATACCATCACTGATTTCTTATATCTTGGTTGTATATCATAATCCTATTAACTTTAAAATTTCAGTGTTGTTAACTTTACTTTAAAATTACTAAATTAAAAGAAATTTTTTTTCATGTTTATTGCACTGTCATGATAAATCTGGATAAAAGTAATGGAAGATTTATCGAAATTATAAGATCTCCAGCAGGCCTCGGGTTAATCATTACATTTTGTAATTAATTACACATGCAATTACACAATTACATGTAATTGTAATTGAAAAAAAACTCATCTATAATTACATATTCGGCCTTATTACGAGTGTCGTAGTCATAGTCGAAACTAAGTCGAATTTGCTGAAAATTCACTAAAAACGCAACTTTTGAACAATTTTTCAATTGGATTTACCATATATAGAACTCAGATTTAAAAAAAACCAGCATCAGAGTTTCATTTCTTTATAATTTCCATTATATACAAAATCATTTTATATGGAGTCGAAAATTTCGACTACAAATTCGACACTCGTAATCAGGCCGATTATTTGTAATTGCAATTTAAAAAAGAACAATTACAATTACAAGTAATTGAAAATTTTTTTTTATTTAAAAAAATTATTTTTGTATGTATATTGTTAGATATGGTCCTATATAATATGATAAAAAGTATAAGATTAATATTTAGATATAATTGTATCAAACTATGTCCACTTTTATAACATTTTATATAATTTTATACAAAAAGATATAATTTGATGTAATTGGATGAGGACAAAATTCGGATACAATTGTATCGAATTGCATAAAATTGTATCAAATTGTAACAAATTGTATACAATTGTATACAATTCGATACAATATGATACAATAAGACGTTCTCATTTTTCGGATATAATAATATCTAATTAAATAAAAGATTATATATAATTAAATATAACTTCATATGGCTCCATATCTTTTTTTTTTACTTGGGCGGCTAAAAATCATCACATATGTTTACGTATGTTCATATATGATCCATCCATATATATTTCATACATGTACATTAACGAAAATTGAGGTAATATGTAGATTAGAGTGGTGCAAAAAAACATGAAAGTTGGAATTCGCGATCTCCACAATGTTGCCCCTATTCCTTAATGTCTAAAAACTCTCTGTGCCAAGTTTCAGCTAAATCCGCTGTTATTTAGAGGTAGCACAAAAAGTTGTCTTTTAAGAATTAGTAATTTATCTCTAGAGTAATTTATACAAAAAGTAGGGTTGATTTTAAATTTAATTATTTCTTTACCTGTACGCTATTATTTAACAATTTTTTTAAATCTGGTCTTAATTAATGTGAATATAAGGAATTTGAAATCAAAACGTAAAAAAATTAAGTAACTTTTAAGTAATTCGCGGTTTTTTTTAAATTTATACAAAAAAATACATATTTTAGTCAAATTTTCCAAATTTTTCGAAAAGATGTAATTAAAAATTCATCTTGTTTTTGCCTTGTATGCGAAAATTTCTCAAATTTGATCTTTATTTTAACGCAGATTATGAATCAGCAATCGAAACTTAAAAAAATTTGTGCTTTATGAATTATTCGCGGTTTTTGAAAATTCAAAAATATGAGATATTTTCCCAATTACCTGTAAACGGTGTTATCGAAAAATGCAATTTGTTATACTTTTGCAATTAACTTACCAAGGACCTTTATTATATATAATACTGATTTTAATTTTAAAAAGCATAACAGATATCCTTGCAAATTAAGTTAAAATTTGAAATTTTTTAATATTTCGCTATTATTTAGATTGCTATAATTTTATTGCTACCAAACACCCTATCCCACATAATAGGACATTTAGCAGATATATATTAATGCAAAAACGAAATTTTCATATTGGTAAATATAAGAAAACATCCTGATCGAAGTTGATCCTTTTTTGTATGAAATTTTAAAATTTCGCGAAATCCGCGACTCCGATTTCAATTTTGATTTCATATTCGTAATGTACACCTAAAAATATATTAAATTTGATATGTCGCGATCATAATAATTATATTTAATTTTTCTCATTTTTTCCATTATTTTTAATTAATTAAAAATAATAGAACAAGTACAACCTCGAAACTTCAATTGCGATGTGCTACCTCTAAACAAAACTTTTTTGGTGATTTTTTTGATCAGACTACATTTTTTTTCAAAGTGGCATATTTGTAGGGTTGTGGAGCGTGAAAATTCCAACTTTTTCTTTTTTGGACTACTCTAATGTAGATACATGAACATACGTGTTCATAAATGAATACTGAGAAACATATCCATATATGTTTTCGTATGTTTTATCATATATTTTCATACATTTTTGCATATATTATTGTATATTAAAAAAATTTCTTTTTTGTTTTAAATAACCTTTTATTTTATTTCAGATTTTAGATATAATTAAATACTTAATAATAATTCTTAACAATAATTAAAATATTAATGATCAGTAATTGTTAAAATTAATATCCAAATTTTTCCTTTAATATTATGATTGGAAAAATTATTCTCATTTGGAACTTTCTCATTTAATGAGAAAACTTCAAATGAAAAATTAAGATTTTCTACTTGCTGTTAGTGATTCTCAGAATTCTATTGAACTTTTCTTCCTCAAATTGAGAAAATTTCAATTTTAATTTAAAAATAAGATTTAATTAGACATTTTTATATTTTACATAAATTTTTGCATTTTTTAATAGAAAATCCCAATTTCATTTAAAATTACAACATTATAAAAATACTTCATTTACAATGAAAAACTCCTTACCAACACCGCATTTCTTAGTTTAAAATAAAAGGTCTCAAATTCAGTTTGTGAATTTCTCAAAATAGCAATTTAATTTACAATTAAGCACCATTTTTGGGTTCCACCCATTGGAGAAAAACGGACAATTACTTTTTTAGTGGCCCAATTATATATTCAGAGGTTAAAAAATGGGTCCTAAATTAACCCAATTTGTTTGTTTCTTTCGCTTTATTTAGAAGAAAATGTAGGCGAATTGAGTATCAACGGTATATGACAAATGTCCCTGCATGTCAAACTTTAATTATAATATTTTTTTTCGGAAAATCACGTTTGTTTTGAAATTGTTGTTGGTTATATGTTCATATTTATATATACACTCATAGAAATAAATCTGTAAAAATAGCAGAAAAAGTTACTAAAAATTAATTAAAAATGATGCTGCAGAAAAAACTGCTAAAATTAGCAGATTTTTTTACTAAATACTAGTAAAATGAGGACAGCAAAATTAAAACTGCTAAATTTACAGAATTTTTGTTATATTTAGGCTAACTTTTAGTTAATCAAAAATAGCAAATTGTACTGTAAAATCTGCAGAAAATTTTGCTAAATATTTATAGACTAAAAATAGCAAAAATAAACGGTTATATCTACAAAATGTTTGCTATTTTTAAGCTAAATTTAGTTGAATGCAAATAGCAGTTTATTCTGCTGAAATCAGCAGAAATATTTACTACAAAATTGTAAACTGCTGTTTTCAAAAATTGTAAACTGCTGTTTTCAAAAATTGTAAACTGCTGTTTTTTTATTTGCATTTAAAAAAAATCAAAAAAAAAACTTTGAAAATTTTAAATTTTTTGGTGATTTTTTAGGCTACTAATTATTTAGCAAAGCTTTTTGCTGATTTTAGCAGTTTTATTTGGTATTCTCCATTTACAAAAATTTAGCTCAAATATAACTAAAATTCTGTATATTTAACAGTTTTATTTTTGCTGTTCCTATATTACTAATATATAGCAAAAATAATTTAGCAGTTTTTATCTGCAGCATCATTTTTAACTAATTTTTAGTAGTTTTAACTAAATTTTCTACGGACTTTTTTCTATTAGTGTAATAATACCTATTTAATTTGAGGGGGAGTTTCAACTTTTTTGATATTTGTTATCATCCGAAGAGCTTTTTGCAAGATAGGTCATTATGAATACCAAAATTTTTGTTTTTTCGAGTACTCCTACGCTATATATAAATACATCTGAATTTCGTGAATATCAGACATGTTTCCAAATCTGGTAATTTTTTACTCTACTTCTTAACCCTGAAACATGAGAATGGGGCGCTAAAAAATAAAAATGTCTTTTATTTTTCTTCTTCGCGATCACATATTCGAATTTTGTCGCAATCGTGGGGGCTGTACAAAGTGACATCCCACCGTGTAAGGTCACTAATACACATAAATAGCAAAGGCAACTCTGTTTCAAGACTATTTGGTGGACTTGTGTTAGGCTATCATGTTGTTTTAAATGTCATTTAAAAGGTTTTGTGTAGCCCTTTAGTGGGGAACCCGTCAATAGTACTTCCTTATTAGAATTTCCTCGAATTAAATTGGTGTAGAGTACTATAATAGGGTATTTACATTGCACACAGTCTTGATGAAACAAAATTTCGATCATAAGGTAGTGAATAATATAATACATGAACTGATTTTGAAATCTTCTTTAAACTGGATTATGAGGGCAATGTAAATACCCCTAGCAGGAACAATAAACTACTTAAATTATATATTTTAATACAGTTCAATATAAATCGTGGGTCTCATACTGCAGGGTTAATTTTAGCTTAACTATTAAACAAAAGAAATTATGAAAAAATTATATACAAAAGAAACACAAATTTTTGGATAACTAATAGTTAACTCATAAACCTTCAGTATGAAACCCGGCGAAAGTAATTAATACAAGAGCTGTTTTTACAGTATTATAACAAGCACTGCAATAAATATATAAACTACAATATTACCAGCCAATCATCATTTTGATATTTTTGAAATTTCAATTCAAAAACTATATTGATGTTATGATCACTATTAACCGTCTCTAAATATTTAAACGTTCATACCACCAAATTGTCCATAACACCAATCACGACACATAGTTTAATACAACACCATCTGTAAAGGCAGAGAATTTACAATTTGATTACATCGTCAGGGGTTATTATATTTTAAATTACAAACAAATTTAAGAATTTAGAAATATTATACATACATTACACGCTTAAAATCTCAGAACTGGACACAAATAGAATTCCAATGCGAACTTTGGCAAAGAAGGTGATGACGGCGTTAATTTTTAATTTTCTGGAAATTCAACTCAATATTATTATTATATCTATTATTTAACACATTTTGCTTACCAATTTTTAGCATCTTTAAGTTCTATTTTTCTTATTTTGACATCAAACTTAAAAAACAATGCATTTATTATATCAAAGCTAGGATGATTAAAAATAAACAAGTGTTTTTCCCTTTTTTTTTGTTTTTTCGATGATGCCAACATGCATAAACAAAAAAATCTTTTTGTTAATAAAATAAGTATTTTTTATTTTTAGTACTGTTTGTACCCGGTCTTGTCCTTGATTAAGAATATAGTTTAAAACCCTTGCTGGATATCTTATGGTTTTATAAAAATTCGTTTATCGCACTGATTGTAGATCTTATTTGACATGATTGCTTAGGTGCCACCGAACCCGGCGGCACCGCTCCCGTTTTAGGTTTTAGTGAAACGATTTTGGAAATAATTATGAGAACTGTACACATAATTAGGAGCATGACAAACATACAATTTTCAAAAATCATTGAACATTGCACGTGTAGTGAGGATAATTAGTACAAAACTTCAGCAACATTCATTAAAAAAATTATTTTTTTTAGTAAAAATCCAAAATAGATCACAAAAAACACATACTAAAAAAGGGCGTAAAAGTGGGTTTGAGCTGACTGGGATATAGGATCATGTATACCAAATTTAAGCGAAATCAATTGGAAAATAAAGACAAAGAAGACACTTAATTAAAAAAGAACTTAATAAGTTATTAAAAAACATTTGATTTTTTCTGTAAATCCATATTCAACGATTCTTTATTTTAAAAAAACGATCTCTGAGAACTTTTTACTATCCAGAGTCTAATAAACTATTTCCTGTTCCAAGATATTAATATTTAATGTTTTCACTGCTAATATAATAGTAATTTTTCAAAAAAACACAAACTTTTATCAATAATTAATTTTTTATATAAATAACCAAAAATTAAATGTTTCCCCGTTCTTGTTTGGAAATGGGTAAAAATAAAGATATAAAATTGTTGAATTTTACTTGCTTGTTATTAAACGTCAGTTTTGTTGTTACTCAAGTTGACAACATTCACCAATATTCTATTGTCACATCATATGTCTTGTATTTTTGTATGCACAGATTACCACGATAAAATTATTTGAATCATTAAAGGGAAGTTTTGTTTGGGAATTTATTAAACTGAAGCTAATTTTTCCATTGTAGTTGATAGGAATTGGATTTTTAAACAAATTACAATAAATATAAGTGATGTATTAAAAGAAATCTAACAATTTTCATTTTAAAAATTAGATTAAAGTTGAGTTTAAGGGCAAAGCTCCAATCGGGCCCAAATTTTTACCACCGGTAGAACTTTTTATTGGGATTCCAAAACAACAAATCGGATTTGGACAATATATACAGCATTGGAAAGGTATTTTAAATATCATATATATAGAAAAATATTTTATATACATTAGCCCATTACGCACCAACGTAAAATTTTGTACAGACCAACGTAAATTAGGGTACAGACATTTCACCAAAAAATTGATATTCAGAAAACTTTACTTAGCGAAGCCACTAAACTGCCCATCACATAGAAGACCGGTTAAGCAGAAAAAGAGTTAGCCCACAAAATAGATCGTCTTTTATTTTTTATGAAAGTTTTGAATTTAATTTTTAGGAAAAGTATTTTAATTACCTTTCCAATGGTATATATGGCGGAGATATAGACAAGTCTACGTTTCAGCACAAATGTACTATCTAGCGGCCTATATACGACCAAGCATGCTGTCCAGCTTGTTTGACAAACAATTGAATTTTACATTTTTAATTAGTTATTTTGTGACAAGAAAGGGATAACATTAATAAATAAACTAAAAAATGCAAAAACAAAAATTCAAAAATGAAATTACAAAAAAAAAAAAAATTAATAAAAATAATTTTGTCATTATCATCCGCTGTGTTGATTTTGTGGTTTTGAAGCCAAATTTTACAGCATGCTTGTCCGTGTATTCCAAAAACCATTTTTTGTCAAACAAGCTGGACAGCATGTTTGCTCGTATATTGGCCGCTTGAGACAAAAAAAGAAAAAAAATCTGAGCTGTGCCCCTAAACTTGTTTCAAAAATTATTTCTATTTTTAAGCAATAGTTTTTTAATTCCCAAAAAAGGTTCCCCATTTTTTTGTCTATCATTTTGTCTTGGCTATAATTTCACATACAATTTTCATTTATGTCAAAAATTGATAGCAAATATAATTAAACCATATTAAATGGAAAAAATTTTGCAAAAAAAATAAAAAATACATACCTAAATTGCTAAATTTTTAACTAATGTCAATATTAAGGACGAAACATAAATTTTCTTTAATTTGAAAATGTTAAAAAAACAATATTCAAAACTTGGATTGATTAAAAACACATATCTGAAGCCCAAATCGAATAAAAACTCTGCATATCTGGTAAGTTTTTCTCTAAAAAATCTTAAAAGCATAAAGTTTTTCTATACGAAAGTAAATTCAGAATCTCACAAAAAGTCCTCGGGATCTGGAGGTCTTTAGTTAAATGAAAAAGACCTTAGGGTTGTTCTGTAGTAAGAGACTTGCCGTATTCATTAGGACAAAGTGTATGCTAAGTAACTAACTGCTAGATTTTTCTTTTAGGCATTTGTGTCTAAAAAGTTAGCAGCTTTTTCATTTTAAATACCGGAGTTAAATTCTAAGTTCACAATTTTATGTGCTTAGCCTCATTTTCACTATGCCAAGTTAGCTACTAACTGGGAATTACCTAATAGAAAACGTATTTAAAATCCGATGCTTAAGAGAATATGATGAAATACTGAATATTTTCTATAGAAATTTATTTATTTATTTATTAGTAAAGATATATATATATTTCTTCCTTTACAGAAATTCTTAAATTTGGGACAGCTCAAAAACGCAGAGGAAACGCTAAGCAACAACAGTCAAAATACATGTAGTATATACATAAATAGCTTTTTTAAACCCAAAAATGTTTAGCTAAATAACTGCAGTGTTTAGACCATTTTTTCTTATCAAGTTGTTGGTTTTTTGAGAGGAAATGGTTCTATATTTTTGTATAAATTTTTATTGTCAATAATTTTTTATTGATAAAAACAATGGACTAACTTTTCCTAAAAATGAATCCAAAATTTTGGACAATTTTTCTTAAAAAGAGTTTATTTAGAATTGCATTTTACTTAACTTTTTGTGTGTACATAAAGGATTAATAAAGAGTTAATAAGTTATTACTAATCGTTTTATTATTGAAAGAGTTCAACAAATATAAAATTATCTTCGGTAACTTATATAAAAGAGCCAGAGTAAAAAAATGGGTATTGTAAAATAAAAGCATATTAAAGTACAATTTGATCCGAAAAATGGTAGATCGTGCTGCATAAAATGCTTTCATCTAATATCAAATTTAATAAAAAGTTATATTTTATTTAATACCATTAGACTAAAATAATTAATTTACAATTACTTCAAATTCCAATGGCCCATATTATTCAAATTAGTTTTTATTGTCATTATATCGAATCGGATCATATTTTATCAAATACCTTATTATAGTTTTAAATGGGGAGGACAAAATATACAACTATTTTCTGATTATAAAGTATTGCAAGACCTAAAAAAAGTTCTCTTTTATATAAATGTCAATATATTTTATAAATTTAATTCTTATTTCGTTGATTTTACACATTTCTACTAGGGTTTGGGATTTCCCGGACTTTTTTATTTCCCGGGAAACGGGAATGAAAAAATTTGAATCCCGGGATTCCCGGGAATCCCGGGAAATGTTTTTGAACAAAATTGTTAATGAAAACCACCTATATAAATAATTTTTGTTAAAAAAAAAACACTATTTCAGTACAAATGTAGTCTGTGTAGTGAGAATTCAAAGCAAAAAATATCAGAATGTTGAACATTTGATTTCACATAAATTAATCGCAGCACTGCCAAATGAATTGCATGATTCCAGCAGAAAACACCTACTACTGGACTGTCGGAAACAAACCGTCTCATCACACTTGGCCCATTAGATATGGTGGCCGCAATGTTATTTTCCGAAGAGAAATAAAACTGTTCTGGTCTTATTTCTACAATTCTTCTTATTTCATCAGCATTACATCTTCCTGATATATGTATAAACCAACCCCAGGTTATAAAATGAATTGTTTACGTTTATACTTATGTTCAAATATCTCTATTGTGATATTCTTGTCCATTCATCTAAGATAATAGTAAATCTCCTATTGTTAGAAATATTGCTCAATATTTCTTTTATCATGATATCTTTTAAATGATTGTAGTAATTTAATATAATGTTCTTTACATCGGTTTCTTTTTTTGCAATGCCAGGTTTTTATTATAAAAACTTTCTCGAATAAACGAAGATCTAGTTATGGTGCGGATTGACTGCGGCTAATTTGGATACCATTTTAGGAAATGTTTGCCCTACCAAATTTAGATGTCGGATAACCAAATTTAGATACCACCGTTAACCATTAGTCTTTTCTTTTCACATTTATTAATGAAAACGTTACTTATAAAATTATTGACCCTTAATATAAAGGAGTATTTTAAATTTAAAGTCGACTTTATTTTTAATCAAACGGTTTTGTTAATTTTGTGTATGAAAACCTTACAAAAATATTTATATTTTAAAATATTTTGATTGGTTGAAAATAAATTAACCAATCAGAATGCTCCAAAAATAAACCAAGTCAAGGTATACTGCCACCCAATATTTTAACTAAAGTCGACTTTATCTAAATTATACATTTGAAAAATTTAGATAGCAAGGGCGATTATTTGTAAAAAACAAAGTTTTTTTTTCATATTTCTTTTAAACATTTTACCAAGTTTTTAGGCTTTACTACTTAAATTTTGAATAAGTTATGCGAAAAATCTTTATTAGTTGAAATGCTCCTAATTACTTGGCAAAGATTTTATTTGTGTGTCAAATAAATGTATTCCCTTTTAAAAGATTTTAACAATGAAATTTTTGTTTTGGTATTTAAAATGTTTTTTATGACTAAAATTAAAAAATCCTATTCGAAACAAAAACAATTTAAAAAATTTAATATTTTTAAAATTTCCCGTTTTCCCGGGAAAAATATATTATTTTCCCGGGAATTCCCGGCAAACTTTTCCCGGGATTTCCCGGGAATTCCCGCCCGGGAATTCCCGAACCCCAAACCCTAATTTCTACCTATCTTAATATGAACATATATGATCTTACAATGAAAAAGCAGGATCCATTTGTAATCATATACGTCACAATAAATGCATTCATAAATGAGAATGTATGACATACATAGGGCAATATATGTCACATGTCTTAATATGTGGTTACATGCATCACCATATATGTGGTCTTTCTTTAAAGGTATGAGTTCATATATGTTTTCATATATGCCATGTATGTTCATATGTCATTCATAAGTGAACATGCATGTTTCCATATATGAAAAAATATGAACATGTATGCTGATTTTTAACCGGGAATTTATTTTTTCTAAGTGATCTATATTTAAAAATTTATATAATTATATATAACTCAGTAACACGAACCATGGCGTAATAATATAGAGATGGAATTATTAGAATATATATTTTGAATTGACATAACCCTGCAATGTCAAACAAAACAAATTAATAAAAAAAACTAATCAAAACAAAGGAAGAAAAACAAACAAAAGAATCCGTATTTAATTATTTTTAAATTTTATTTTTAAAAAAAGTTTAAACTTTAACAAAATCTATTTCAAATTTATTTATACCACTACCACAGGTCATATTGCTTGGAACTAAAAACCAAGCACGACTCCAGGGTGTTCCAGGTGCTGGTGTGTTTCAAGCATATTTACTTGAACCGCAAAGAGTGCCGCCCGTTGGTGATTGGTTAGGTAATAGATGACGACTGCTGCTAGCTGCATGATAAGGGAATTTTTTAATGATGTTAGAAAACGCATATCAAAATACCAGACAACTAACCTTGCATTTGTGGGAAATTTTCAGTCATAAGTAAAACGGAAACTATGTTGTTTCATTTGTATTAGGAAATGCATGTTTTTTTTTAAATAATATTTTATATATATTTTGTTTTTTAAAATAAGCAAATTTTGTGTGTTTTTCTTTTCGTTTTATTTTTCTGTTTTTTTTTTTGTTTGACGTTGCAGGGAATAAAATTATGACGCAAATGACAACTTTATCTAATAATTCTACCTGGGTAGTTGTACAATGACACGAAGAATGTTGTCTCATATAGTCAGTCATTTTGTATAGCAGTGTGTGGCTGAATGAGTTAAGTGGTCGACTATAATGCCAGCAATCTGGGTTAAAATCCTGCCGACGGCATTTTTTTTTTTTTTAATGAAATAAATATTTTTTAATAATAAATATTTTTTTTTTAATTTTTTGTGTTATTTTTTAAATTTTATTAAAATAAATAATTCCAAATATATCATAGGATAAATTTTGATCTCAAATTATCCAATTTGATCTGCCAAGATTACCCAGTGTAGAAACGGTAATGACATATCATTATTTTTTGGACTACCAGTAATGACACCCACTTACTTTTTGCATTATTTTAAAACATATAATAATGAGTTACTGATAATCACTTATTTTTATCATTATTTTAAATAGAAAGTAATTTTCTAGATTTTTTTGAAAATATTTTGAAATCTATTTTTAGACTCAATATTTTTTCAAAACTGGTAAGGATATATGTAACCAGATATTTTTTGATTTTTTGTATGTTGGCGAGTAAGCTGACTTGTGTGCAGCAGGTCAATTACGTTTTTATGTATCAAACATTACATGTCGATATAGCTCAGATGGTAGAGCTATTGACTGGCAACCTGTATGCCAGGTTCGATTCCCGCACTAGAAAATTTTATTTAAAAAAATTTTACAATAAAAAAATATTTTTTTTTTATAAAATTTAATTTTTTCAAAATATATTTTTAGACTCATTGTTTTTGTCAGTACTGGTAAGCATATATGTAGGTAATGACATATTTTTAGATTTTTCGTGTGCTGGTGTGTAAGCATATCTCATTATTTTTCGCCACATCGCCATATAAAGGTAATAATA
Organism: Leucophora obtusa; assembly: GCA_949987735.1. Classification (NCBI taxonomy): domain Eukaryota; kingdom Metazoa; phylum Arthropoda; class Insecta; order Diptera; family Anthomyiidae; genus Leucophora; species Leucophora obtusa. Next base: position 123,970,834 of record OX465295.1, on the reverse strand, counting down.
AATGTAATAAGAAAAGTAACTAGTTACCATTCCCAAGTATGTAGTTACATAACCACATATCAGGTATTGATTTTGTACACTGGGTAGCTTATCCGTTTGCATCTAATTGGATCTAAATTAATCCCATAGGATATTTTGGGATCTATCAGGATCTCAATTTTATAGGTTGGCTTTACCGATACGAATACTGGAATACGAACGGAAGGAAACGAGGGCTACTTACAAGTAGTAGAACGGGTACGAAAGTGGTCATTTAATTATCATGGGAGCAAGGACCCGATAGCTTTTCTAGAGCGGGTCGAGGAACTGGCAGAAGTGTACGAGATTTCGCTGGATCAAGTACCAAGGACTATGCCGGAATTATTAAAGACCTGGCGCTTTCATGGTTTAGAAACAACAACAAACGCTGGGTGAGATGGAAATGTTTCAGAAGAGATTTTCTTGAGTTTTTCCTACCATCAGGGTACTTTGTGAGGCTGGAGGAGAAAATAAGAACTAGAAAGCAGCAAACAGGTGAATATTTTAAAATCTATATGGTAAATTTACAGGATTTGACGAGGCAAGCCGGATACAGTGAGGAACGTAAATTGGAAAGGCTATATGAAAATACTAATCCGAATTACAAAACGTACATTAAGCGTAGAGATTTCCGAAATCTATGGGAGCTCCTTCAACTGGCGGGAGAATTCGAGGATCTACAGAAAGAAGCTGCAGCCAGCAGCCTAGAACCCGATCCCACGACCCCGGGCTCAACCGAAGACAATTCACGGAAGCAGCAAAGCAAATAATACATCTGTAACCGGTACAATGGAAGAATTTAGGCAACCTACACTTGGAAATTCGATCAACCCTCGAATAGCGTGTCGCCGTTGCGGACAGGAGGGACATATTCAACGTTTTTGTCGAAATACATCCAGGATATTCTGCTGGAATTGCGGCCAGATGGACGTTTATACACGGGATTGTTGTGGAAGGAATAGCGGGAAAATGCCCATAGTGGAGGCAGCAGCTACACCAGCGTCATCCCTGAAATCAATATATTTACATCAGGGACATATATTTGCGAAGGTTAAAATAGGGGAACATGATGCCGAAGCGCTAGTTGACACAGGGGCATCCAACAGTTTCATTAGTAGCCAATATGCGGCCGGAATAATCCAAGGAGCGGAACGAATGAGAGTAGATATAGGAGTATCTTTAGCGAACGGAACACCAGTTACGGTCAATGAAGCAGCGCCGGTGGATGTAACATTCGACGATAGGCTCGTGAAAATGCCGTTGCTAATATTACCAGAGGTTGTGGACGATTTAATACTCGGTATGGATTACTTACGTAAGATGAAGGCAACTTTGACTATTGGAAATGTGGTGTATACACACAGAAAATAAATTGGTTGGAATTCCATCGGAACCAACGAAATATTTTCATCATTCAATAATTTTAATTGCAGTTATTTAAAATTCATCATCAGGAAAGTTATATTTATTTGTGAACAGAAAATATATATGATGAACCAAAATACTGTCACCTTATCCAACATATTGGCTTTTCTAACCAATATTGAAAAAATACTAACTTCCACATTACCTTCAATACCAAACAACCACCAATTTATCGAAGACTTAGTCATTTGAATAAAATATCGGCAGCAAAAATCTAGTATCAGTTGTGTTTCAATAAAATCGATCACTCTATCCAAAGTATTAGTTTTCCAATCAATTTAAAAATTTTTTTTAACTTTAGTAGCTTTAACCATTAATTTCCATTATTTTGGTAATTGTAATAATATATTGAGACAAGGAACAGAAGTTTTATTTATCATAATAAAATTTTGGAATCTATCATATTTTTTCGTTTCATACATATGCGTGTTTAAATTCTAAGTTAGACAACAACTAAACGTAAGTATCTGTGGCGCAGGAGGTAGAGACACAGCCTTATAGCTTTAGAGATTTGAGTTCAAACCTCAACCAAGACATTATTTTTTTTAATAATTTTTTTATTGATTCAAATTAAAAGACACAATTGATTTTCTGTTGTGAATATAATTTTATTCAAAAACAAAATATTCAAATTTTCAACCTGGAGAAATTCAAATTTGAAATTTGACAAAAGAAATTTATGTCGAGTTTAGCCTACAGGAAAAGCATTGGGCTGACAAACGGAAGGTCCCTGGTTCAATCGCGATTCGCGATATGAATTTTTTTAATTTTTTTTTATTCAAATTAAAAGACACAACTGATTTTCTGTTGTTGATATAATTTGATTTATAGACAAAATATTCAAACCTGAAGAAATTCAAATTTAAAATTTGACTAAAAAAATTTAAATAGAGCTTAGCTTAGAGGGAAAGCAATGGGCTGACAAGCGGAGTGTCGCCGATTCGATCCCAGTTAGCGACATAAAAAATTTTAATTTTTAAATAAATTTTGTGGAATGTGTTTTCTATTTATAGAGTTTATAATCCACAAACATTAAAGTAATCTATTAACACAACAAAAATTCAAAAATTGTAAATAAATTTCGGTAGTTACAATGGTATTAAAAATAAATAAAAGTGATTGTACCTGGAACTACAAAAATTCGGTTGGCGAAAAATTCGGTTGGAACTACTAATCTGTTTTCTGTGTATAAGTTCGAAGAGGAGGAGATGTCTACGGAAAGTTCAAATGTTAGATGCAACACGGTAAGCGACGAAGCGGAAACCAAAGGGGAAGGGCGAATTGAAGAATTTTTGGCAGCAGAGTTAGTAAAGTTCGAATCAGTAACCGGGATTTCTAATATGGCAGAACACCGTATAAGGATGAAAGATGAGGCGATTTTCAAGCAGAGGTATATGCCAACGAATCCAGCGAAACAGAAGGTAATTAATGAACTTGTTGACGAATTGATAGAAAATGGATGCATTGAAACCTCCCACAGCCCATATAGCTCCCCAATAGTATTGGCACCGAAGAAGAATGGTAAATGGAGACTTTGTTGTGATTTTCGGCAACTTAACAGCAGATCTATACCGGATGCATATCCGTTACCGCGGATAAATTCAATTTTGGAGAGATTGAGGGATGCTAAATACTTCAGCACGCTAGATCTGAAAATCGTATATTGGCAGATACCCATGGAAACGGAAAGCAGGCTTTTTACAGCATTTACGGTGCCAGGAAGAGGTTTGTTCCAGTGGAAGGTGATGCCGTTTGGATTGCATTCAGCATCATCTACGTTTCAACGCGTGTTAGACCAGGTTATTGGCCCCGAAATGGAGCCCCACGCATTTGCTTACCTGGACGATATAATTGTGATTGGAAGGACTCTAGAGGAACACTTGGCAAATCTGAGTGAAGTATTTAGGCGACTAAGGATGGCAAATTTAATTATAAACCCCGAGAAGTGCTCATTTTTGAAAAGAAAGATAAAATACCTCGGTCATGTGGTAGGAGAAGATGGCATCCAAACGGATCCGGATAAAATAGCGGCGATTAAGGAGATGTTACCACCAAAGGATGTAAAAGGGGTAAGACGAGTATTAGGTGTAGCATCATGGTACCGCAGATTTGTTCCAGATTTCTCCGACCTTGTATCGTCGATGACGAGTTTGCTGAAAAAGAGTGTCAGATGGAAATGGGGGAAGGAGCAACAAGAGGCGTTTGAAAGGCTAAAGGAACGTTTAACAGGAGCACCGGTTTTGGCTTGCCCGGATTTCGACAAGCAGTTCATTCTTCAAACTGATGCAAGCAATTTCGGATTGGCTGCAGTACTGACACAGAACCTAAACGACGAGGAACGGGTGATTGCATATGCAAGTCGAAGATTAAATAAGGCGGAATGCAACTATTCAGCAACGGAAAAGGAGTGTCTGGCGATCGTTTGGGGAATTAGGAAGATGCGACAGTATTTGGAGGGATACTATTTTAAGGTAATAACGGATCATCGATCCTTGAAATGGTTGAATAGCATATTGCTAGATGGGCATTGGAACTGCAACAATATACTTTTGAGGTGAAGTATCGTAAAGGTAAGGGTAATGTGGTTGCAGATGCGCTATCACGGGAACCCCTGAACAAACTGTGTGCTACAACCAAAGAATCTGCTAACGAGATGTGTACCTGGTTAGAGGGAAAGAAGAAAGAAGTTAGGAGAAGTATGCAGATTATGTTATCGAAAATGGCCAGCTTTATCGTCACATTCGGAGTCGAGAGGGGGCTGATGGAGGCTTACAGTGGAAGTTATGTGTACCAAAGTATATGCGTGAACGGGTACTGAAGGAGAACCACGACACACCAAGTGCAGGGCATCTGGGCAGCAGGAAAACAATCGACAGAGTAGCAAAACGATACTATTGGCCAGGACTGTTCCGGGATGTGAGGAAATGTGAATCGTGTCAACGGTATAAGGCCAGTCAACAGAAGCCGGCAGGGATGATGCTGACGCAGATACCAGAAGAACCGTGGTCGATCATATGCTCAGATTTTGTGGGACCACTTCCGCGGTCTAGGCATGGAAATTCGATGTTGCTTGTATTCTTCGACAAATTTTCGAAATGGACGGAGCTAGTTCCAATGAGGAAGGCCACGACGGAGTTAGTGAAAAAAGCGTTACGTGACAGAATAATAAGTCGGTTCGGAGTACCAAAGGTATTGGTAATGGATAATGGTACGCAGTTTACAAGTCGCGCATTTGGAAAATTTTTGGCAGAAGTAGGAGTACATCACCAGCTGACTGCACCATACACACCTCAGGAGAATCCAACGGAATGAACTAACAGGACGGTCAATGCCTGCAGCGGATTATTTTTCACAATTTGTTAAATACGTTTGGGATTTTTAGCATATTTAATTCCTTTGATGCAATTAATGTATATCCCGATAGAATAAAATTAGAAAACTAATATGCAAGTGCTTGTGCAAATTTAAAGGTTACTGACACTTTAAAAAACATTGTTCTCTATTGTTGTTTCTACATGAATGGATGTCACTACATTGCTAGATCTGTCAAAACAACAGAGTAGTACATTGGAAGATGACAAAGTAAATTGTGGAAAATTTTCTGTTGTTGTTTTTGTTTTTTCTTTGATATTTTTAAATGTTTAATAACGCTCCTAGACGAGAACAAAAAATTCTCATTGAGTTTGTAATTTAACTTAACAAATATTTCCAGAAATTCTAAAAACGTCGTCCCCTGACGATTTCCTTAGGCAAGAATGAAATCCGGATAGGGACATGCCTGCAGCGGATTATTTTTCACAATTTGTTAAATACGTTTGGGATTTTTAGCATATTTAATTCCTTTGATGCAATTAATGTATATCCCGATAGAATAAAATTAGACAATGATAGCACAGTTTGCTGGGGAAAATCAACGGAACTGGGATGATTTTCTGCTGGAAATTATGCTGGCGATTAACTCCAGTGTGTCAGAGACAACAGGATATAGCCCTAGTTTTGTTACGCAGGGAAGAGAACCTAGGCTACCAAAGGCGTTGTATGACGAAGTCACCAACGGAACAGGGGGCGATGTACAGGAACCTAGTGAGAGGGCAAAAATGCTGCAGGATATTTTTAAGTTGGTACGGAGGAACATGGAAGTAGCATCACAGGATCAAAAGCGGCATTATAATCTGAGGAGGAGATCGTGGAAACCGAGGAAGGGCGATAGGGTGCTGGTAAAACAACATCATCTTTCAAGGGCAATAGATGGGTTTGCGGCAAAACTGGCGCCTAAATACGATGGCCCGTATACAGTGAAATCGTTTATATCACCGGTAATCGTAGAGATAGTGGGTGATGGTAGGCGCAGGAGGACTGCGCATATTGGGGAACTTAAGCCTTTAAGTGTTGAATGTCGTACGTAGTAGGAAAATAGCAAATGTTTTAGTCGTTCTGAGTATCAAAATTTTAATCTAAACTAATAAGAATATATCTTACAGATTACAATGAATTCGTCATCCCACAAAACAATGGAAGAATCCAAGTGCGTCAACGGTACGAGAAAGTTAAACAAAAGAAGGGAAAAGGTACCGACCCGGAAATACGGCTGGCCCATGTCAAATTAACTAAAGGCGCTAGTGAAGTTGAACACATTATGGAGGGACCGCCCGCAAAGAGAGTGCGACAAAACTCGGTCACAAAAGGCGTTGTGGACAGTGAAGACGTTGGAGTAGCTGGAGCGATTGATTTGTTTCCCGACCAGTGCTCACAACCAGTATCGAACGTCCCATTAGAACACCTCGTACAAGAACTCGAGGAAAATACGGCGGCGTGGTACCAAGAAGACGTCTTATCTATAACGGCAGGGCAGTCCATGGAGAGCTTGTGGGAGGAGCCGGGCGTAGTAGAGATATAGTTGAGGTGACGGGCGAAGCAGTCCAAGAGGATGGGCAAGGGGAGATACCTCGGATATTTAGGTCCCCGAGTAGTCTGCCAAATGCCACCAAGGTAGAGGTATTGTGGAACGAAGAATATGTAGGTGGTGTGAATAATTTAACGGGCAAACCCCTCCCAAGAGAAGTCTGGTTATATGTTGTGACGCTCATCAAGGATACGTCAAGAACAAGGAGACTAAATCTGATGAAGGAAATAAGCGGGTTCAGATATAGAATCCGGATCTCAAAAGGTGGGAAAGCATCAGTGAGGTATTGGGAATGATTTATTACAAAAGAGTAAACCTTTATTTGAAACACCAATAAAATTTAATGGAAAATTTATACGCTACTGTTATTGAATAGAAACAGACAATAACAACAATACACATAATCACAACCATGCATAAGCATGCACTGGTCAAACAAATAAAAGTGGTAAAAAAACAACAACAGCAATACGCATATGCAAATGTAATATTTAACAAGTAGTAAACACCTAGCAACAACTATTAAGGTTGTTTACAAAAATTAAGGAATTTAAGGAATGTATGTGCCGCTATATTACAATAGCAACATAACATGGGTAATTGTTTTGTTGGTAGCATCTACTTGTTTGTCGATTGGTATAAAAGGGCAGTATAGAAAATAGAAAGGTCTCATTCTTTTGGCAGCGATCAGAGTAAGTACCCAAAATAACGTAGTGAGCAAAGTAGACGCTTTAACTGGTGTTTAGCGATCACCAGGAAAAGCTAGTGAATGTCATAGATATACTTCGGATGGTGTTTAGCGATCACCTGACGAAGCTTAGAAACAAGTGTGACGAAGTGTAGAAGTGAGTGTGAATTGTTCAAAGTAGAGACACTTTGACTGGTGTTTACCGATCGCCAGGCAAAGTTAGTGAGTGTGGTTTGATAACTTCGGATGGTGTTTAGCGATCACCTGACGGAGTTACAGACAAGTGTGAGTCACGCGTGAGTGGGAACACTTGGACTGGTGTTTACCGATCACCAGGCAAGGTTAGCGAAAGTGGTGGAGAGTTTCGGATGGTGTTTACCGATCACCTGATGAAGCTTGAAACTTGAGAAGTTGGAGTAATAGAGTGAGTGCGAGTGATACACTTCGGGTGGTGTTTAGCGATCACCACACGAAGTTAGAATAAGATTAGAGTAGTGAAATATTTCTCGTGGTGGTTAGCGATCACTTCGAGAAACATTTGGTGGTGGGTAGTAGTACTTTATATATCTCCATTGGTGGTTCCCGAGCACCAGTGAACTTCGGATGGTGTTTACCGATCACCTGACGAAGTTACAGGGATACTAAGCCAAAAGCACCCTTGGTGTTTCCCGATCACTTTGTGGGTTTTTGGCATCAGTGAATATAAAATAAATGTTGATATTGAAGTTTTAGGACCGGCAGGCAATATCAAAATCCGAAGACGAGCCGAGTAAAGCCGAATAGTAAAGGAGGGCTAAAACATAAATTCAGGCCAACCAGAAGGTGCACAGTGAAATTATAAAATTAATACGAGTACCCGAGAGGACACGAAGGGACCCGAACCGTAAACTTTGTAAATTAATTATAGGAATTAATATAAATATAGGAATAAATAAAATAACGATTGTGGATTAAAATTAAATAAAGCTGTGTACATTATTTCTGGTAACGAACACTGGACAGAGGCTGAGTATACCCTAGCGAAAATAAGTCGTTACAATACTTTAAAATCCCACTGTAAATACCGACTGTAAAAAAAAAGAAATTTTAAATTGCCTTGCAAAAATACTTTATATTTGTCCTGACATGTCCAATTTTTAGAGATATTAAAAAAAAGGAATTTCTAAGTTTTTCGTATGAATAGGTTTGTAATTTTAATGTCAAATTAACACATCTTAACCTCTAGTCGATTTAAGAGAATACGTGTTGAAGATTTTTTTTTAAATTCGCGTTTTACCAGAAATTTGATTGGTGGCAAAGTCTTTGTTGTAAACAGGGCAATATGGGTATCAAAATTTTAATTAATATGTTAACAAATTTTTAAATATATTAATACTACAAAAGTTTTGCGTGAATTTGAGTCGTTTATGTTGAACAAAATGAATGTTCTTATTCTCTTTTGTGTTTTCGTAAATATTATTATACTAACCTTTATAATTAAACCATGGTTAAAACAACATACCGAAAACTTTTCAAATAAGCAGCAACAATAATTCAATGTTTTTCAGGTGTGTATCGCTCCATTCCTTGTTGTCAAATAATTCCCTATCTGTCTACAACATATGTAGATGTCAAAGCACTATGACATTTGACGGCATTTGCAAAAATTAAAGCACATTCACATTATGATATTGCTTTTGCGCCACCCTGTATGTACATTACATCAAAAAGCTATAATTTTTAAAACTTTTTTTTTTAGATTAAAAAAACTTGACAATAAATCTAATTAAAAAATTTCTAATTTAAAAAAAGTTGAGCAAAAATTTTAATTGATACATTTTATGTTGAAATAAATTTTTATTTGATACATTTTATGTTGAAATAAATTTTTATTTCATACATTTTATGTTGAAATAAATACATTTCGTTAGCAAAATAAAATTTTATTTGAACAAAATCAAAGAGTATACATAATAAAGAGATTGGGGGACTCTCTATCACTGAGAAAGCATTTGTTATATTATGTGCCTTGGAACAGGAACATACTCAAACCAATATCACCCAGCAAACATGGCAATACGATGAAGATTCTCCGAACATATCGCCAGGAAGAAAACATTTATTGCCGGCAATATCAATTTCGTATTCCGGAAGTTTTCTCCGTCGGAAACAACTAATACACTAAAACAATACTTCCAGGCAATATGAAAGCAATAACTTATATGGAAGATAAAAGGGATATCGCTAAATAAACTCCAAGTACAATAAAAAAAATGATTTAATTTTTTCATTATTAAATTTAAGCCTGAAAAACAATATCTGCATACATAATCCATTGACCAACTTATAAATTATCTTGATTTTATCTTAGCCGATTTTTCTCGCGCAATTAATCTTAACTTTTCACCAGTTTATCTCTATATATAAAAGAATAACGTGACTGACTGACTGACTGACTCACTCAACATCGCCCAGCCCAAACCGCTGAAGCTAGGAAGTTCAAATTTGTTATGTAGGTTCCTCTTTCGGGGTAGACGTCCACTAAGACGGGATTTTTGGAAATTCCTACCGGAACGGGCAAAAAGGGGGAAAGTGTCCCCCTTGACGGCCTGCCAAAACCCCTTTGGCTAGAAAGCTGAAATTTAAGATATGTGTTCCTTGGAGTAGGGGCTAACTTTTCTGGAAAGTACTTTCTAGAATTTTGGACAGGGACGTTGTAAAAATGGGGGTTAAAAAGGGGAAAAAGGCCCCCCTTGACGGCCTGCCCAAACCGCTGGAGGTAAGAAGTTGAAATTTGATATAAAGGTTCCTCCACTATCGTAGACATCCACCAAGACGGGAGTTTTGGAAATTTTTACAGGGACGGGCAAAACGGGGAAAAAGTCTCCCCCTTGACGGCCTGCTCAAACTGCTGGAGCTATGAAGTTGAAATTTGGTATGTAGGTTCCTCGACCGGTGTAGACGTCCGTTGAGACGGCATTTTTGGAAATTCTTATCGGGAGGGGCAAAAAGGGGACAAAAAAGGTACCTTTTTCCAAAAAAGTACCTTTTCCCAAAAAAAGTACCTTTTCCCAAAAAAAGTACCTTTTCCCAAAAAAAGTACCTTTTTCCAAAAAAAGTACCTTTTTCCAAAAAAAGTACCTTTTTCCAAAAAAAGTACCTTTTTCCAAAAAAAGTACCTTTTTCCAAAAAAAGTACCTTTTTCCAAAAAAAGTACCTTTTTCCAAAAAAAGTACCTTTTTCCAAAAAAAGTACCTTTTTCCAAAAAAAGTACCTTTTTCCAAAAAAAGTACCTTTTTCCAAAAAAAGTACCTTTTTCCAAAAAAAAGTACCTTTTTCCAAAAAAAGTACCTTTTTCCAAAATAAGTACCTTTTTCCAAAAAAAGTACCTTTTTCCAAAAAAAGTACCTTTTTCCAAAAAAAGTACCTTTTTCCAAAAAAAAGTACCTTTTTCCAAAAAAAGTACCTTTTTCCAAAAAAAGTACCTTTTTCCAAAAAAAGTACCTTTTTCCAAAAAAAGTACCCTTTTCCAAAAAAAAGTACCTTTTTCCAAAAAAAGTACCTTTTTCCAAAAAAAGTACCTTTTTCCAAAAAAAAGTACCTTTTTCCAAAAAAAGTACCTTTTTCCAAAAAAAGTACCTTTTTCCAAAAAAAGTACCTTTTTCCAAAAAAAGTACCTTTTTCCAAAAAAAGTACCTTTTTCCAAAAAAAGTACCTTTTTCCAAAAAAAGTACCTTTTTTCAAAAGAAGTACCTTTTTCCAAAAAAAGTACCTTTTTCCAAAAAAAAGTACCTTTTCCCGAAAAAAGTACCTTTTTCCAAAAAAGTACCTTTTTCCAAAAAAAGTACCTTTTTCCAAAAAAAGGACCTTTTTCCAAAAAAAATTCCTTTTTCCAAAAAAAGTACCTTTTTCCAAAAAAGTACCTTTTTTAAAAAAAGTACCTTTTTCCAAAAAATGTACCTTTTTCTAAAAAAATGTACCTTTTCCAAAAAAAAGTACCTTTTCCCAAAAAACATACATTTTTCCAAAAAAATAACTTATTCAAAAAAAGTACCTTTTCCAAAAAAGAGTACCTTTTCCCAAAAAAAGTACCTTTTTCTAAAAAAATTTTCCTTTTCCCAAAAAATATACATTTTTTCAAAAAAATACCTTTTTCAAAAAAAGTACCTTTTCCAAAAAAAAGTACCTTTTCCCAAAAAAAAGTACCTTTTTCTAAAAAAATTTTCCTTTTCCAAAAGAAGTACCTTTTCCAAAAAAAGTACCTTTTTCCAAAAAACATACATTTTTCCAAAAAAAAACAACTTTTTAAAAAAAAATACCTTTTGCAAAAAAAGTACAAATAAAGTACTTTGTAAAAACAAAGTATCTTTTTCCAAAAAATTTCGTTTTTCCAAAAAGTACCATTTAAAATAATATATAATTTCAAAAAAACTACTTTTTTCCCTCCCTCACGGATATCTCCACTAAAACAAGGTTTCTTGATATTCGGCATAGAAGTGCGCTAAGACGGGATTTTTGGAAATTCCTACCGGAACGGGCAAAAAGGTGAAAAGTCTCCCCATAAACAGTCTCACAAATTGGAAAAGTGCCTGCCCAAACCACTGGAGGTAAGAAGTTGAAATTTGGTATAAAGGTTCCTCCACTGTAGTAGACATCGACTAAGTTTGTATTTTTGGAATTCCCTACAGGATATCCCAAAAGGAAACTCGGTATGTGAGTTCCTGCTTCTGTGTAGGCGTCCGCTTAGACGGAATTTTTGAAATTCCTATCGGGAGGGGAAATAAGGTAAAAGTCTCCTCCTGCCGGCTTGCCCAATCCCTTTTGGCCAACCTAAAATTTTAAATATGTATTCCTTGGAGTAGGACTAATTCACCGGCAACGTAATTTTTCTATTTTGGAACAGGAACATAGTAAAAATGGTGGTTGAAAGGGAAAAATGTCCCCACTAACGGCCTGCCCAAACCGCTTAGGCAATGCAGTTGAAATTTGGTATGAACGTTCCTCATCCATCGCAGATAGCCGCGAAGATGGAATTTTTGTAAATTCCTATAGGGAGGGGCAAAAAAAAAAAAAAGCCTCACCTTGGGGGCCGGTAAAAACCCCTTCGGCTAGAAACCTGAAGCTTAAAATGTGGGTCCCTGGAGTGAGGGCTAACTTATTAGAAAGATACTTTTTTGAATTTTGGACAGGGTCGTTATAAAATGGGGGCTCAAAAAGGGAAAGTTGCCCCTTAACGACCTGTCCAAACTGCTGGAACTAGGAAGCTGAAATTCGGTACTTAAGTTCCTCTCAGCCTACTCAAACTGCTGGAACTAGGAAGCTGGAATTCCCTGTCGATGGATTTTCGGAAATTCCTACCGAGAGGGGCACAAATAGTAAAAGTTGACTAGAAACCTGAAATGTAAAACATATGTTACTTGGAGTATGTGCTCACTTACCGAGGAGGTGCTTTTTGGACAGGGACATTGCAAAAATGGGGATTAATGAAGCGAAAAGTGCCGCTTAAAGGCCTGTCCAAACCGCTGGAGGTAGGAAGTTGAAATTTGGTATTAAAGTTCCTCCTCTATTGTAGACATCCGCTAAGATGAGATTTTTGGAAATTTCTACAGGTAGGGTCAAAAACAGGAAAAGTCTCCCCCTTAACGGCCTGGCCAAACTGCTGGAACAAGGGATCTTAAATTGGGTTCCTTCTCCAACGTTGACGTCCCCTAAGATGGTATTTTTGGAAATTCATACCGGGAGGGGTAAAAAGGGAAAAAACTTCCCCCTTGACGGCCTGGCCAAACTGCTGGATATAGAGACCTAAAATTATGTATGTAGTAGGTTCCTCCTCCAACGCAGACGTCCTCTAAGACGGAATTTTTGGAAATTCCTACCGGGAGGGGTAAAAACGGAATAATTCTCCCCCTTGATGGCCTAACCGAACCCTTCGGCTAGAAACCTGTAATATATAATATGTTTTCCTTGGAGTATGGGCTAACTTATCGACAAGGCATTTCTAGGACTTTGGACAGGAACGTGGTAAAAATGGTGGTTCAAAAGGGGAAAATTGCCCCCCCCCCCTCTTAACGTCTACGTCTTTAGCTAGAAACCTAAAACTTAAAGAACAAGTGTATATGAAACACTAAAATTAAGAAACTAAATAGAAAACGAGTGGGATTGAAACACTACACAAGTGGAATGAAATGGATATAAACGTTGAACGAGCGGAATTGAAATTATAGACAATGCAAATGGATTGGAAGAGGGAATTACCTGTTCAAACACTATCAACGGAATATGAAACTTATGTAGCATTGAAACATACTCCCCAAAAAGTTAAACAAATTTTCTGAAAGAGAAAAAACCTTAGAAAAGGAATGGAACTTATATATTCCGATATTTAAACTTCATGTAACGAAGCACCGGTGGAAGAAACCGCCGCAGTAAATTTTCCAACTGAATTTGTGAATTTACTTGAATTGCCAGGTCTACCTTTACATAAACTGGAATTAAAAAAAAAACTTTAAGACACGCTAACAACGTAGCTTTGCCCGCTATTTTTAATATTATAAAATGCTTTCCAACCCTGCTTTACGTTATTTATTTTCATTCAAAACACAAATGAACAAAACTACTTACGGGTCTATCTACCTAAGTTCGCACTTTACCAAATTATCTTAACATACACACGTATATTGCAATTTATTATGGATTCATTACTAACAATCCACTTTCATGAGAAAAAGTGATCAAATATTTATTTATTTTAAACCCATTGTTGTGCAGAATTATTTATTTGTGGTGGCTGGGTGAAGGCTTTAAATAAAAAAACTTTAAATAAAAAAACGAATTTAATAAAAATTGTGGGGGGCGCAGCCCCCCACCCCCCTTAACCTTTAAGGCACGCTAACAACGTAGCGGGCTGCGCCCGCTAGTTTCCTATATATCTTTTGATTGTTTTTGTACAAATTTAGTTTTAATTTTTTCCAAATTGATAAAAGATTTCAAACAAATTTGCTTTATCTTCCAAATGATACTAAGGTGATATTGCCGCAATATTATCATAAAAAGTTATGACAAAAGATAAAATTTTTGAATTATTTTTTCCAAATATCGCCGAATTTTCTTCCAAGTGATAAAAGGAAGACAATTTCAAAGTAAATACTACTTGATTATTTTCATTCAAATGACAAATAGAAGATATCGCTTTAATATCTTCTATGAAGGTATCTTTTAAATGTTTGCAGGGTCATTATGTGCGCTCTTTGTATGACTCAAAACATCGATTGTAACCAGGGATGGAAAATAATAATTTAGTTATAAAAATCAAGAATGGAACTATACTATGGAATTATACTATTCCAATAGTATTATAGCCCTAGATTATGAATTTTAAAAAACCATACGTAAAAAATTGCAAAATAATATCGGAATGCGAAAAAAGGCTTTGGGGTTCAAAAAATTAATTAAAAGATTTACATCCTGCAAACGATGCCAAAATTTTCTTTTTTTGCAACTAACCACCAAACTTTGTTTTATGAAATGGGCATTATACTCCGTAGATTATAAATTTAAAAAACCGCACTTAAAAAATTGCAAAATAATAGAGGAACGCGAAAAAAGACTTTGTGGTAGAAAAAAATAATTAAAAAACTCAATCAGCGATTAACAATCTGCAAATGAATACAATGACGCAAAAATTTTCCTTTTTGCAAATATTTTTTTCGCGATTTTTTTTTTTTTTTGCAAACTAAGCACCAAACTTTTGTGTATAAAATTTGTACTATAGACCCTAGATTATAAATTTAAAAAAACCACACTTAAAAAATTGCAAAATAATCGCGGAAAGCGAAAAAAGGCTTTATGGTACAAAAAATTAATTAAAAAACTTAATCAGCGATTTACATTCTGCAAGCAAATATATTGATTAAAAAATGTATCCTTTTTGCAAATTTTATTTTTCGCGATGTTTTTTTTGCAACTAGCCACCAAACTGTTATGCATGAAATGTGCATTATAGTCCCTAGATTATAAATTAAAAAGAAACGTACTTAAAAAATTGCAAAATAAAAGCGGAACGCGAAAAAAGACTGTGGTACAAAAAATTAATTAGGAAACGTAATCAGCGATTTAGATTCGGCAAACAAATATATTGATGCAAAAATTTTCCTTTTTGCAAATTTTATTTTTCGCGATTTTTTTTGCAACTAGCCACCAAACTTTGTTGTCTGAAATGTATAGTATAGCCCCTAGATTATAAATTAAAAAAAAACGCACGTAAAGAATTGCAAAATAATAGCGGAATTTGAAAAAAGACTTTATGGTACAAAAACTTAATCCCTAGTTTAAAAAAAACCGCACTTAAAAATTGCAAAATAACGGCGGAATTCGAAAAAGGCTTTATGGTACAGAAAATGAATTAAAATAGGTAATCAGCGATCGACATTCTACAAGCGAATATATTGTTGCAAAAATTTCGCTTTTTGCAAATGCTTTTTTTTGCAATTTGTGCTAATATTTGCTAATATCTAAATATTTAATTTTTATGTTTTTTAACGAGCCAAAAAGAAAGCTATTTTTAGTTACTTACATTTTTAAATATGTAAGAGTGATCTAACATTTTTTGGTATAAGAGACCGATTAAGTAAGCCTTTTCCATCCCTGATTAACCAGTCAGAGTTCGTTCCTGTTCCAAGCCGCCTAATATTTTTTCAAATAAAAAATATTGAGAGAGTTGCAAGGCCATTGACAAAATTTGAGGAAAATATTTTTTTATTTTATTAGATTTTGGTTCAAATAAAATTTCAAAATATGAAATGAATGTTCTTTAGTTTGACTCTAGAGCATAAATTAATATCACTTTCTGTTTAAATTATTTTCAAATTAAAGAAAGATGATACAATTTTACAAGTAAATTACAAAGAATAAAAATTTTGAAAGAATTCGATAAGACCAGCAAGATAGAATGCGTATTTTCGGCTTTCGCTACAAAGCCATCATCAGTGCCTTTCGCCTTGAATGGGTTAATAATTAATAATTGTCTACTTATGTGACAGTTGAAAGCAAATCGAATTTGTTATCAACAACTCAACTTAGACTAATATCAACGAAATCCAACAATGCTATTTTTATCCTTTGTTATTATTACTCTTTTTTGCTTTGAACCTTAATTCTTAAGATATCTCAGCTGATTCTATTCAACTCTGTGTATGATAACCACAGATTATTTGAACTACAACGAACCGTTAAATTTAAATCTATGTTATTTCAATTATATTTGCACCGTGTCAATGTGTTTTTAAGATGAATGAGGGGAATGTTTTAGTTGATTTCTTATTTTGGTAAATGAATGTTCTTTAGTTTGACTCTAGATCAGGGGTGGCAAGACTTTTTTCGCTGCATGCCAGAAACGGACACATTTTTTTAGTAAAAATTCCTCGCGTGCCATCGTAATTTTAGTTGTCTTTTAAAAATTTTAAAAATTTGGAAAATTTCTCTTAAAAATATCATCGCAGATGTCCATATTTATAAAATAACCCCCAAAGGCAAAAATTAAATAACATCCAAGACGTAAAAATGTTCGACGTTTATTTAATTTTTGGGGGTTTATTTAATCTTCAAATATTAAGATTATTTCATTATGAATAAATCCCCAATAAAATTAAAACAGTTTAAACATTATTGCCTTTTCATTTTTGGGGGGTTATTCCATTTTTGGTGGTTATTTCATATTGTTAAAAAAAGGTAAATTATTTGGCGCCATTTATTATTTAAGTATGTAAGAAACTAGTTGAAAAATGTGCTTCGGGGAAAAATTTGATTTTGTTAAAATAAATCGCGCGGTTTTTGTCATCATAATAATGAATAAAAAGCTATTATTATGGATTTGAACAGAGAAATTTCTATTTCAGATGAAATGGCTCTGCGAAACACGATCAAAACCCAATTTCAAATTCCAACCAAGGGGGTTATTTCATTACGAAACTTATTTTCAGCCTTTATTTAATTGAGCGTTATTTCGTAACACCCATTTTCCCTTTAAAAAAACTTAAAAACTTTAGATCCAACTTTATTACAAATTGTTTTCCCATTTTTGTGCAATTTTCTGGTACTTTTTACTTCTTCCCTTTATGAGGCATTTTTTCATCGAAACATTTAAACTTCTTTCAATATAGAATTTTAGAAATTTTCCCAGAATTTTCTGATAATCGAATTTGCGAGTTCTGTATTAACCATATTACTTTAAACAAAAAAGGGTGGCAATACTGAGTTTTATTTATTTTAAGACGATTTACAAGCTCTATGAAAAATTTTACCATTATGGAGTTAAATCATACATTTTTGTAGCGAAACTTAACACTTAACTGAATTTTTTTCTTCTAATAGTTTAATTTTTTGATAATATCCAACAAAATGTCGCGTGCCACCTAAAATCCACTCGCGTGCCACTACTAACACGCGTGTCATAGTTTTGCCAGCCCTGCTCTAGATCATAAATTAATATCACTTTCTATTTAAATTAAAAAATAAGAGCAGCAAGACAGAATACGTATTTTCGGCTTTCGCTACAAAGCCATCATCAGTGTCTTTCGCCTTGAATTGGTGAATAATTAATAATTGTCTACTTATGTGACAATTGAAAGCAAATCGAATTTTTTATCAACAACTCAACTTAGACCAATATCAACGAAATCCAACAATGCTATTTTTATCCTTTGTTATTACTCTTTTTTGTTATTTTAATCGTATTAGATTTGAGTAAAATATATTTTTATTTTGTTTGAAGGCAAATGAAATATTTATTAGAAAATTTTGTTGTATATTTTTACAAATTAAAATATTTTAATATGATAATAAAATTTTTAAAGAAATAAATTTTAATTGAAATTTTATGAAGAGATGTTTCAATTAAAAAAATGTATTTGAGTTCTGCTCAAATAAAAATAACAATTAAAAAAAATATTTATTTCTATCTCATACCAAATAAATATTAAGGTTATTAATATTTTTATTTGAAAACGATCAATTAATTTAAAAATAATTTAAATTTTTTTGGAAACAAATAAAAATTAAAAATTATTTAATTTTTCTCTGTAAAACTCAAATAAAAGTAATTGAAGATAGCAGCTATGGGCTGGGTGATCTTGAGTCAGTCAGTCAGTCAGTAACGTTATTATTTTATATATATAGGGTGTTTTTTTAATCCCGATAGAACTTGAAATTGTAAAAAATTACACAAAAAATTAAATTGTAATCAAAATTTTTTTTTATTGGAAAGATCAATACGTGACATTAACATTTGAAAATGATTTCGGGCATATGGGCACCGCGGCTGTTCTTGACGAAGCGCATTCTGGACGTCCAATTTTGGGCCACTTTTTCGAGCACTGCTGGCCGTATGTCACGAATAACACGAACAATGCTGTCCTCCAAGGCATCAATTGTTGCTGGTTTATCAGCATAAACCAGTGACTTCACGTAGCCCCACAGGAAATAATCGAGAGGTGTCAAATCGCACGACCTTGGAGGCCAATTGACAGGTCCATTTCTCGAAATCAACTTATCGCCAAATTTTGATTTCAATAAGTCGATGGTTGCGTTCGCCGTATGGCACGTAGCGCCATCCTGTTGAAACCACATCTCCTCCGGATCAATGTCATCCATATTTTCAAACAAAAAATCATTGATCATGGTGCGGTAACGATCTCCATTGACCGTAACGCGAGCTCCGGCCTCATTTTTGAAGAAATAAGGTCCGATGATACCACCAGCGTGAAAACCGCACCAAACGGTGCATTTTTCTGGATGTAATGGAGTCTGTAGGGTCTCTTGTGGATTGGTCTCACTCCATATGCGGCAATTTTGCTTATTAACAAACCCGTTAAGCCAAAAATGCGCCTCATCGCTGAACACAATTTTGCGTCTATAAGTTGCGCGAATCGACGACTGATTTTCAAAGTAAATTTGGATAATTTCGTAGCGTTGTTCAAGCGTGAGTCTATTCATGATGATTTGTCAGAGTATACTGAAACAAATAAAAAAAAATGTTTCATCAAAATTTAATTTTTTGTGTTACTTTTTACAATTTAAAGTTCTATCTAGCTTAAAAAAACACCCTTTAGATAAGAAGATAAACACTTCCTTCATACTATTCTTCTACCTAAGTATGATGTATAGTGAAGTTTTAAGGGGAAAAAGTCAAAATTTGTGTGATGTCTTTACTTTAAACGAACCTCGTTAAAATTTCGAGAGAGAAAATTAAGATTGGTTTTCATTATTTTGTGTAGTAATATATCTAGTTTTCATAATGTAATTATATTTTTAACAAATATCGGTTATTCCGTGACAAATTCACCCAAAATTTGACTTTGAAGTATCGGTTTATTATACATATATGTTGTATGAAAACCCTTAGTAACAAGATTTGGATACGCCAGAACCCCTAATTTTGTGGGGTTTAAAAAAATGCATAAGCAAAAAATGGGGGAGGTAGGGTGGGGAATAATGGCTCCTCATCTGGGTCAAAGGTGGAGTTGAATGTTTAAAAATCCACAAAAAGTCCCACAACTTCCCCGGAGTCTCCCCTAGAGCGGTAAAATCTAAGACCGCCCCCATTGATTTGTCTTTTTCAGTTTTTTTTTTTTTCGAACATACCTATCCCGTATCTCCACTCTACCCTAGTAAAAATGATTTTTATATATTCATATATGATTTTTATACAATCATTTATGATTTTATACAATTATAACTTGTCGAGTATTGTGAAACATATATTTTTATATGATTATATCAAAAGATATTTAATTATATAAAATTATATTAACCAGATCCACCATTTTTCGGATCAAATAATATATTTTTTATATAATTATATTAATCCATACATGATTTGATCCGAAAAATGGTGGATCTGGTTAATATAATTTTATATAATTAAATATCTTTTGATATGATCATATAAAAATATATGTTTCACAATACTCGACAAGTTATAATTGTATAAAATCATAAATGATTATATAAAACTCATATCTGATTATATAAAAATCATTTTTACTAGGGTATAAGAGAGTGTTATGGTAATTAACTCTTATGTAGTTGTGACATCCCTAATACTATTTATGAAGTCCTGTATGGCAATAATGTAATTAATAATAATAGTAACGAGTATTCATAGCGAAATAACCATAAGTACTACTTATATACAATTCGGTATATTTCATCATCCTTTTTGTTATAATAGATTCATTATCAATAAACGTGTCCTAAAGCTATAACCTATCTAAATCTCGTCTGAGTGAAATGAACCAAAAAATTAAAGGAAATTTAAAGTCGTCAAACTAAAAAAAAAGTATTCAGATAAAACAAAAGAACAATTATAAATATAGTATATATTGTTTTATTTTAAAAACTAAATTAATTACAAAATTTGTCTTGTCTGTTTGAAAAAAAAAAAATCAAATCAAAATGCCGGACATCCCGTTAAATGAGATGAAAAGTGTCGGCTCATACACGTCAACGATTCCATCTTTTAACCTAAAGGCGCGAAATGTGGCTACAGAATGGGCAAGCTGGAGCAAGCAGTTTAAGATTTTTTTACTAGCAACGAATTTGGAAAAAGAGCCTGACCAAAGAAAGGTTGCCCCATATGGGGCCGTCGTGCCTGCATATTTTCAACTCGTTTAATGTCAATATGGACACAGTAAAATATGCTGACTTGCTGAAATTGTTTGAGGCACATTTTGTTCCTAAAATTAATATCGCCATGGAACGCCAAGCATTTTTTACGCGGCAGCAGAGGAATGAGGAGTCTATTGGGCAGTATGCAACAACTTTAGAAAATTTAAGCAATTCTTGTGATTTTGGTTTACTGCGTGAAAGTTTGGTAAAGGACATTTTCATATGTGGCCTATCACAAAACAATAAAAACATTAAAGAACGTTTGCTGAGTGAAGGAAGCATCACTTGGATGAAGGCCTTTGAGATTGCCAAAAGTATAGAGATGGCGAAAAAAAATTTAGCCAGCATACAGAATGTGAAGGAAGAAGAAGAGCCAATGGTAGCATCGATTCAACGCGGTAAAAAAAACCGTATCAACAACAACAATATCAGAAGCAACCGTATCAGCAGCAACAACATCAAAAACAACAGCAATCGTCAGCCATTTGCAAAAAATGTGGGCAAAGACATTACAACAAATGCCCTGCAGATGGTGTCGCATGCAATGCATGTGGAAAATTAAATCATTATGCTAGAATGTGTTTCTTCAAAAACAAGTACGTAAAAAATGTTTTTGATAACACTGAAGAAGATGAAGACGAAGAAGAAGTCCTGTTTGTTGGAACAATCGGTGAAATGCTAAATAAGAATATTTGGAACGTTAATGTGGAAGTCAATGGAAAGGCAGTGGTTTGCCAGGTGGATACTGGAGCCCAGACTAACCTGATGTCAATCGGCACTTTCAACACCTTAGGTATCAGTAAGGTAGATAATAAGGTATATAACAATATATTTACGTTTAGTGGTGAAAGGTTACCTATAGTAGGAAAATGTTGTATTGAATTTTCTTATAATAACGTAATTTATGCTACATCTTTTTATATTGTAAACATGAAATGTAACAACATTATTGGTCTTGAAATGGCCATTAGAATGGAATTGACTAGAAAGGTAAACACAATAAATTGTGATACAGTTTTGGAAAAGTACAAGGATATGTTTCAAGGTTTAGGGCAGCTCAAGGGAAAGTGTCATTTGAAAATTAAGTAAAATTGTCAACCGGTAATTGATTCGCCTCGTCGTGTACCGTTTAGTCTTCATGAACCTTTGAGAAAGGAAATTGAAAGGATGGTTAGATTAAATGTTATTATTGAGGTAAAGGAACCTACGGATTGGGTGAATTCAATTGTTCTGGTAACGAAATCTAATGGTAGTTTAAGATTGTGTTTAGATCCGCGAAATTTAAATAAGGTAATTGTAAGGCCTAGATTTGATTTTCCTACAATAGATGAATGTAAATCTCGCATGAGTGGTTCTAAAGTTTTTAGTTTGCTAGACGCTAATTGTGGTTTTTGGATGATTCAGCTTGATGATGAATCGTCTAAATTATGTACGTTTAAAACTCCATTTGGAAGGTACCGGTTTTTACGTTTGCCATTTGGCATAAGTTCGGCGCCCGAGATATTTCATTCTGAAATGGTTACACTTTTTGGTGATATACCGGGTGTGGTTATATATATGGATGATTTTCTGATTCATGCATCCAGTGTAGAGGAACATGACAAAATTCTGAATCAGGTCCTGGAAAGAGGTAGTAAAGTGGGTTTGAAATTTAATAGGGAAAAGTCGATGATTCTCAGGACTGAGATAAAATTTATTGGCCATATTTTTGGTGAGAGTGGTGTTAGACCAGATGAAAAGAGAATTGAATCTATTTTAGCAATGTCCGTACCTCGGGATAAACAGGAATTACAACGTTTTTTGGGAATGATTACCTATCTAGGGTCATTTATTGACAATTTGTCATACAAGAATAAACATTTAAGAGATCTTTTGAAGAAAGATTCTGTCTGGAGTTGGAATAATGAACAGCAAATTGAATTTGAAAATTTGAAGAGGGAAATTACAAAGGCACCGGTTTTAGCATATTATGATACGAGGAAGCCTCTGACATTATCAGTAGATGCTTCGAAGTTTGCAGTAGGGGCAGTTATAATGCACGGTGAGAATCCGGTGGCATATGCATCTGCATCGTTGACTGATTGTCAAATAAATTATGCACAGATTGAAAAGGAACTATTCGCTATTTTGTTTGGGTGCACTCGTTTTCATCAGTATATTTACGGTAGAAATGTGACTGTTGAAACAGATCACAAACCTCTTGTCCCATTGTTTAATAGACCTTTGTATAATATTCCAACACGTCTTCAGAGATTCATGATAAGATTGTTATCGTATAACTTAACTGTGGTTTATAAACCGGGCAAGGATTTGTTTATTGCAGACACCCTTTCTAGGGCACCAGTTGGGGAAAAAGTTCTTTCTGATTTAGACAGGGACATTGATTTACAGTGCAATTCATTAATATCACAATTGGCATTACCGGAAAACAAAATTGAGGATATTAAACGGGAAACCGGAAATGATCAATTTTTTTGAAAATTTTGACCTATATAAGGGATGGTTGGCCGGACAATAGGAAACAAGTAGATGTTGAGGTACAACAATTTTATCCCATTAAAGATGAGATAAGCGTGGTAAAGGGCATTTTATTCAAGGGTAAACGTATTTTAATACCGCGGAGTTTAAGATCGGAAATGCTACATTATGTACATGAGGGTCATATGGGGATTCAGGGTTGTCAGAATTTAGCAAGGGGTTCAATTTATTGGCCTAATATAAACAATGATATTTATAACATGGTGTCTAATTGTGACATTTGTTTAAAGTACAGGAATGCAAATCCCAGTGAAGAACTGAAGAGTCATGAAATTTTTAACATACCTTGGTATAAAATAGGATGTGATTTATTTGAATTTGATAGGAAAATGTACTTGATTGTCGTAGACTATTATTCAAAATTTTTTGAAGTAGAGCTTTTGGGTTCTGGATATTCTTCTATACAGGTGATAACGAAATTTAAATCAATTTTTGCAAGACATGGTATTCCTACTATTTTAATATCAGATAACGGACCGCCTTTCAATTCGAAAGATTTTAAACAATTTTGTATTGACTGGGGTATTAATAGTATTACATCAAGCCCTTATTTATCTCGTTCAAATGGTCTTGCGGAAAGATCCATTCAGACAATTAAGAATATATTGTATAAATGCAAAGAGTCTGGTACAGATCCATATATAGCATTTTTACATCATCGGACAACATCCAAGGGTAATATGCCAAGTCCTTCTGAATTGCTAATGAGCAGGAAATTACGTACAAAATTACCTTCAGTCTCAAATGACTTAAAGTCAAAACTAGTAAATTTGAAGAAGCTTAGCGAACAATTTGAACGAAAACAGTCAAAATCGTCTCAGAATTATAAAATAAATTCAATTAATCTGAAACCAATTGAAGTAGATGAACAAATATATTTTAAGAAAAATCCGACTTCGGTATGGGTCAAGGGTAAAATCATTGAGAAATGCAAAGAGCCTAGATCATTTTTGGTAAGGGATGAGAATGGGGTAGTCTACAGGAGAAACAGGCAACACATAATGAAGAGAGCTTGGAAATCGGACAAGTTTGTAAAGGAGAAAGTTATAGATCACAATTTAAGGCCTAACGATAATGAGAATATTTATTTTGATTTTAATGTTGATAATGGAAATCTGGAAAGCAATTTAACAGGAAGTAATGACAATGTAGATACTAATCATAGAAATGAAAATGTTAATAGGAGTAACAACGAAAACAACACTAGTTGTAATACGAATAATGATAACAAGATGTATACGTCAAAATCTGGAAGAAGAATAATACCTCCTAATAGGTTAAATTTATGAAATAATCTTAAGTATCTGAAATTGATGTTTTTAAAGTTTTAGGCTACATTATAAAAGAAGGGGGATGTTATGGTAGTTAACTCTTATGTAGTTGTGACATCCCTAATACTATTTATGAAGTCCTGTATGGCAATAATGTAATTAATAATAATAGTAACGAGTATTCATAGCGAAATAACCATAAGTACTACTTATATATAATTAGGTATATTTCATCATCCTTTTTGTTATAATAGATTCATTATCAATAAACGTGTCCTAAAGCTAAAACCTATCTAAATCTCGTCTTATTAATATAATAGAGAGCTCCCATACAAATGACATTTTTATAAAATTTACTCTCACCGCGTTAATTGTCCTAAGGGTGCCCCTAGAGAATTCCAATATATGACTGACCCCCAATATTTTTTAGTTTCAACATTTTCTGCAAACATTTCTACCCTCTATCTATAACCCTTAGGGCGATCCACATACAATTTCTTTTATTTTTTTACAATTTTTCTTTTATCTTACCGGTCCCATGGTAACCCATTCCTAACATACCTAGCCCCTATCTCTAATCCGTAAGTGGGCCCCATACAAATATGACATTTTTATAAAATTTCCTCCCACCGCTCTAACTGTCCCAAGGGAGTCCCTAGAAGAGTCAAATGTATGACTGACACCCAATATTTTTTGAACTACAATATTTTCTCGGAATATATCTACCCTCAATCTTCAACCCTTAAAGCGGTCCTCATACAAATTTTTTATATTTTTATAATTTTTTTATGAAATCAGCTCTTTTTCAACCTTAACATTTTTTCGGAACATATCTACCTTTTATTTTCAACCCTTAAGGTGGTCGCCATACAACATTTTTAGTTTTTATAAATTTTTTTATGAAATCGAGGAGGGATTTCTTTGCCAGAACTTGTTAAAGTGCCACGCCAGCGCTTTTTCGTTTGTATTTTTCTGGCTGGGTATTTACTCCATTGACAAACCAAGAAATAGAGGGAATTAATCGAATATGCTGCTCTACAGCACTACATTTGCAGTGTGCACAACGTATAATAAATAGGTACTTAAGTCCGAATTTGGTCTTTCTTTCGTGGAATAAGAGATCTGTGTTGCAAATGTAATTGGTTTTTAAAAACAACATATCTTACTCTACAAAAAAATGATAACCGATCCTTACTGTCTCTGTCCAAATTTTAACGTTTAAAATGAAGTCTTAACACAAATTTTGATTTTATCCGCTTAAAACGCCACGAGAAGTAATACTTAGACCAGTGATAGGCATTTCTATCATATATGCCAACTTTTTCATAGCAAAAAGCGCAAAAAATATACAAAAAAGGGTAAAAACGCGCAAATTTCTACTTAAAAACGGGTAAAAAAGCACTAAACAATTTTTACGACCTTTAAAAAAATTTGTCGTGCTTCACATACGTAGTTTAATTAAAAACAAATAAAATTGTAATATAAGCGTACGACCTACATCAGTACCCGAGTAAAAAAAATTATATATAATCATATGTGGCATATATTACAATATATAATTAGACATGTGGTTATGTATATCCATATATAATTATATATGACGTTTTTTCCGAAAATTTTTCCTTATATTATGCTATATATAATTTCATCTAATTAGATATCGGCCTTCATAATATTAGATATGGCATATATAATTATATATTACATAACATGGTTGATCTTATTGCATATATAGTTATATATAGAACTATATCTTAATATATATGGTGGCATTTTAGCAATATATAATTATATATGGTATCATTTAAACAATATATAATTATATATGGTGACAGCTAAACTAGATATTATCATATATGGTGCCATTTAAACAATATATGGTCATATATGGTACCTCATAAACAAAATCTTTAATTCAGTTCCAGATATGATAATATATGGTACTATATATAGTGCGATATATATTTATATATGGTGTTATTTAAGCTATATATTATCATATATGGTGCCATTCAAACCATATATTATCATATATGGTGCCATTCAAACCATATATTATCATATTTGGTGCCATTTAAACCATATATTGTCATATATGGTGCCATTTCAACAATATATGCTCATATATGGTACCTGATGAACGACATTTTTAATACAGATGCAGATATGATAATATATGCTACCATATATAGTACCATATACTTTGATATATCGTATCATTTAAACAACCCGAGGAAAAATAGTTACATATAGTCATATATGTGATTAAGTTATATCTGTATAAATATATAGTTTCATCCGAAGAATGGCCCGATATATTTTTATCAATTGTTTATCAATTTTTATCTAAATGTAACAGTTTAGATCTGACCTGATTAAATTATGTGTTAATCAGATGAAATTGTATCAGATTTTTGACCTGATACAATTCTATCGGTTTGATCGTAATTGGTTCAATTTTACATAAATGAAATATAATTGTATCCGACATTTACCTTATACAATTGTATCAAAGTTTTAAACTGATATCAGGTCAAAATTGGGATATAACTATATAATTTTGTATACAGATATATCTATTTGGACCTAAACTGATACCATGTAATATAAACCAATAAAATTGTATCAGGTCAAAAATCTGATACAATTTCATCTGATTAACACATAATTTAATCAGGTCAGATCTAAACTGATGCAATTAGATAACAACTGATACAAATAAGAACTGATACAACTTTATCGGGCCATTTTTCGGATCAAATGGTATATGGATGAATCTAAGTTATATATTACCATATAAAGCTCCATATTGGTGCCATTTAAACAATATATTGTCATATATGGTGCCATCATATATGGTAACTCATCAGCAACTACAATATTAACTGTATTTCAGAAGCTATTAAATGTATTTCAGAAATTTTAAATGTATTTTAGAAATTATGGAATGTATTTCAGAAATTTATTAATTGTATTTCAGAAATAATCAAATCTATTTCAGAACTTGTTGATGGTTTATCATAGTTAATAGAGAAAAATTTCTAAATTACATTTCATAATTTCTGAAATACAATTGATAATTTCTGAAATACAGTTTGATAATTTCTGAAATACAGTTGTGAATTTCGGAAATACAATTAATAATTTCTGAAATACAATTGATAAAACTGAAATTCAATTGACTAGTTCTGAAATACAATTCATAAATCTGAAAAATAATTGATAAGTTCTGAAATACAATTGATAAAAAAATTCAATTGATTATTTCTGAAATACAATTGATAAATTTTAAAAACAATTGATACAATTGGAAATGGTGTAGAGCGTTAAAAATATGTAAATAAAATTATTTTTAAAAAAAAATTCCATTTAATAAAAAAAATATAATTTTATAAAAACATTTACAGAAAATAAAATTATAATTTTATAAAAAGAAATTCTTTTGAATGGGGGAAATGTTTTTAGTTGATCTGTTATTTTTAAGTAAATGAATGTTATTTTAGTTTGACTCAAGATCATAAATTAATATCACTTTCTGTTTAAATTATTTTCAAATCACAGAAAGATGATACAATTTTTACAAGTAAATTACAAAGAATAAAAATTATTGAAAAAATGTCGATAAGACCAGCAAGGAGAATGCGCATTTTTATAAAAAAAATGCATAGCCGTGAAAGGTATCGAACTCGAGATCTTCTGATTTTAAACCTTATTTTAACAAAATATTTTAATTTTTATAAAATCAGTGATCTTCTACTGTATTATTTTTTGAACTATTGTCAATATCTGTCTGGGATCTTATTTAATCCCAAATAAATGGAGATCTTACGTAGTACCCAAATATAATGCGGGATCTAATTTTAGCTGTCATTTTTCTGGATAGTTCTAGATGTCAATCTCCAAATATATTGCTGTTTCTAATTCGATCTGCAATTTATGGGATAAATTAAGATCCTACCAAATCCCCAAATATATCACTGGATTTAATTCGATCTGCAATTTATCGGAAAAGTTAAGATCTTACGCAATCCAGAAGTATATTACTGGATCTAATTTTATCTGTAATTTTTTGGATAAATTTAGATCTTACTTAATCCCCAAATATATTGCTGGATCTAATTAGATCTGCCAAAATTGAGATCAAATTAGATCTATATTTATCCCTAAATATATTGCTGGATCTAATTCGATCTGCCACTTTTTCGGATCAAATTAGATCTAAGTTTATCCACAAATATATTGCTGGATCTAATTCGATGTGCCATTTTTTGGATCAAATTAGATCTAAGTTTATACCCAAATATATAGCTACATCTAATTCGATCTGCCACTTTTTCGGATCAAATTAGATATACGTTTATCCACAAATATATTGCGGGATCTAATTTGATCTGCCAAAATTGAGATCAAATTAGATCTAAGTTTATCCCCAAATATATAGCTGGATCTAATTGGATCCGCCATTTTTCGGATCAAATTAGATCTAAAAATATCCGCAAATATATAGCTGGATCCGCCAATTTTCGGATCAAAATAGATCTAGGTTTATCTCCAAAGATATCACTGGACCTCCCAATATTGAGATATAACTTGATCTTAGTTTATCCCCATATATACAATGGGATCTAATACGATATGATTGGATACACCCAATTTTGAGATCTAATTGGATCAGCTAGATATTACAGCAGATCTTAAACAATATCAAATTGGATATAATTAGATATTGCGCGAGATCAATTTTTTTTACTCGGGTAAATAAGTCGACCGGGGGTAAAACAAAAACGAATAACTTTCGCAAAATTTTTGAATTTTATTCCATGTTTTGTGATTATAATAATAATCCAAGACAAATTATTAGATTTTTTAAAATTTAAATGCCAGTTTTATAGTCAGAACTAAGAACGATTATATATGACCATAAATAAGTTTTTTTTTAAATATGAAAATTTTCGCGTTTTGACACGTCCAACAAAACTACATTTAGATCGAATAGCATGACATTTATAACTTTTCCTTGATATTTTAATTTATTGTTATTGAAATAACAATAAATATTGATAGATTTCCTGATATTGCCATAACAACAATAAAACACAAAAAATGTGTAAAAAGCGCAAAACACGCTAAATAAATTTCGGAAAAGCACCGATTTAGCGCTTTTTTCCGTTACGCGTTTAAATAATATTTTTCGCGTTTTGGCACATCAAAAAGCACCAGATTTAGCGCGAAAAGCACTAAGTTGGCATCCCTGATTTCTATGCATGCGTGCAACTCACACCTACATACGCTCACACAATAAATAAAAACAAACAAATTTCTTCAGTCTCGCTCACAGGGTATACCAGTGAAGTCAAACGTGACAGCTGTCAAACGAGTAAACAGAAACCGTATGGTGTGGTTGTTGTTGTAATTTTTAACCGAAGTGCGAAGGAGATTTAAAAAAAGTATATATACGAAACCCATGAGTAAAAGTAAACAACTATATAGCATGTTTTCAAACATGTGTTCACAAAAACAAAAAGTAAAAGATAGCCTAGAAAGTATGAAGATACACACCATGGTTGTATTGGGCAAACAGTTTAACTTCCCTGGTGTGTTACAAACTCACAAAATAATTATATATTTGTAGTTACACATTGTAATGAATAAAACAATAAGGGTTTTCACAAGGGGTGTGCTATTGGTTGTATCGTTGTATCGTCCTAACAAAAAACAGAGTTGTTAAAAATTAAATTGAAAAAATACAACATTTGAGAATAGCACGATACAACATTTTTACGTATGTTAAGTGTCCTATGTTTGAGTGTGCTAACAGATAGAAAACTGAATAGAAAATCGTTGCTAGACACAAATAAAAATTTTAACAACTCTGTTTTTTGTTAGGACGATACAACAGATAGCACACCCCTTATGAACAACCTCTATCTATTTTTAATTTTTATTATTCAATCATTATTTGAGCTATATAATTTTATTTTGTTACACAAAAGATGCCGTGAAGAAAATTTATTAAACAAACTAAAAAAAGGCACAACATATCGTCAGCTTAGTATTGGTTTGGTCGATATGCCAAAAAGTCTTTATCCAGAAAAACGATAAAGAGATTTACATCTTTTTAATTTGTGTATGCACTAGGTATCTCAGATATGATAAATTTTAGCAAGAAACTGTCTCAAAATCTGAATGAAAATATGTATTTAATAAATTTTCTAACTCGATATTTTCAAAAATGGCCAGTGGACCGAACCAATAATAATGCGACGAATTGGAAAACTTTTGGGAAAGAGAGACAGAACTAATTGATATATATTTGTACCTCTCGCACGTTTTTGGTGCAGCTCTGCTAGTTAGTTGCAGAGTTGCAAATTTCGGTAGTTCCGAAAACGTCCGCCCGCAGCGCTAGTGCGTGTCTTCACTGGTATACCCTCTGGTCTCGCTTGAGCATTCGTTCGATGAGGTTGTGTCGACGCATGTTGCTAGCGTTACACTGAACGAAATGTTTGACGAAGAATGGGAATTCGATTTCTCGTTTACTGAAATTTTTTTCGGTAAACGAAAATAGGTTATTTTTGTTGAAAAAAGGACAATCGTTGTGATTGTTACATCTCACTCATACAAGCACAAAACTAAGCTTGTATGCAGTGTTGCCAACAAATTTACAAAATAAATGGCTAGATCAGACCCAAAAATCGCTAGAAAATCGCTAGATTTATAAACAGTGCAAGAATTTAACGATTTTATCGCTAGATTGTCGAAAAATGGTACTTAAAAGAGTTTTTTACTCAAAAATTTCTTTAATATGTTTATAAGAAGTGCTGTAAACTGGTAAATAATAAAAAATTTACGATTAAGCTGCACTCTAAAAAATGTTTGTAAATTTACTACTATAAAATGGGTAAAATTTTGTTTAATTTTACGAAAATTCGGTAAATATAAACAAAAAATGCGTAAACTTCTTTCATACACACTTCCATACACAATAATACACACACAAAGTATTTTTAGACATTATGTGTTTATAAATAAACACATTGTGCCTAAAATGACTGTTGTTTTGTTAAATAAAATTTTTACGCACAAAGTTGGTAAATATACTATCCTGTAATAGTAATAAATACTCTGACATTTCAAATTGTAAAAATTGAAAAAAAATTTTAAATAATAAAAAGGAAAAGCGAAAACGGATTCTTTTTTGTGAATTACAACATTTCCACAAACACATTAGAGTCTATAAATAAGCATGAAATTGTTTTTGGTAATTATTGTTAAGGCATGTGGTAGTCTAAACCTCATTTCAAAATTGAAAACGCCGAAAGAGAGATACGGCCTACGCAGGAACAACTGGGTGCAATGACTCCTGCTGGACAAAATGCCTTCTTTGCAAGGGAGGCAGTCAACCAACAACCGTCAACAATAACGGGAGAAAACGTCGTAAGAGAGATACGGCCTAGGCAAATGACTCCTGCGCAACAAAGTCAGTATTCATTGAGTACTACCTAACTTGCAAAGAAGGCATTTTGTTGAGCAGGAGTCATTGCACTCAGTTCTTCCTGCGTAGGCCATATCTCTCTTAAGATGTTTTCTCCCGTTATTGTTGACGGTTACTGCTTCCCTTTCAAAGAAGGCATTTTGTTGAGCAGGACTCATTGCACCAATTCAATAGTTATAACAAAATTTTATATGAATTTTATACAAATCCCTTAAGATCCCAAAACGACTAATTGGGACATAAACGAATATGAGAGAAGGACTCGGATATTATTATTAATAAAATACGTACCAAAAATTAATTTGTTATTTTATTTAAAAAAAAATTTTCGGTGGTGCTTAGACATAGCACAACTGTTGTAAATTTACGCATTTTATTGGATTTTTACCCACTTTCTGTGGATTTTTGCGCATTTTTTGCGGATTTTTACGCATTTTATGCGTACATTTACACGCGAAACGTGCTTTTTTACACACAACTTTAGTAAATTAACACACTAATTTCAAAATTTCATTTAACTTTTACGCACTTTCAATGTAAAATTACAAATTATTTGTGCACCAACTTAAACACAATGTGCGTATTTTTTTTCAATTACGCACATAGAGTAGATTTACCCAATTTATAGTAGGAGTTCAGTTTCCTACTATAAGTTGGGTAAACTTCAACAGAATTTAATTAGAGTGTGCAAATAATGAATCCCGATTTTAATTGAATTAATATTAGTATTGAAAAGAGTGCATTCTACGGTGAAAAACTACATACCCATATTTAATCGAAATGTGTATTTTTTATAAAGTTTTTTTACTAAAATCCCTTAAGAAGTTATTTTTTTATAATAAAAGAATATCAATATGCGAATTTTACAATATTTTTCCACATAAAACTGATTTTTATACCCTACACCACTATGTGGTCAGGGTATTATAAGTTTGTGCTGATGTTTGTAACACAAAAAAATATTGGTCCTAGACCCACCTTATAGTATACCGATCGGCTTAGAATTTTTTTTTATTTCGATTTAACGATGTCCGTCTGTCCGTCCGTCAGTCTGTCTGTCTGTCCATGCATTCTTGTGCGCACTCTATAGGTCGCAAATATTAAGCTATTTTGATGAAACTTGGTCACCGACTTATGTCGGCCCAAGGACGACGCCTATTGATTTTGGTTAAAATCGCTCCATGTTTAGACCTAGTGCCCATATAAGGGTCCTACCAAAATTATATGGTTTATACGGTGCAGGTCGCAAATATTAAGATATTTTGATGAAATTTGGCACACAGACCTATTTTGGCCCAAGGACGAAGCCTATTGATTTTGCTTAACACCGGTCCATGTTTAGACCTAGTGCCCATATAAGGGTCCCCCCAAAATTATATTGTTTATACGCTGCAGGTCGCAAATATTAAGATATTTTGATGAAATTTGGTACACAGACCTATGTTGGCCCAATAACGAAGCCTATTGATTTTGGTGAACATCGGTCCATGTTTAGACCTAGTGCCCATGTAAGGGTCCCCCCAAAATTGGCTTGGTTACAAACTGCAGGTCGCAAATATTAAGATATTTTAATGAAATTTGGTGCGCTGACTCACATTATATAAAATTTTGACACAAGCCCCATTTTAACCCATTCGAATTTCGGATCCAAACATTAGTTGGCTTTTAACCAGACTCGTGTAGGGTATTGTATAGTCGGCATGCCCGACTTTAACCTTTTTACTCGTTGTAAATTATATTACGGCTGATAAAAAATCGCTAGATTTTTGGCTAATATCTACAAGACAATTTTTACCGCTTGGGGCGAAATAAAATCGCTAGATCTGACGAGAAAATCGCCGTTATGGCAACACTGGTTGTATGCGTTTGCCGGACCCTGACTTAGACAAAAGATTAGTAGGAAGGGAGTGTTTATCCTCTCATTCTGCATAAAAACACTTATATGGTATTTTTTCGGAAAACCGCAAATTTAGGAGTTATGGCTCAAAAAAGCTTTGAAGTGTTTTTACCTAATTTTTAGGGTCAAAAGTCCAAACTGACTGACTGTATGCGCCCGAAAGATCCAATTTTTGTACACATATTATTTTTTATGCCCAATCTATCGGAAACTGCCGGTGGGGCGAACAAAAAATACTTTTGCAAATTTGGGTGGTCTAGCATACAGTTATATTTATATTTTATATATTTTGGCAAAACTTATTGTTAATATATCGTATTTTAAAAATGCAAATTTGCCAACACTAGAAAAATATATTGAATTCGGTACTGTGAGGAACAAAGTCGTCCCCTCGTTTTGTGCGACACTATTATATTATATATTAGGGCGGGTCAATTTGTATGGAGGCCAAAAAAATTAAAAATCGTAGGGGGGGAAATGATTTTACGCATAATTCTAAGCAACTTTACCAAAGGTCTAAAATGGATTTCGAGCTTGCGGTAATTCAAAAATATGTTGTCAGTAGTGCTTCACTACAATGTTTGTGTAAAATTTGCGTTAACATGTAAGTATTGTTAACCAGGATAATAGTCCTGGACTTTTTAGATAGGAGTCTTCATCGGCTTTCCTTATTATAAGAAAAAAAACTCAAAATTTTTTTATTTTTGACTAAACTGCTAAGCTGATGACATAAATCAGCCTAAAAATTAGCACATGCTACAGGTTGGAAATGTTAAGATATTTTGATAAAATTCGGTATACCGACTTATATCACCCCATATTAATTTTGGTTGAAATCGGTCCACGTTTGGACTTAGCCCATATAAATTACCCACAAAATTGGTATTTTGGCACGCTACAGGTTACAAATACAACATTAAAGGTACCTCCCAAAATTGTTTTTTTTTGCATACTACAGGTCTCAAATAAGAATATATTTTAATGAAATTAGGTACGCTAATTCACATGGGCATACGGACAAAACCTATTAATTTTTTTTTAAAATTGGTAAATTTTTAGGCTTAGTGCTTGTATAAAGGTCGCCCAAAAATTTGCGTATCCGCAAGCTACAGTTCGCAAATATTAAGATATTGTGATGAAATTTCGTGCACCGACTTATATTGGCCCGAGAAAGAAGCCTATGTTGATAACACTATGGAACATTTTTGGGATTATTATCTGGGGGGTGATGATGATGTTTTTTCGCTTAGTTGTAACATTTTGGCAAAAACGTAGTTTAACATAACTCGAGAACCACTTGTCCGATTTTGATGAAACAAATTTAGAAAAATTTAGAATTACAATTTCTCTAATCTGTTTCTATACCGTTTTCCTATATGTGCAACACTTTCGAAGTTAAAAATGAATGTATGAAGGGAAAAAAGTATTTTTTGCCTAAAAATTTAAATATTTTTTTTTAAAAATTCATAAAAAATCCAAAATGGAAAAAAGTGCCAAAACTAATTACTTTCGCGTAAAGTCACATAACTCATGAGCAAAAAAGGCATAGATCATGAAAATCGATGCACGCGTTTCTCATTTATTCACAATTAGGTAAATGTATGAATTTCAAAAATTTGCTCCAGATATGCACAACATTATTTGGAGAAAACATTGACACTCACAACTCTCTCATATTTTTCTACTGTACTAAAAGAGAAATATTGATGTGGCAACACTGGTTCTGTAATGTTCACATAAAACATGCATTGTCATTATACTTCTTCTCTTTCTCACACTGGTTCTGTGATTTTTGTCATTCAACAAGTGCCGACGAACGCGAACAGTAAAAGTGATTTTTCTCCAGTTTTTTAAAAGTGAACAAAAGAGAACAGAATATGGAACTGTGCAAGCCAGATATAAATAGCTTTTGCTACTGCTGTGGTCAATATGTCTCAACACATAAAAAAAGGGGAAATTTCAGTACTGATTTTGTTCAAACATACGAGATGTACTTCAACCAAAATGTTATAGTGAACGAAAATTGGGTACCAAATATAGTGTGTAAAAGCTGCTACAACCGTCTAATGGATTGGAAAAATAGAAGACGTGAAAGTATGCCATTCGGTATCCCAATGACTTGGACTAATCCTGGCGAAGGTCACAATCCATTGAATTGCTATGCATGTGCGAATAAAGGAGCCGCAAAAAGGATAAGAAAATCGTATAATTACGTTGGTGTTGCAAGTGCCGCAACACCATTGCCTCATTCTGACCACATTCCTGTGCCAAAAGCTTCTAGCCCAGATATTTTCTCTTCTACGACTGCTCCGACATATCATGCACGTGATGATTCCCCATATGAGCCATCAGTATCCAATGAGCCAATTTTAATAAATCAAAATAAGCTTGATTCAATTGTTGCCAAGTTGGAATTAACACAGCATAAATCGGAAGAGCTGGCTTCCATTTTGAAATCAAACAATTTGTTGGCACCCGGTGTGAAAGTCACAGCTTATCGAAGTCGTCAGGCAACACTCCAAAGTTTATTCCTTGTGAATGATGAAAAAACTTCTGCATATTGCCCGGATGTAGGAAAATTGATGGACGCAATGGAAATAAAATATGAAGCAGATGACTGGAGATTATTTATTGACAGTTCAAAACTCAGCTTGAAGGCGGTTTTACTGCATAAGACCAATAAAAAACCTTCAGTTCCAATCGCCTACAGTACAGAAACGAAAGAAACATATGATGCACTGGAAAATATTTTAAAAATGGTTAACTACGCCAAACATATGTGGCGCATATGCTGCGATTTAAAAGTTGTAGCAATGCTTTGCGGTCTTCAAAGCGGCTATATAAAATATATGTGCTTTTTGTGCGATTGAGACACACGATTTTCCGGTGACCAATATGCATGCCGCGGATGGAAACTCAGAGAGCACAGCAGGTTACAAACGGCCAATATTATTCGTGAGCCTCTAGTGCCGAAGGAGAAGATATTGCTGCCTCCACTGCATATTAAACTTGGAATTGTTAAGAATTTTATCAAAACTGTCGCCAAAAGAGATGAAGTTTTCTTGTGTTTGAAACTAATTTACCCGAGACTCAGCGAAAGTAAAATTAAAGAAGGTAAGTTATAATATCACATTCATTTCCCATGATTTTCCATCTTAACAAATTAATTTTTTCCAATCAGGCGTACTAAATGGTCCAGATATACGAAAGCTCATTAAAAGTGACGCATTCAACAATATTTTGATTGACGCTGAATTGAATGCATGGAAGGCAATCAAAGAAGTAATAGAAGGCTTGTTGGGAAAGCATCGTTCTAACAACTACGATGTTTCTGTCGCAAGGATGTTAAGAGCATTCTCGGAAATTGGTGTCCACATGTCCTTGAAAATCCATTATTTACATCATCATCTGGACTACTTCAGCAAACAATTGGCTACCGAATCTGATGAACAAGGTGAACGCTATCATCAAGTTGCTATGCCATTTGAAATGAGGTAATACTGATTTTTTATTTTTTCAAACTCATTTTAATAAAACAAAAACTTACAGATATAGAGGCAAAAAGTCGCCGAGTGCAATAATTACGGAAATTTGCTGGTGGAGTAAGTTAGTGTGGCAAGACAAGGATGATCTTGATGATAAAGAATTTTCAGGAGATGCAGAAGGGCCAACAGTGGAGTCACACATTGACATTATGTGTGGTTCAGAAACTGATGATAGCGATGAATGCGATGCCACTAGTCCCGAACAACCACCATCAAAAAAGTCTAGGCAATATTTATTAAAATAAATAAAAATAAATAAATAAAATAAAAATAAAAAATTATAAAAATGTTTACTTAATTTTTTTAGTAGTTTATGGCCAGAAGTCTGGAGTTATTGGGGAAAATTTATGAAAAAGGCGATAAATGACACTTTTTTGAATAAAAACAAATATCAATATTCTTGTCAAAATGGGATACCTTCACTTAATTGTAAATAAAAGCAGAACGCGTTAAATTTTGTTTATAGGTTATGTGACTTTACATGAAATTAATAACACTTGATCCTTTTTTCCGTTTTGGATTTTTTATGAATTTAAAAAAAAAAAAATTTTAATTTTAAGGCAAAAAAATATTTTTTTTTCTCCACAAATTTATTTTTACCGGCAAAACTGTTGATTATAAAGAAAAACGTTATGTGAATGGATTAAAGAAATTGTAATTCTAAATTTTTCTAAATTTGTTTCATCAAAATCGGACAAGTGGTTCTCGAGTTATGTTAAACTACGTTTACGCCAAAATGTTACAACTAAGCGAAAAAACATCAAGATAAGGAAAAAATTTAAAAGGTCATAAAAAAAAATGACACATACGAACGCCAAACCCTTTGAGGGTTTTACTATACTGACCTAGTACCATCACCCTGACTTCGAATTTCTCACCCCCCAGATTGGCTGTTGTACTGTGTAATGATTATAACTTTAATCTATTAAAATCTTCGAATAATATTGTTTACAAATGCAATAAATGTGCTGGAAATTCTAATGATTTAATTACTATTGTGTCAATTTTGTCGAATGAGATAAAGGAATTAAAAACACAAATCCAGGCCTATATGAACAAAAACAATGTAATTGAGAATGGTTTTTTAACAAACAAAAACAAACATGCCGAAACAGGTTCTTCGAAAAATAACACAAAACAAAAAGGTCGTTCAACTTTGCCAGATTCTTTTTCAACAAATTCTGCCAATCGTTATGCATTAAACACATAGACGACTGCGGCTACATGACTACACGACTACAAATGCTGCTGGCTGCAATTGTAGTCGTGTAGTCAGCTACTTAATTTTTTTGAAAACGACAGCAACATAGTAAACAGATGATGCAAAAAATTTGACGTTTTGATAATGTTAATCTTTTTTGGTTTTGTGCTTCTAAAATAATGGCTGAGGAATATTTTGTTAATTTTGTAAGATCCATTTTTTTACAAAACATCACAATAAAATTACAAAACATCACAATTCCAAATATAAATTAATGAAACCTTCAAACAATTGTAAAATATAAACAGCTGTTTCTTTAGTGTTCCCATAACGGTGATTTTTTAGTCAGAACTAGCGATTTTATTTCGCCTCTAGCGATAAAAATTGTCCTGTTTTACATATTTTGTTATATTGTCAACACTATTTTTGTTTTGTAGCAAACAAAAATAGAAATTATCCTAAGTTGACTACAGCGGCAAAAGTAGTCGTGTAGCCGTGTAGGTGTGTTGGTGTCAAAATAATCGTTTTCATATAAACGTGTGTATTTTATTTTTGACAGGCTGTAGTCGTGTAGCTGCAGTCGTCTATGTGTTTAATGCTTTACTCTTTCAATGTTTCTAATGATCAAGTTGATGTCAATGCTGTTGTTGTTGGTACTGCACATGATTGTCATAATGCTGTAGTTGTTCCTGCTGAACCAAAATCATACAGGTGCACTTATACGGAGAGCCAGTATTTGTTGTTCGCAAAAGTCTGACGACGATTGTTATAATGATATTGTTGCTTCTAAACCAAGTGATGTTAATTTTAATGTTTTCAAGGCCAATAGTCCAAGTAAAAGGAGAGACAGTATTTGTTATTCTGACAATACTGATACTGCTGCTACTGCATGCTCTAAAGTAGACAGTGACATCCCAATAAACAATTCTGAATGGATGAAAGTAAACTCAAAAAGAAAGCGCAAACATGTTGTTTTTGGGCACAATAACAACAATGAATTGGAAGTTATTGAAAATAAAAAATGGGTTCATTTGTCCTCATTTAAGCCTTGTGTAACAGCTGAACATATAATGGAATATATTGCGAAATATGCTAATATTAAAAAAATCCATTTACAATGCTATAAATTGGTCAAAAGGGATACTGATATGAATTTGATAAAGAAAATATCATTTAAAATTGGGATCTCTGCTAAATTCTATAATGAACTTTTAAAGCCTTACTTGTGGCCTGTAAATGTAAGGGTGCGACCATTCCAACTTTATCAAAAGCCTTTAGTTTTAAAATAATTATAAATATTATCATAGTCTGTAAGGAAATTATGTTCCATAGACTGAATAAAGAAAATGAAAAGCCTATACTGGGTCAATCGGTATTGTTCGCGCGTAAATAAAACACGTCTACACTTTTTGAATATTTGTAAGATACTGAAATTCTTTATTTAAAAATAATGCTTAATAACTAAAAATCCTTAAAACTAAATTAGTTGTACTAAACTACCTGAATATGTCCTTCATTTGTTTATCTGAGTGATATCCCAAACAAACCGTAATTATCGATAACTATAAGCCATGTGTTTATGACATGGAATATCCAAATTAAACAGACAACACTTAGTAGAAAAACCTTAAAACTAAACTAGACTGCCTTCAGGGAGACAGTGTTATTTAAATGTGTATGTTTGTAAAAAGAGCTGAACTCATTAAACATTTCCAAGTATTAATCCATTTGTAACTAGCATGGTAATAAAATTGTATTATCAGTATTTACTACACATGCGTATGGTTCCTAAACACACAACGTTTTTTCCTCTTAATTGCCATTAGGAAATTCCCACAACCCTTATCTCAAGCATACACATTTAAAATTCATGTTCATACTTGAACAGGTATACTTAAAGGTGGTTAGTTTCAATATTTTTTGGAATTATAAACATCAGCACAAACTTATTATACCCTGTCCATGTACTGGTGTAGGGTATAATTAATAAAACTCATTATTCAAACTCATAAAGCACCACTTACAATATATTTTGGAATTTCCGGAAGCTCGAAATCCATTTTAGACCTATGATTTCTAGGGCAAAGTTGTTTAGAATTCTTCATAGAATCATATCCCCCCTACGACTTTTTGTCCCAGAAATTGACCCTCCCTATTTTAAGGAGTGTAATCTTTCAAATCTGGAAATTTTAAAGTAGGCTATGCTCCAAATCATTAAAACGAAAAACTTTATAGGACAATATTCAGTAACTTCATAAAATTGTGTCAACATAACATTTTGATTCCTTTAACCTTCCTATACCCGCGCTAATTTTTGTAACACCTATACCCGCGCGCGGTCTCACAGACCAAAGATTTTAAAACCTGTTTCTTCATAGTTTTTTCAACCACAACCTATATAGATAATAGTGTTTTTTTAAACTTAAAGATATAATGAAAAAATTATACCATGCAATAACTTTATTTTCAGTAATTTTACCGACTTTTAGTCTTTTACAAAACAGCCTTAAATTAAATATATTTGAAAAAAGTGTTTTCTCGGTCTCACAGACCAACGCGCGGGTATAGGAAGGTTAAGTGATACTTTTTCAGCAATTATGAAGCAATTGGAACGACGAAAATTAATTATCGACAAATGGAATGAAAATCCATACCGAGTAGTACATTTTATTTCAAAAGATTTGAAAATGGCAAGAAGTACGGCAGATCCAGTCCTGAAACGTTATTTTGAAACATCTATCGGTTTGAAGTATCTCGTTTGGCATGGAATTTGCGAATGCGGCGAAAAGACATCTTCGTATATAATAACAGGTACAATTAACGGAGATCTGTACAGGGAAGTGCGCCTAAAAATAAGATTAATACCTTTTATAAAAAAAACACGGTAGATCTACTCTATTCTGTCGACCCATTGAAAGGTATTGGACTCTAATAAAAGCGAAGTTAAAGAAGACCAAACAGACTGCTAATTATATAAAAGATTTTGAAAAAAAGGGGAAAGTTGTATCCAAAGCAATAACAAACAGCACTGTCAAAAACTTAATGGAAGACATTCGGAAAAAAGCTAATATCGGAGTGGACCACAAAATGAAATGGATATTTTTTTGTTTTTATATAATTTTAATACTCTTATTTATCAGACAAAATAATAAAAGTAAAAATAACTATTTATTTAATTGTTGTTTTTTTCTTAAAAAATTTCCAGATTTGAAAGATTACACTCCTTATGTATATACTAAATTTAATATATATTTTAAGTTAAAATTATTTAAATATGATATAGATATTCTAGTTAAAACTATTTAAACATCGCCTGAAGTAACGCCCGTCGTGTTGGGTTTATGTTAAATATGGATGAACGTACCCAGTGAGAAAAATACAAACCGGAAAGCGATGACAAAGGACTTTAATAGGTGGTACAAGCACTGGCAAAAAGTGCTTTCCCATTCCCAAAATAATAACATCATTAGACAAAAGGACCGGCTGTTCAAAAAGCGCCGGAAAAGCACTGGAGAAACAAAATTTTTGAACGTTGGCAAAACAAATAAATAGGTGGTCCTTAAATATATTTTCCAAAGTAAAATTTAAAAAAAGTTCATATGTATTTTTTTTGAACCCAGGTCTTCAGATTGGCAGACGATTGCTCTACCCACTAAGCTAGCGAGTCGTATAATTCTTGATGATTAAACACATAAATGAGTGATAATATCTGGACATTAACTGGCTGTGCTAAAATGCTAGCACTGGCAAACAGTTTTTTGGAACTAATATGCCAGCGTAGGGAAAGCAAAAAAAGTTGGTCTTAAAGGAGCTTTCCCACAAACAAAAGAAACTGATTTTATAAAACCAGAAAAACTTTAAATTAAAAATAAAAAAAAATTTTTTTGCTTGCAACCGGCTTCGAACTCGGAACCTCCTGGCTACAAACCCTTTTTAACGAAGCGTCAGCATTTTTATAAAATCATTGCTCTACCAGTGAATTGGTTTTTGTACCACTGGTAGCACTGGATAACCGCTGGTTGCAAACCTTGGCATATCACTCTAAGACCATTCTTTACCAGTGGTTTTCTTTTATAAACAACCGAAATTTTTGTAAAACAAATACTGGAAAATCGCTTTTTGCAAACGGTGGGAAACCGTCCCAAATGAGAGTTCTCCCAGTCATTTATTTTCAACACCGTGGTTACCCAGTGGTATGCCAGTGCTTGATTTTTTTTACCACTTTCGATTTCTGATTGGGTATGTTTGTATGTATGTAGTGTATGTTTGTGATCGCAAAATTGTGTATAAAAGCAAGCCACACACAGCAGCGAGGATCAGTCGGCCTGTGGCTTTCAAGTAGGTAGATTGAGTTGTCTAACTATTTGAAACCAAAGAAGGGAACTATAAGAACATCCCGTAGTTAGTCTGTCCCGTAGTTAAGGACTGCTGGAGTTGACTTTCCTTAAAAATAGTTCCCTGTAGTCTATCTCGTAGTTTAAGGACTGTTGGAGTTGACTTTCCTTAAAAATATTTCTCTGTAGTATGTCCCGTAGTTTAAGGACTGTTGGAGTTGACTTTCCTTAAAAATAGTTCCCTGTAGTCTGTCCCGTAGGTTAAGAACTGTTGGAGTTGACTTTCCTTAAAAATATTTCCCTGTAGTCTGTCCCGTAGTTTAAGGACTGTTGGAGTTGACTTTCCTTAAAATATTTCCCTTTAGTTAAGGACTGTTGGATTTGACTTTCCTTAAAATATTCCCTTTAGTCTATCCCGTAGTTTAAGGACTATTGGTGCTGACTTTCCTTTAATTTTCGTTGTAGGGACTATTGAAATTGTGATCTGTGGAAATAGTGAATGTCGTGTTAGCCGTCGTAAACGTGTGTCGGAAAATAATCAAAACTAATTATAACGCGCTGATTATAAACAATGCAGTATCGATTATATTTTATAAAGTACACTCAAAATAGTTTGTAGTTTAAATTAACTGAAAATGTAATTTAAAATAAATGAAAAATCACTTGAAAACCGGTCTACTGACTTTTCATTTAAATCAAAAGAACTTTTCATTTATTTTTAAATGTTAATAAATAAACTACAAAATCCTTAAAAAATAATGATTTTTCATTTATTTGGTTTTTTTAAAT
Organism: Leucophora obtusa; assembly: GCA_949987735.1. Lineage (NCBI taxonomy): Eukaryota > Metazoa > Arthropoda > Insecta > Diptera > Anthomyiidae > Leucophora > Leucophora obtusa. The sequence goes on along the minus strand of OX465295.1, from coordinate 123,927,092 downwards.
TTCAAAAAATTAACTACAAAATCCGTAAGAATAAATGATATTTAGTTTATTTCATTTTTTTAACTGACCCAGAAATCGAAAAGGAATTCTTTTTTTAACAAAACATTTTAAATGAAAATATTAACTGTAACAGAAAATCCGTATTTCTATGTAATTTATTTTTTAAATAAATGACAAAAACAGTTAAAAAATATATTTCTTTGTATTTTAACTGAATAATCATTTAAAAATAAATGTACGGATAACTTTTTAAATAAACTACAGTCAGTTACTGTAATAATATTTTCAGTGTAGCTACGGTTTCAAGATAAAATAAAAGATATTTTAATAAATAAAATGATACGTATTATAACGTTTTAGAAAATAAAAAGTGTGTATTTTCCTTTGGTCTCTGAATCAAATAAATGGTCTGTAGCTAACCCTGGACTCGATTGGACCAGTGAAAACACGTCGTTACAGTACATTCCCTTAATTGTATAAAGTTGTTAATGGGAGGTGACAAAACAATAGGGTCAATATTAAAACATTAAACAATTTTGATTTTACGTCGAAAGTATTAGTGAAAATATTTTTTTTTATTCATTTTATAATTTGTATAAATTTAATTTGTTAGCACCAAAACCACACTTGGTAATGGGTAGTCTAAAGAAGACTACTGAAAAAGTAGATAAACATATAAAACTGGTATATTGTCGAGACCCTTTCATATCTGCTGCGGCAATTAAAACAGAATTTGAAGTCGAAATTTCTTTTAGGACTATAAGAAGACGGCTAGTGGAACAAAATATATTCGGGAGATCTTCAAGGAAAGTGCCATTGCTAACAAAAAGACATTGTCGAATATTCGCAAAAGCTAATAAGGATTGGGATGCCCCTATTCATGGAAAACGTTGCGCAATGTGCTTTGGTCGGACGAATCTAATATCAATTTAATTGAAATTTAAATTTAATTGGCAATTAAATTGATTTTACACTTTACACTACTAAAACATTTAAGCTTGGAGGAGGTAACATAATGGTGTGGATATGCTTTTCCTGGAATGGTGTTGGGCCATTATTTTGGATAAAAAGGAACATTGACCAACATTTGTAGGTTGAAATCCTTAGTGCAATAATGTTGCCATACGCAGAGTGAGAAATGCCACTTACGTGGCAGTTCCAACAGGATAAAGACCCGAAACACACTTCGGGTCTTGCAAAAAAATGGAAGATTGTTAAAGAAAAGATTGGACCAATAAAATCCAAAAATAATGACGTACTGTGGGAGAACATTGAAAAGGCATGGTATGCAATTTCAAACCAAATTTGTCGAGACTTGATGGATTCCATGCCAAAATGATGTAAGGCTGTGCTTTCTAATAAAGGACATGCGAACAAATATTAGGATTAAAGTATATTTTTTAAAACGTTTTTGTAATTTTTACATTTTTTTTCTAAATGACCCTATTATATCGTCCACTAAAAATTATAGATTTAAATAATCTTTTAATTTTTTTTTTAATTTAGAGAATTTTTTTAAAATTTTGTTAAAAATAATAGCAACGAATTTTGCAAAGAATATAATAAAAAAATTAAAAAAAACTTGTTGTTTTAAAACTTATTTTTATCGGGATATACACACAGAAAATAAATTGGTTGGAATTCTATCGGAACCAACGATATATTTTCATCATTAAATAATTTTAATTGCAGTTACTTAAAATTCATCATCAGGAAAGTTATATTTATTTGTGAACAGAAAATATATATGATGAACCAAAACACTGTCACATTATCCAAAATATTGGCTTTTCTAACCAATATTGAAAAAATACTAACTAACTTCCACATTACCTTCAATACCAACAACCACCAATTTATCGAAGATTTAGTCATTTGAATAAAATATCGGCTGCAAAAATCTAGTATCAGTTGTGTTTCAATAAAATCGATCACTCTATCCAAAGTATTAGTTTTTCCAATCAATTTAAAATTAATTTTTCAACTTTAGTAGCTTTAACCATTAATTTCCATTATTTTGGTAATTGTAATAATATATTGAGACAAGGAACAGAAATTTTATTTATCATAATAAAATTTTGGAATATATCATATTTTTTCGTTTCATACATATGCGTGTTTAAATTCTAGGTTAGACAACAACTATACAGCCTTATAGCCTTAGAGATTTGGGTTCGAACCTCAACCAAGGCATTACTTTTTTTTTTTAAATAATGTTTTTATTGATTCAAATTAAAAGACACAATTGATTTTCTGTTGTGAATATAATTTTATTCAAAAACAAAATATTCAAATTTTCAACCTGAAGAAATTCAAATTTGAAATTTAACAAAAAAAATTTATGTCGAGTTTAGCCTAGAGGAAAAGCAATGGGCTGACAAACGGAAGGTCACCGGTTCAATCCTGGTTCGCGATATAAAAATTTTTTTTCAAATTTTTTTTTATTCAAATTAAAAGACACAACTGATTTTCTGTTGTTGATATAATTTTATTTATAGACAAAATATTCAAACCAAAAATTCAAATTTGAAACTTGACTAAAAAACTTAAATATAGCTTAGTTTAGAGGGAAAGCAATGGGTTGACAAGCGGAGGGTCGGCGGTTCGATCCCAGTTAGCGACAAAAAAATTTTAATTTTTAAATAAATTTTGTGGAACGTGTTTTTCTATATATAGAATTTATAATTCACAAACATTAAAGTAATCTATTAACACAACAAAAATTCAAAAATTGTAAATAAATTTCGGTAGTTACAATGGTATTAAAAATAAATAAAAGTGGTTGTACCTGGAACTATAAAAATTCGGTTGGCGAAAAATTCGGTTGGAACTACGAATCTGTTTTCTGTGTGTACATTAATTGCATTAAAATAATTAAATGTGCTAAAATCCCAAACGTATTTAACAAATTGTGAAAAATAATCCGTTGTAGGCATGTCCCTATCCGGATTTCATTCTTGCCTAAGGAAATCGTCAGGGACGTCGTTTTTAGAATTTCTGGAAATATTTGTTAAGTTAAATTACAAACTCAATGAGAATTTCTTGTTCTCGTCTAGGAGCGTTATTAAACATTTAAGTGCCTATGCATAACACAGTACAACAAAATAAGTAAAATTTGATGCATCGGGATTGCGACACATCATTTCTAATAGACTTTCGGACGCAGATCACGAATATGGCACTAGAATCTTAAAGTTAGCTACAGTTTAAGAAATATTTACAAAACCATATTTACAGAAAAATTCAATTTTGTAATAAACTTTTTGCAAAAAAAAATACAAAATTAAAAGTATGAACGCTATTCTTTGCAAAATTTTAATAGGATGAAATATGGCCTTTAATTTGATATATCGTAAGTTTTGACAGCTGCGATAATATTCCCTACACACAAAGAATAAATCATTTGGAAATCGGCTAGAGTTACCATGGATTTACCACTACAATATAATTTTAATACCAAATTAATAATATCAATTGTGCTAATAAAAAGTTTTCGTTAATAAGAGAAAATTGGAAAATACAACTGATTAAATATTATTTTTTATTCAAAATTCGGGCTTTCCAACCGATTAAGTTCAAAATCAAATGTTTTACATCCATTCGATAGTGCCAATTACTTCAAGAATCTTTTTTAGTGCAAGTTTGGCCATTAGTTAGCTTTTGCAATTAAGAATTGGTTGTAATAACCAAATTGCAACATATTTATTTTTATTAGTTCTTTACTAGCAATTTTGTACTGAATATTGGCCACATTAACCAATGTTTATAATACATCGGAAGTATCTTAGTAGATTTTCTGTTATAACACCTAAAATAAGATTGCTGAAGCAACATTGGTGACCACAACCGAAAAAAATTACAAATTTAAACAATTTCGTGAACTGTAACTAGGGTTTGGGATTTCCCGGACTTTTTTATTTCCCGGGAAACGGGAATAAAAAAATTTTATTCCCGGGATTCCCGGGAATCCCGGGAAATACTTTTGAACAAAATTGTTAATGAAAACCACCTATATAAGTTATTTTTGTTAAAAAAAAAACACTATTTCAGTGCAAATGCAGTCTGTGTAGTGAGAATTCAAAGTAAAAAATATCAGAATGTTGAACATTTGATTTCACATAAATTACTCGCAGCACTGACAAATGAATTGCATTATTCCAGTAGGCACCTACTACTGGACTGTCGGAAACAAACCGTTTCATCACACTTGGCCATTAGATATGGTGGCCACAATGTTATTTTCCAAAGACAAATAAAACTCTTCTAGTCTTATTTCTACAATTCTTCTTATTTCATCAGCATTACATCTTCCTGATATATAAACCAACCCCAGGTTATAGAATGAATTATATCCGTTTGTACATATGTTCAAATATCTCTTTTGTGATATTCTTGTCCATTCATCTAAGATTATAGTAAATCTCCTATTGTTAGAAATATTGCTCGATATTTCTTTTATGATGATATCTTTTACATGATTGTAGTAATTTAATATAATGTTCTTTACATCGGTTTCATTTTTTTGCAATGCCAGGTTTTTATTATAAAAACTTTCTCGAATAAACGAAGATCTAGTTATGGTGCGGATTGCCTGCACCTAATTTGGATACCATTTCAGGAAATGTTTGCCCTACCATAAAACCTTTAATGCCTATTCAGCTCACACTTTTTTCTTCAGGTACTTTGCTAATTTTAGCTGAAACGTTATTCTTGTTGTTTTCTTCAAGAGAAGTTGCATGACCATCAATTTTTTTTTGTGAACCAAATTTAGATGTCGGATAACCAAATTTAGATACCCCCGTTAACCATTAGTCTTTTCTTTTCACATTTATTAATGAAAACATTACTTATAAAATTATTGACCCTTAATATAAAGGAGTATTTTAAATTTAAAGTCGACTTTATTTTTAATCAAACGGTTTTGTTCATTTTGTGTATGAAAACCTTACAAAAATATTTATATTTTCAAATATTTTGATTGGTTAAAAATAAATTAACCAATCAGAATGCTCCAAAAATAAACCAAGCCACCCAATATTTTAACAAAGTCGAATTTAACTAAAATATACATTTGAAAAATTTAGATAGTAAGGGCGATTATTTGTAAGAAACAAGACTTTTTGTTCATATTTCTTTTAAGCATTTTACAAAGTTTTTAGATTTTACTACTTAAATTTTGAATAAGTTATGCGAAAAATCTTTATTAGTTGAAATGCTCCTTATTACTTGGCAAAGATTTTATTTGTGTGTCAAATAAATGTATTCCCTTTTAAAAGATTTTAACAATGACATTTTTGTTTTGGTATTTAAAATGTTTTTTATGACTAAAATTAAAAAATCCTATTCGAAACAAAAAAAATTTAAAAAATTTAATATTTTTAAAATTTCCCGTTTTCCCGGGAAAAATATATTATTTTCCCGGGAATTCCCGGCAAACTTTTCCCGGGATTTCCCGGGAATTCCCGCCCGGGATTTCCCGAACCCCAAACCCTAACTGTAACCGATATATTGGTCATTAAAAAAATATGAATTTTTAAACGTCAATAATAAAAAAAAAATCATTCGAAATTTTGTAAATATTTCTAAACAAAATCAAATATAATAAATAATAAACATTAAAATTAAAATTTAAGCTCTATAATGGCTCAATGTTTTATTTGTGTAAAATATAGATATATAATGGAATGAAATACATATTTTAATTGCATTAAAGGAATTAAATATGCTAATAATACAAATCAAATTCAAAGACGCCGGATTGAAAAGGTAATTAAATGTTTTTTTTAAGAAATTACGGGACTGAATTGCTTTCCTAATTTTTTTCAGCTAGATATTCAATTTGTGGCTGTTAACATAAAAAGTCTAAGCACTTCCATTTACTGCAGGTTTTCCACAACGATTCTATAGAAAATAAGATATGTCCATATATATGAAGATGTGTTGTATGTATTTATTTAAAAGTTAAAGTTTTTTATTTATATTATTGTAATATTATAAAATAGTACCAAGATTATTGAAATTAAAAATAAACAAATATTTGATTGTATTTAATTCGGTAGGAATTCTAAAATAAATTCGGTCGTATCTACCGAAAATGTAAATTCGGTCGGGGTTACCAATATTATGTTTTCTTATTCAGTAGGTATAACTGAAAATTTTGTGTTCGCAATAAAATAAAATAAGTGTTGCAACCGAATAATGTGATAGTACGTGCAACTACCAAAATTCGGTTGGCAACAAATTCGGTTACCACAACGAATCTGTTCTCTGTGTGTATATATACATTTGAAGTTGAAATTTCTCTTTTTTCACGATTTCTTTAATAATTAATCTGCGATGAAAGGAATATCAATTTTTTTATTTATACCATTAGTACAAATCTCATGTTACTTAATTTATCAAAAAAATTTCGCACTTTATATTTTAATTTTAAGTAAAAATGGACTAAAGCTGAAAAAGATTGATCTTTTTAATACCTAAAAATTAAGGAGTGTGTGACGAATCTAAAATTAAAAAACTCAGATAAAACCATTGAAATATATAACATACATATTTTCTAATCAATTTCAACAAAGTTTTAGATAATTTAATTGCAAATTCCTAAAAAAAATAACGATTTTAAAATATGCATGTTCAAAAAAGTACTATAAAACAGCATTTTAAATTTAGTCCGTTTTATTGTTAAACATACGGTTTTGTTCATTTTGTGTATGAAAACCCTACAAAAATATTTATATTTTCAAACATTTTGATTGGTTGAAAATAAATTTACCAATCAGAATGCTCCAAAAATAAACCAAGTCAAAGCATACTGCCACCCAAAATTTTAAATGAAATCGACTTTAACAAAAATACACATTTTTTTAAATTGGCGATAAAATTTGTGTTTCAGATTGAATTTTCGGAAAATGTTGATGCAAAACTTATGATTTTTTGACAAAAAGAATTCAATGGAATATGAATTTACGTCATGTGTTAAGACTTTGCAAATCCGATTAAGGGATTTTATTTGATTTGCAAAATGGGAAAGTAAGTGAATTTTGTCAGGATTCCTACCTCGAATGCTTTCCGATATTTCTAAACGTTGTTCCAATCTATACGTGCTGCTACACTGGCAACTTTGTGATTACTGCTCGGCTATGGCTTGTGGCATTGAGGGTGGTTCGTCGCAGCCGTATAAAATGGTATTCATGACACGAAAATTTGTACCAATGTTGAAAACTAGCCACATTAACTCCAACAGCTCTTCCATTGCGAATCTAGGTGTTCTATTCGCTTCAATGCCCACCACAATACCATGGTAACCTACCTACTGTATGTTGGGTTCCCCTATTGTTCATTGACAAGCCGATACCTACCTTCCGATCTACAGGTTCTATTCAACCATTATACAGGAATTAAACTCTAAAGATTTCCATATTTAATTCAATAACATTCATTGTATTGCCCCTAGGGCTACTTAAACCAAGATGACATAAAATAAGTATGTCATCACCACTGGCATAAAAATATTTTATGAGTACTGTCCCTTAGGACCTTATGATAACATTAATCTAAAAGTAAAACAAAATAGTATTATTCTCGAATAACTAACTTTTACTAAGCTCTCAATTAAGCAACATTATGGTAAATTGTGAAAAAAACACAAAAAATGTTCCAACCAGAAAAATCTGAATTCCAATTAGCAGTAGCTATATGATTGAACAAGAGTATAAAGCATGAAAATGTTTGGATGAAAATGAACTTACTAACTCATACGTCAACTGTAGGTTAGTAAACCAGACGATGGAATGTTGCTAATAATTGGTGATGGTTAGATTTCAATAAATAACCGGTCTTCCTCATGCTCATTGAGCATACACAGAAAAAAGTATCACAAAATTTTAAGTAATTAAAAAAAATTGTTGGCTTTTTACTTAGATATCTAACAATTTTTTTATTAAATGTTTGTAAATTGTGTCAAAAATATCAAAAAAAATAGCCTTAGAATTTTTTGAAACAAAAAAAAAACAAATCATTTATATTTTTGTTTTCAATTGCTCAAATGTTTGTAAATTGTAACAAAAATTTCAAAAAAGTATTTTTTTTGTCAATACGACAACATAAAGCGAATAATTGTTTTAATATAACAAACTCGTTGTTGAATTTTATTTTTTTATTTTTAACAAATACAAACAAGTTACAAAAAAAAATTATTGTATTTACAAAACACATTGTTAAAAAAAAATTGATTTTATTTTTAACAAATTACAAAAAAGTTACAAAAAGGGATTTGTATATACAAATTCCATTGTTGGTGCCTTTTTAAAAAATTTTTTGTTTGTTTATGCAAAAAAGGTGTTTAACATTACAAACAGAATTTTGTAAATTTTTTCTGTGTATGCATCGACTACTTTCTCCGATTTTACCCGGCAGAGTTTACTGTTACGTTTACGGACACCGTTAAATTCGTTTGAGTTAGCTAGGAAATACAAGTACCCGTACTAATTTGTAATATATAAGGCTATATTTTATTTAACTAATTTTCGTGTTTGCTTACCGTAGTTCGGCCGCGTTTGATTGTACACGATTGCGCGAAGTGTTCGAATAACGTTTACGATACGACGAAATTATTTTTGCCACGCCGAGATTAAATATGATTGCGACTTATCTTGGGCGGATATACAATTGCGATTTTAATAGGTAATATCTGTACTATAATCTCCCATAATTAGATCAAGTTTTCACTTCTCTTTTTTTTCCTAACTGAGAGATAAAATTTTATCAACTGCAAAGACAGTCATATATTCATGGGAGGTTTTCTTTTTAAATGCTTCAATAATTCAATTTGTAAATTTGGGACTCGAGCCAAAAATCAAAAATAAAATAAATTTCTAAATTACCTGAATTTTAACTTAAACAATTTTCGAATTACATAAAATCTATTTGGATTATAAGTATTTGTTATATCAAACTCATTTCTAGTATTAATGATCAGCTTAGCCTGTTAAAAAATAAAAATGTATAAAGTTTATGTTTAGATTGTTTTAGGTTACTGTCCTTATTTTTGCGAAGAACTGATACTTATAAGCTGTTGCCGACCAAACATGTTCGGTGGCCGTTAAAATTGACGGCGGCTCAGGCGGTTTTGGGCCGTTCGCCACAGATTTCCGTCCGCCTTCTACCAAACTGTTATCAATATCTAAAAACTGGACGCAGTTTCAAAACAAGTCCCGTATAATTTTCATAACGTTACACTGTGGCACTTCAAAACTACAAATGAATTTGACATTACACAGTTTTCGGACTCACAACAAACTATCGAAGCGTCACACTTAAAACATGCGTGGCTTTGATACCGGCGCTTTCAACTGGGCTAAAATGCCGATATATGTTTTATATCTACGATTATGTACCGATATTCGTTTATTAATTCTAACTTTATAAAAATCTAAATCATTTTGCGTGCCCGGTTTTCAATAAACTTGACTAATTGCCAATTTTTAAAATATAATACAATTGTAGCACAAACACTTTACTACCAAGTTAAATGAAAACGGTTAACTTTTTGTTATTGGTTAAACGTATATCTTCTTCCCGAAACAAAATTAAAAGCGTCTACACTTACATACAGATTTTCCCGTTTCTTAAATTCTATTTAACACTTCTAGCAATTTTATGTAATTCCGACACACTGTGCAGTTATCGTATCATTAAAACTACACCGATAAAATTTCTCAGCTGTACATTTAAAGACTTGCTCAGTTAAACCGGAAAAATTCAAATTAACCGCACTAACTGCTATCAATTTGATTCCGTCAAATAAAAGTCATTAATACAAATGACCAAGTTTGAAATTGTAGAGTACTTTCCTTCAAGATAAATTTTAAATGAATAGGGTTAAAAATTTTAATCAATTTGTAAATATTACTAAAATTTCACCGCGGATAATTTGAACAAGTTATCAAATCTAAATAGATTAAGTTCCTGGTTTTAACTGATGATAAATTGTATGGTTGTTTGAAAAGTGCTACGTTATTTTCATTACAATAACTGAGAAACCCTTTCGGTGTACCAACACTACAAAATAAATAAAAGATAAAATACTAAAGGGTTACTTAACTTATCGATCAAAACACCGGTGTTTAACGATGAAGAGCAACTTTTAATGATGGTGCCGGTTTAGTCCAACGAAACGGATGCCAAATGGTGTAAAAGACAATGGGCAATAATGAGTCCAATAATGCAGATGATGGCAATGATGAAAGGCGATGAGATAAAACAATCTGTGCTGATTGCAACGTACATCACTAGGTCCATTCGATTACTGGATAATTTGTACAAATTTTTACTGGATGGCGTTCGTTTACATAAATACTCAGTAAACAGAAAGAAAAAACAGAGAATAAAGTGACAGTTCTATGTTGAGAGTTTCTAAGTCTTCTTCTTTTTCTTGCAAATTTTTACTGGATAAATTTTTGCCAATAAGAATTTGCAAGCAGAAAAAAACATATGTTTCGAAAACATATGATTGTTTATGGTAAATAAAAAAAATTATTTTCCAATTATAATATTTTATGGAAATGCAAAGCAGTAAAACTTTCAAAATAAATTATGGAAAAGATAAGAAAACCTTCTAAAAATGTTCTGCTTAAGGTTTAACATCAAAAATTGTCTTCTTTCATAGCGACCAGTTAAAATTTATTTGTATATTTGGTGTTGTAATCAGCTGTGTGTACAAACTTGCAAATTGTTGCAAATTTTCTGTTCGCGTACATGTTTGGGAAAATTTTATTTTAAGAGTAAATCTTGTCTTACTCTCTGAAAGTTTGTACTGAGTAATTCTTACTGGACTTGACTGAGAAAAGTAATCGAATGGACCTAAAGAGGAATGTTGGCGAATTCAATGCAACACTAAAGATTCACTGACGCAATCAAAGTTACATCGACCATTTAACTTTGTGTTGACACTCTAGCCCCACAATGATGGTTGAACAGGCTGCGGGTGATGTCCTTAAGTCGTACACGTACCTGTTTGATGCCCTATAATGCAAATTCCCAGATGAAAATAACTTTTTCTACAATTGCTGCACTGGCTATGTGTGGCTGTCAGTATATTTTTCTTGTTTGTTTACCTTTTTATTTGCAATAAGATATTTTCTTTTATATTGTTCGTGTTACACTTTAAGCGGTTTTCCATTCATCGTAGCGATTTTGTGCTTGTGGCAAAATACGAGTTATTCTCGCTTAAGGCTAATGTTTTTTTCTGACAGCATTTTTCCACAATCAGGCTGTTACTGCTCTTGCCAAACCCAAACAAAATTTAATGCCAACCAGCAATTTTTCTCGTCGAAAACGTACTTCTTTGTATTCTTTATCTTTCAGCCTACCAGTTACACTCCTATACGACACTTTAGTATTTTGTTTTGCAGTTCACTTTTATACTGCTGCTACTGACTTTTTGGACATCACCGCCAACCTGAGATTTCCGTCGTGAAAGCTGTCTGTAAGATGGTGGAAAGTGATATTTAAACCATGTCCTAGACTGAAAACTTTACTACCAAACAGGAGTAGAAGCTTACCTTTCTTTCGCAGAATAACAAGACTCTAACAACGAGATAAAACCACAAGGGAACTACGTGTCCTTGTTAATTATAAATTGTAACCAGGCGTATACAAAAAAATCTTGCCTTGGACTATACAACAAATTAGTAAATACTTTCCCTAGGGTATCTGGCAAGTGTTCAATTTTCCGCTCTTGAACACTTGCCAGATCTCTTGACAAAAATTTTGACAGTTTCCGATCGCGTTGCCCTTAAGGATTGCTACTTTCCAATTCGATGTTCTATTTTATTGGAAGTAAGTCAAGATGGGGATCGATTTGCGGACACCTGTCAACGGCCGTCGTTCAAGCGAAAAAGGGAGGAAGTCAGCCATTTACGCAAAAATCATGGCTGTCCTGGTGTCTACCACAGCCAACTTCGCTCTACATTGTCGCAAATATCAGTAGTAGCGCGAACAAATGGGCAGCACTTTTCCCTATTTTTCGCCATCCGGCATCTCTCCTCTTATGGCCGACAAACCTACCCCAGGGTTGCCAGTTATTGTCCAAACATACCATAAATGATAGCCTACAATGAGCAAAAAAAAACCGAACCGGTACAATTTTTTATTTGAATTGCAATTATATCCTAGATCCTTCATCTAATCAAAATAAGTTGGTATGGTTCTAAAAGCTCAAAGTCTATACTTTTAAACCATACTAAAAATTATCCGTAGTTTCCCAGCAAAATCTTTCATTACCAAATAAGTGGTTATATAATGAAACTAAAATATTTTACTACTTATAATTCGGCGTCAGTACTAGTTATTTTTGTTAGGCGAAGCGGTTTTTATAAGCAGTCTAGCTTACGCGCGACTACTTATTTATTTATAAAGATAATGTGAATTTGGTAACTACTTATTTTTTAACCACTAGTAAGTATATAAATAAGTCGTATTATTTAATAACTTGTAACCTTTTATTTTTTAACTGCGTATAAGCACACGAATAACTACTTATTTTGGTAACTACTTATTTTATATACTTTTGTAATGCAGCGGGTAAGCGGGTGAACAAATTTTGTGCGTTTTTTCATGCAGCGAATATGGACAACTAATTACAAAAACGACCCTGTCGAACAAAAATAAGGAGTTTTGACACCAAATTATAAGCAGTAGACCATAATTCTACTGCTTATTATTTAGATATTAGTAATGAGCACCCATTACTGAGATTTTGCTGGGTTAGTCAGGTATATAAATAAATAAGAAATTGTAACGAAAAAACTGACTTTTTGATAAAAGTTAAGGGGGGACATGACATTGGCCGTTTTTTTAAATCGACTTTTTTTATAATTTTGTATTTTAGTAAATATTCTTAAGATTCTAAGAAAAAAACTTTCATGGAAAAATTCCTACGGGTTCAAAAGTTATAGCCGTATTAGTGAGAGCCCATCTAGTGAGAGCGTACCTACTTGAAGGGTGAGTTTTTTTGTGTTTTTGAATTTCTTGAAAAAAGGCATCTTTATACCTCATATAGTGGAATTTTTATTTTATATGCTCAGTTATTTGGCTTCTTTTGCAGCGTGAAGTCGTGGCAGGCATGGAGATTGAAGGTAACCTTCTTTTTCTTTGTTCACAGACTTTGAACGCGTTTATCTCGAAACCATGTTTTTCGTACTGGTTGCGGCACCAGCGGGTTCATTTTTTGAGGAAATTTTTTTTTTGTATTTTTAAACTTGATTCGCTATCGTATTACACGAGCTTTTTTTTAGATTTTTTTTCGATTTTTTATGAATTTTTAAAGTCCATATTTTTTTTCGAAAAAACCCACTTTCAAATTTGGAACATCACCAAAAATTGAAAAAAAAAATTAAAAAAAAAGCTCGTGTCATACGATAACCAATTTTGTTAAGATTTAAAAAAGTATTTTTTTTTTCCAGATCGGACAATTTTTGCGACTCCCAGCGCTGCAACCACGAGGCCCCGTTTTTTTCTCTGCCGCCAGTTTGGAGCTCTATAAAACCATGTTGGAGTGAAAAATATATTTTTTTGAATTTGTTCAATTAAAAAAAATTTTTGGAAAAATGTGTGTTTTTGACTGAGTTATGTATTTTTAAAAAAAGGTCTGTTCTCTCTGTCGCGAATGTAATGTCCCCCCTTAAATTTGCGAATATTTCAAAAACTAGAGCTAATATTAAAATTTGGTGTTCACATTCGTGATACTCATTCTAAAATATATCAGAATTGATATGTCGCATGCCCGATGCATTTTTAGTGTTGTACTGTGTAATAATTTTAAAACCTTAAAACACATTTATAAAATGAATTTTGTATGGAAATTTTGTTTTAATAGTCATTTATATATTTGAAAAGTGATTATGCATATGACCCTTAAAATATTGTTTGTTTGTTCTATATATTTTTTTTTTTTTATCTAATCTAAACTTGTAACAAGTGAGCCTATTATTTTGTGCGTAACTGTATAGTAGAAGATTGTAAGGATACATCAATGGCTTAAATTTGTTAAGTACAAGAAAAGTACCTAGTCCTCAAATAACTAAGCGGAAATTCCCAAAATTTGAGTAGTTTCTTCTTTGGTGGGCTTAGTATCACTTACTATAAAATCTATTTTTCTTCTATAATATTAGTTTTCAAGTCAAATTGTTTACCTGCCTTAATGGTATACCCATACATACTTAAAACAAATGAAGCTAATGATGACAACTTTGTGCTTTGCACCAGATCTTGCGGTTTTTATGGTTAAAAAACGACTAAAGTAGGATATTTTTGTCACAAAAAAGTTGACAACACATTTATTTTATGTGTGTTTTTTTCCCTAGAATTGAAAAACAATGCAAAACACAAGAGGCAGCTAACTGTTATCTTTTTTATGAAAATAATGTAAAACTGCCAAAAATATGAGGCAGTTATCTTAAATGCGCAGGTACAAAAAGTGCACTTAAGGAAGACAATTGCGTACATAATTTTGTAAAATAGAAACGAAACCAAAATTTTGTGCAGTTATAGCAAATGTGCACTTAAGAAAAAGGCAGTTAAATTAAAACTACTGTAAATCGTTAATGTCGCACAAGAAATGTGGTTTTAACGATTTTATAGATAAAGCCTTTGTAGAAACGGCTTAGAGGGAGATGGTTATTTTGGAGGGGTTAATGTAATTACTTTACCGCGTAAATATTTATAAGATTTCCAAATAACAAAACTATATAGTTGCAGTTAAACGTTATAATATTTATTTGTATATTCAAAGTTAGGGTTGCGAATTAGTTTTAGTTGGGTTATGTTTAACTAACACTTTTTATTAAATATTAATTTTAAAATTCAATATTTGTGAGCTTTACAATATAAAAAATTTAACCTGTCGATTTATCAAATTCTAGGTTTTAGCAATTAATAATGATTAGGATAGTTTTTGTTGATATACAATCCTGCATTCATTCCAAATGCATACAACTGTGTAATATTTCTATGTTTTTGAATTGTCAAATCGATTAGCTTAAAATATTACTGTAGTTGTTCATTCCTTTCACATATTTCTTTTGATCTAGAACATTCTGTTCTCTTACTTGAATAAGTTACGTATAATAAAATTGTTACAGTGAATTTGAAACCACACGTGTTTTATTTGGAAATATAAGAAATATCTGGGAATACACGGAAATTCTACTCCGCATATCTAAATAATCTAACAAAGGTTATGGGCCCAGATTCTCAGATTGTGTGTTGAACAATAATTAATATCATTTTGAAAAAGTGAGGTTATACACGGTGTGTGGTTTTTTGGTTTTAAATGTTTTACCGGTGTTAAAAAACAAAAAGGAACAATGTCAAATGTTATTGCTGGTATTGAAAAATTAAATGGTGAAAATTACGCAACATGGTGCATTCAAGTAAAAAGTTTGCTTATAACGTTGGATTTGTGGCATACCATGGAGGAGGCTTGACCTGAACAAGATGCAATAAAATGGATTACAAATGACAATAAAGCACTTGCTACAATAACTTTGAGTGTGAAACCAAGTGAGTTAATTCATATAAAAAATTGTAATACGGCGAAAAGTGCTTGGGATACGTTAAGCTCTTTGTATAAAGCTGATACAGCATCCAGGAAAGTTAATTTGTTTAAGAAACTTGTACGTTTTAAATTTCATATAAATGAAAAATTTTTTCCACAAATAAATGAATTTATTCATATAATTGATGAGCTAAAGGAAATAGGAATCACCATAAATGATGATCTGTTGTCCAAATTTAATCGCCAAAATTATAAGAAAAATAACGATGGTAATGTATACAATAACAATTTTAAATGTTTTCGATGTGGTAAAAAAGGCCACATTCGTTCTCAATGCAAAGACAATGGAAAAGGAGACAGTGACTTTGCATGTTCATTAAATGACAATAAAGTAAACTTAAGAGATTTATGGATACTAGACAGCGGCGCGAATTCACACATGAGCAGAACAAAAGAGTGTTTTTTGACTTTAACAGAAATAAAACGGAAAATCGTTCTAGCATCTGGTGAGAGCATTTATGCAGAAGGCATTGGCAAAATGAAATTAAAAACTCAATTTTGTACTCTTACTTTAAACAACGTTTGGTATGTGCCAAAACTCCACTCAAATTTTTTGTCAATAAGCAAAATAATAAAAGCTGGTCATTCTGTTTACTGTGCCGATGATAAAGCAATAATGCAAAGTAAACAAAAAGAAAAATCCTAACAGCTGATTTAGTAGGTGATATTTTTATTGTAAATTTGGAATCTAATAAAACCAATGAAAGTTTAAATGCGGTTATTGATGAAAGCACTGTAAGAAAGTGGCATCAAAGGTTCGGCCATATAAACGTAAACGATTTGAACAAATTACACAGTACAACAGCCAATCTGGGGGGTGAGAAATTCCAAGTCAGGGTGATGGTACTAGGTCAGTATAGTAAAACCCTCAAAGGGTTTGGCGTTCGTATGTGTCATTTTTTTTTATGACCTTTTAAATTTTTTCCTTATCTTGATGTTTTTTCGCTTAGTTGTAACATTTTGGCAAAAACGTAGTTTAACATAACTCGAGAATCACTTGTCCGATTTTGATGAAACAAATTTAGAAAAATTTAGAATTACAATTTCTTTAATCCGTTCATATAACGTTTTTCTTTATAATCAACAGTTTTGCCGGTAAAAATAAATTTGTGGAGAAAAAAAAATATTTTTTTGCCTAAAAATTAAAATTTTTTTTTTTTAAATTCCAAAACGGAAAAAAGGATCAAGTGTTATTAATTTCATGTAAAGTCACATAACCTATAAACAAAATTTAACGCGTTCTGCTTTTATTTACAATTAAGTGAAGGTATCCCATTTTGACAAGAATATTGATATTTGTTTTTATTCAAAAAAGTGTCATTTATCGCCTTTTTCATAAATTTTCCCCAATAACTCCAGACTTCTGGCCATAAACTACTAAAAAAATTAAGTAAACATTTTTATAATTTTTTATTTTTATTTTATTTATTTATTTTAATAAATATTGCCTAGACTTTTTCGATGGTGGTTGTTCGGGACTAGTGGCATCGCATTCATCGCTATCATCAGTTTCTGAACCACACATAATGTCAATGTGTGACTCCACTGTTGGCCCTTCTGCATCTCCTGAAAATTCTTTATCATCAAGATCATCCTTGTCTTGCCACACTAACTTACTCCACCAGCAAATTTCCGCAATTATTGCACTCGGCGACTTTTTGCCTCTATATCTGTAAGTTTTTGTTTTATTAAAATGAGTTTGAAAAAATAAAAAATCAGTATTACCTCATTTCAAATGGCATAGCAACTTGATGATAGCGTTCACCTTGTTCATCAGATTCGGTAGCCAATTGTTTGCTGAAGTAGTCCAGATGATGATGTAAATAATGGATTTTCATAGTTGTTAGAACGATGCTTTCCCAACAAGCCTTCTATTACTTCTTTGATTGCCTGCCATGCATTCAATTCAGCGTCAATCAAAATATTGTTGAATGCGTCACTTTTAATCAGCTTTCGTATATCTGGACCATTTAGTACGCCTGATTGGAAAAAATTAATTTGTTAAGATGGAAAATCATGGGAAATGAATGTGATATTATAACTTACCTTCTTTAATTTTACTTTCGCTGAGTCTCGGGTAAATTAGTTTCAAACACAAGAAAACTTCATCTCTTTTGGCGACAGTTTTGATAAAATTCTTAACAATTCCAAGTTTAATATGCAGTGGAGGCAGCAATATCTTCTCCTTCGGCACTAGAGGCTCACGAATAATATTGGCCGTTTGTAACCTGCTGTGCTCTCTGAGTTTCCATCCGCGGCATGCATATTGGTCACCGGAAAATCGTGTGTCCCAATCGCACAAAAAGCACATATATTTTATATAGCCGCTTTGAAGACCGCAAAGCATTGCTACAACTTTTAAATCGCAGCATATGCGCCACATATGTTTGGCGTAGTTAACCATTTTTAAAATATTTTCCAGTGCATCATATGTTTCTTTCGTTTCTGTACTGTAGGCGATTGGAACTGAAGGTTTTTTATTGGTCTTATGCAGTAAAACCGCCTTCAAGCTGAGTTTTGAACTGTCAATAAATAATCTCCAGTCATCTGCTTCATATTTTATTTCCATTGCGTCCATCAATTTTCCTACATCCGGGCAATATGCAGAAGTTTTTTCATCATTCACAAGGAATAAACTTTGGAGTGTTGCCTGACGACTTCGATAAGCTGTGACTTTCACACCGGGTGCCAACAAATTGTTTGATTTCAAAATGGAAGCCAGCTCTTCCGATTTATGCTGTGTTAATTCCAACTTGGCAACAATTGAATCAAGCTTATTTTGATTTATTAAAATTGGCTCATTGGATACTGATGGCTCATATGGGGAATCATCACGTGCATGATATGTCGGAGCAGTCGTAGAAGAGAAAATATCTGGGCTAGAAGCTTTTGGCACAGGAATGTGGTCCGAATGAGGCAATGGTGTTGCGGCACTTGCAACACCAACGTAATTATACGATTTTCTTATCCTTTTTGCGGCTCCTTTATTCGCACATGCATAGCAATTCAATGGATTGTGACCTTCGCCAGGATTAGTCCAAGTCATTGGGATACCGAATGGCATACTTTCACGTCTTCTATTTTTCCAATCCATTAGACGGTTGTAGCAGCTTTTACACACTATATTTGGTACCCAATTTTCGTTCACTATAACATTTTGGTTGAAGTACATCTCGTATGTTTGAACAAAATCAGTACTGAAATTTCCCCTTTTTTTATGTGTTGAGACATATTGACCACAGCAGTAGCAAAAGCTATTTATATCTGGCTTGCACAGTTCCATATTCTGTTCTCTTTTGTTCACTTTTAAAAAACTGGAGAAAAATCACTTTTACTGTTCGCGTTCGTCGGCACTTGTTAAATGACAAAAATCACAGAACCAGTGTGAGAAAGAGAAGAAGTATAATGACAATGCATGTTTTATGTGAACATTACAGAACCAGTGTTGCCACATCAATATTTCTCTTTTAGTACAGTAGAAAAATATGAGAGAGTTCGGCTTGTGAGTGTCAATGTTTTCTCCAAATAATGTTGTGCATATCTGGAGCAAATTTTTGAAATTCATACATTTACCTAAATGTGAATAAATGAGAAACGCGTGCATCGATTTTCATGATCTATGCCTTTTTTTGCTCATGAGTTATGTGACTTTACGCGAGAATAATTAGTTTTGGCACTTTTTTCCATTTTGGATTTTTTATGAATTTTTAAAAAAAAATATTTAAATTTTTAGGCAAAAAATACTTTTTTCCCTTCATACATTCATTTTTAACTTCGAAAGTGTTGCACATATAGGAAAACGTTATATGAACGGATTAAAGAAATTGTAATTCTAAATTTTTCTAAATTTGTTTCATCAAAATCGGACAAGTGGTTCTCGAGTTATGTTAAACTACGTTTTTGCCAAAATGTTACAACTAAGCGAAAAAACATCAAGATAAGGAAAAAATACATACGAACGCCAAACCCTTTGAGGGTTTTACTATACTGACCTAGTACCATCACCCTGACTTGGAATTTCTCACCCCCCAGACAATAATCCCAAAAATGTTCCATAGTGTTATCAACCAAAAATATGGTAAAAGGTTTTAACGTAAAAATGTCAAAAACAATAGAATGCGTTACTTGTGCTGTGGGTAAAATTTCTGCTACACTATATAAAAACTATGGAAGCGTACAAACCAAAAATGTTTTGGAACTAGTGCATACAGATTTGTGCGGACCGTTTGGAGTAAAAAGTATTGGTGGCTCAGTGTATTTCATCACATTTATTGATGATTTCTCCCGTTACACCTCAACTTATTTTTTAAAGAAAAAAAGTGATGCATTTGAAGCATTTAAGAATTTTGCTGCGATTGCGGAGACGCAGACAGGCCGCAAAATAAAAGTTGTCAGAAGCGACAATGGAAAGGAGTATGTTAACTTCAAATTTAAAGAACTATTTGCGAAGAAAGGAATTGTTCATCAAACAACAGTTGGGTATTCGCCACAACAGAATGGTGTTTCAGAAAGAGCAAATAGAACCCTTGTAGAAATGGCTCGCTGTTTATTAGAATCATCTGGGTTACCCCAAAGTTTATGGGGAGAAGCTATAAATACTGCTACGTACCTAAGGAATCGTGCTCCAACAAAAGTTCTCGATGATGTTACTCCTTATGAGAGGTGGTGTGGAAGACAACCGTCCGTATCTCATTTAAAAACGTTTGGTTGCGATGCAGTTGTGTTACAAAAGGGCCCAAAACCAAAAGGTGGTAAGTTTTTACCAAAAGGTACCAAAATAAAATTTGTTGGTTATCAACTGTATACCAAAGCATACCGTTTGTATAATACGCATACGAGACAAATTGTTATTGCACGCGATGTTACATTTTTTGAGCAATCTTTTGAAAAAACTTATGATGATGAAGACGAACAACAAGAATATTTTTATATGAACATTTATAAACCAAATACGAAAGATGATAATATTGATGAACAAATTAGTGGTGATGATGACGAACAACACAACTGGAAGATGATAATGATATACAACAAATAGAAGATGACAATGATATACAACAAATAGAATATGATAATAATGAAGGCGAAGAAGAGGTGAGTCATTCAGATAGTGATACTGAAAGAGAAGAAACAATTATTATGGAAAACAAAAGAAAACGTGGTAGACCTAAAATAATTAGAAATGGTAGTAAAGGCAGACCTCGAAAAGTTTACTGTACAGAAGATGGGCCGGAAATGTTAAATTCAATTATCGAAAATCCAAACACTGTGACTGAGGCATTTAATTCCGAAAATTCAGGAAAATGGAAAGAGGCAATGCAAGTAGAATATAATTCCCTAATAAAAAACAAAACATGGCAGCTGGTGGATAAACCTAAAGGCAAAAATATAATTGGTTGCAAATGGGTATTTGCATTAAAGCGCAAACCTGACGGGTCTGTAGAGAAATACAAGGCGAGGCTAGTGGCGCATGGGTGTTCACAAAAACAAAACGTCGATTATCAAGAAACTTTTGCACCGGTTGTGCGGCATTCAACCATTAGGTTATTGTTAGCTTTAGCAGCTAAGCATAAATTACTGGTAAATCATATAGATATAGTTGCAGCTTACTTAAATGGACGTATTTATGATTCAACCGCCAATGTTTGAAGATAAAAACCACCCAAACAAGATATGTAAATTAAGCAAGGCCTTATACGGTTTAAAACAAGCCGGACGAGAGTGGAATAAGAAGGTTAATGATATTTTGCTGAAAATGGGTTTTATGAGGTGTAAATTTGATAATGGATAATGGAAATTGAACGTGTTGGTTTAAGAGGCGATATAACAATTCATCAAAGAAAATATGCTGCAGAAATTCTCGAACGATGGGGTATGGCAGAATGTAAACCAGCAGTCACTCCATGGCCAAGTGGAACAGTTTTGATGAAGTGCCAAGATCAGTGCGAGGATCTTGATACTAAAAATTATCAAAGTTTGATTGGTGCGTTGATGTACATGGCCGTCATAACAAGACCTGATCTGATTCATGTGGTGTCGAAATTGTCTCAATTTAATTCTCACCCACATAAGGAACATTTTCAAGCAGCTAAATATGTTCTCAGATATCTGAAAAAGAATCCGATAGGTAAAATTACTTTTTCCACTAATTTTAAAAATTTTGAATGTTTCACAGATTCAGACTGGGGTTGCGACTCGAACGATAGAAAATCATACTCTGGTCATGTTGTATTTATGGCAGGTGGTCCTATTGCATGGGAGTCCCGGAAACAATCTGTGGTCGCTTTAAGTACGATGGAAGCTGAATACATTGCTTTATGCCAAGGCACAAAAGAAGTTGCATTTCATCGTGGTCTTCTAAGTGAGATGGGTTTTAAAAACAATATTGAGGATCCTACTCCTATTCTATGCGACAATCAAGGTGCTGCGTTCATGGTAAAAAATCAAACAGTCCAGAAGAAGAGTAAGCATATAGACATACGTTATCACTACATAAGAGAAAAGTACGATGGGAAGGATATCGATATCAAATATGTACCCTCCGATGAAAACGCAGCAGATATATTAACAAAGGTGTTATCTAAGCAGAAGCATATGTATGGTTGCAGTCTTTTAAAAATTAAAATGCAATGTTAAATGAATTTAAATAATTTTGATTTATTAATTTGTTTTGCATTTGGCTTGAGGGGGAGATTGTTGATATACAATCCTGCATTCATTCCAAATGCATACAACTGTGTAATATTTCTATGTTTTTGAATTGTCAAATCGATTAGCTTAAAATATTACTGTAGTTGTTCATTCCTTTCACATATTTCTTTTGATCTAGAACATTCTGTTCTCTTACTTGAATAAGTTACGTATAATAAAATTGTTACAGTGAATTTGAAACCACACGTGTTTTATTTGGAAATATAAGAAATATCTGGGAATACACGGAAATTCTACTCCGCATATCTAAATAATCTAACAGTTTTAAATAATTTGTATTTGTTCTTTAGCTTTAAGTTAAACGATTATCTTTTAATATAATTCACTGATTATAAATTAAATTAAACTTGTAAGTTGGTTGAACACTTCAATGGCGGGATATTAATTTGTTCAATTTACGTTGCACTCACGATAACACAGGGAGATGTTGGTTAGTTTGTTGTAATTCACGAACCGACAGCTGTTGTGTTGAGTTTAGCTGCCGCTTTGCGTTTGGTTCGACACACGAATACGTTGAGGCCAGGTTTGGATAACCTTCATTGTTCACTGAAGTGAACATCCTCCAGGGCCCGAAGAACCTGTGAAAAAAAAACAATTATTTTTATATATTCGGCTGAGGGGTAAGAAAAGTGTAGGGTAAAGGGTTAGTAGAATATGTGAGAAGATGATCACAATGTCACCAATGCAACATTTGAGATTGTATTCATCAATTGCCCGAGAATTCGTGTCCATTATTTCGACACTGCAAAATTATCTAGTTCAGAAATTGGATTGTGTGATCAACTTTTACATATTAAACTTGGGTAAGTAAAGTGAGTGTGTTATGTGTAAATTCTATAGGTTAATATACAAGTGGGGGTTAGTAGTTAGACAAGAGGGTATTATCATTTGGTGGGTAAAACTACAACCTTGGTTATTGGTCGAGTTAAGATTACTGTGGCGGTGCGCTAGTCTACGACTCTTGTACGACCATCAGGATACACTCTGGTCGCGCGTCCAAGTAACCATTAATTAGGGGGTACATTATCCTGTCTAATAACTACAATATCGGCAACTTCAAGTTGGCGTTGAGGGTTTTTCCACTTGTATCTCTTGTGTAGCTCTTTCAGGTATCCATCTTTCCATCTCCTGCAGAAGTAATGGCGTTGAATCCTTAGCTTTTGCCACCTATTCGCCAGAGTGACATTTCCGTCACTTAAGTGTGGTTCAGCTGGGGTTATTAGGGGTGAACCAATCAAAAAATGACCTGGGGTTAAAGGGTTAAGATCTTGCGGATTTTCGTTTGACGGGCTGAGTGGTCTAGAGTAGAGACATCCTTCAATTCGCGCAAGGAGTGTAGCTAATTCTTCGAATGTGTATTTTAGGGTATTAAGCTTTTTCAGGTGAGATTTGAAGCTCTTCACTCCGGCTTCCCGCAATCCTACCATGTGTTGAGCTCCTGGCGGAATAAAATGCCACGTCACGTTTTGGAAACTGCTCATTGATACAACAGATTCTTTCAGTAATCTCACAAATTGCTGCCGCTCTTTCTTCAGTAGTTGGTTTGCACCAACGAAGTTTGTTCCATTATCGGAGTAAATAGCGGCAGGGCATCCCCGCCTCGAAAAAAATCGTGCAAATGCTGCCATAAAGGCTTGGGTAGAAAGATCTGAAGTTGGTTCAAGGTGGATGGCTTTAGTTGAAAAGCATACAAAAACGCATACGTATCCCTTAGTTATCTTACACGTGCGGCCTGAGTAAACCTTTACATCAAATGGTCCAGCAAAATCTGTTCCAACGTTATAAAAGGGTCGGGTTAATTGGGTGCATTCTGGGGGTAAACCCGCCATCAATTGACTTGCCTGACGGTTCTTATATCGAGTGCAGGGTGAGCATTTGTTAATAACAAAGCTCATAAGATTCTGAAGCTTCGGAATCCAGTAGCCCGAACGAATGTCTGGGTTTTCTGTGGCTGTAGAGTTAATATTCACAGAATTAAATGTTGTCATTGACCATTTTGATGCGGATTCTTTCAGCCAGGATAGGCCATTCCACCAAAGAGAATCGTCCTTTAACTCATCCGCATTACATCGTCGACTCGCGACATCAGCAGGGTTATCGTGGGATACGACATGGTTCCAATTTTCCACGCCGACCGTTTCCATAATGGTTGCAACTCGATTTGCAACAAATGTGTTGCAGGACTATAGATGAATCAGTCCAGAAATAGGTTTGATGTTGGGGTAAATCTAGCTGACCAAGTAAATTGTATACCATATTAGCCAACAACACCGCACCACAAAGTTCTAACCTGGGTAATGAAAGAACTTTGATGGGTGCAACTCTCGTTTTAGCGAAGAGTAGGGTTACGGAATTAGGACCGTTTATGGGTGTTACTCGTGCATATAGCACTGCTGAGTAGGCTTTCTCAGAAGCATCTGAAAAGCCATGAAACTCAATTTTTGCTGAAGGGGTGTATTGAATCTATCTTGGAATTCTAATTTGATCAATATTATCATAAAATTGTAGAAACTTTTGCTATTTAATGAGGGTCAAGGGTTGAAGACATTCATCCCAAGCTGTATTATCCTGCCATATTCGCTGCATTATAATCTTAGCAGAAATAATAATTGGCGCTAGCCAACCAGCTGGGTCAAAAAGTCGCGCAATATCCGACAGGACTTTTCGCTTTGTATAAGTAGATTTCCCATCGATGGTAGGTACATTGAAAAAGAATATATCTTCTTTCGCATTCCACTTATTGCCGAGGGTTTTCGCATTATTCAATTCTGGAAGGGTAAGCAGATCGACATCGAGTAAGTGTTCTTTGGGTAGGGTATTTAAAAGTTCAGCGTTGTTCGAAATCCATTTTCTCAGTGGGAACCCTGCAGATTCTAATACTGCTATTGTCTCCTTCTGAGCAAATTTAGCCTCCTTTAGGGTATGAGCACCAGCTAACACATCGTCAACGTACATATGATTTCTCAAAATCTGAGATACGATTGGGTGGGTATCTTGAACTTCACTTGCTAGCTCCAAAAGAGTGCGAATTGCTAGGTAGGGTGCGCAATTGACTCCGAATGTAACCGTATGAAGTTCATAGTCTTTTATGGGTTCGTTGACACTTTTTCGAAACAATATTCGTTGAAAGGGTGTGTGGGTAGTATTCAATAAGATTTGCCGGTACATTTTCGTAATGTCGGCGTTAAAAACAATCCCATAAAATCGCCATTTTAAAACAACTACAACTAAATCCTGTTGTATAGGGTATCATTCAAACTATTGCCATTCGATGTTCTACTTGACGCATTAAAAACAACTCGGACCTTTGTTGTAACTCGGTCAGGTTTTACGATTGCATAATGGGGTAAATAATAATGACAGTTTGGCGAAATTTCTGGGTTATAGGGTACGGGTTTCATCTGACCCAGGTCAATATATTTCTGAAGCACGTTATCGTATTCCTCCTTAAGTTCGGGTTTCTTCAATAAATTTTTCTCATTTCTAAGAAATGGAGCCATCGCAATGTGGCGTGAGTTCCCTAACTCAATTTGTGGGGTCCGGAAGGGTAGATTGACCTGATATCGGCCATTGGGTAAACGAATCGTCGTCTTCGAATAATACTCTTCACAACAGGAATCATCAATAGACTTAATGGGTTTTCTAACAATTTCTTCAATCTCCCAGAACTTGGTAATACACTCATCAAGTGTAACCGTGCTGAAGTGTGACACTATGGGTTGGGGTTTTTCAAATCATCTAGCGGTCCTGTTAATATCCAGCCAAAGTGGGACTCTTGAGCGAGAAGTATCTTAACGACTTTGCTGGCAGTTTTTCTCATGATTTGTTGGTAATAATCACCGCCAATTAATACATCAACTGGCCGACTTTCGAAAAATCTTTCATCGGCAAGTTGAATATTATTCAACTCCTTTAAAATAACTGGGTTCAAACTTCGAGTGGGTATATTTTTCGCAATGACTTTTAAAACAATTGCTTGAAGCGTTAGCCTGAAATCGTCACATCTGTCCGACCGTAATGTTATGTCACACATTTTATCGGGATTTCCGGAATGACTTCCATTCACTCCTGAGATTTCAGCGCGTATGGGTGTGGTGGAT
Organism: Leucophora obtusa; assembly: GCA_949987735.1. Classification (NCBI taxonomy): domain Eukaryota; kingdom Metazoa; phylum Arthropoda; class Insecta; order Diptera; family Anthomyiidae; genus Leucophora; species Leucophora obtusa. The sequence goes on along the minus strand of OX465295.1, from coordinate 123,900,665 downwards.
AACTGCAGTTTCTTTTTGAGGATATCTGAGACAGAAGTGTCTGACGCTGGATCAATTAGCGCTCTAACGGGTATCAGAGAGCCTTGGTATTCAACATTTACCATGGCTGTTCCCACTAGCGTTTTACGGTTATCTAATGTCTCTGACCGCGTACATATTGCGAAAGACTTCCATGCATTGCGTGAAGTTGATTGTTGGCTTAAATCGTCTTGGGTATTTATGTAGGAGAGAATTATGCCGACCTCCACAATGCTTGCATGTGAAAGCACTTCGGCAATCTTTTAACGTATGACCAACAGCCAGACAATTGTAACAGAAGCCGCAATTTTTAATGAATTCAATTCTTTCGTTTACTCTCATAGAATTGAACGACGAACAATCCCTTAACTCTGCATAATTTGCAAACTGAGCCATCGGGTTTGTCTGCTCTGGGTTTCTGGGTAGTATGGGGGAGGGATTCCTTGCCGTGTCTAGGGGTTTTTACAAAACGAGTGTCCTTTCCAGGTTATTGAGTCACATTGATAAAAACGCTGCCCTTTCTCTCATACTGATTTCTATTATCAGTGTTCTGTCTTGGGTGTGAGTTTGGAACAACATTTATCTGCAATGCTTTAGTATCAGTGGCCGCCTCAAGACCTTTATATTCTGATGTTAAAAAACTGTCCAATTCAGTCCAGGATGGAATACAAGTATTGTCAGCTAGAGTTCTCTCAAATATTAAGAGGGTTTCTTTGGGTAATTTGGAGGTACAAATGTAAATTATAATAAGTTCCCAGTGTCTATTTCCAGAGTACATAAGACCGCAATGCAACTATTTATGGATCTTTGCAATTTTCGTATTTGAAAACCGAATGGATTCGTGACTATGGGTAGGGTAAATAGAACATAAACCTGCCAAGCTGATGACCGCCTCCAAAAACAGGCCTTTTAATCAATGTTGCCTTGACTGCTGTGTAGAATGTGTATTATTTGATGGAATTGTGGTTCCGAAAATTTTTAGTAAGTTGTAAACAATTTAACTTACCGACTCTGCCGGGTTGTAGGGTTGTAGGGTACTTAACACTTTTATGGGTATAGGTATGTATGTGTTGTCTTTCCTTGTTGATTCCCTTTTGTGCCTATCTTCCCGCTTTATATTAAATGCAGTAATTTGGGCTTTTATGTTTTGCAGCAGAATTTTTAAACACAAATTTTTTATTGTTGTTGGTTAATTTATTTTTCTTGTTTTCTATAGTGCACAGTAACACTTGTATTTTGTTTACTAAATTTTTTTTGTTGTAATATTTGTTAAAAAAAAATACTATTTAACGCGTTAAGATTCATTTTAATTATAGCACTTATTAACAAAATATATAGAGAAACTCTTGAAATCAAATGAATATTTTCCAAATCACTTTATTATAAATATGAACACTAGCATTCAAGGGGTTTTATTTTATATATTTATTATATCCCTTACTGGGTATGGGTATTTCTTCCTCTTCTTTTTTTTCTCCATAGGTCACTGGTTCATATCCGGTTCGAAGGACCATGTAGAAACGGGTTAGAGGGAGAGGATTATTTTGGAGGGGATAATGTAATTACTTTACCTTATAAGGTTTCCAAATAACAAAACTATATAGTTGCAGTTAAACGTTATAATATTTATTTGAATATTCAAAGTTAGGGTTACGAATTAGTTTTAGTTGGGTTATGTTTCACTAACACCTTTTATTAAATATTAATTTTAAAATTCAATATTTGTGAGCTTTACAATATAAAAAATTTAACCTGTCGATTTATCAAATTCTAGGTTTTAGCAATTAATAATGATTATGATAGTTTTAAATAATTTGAATTTGTTCTTTATATATATATTATGTCCTATGGTTCCATTAGGAACAAAGGGCCACACCGAACTCTCTCCATTCGGTTCGGTTTGATGAGAGATGTTTTATCTGTCTCCAGTTTAGACCACTTAGGTTGACTTCGATCTCGAGTTGACGACGCCAAGTGTGCGATGGGCGGCTAATTCTTCGAGTGTTGCGCTGAGGGTTTGCGACTAAGGATTTCGATATGGATTGGTCGTTGATCTGTTTGTCGCCAGAGTTGCGCGTTGGTTATGATGTTTGGCCAAAATATCTTCAAGATCCTTCGTAGGCATCGGTTCACGAATACTTGGATCGGGTTTATATCGTATGGTGACGTATTCCAAGACTCACAGGCGTATAAAAGCACCGACTTGACGCAAGAATTGAAGATCCCGATTTTAGTGAATTTCGAAATAGCTGAAGATTTCCATATAGGACGTCCCATACCAAAAGACTGGTTAGCCTTTGAAATTCTATAAGCTACATCGTCTCTGCAGCCGCCCGTATGTGTTAAAATGCTGCCAAGATAGCAAAATGATTTTATTTCTTCTACCTCAATGCCCTGTATATGGAATTTACTGGTGTTTAAGGTGTTACAACGCATCACTTTGCTCTTCCTTATATTTATTTTCAGGCCAGCTTTTGCAGCTTCGATTTCGAGGGATTTGAGTTTGGCTGCCATATGGCTGTAATTGTGAGATAAAAGGCATATATCGTCAGCCTATTCAATGCTCTCTAGCTGTTGATTAAGTCCCCATCTTATTCCTCTGTTTGCTCGAGTAGCATTTCGTACAATAACATCAAGAACGATGTTGAAGAGAAGAGGGGATAGAATGCATTCTTGGCGGACACCGGTTACGACGTCAAAGTGGTTGCTCAGTGCGTCATCATGAACAACTCGACATCTAACATCTCTGTACAGGGCTTTAATTAGATCTATAATTTTAGGGGGGAAACCTTTGCAGACAAAAGCATTCCAGATTGCATTGTGGTTTAGGGTGTCGAAAGCCTTTTCGAAGTCTATAAAGACCAAGTAAAGAGGTGATTGCCATTCTGCGGACTGTTCTGTTATTATACGTAAAGTATTGACGTGGTCGATGCATGACCTTTGAGGGCGGAAGCCAGCCTGTTCCAGTCTGAGATCGTTCATTACACCATCTGAAATTCTTTTGTTGATAATATACGCTATTATCTTGTTCGCTGCGCTAAGGATAGTGATACCTCTCCAGTTCTTGCAATCAGTGAGGTCGCCTTTTTTGGGGATATTTATAATAATACCTTCTTTAAGCTGCGAATCTAGTTGAAGGGTGAGCCAGAATTTTTCGATAAGTGGCAGCAGTAGGTTGGATGTAATTTGACAATCAGCTTTGAGCATCTCGGGGGCTATGTTATCGGCACCAGGTGCCTTATTTGCCTTTAGAACTTTGACGGCATTTAACACTTCATTAATACCAGGACTCTGTATGGAGATATATTGCCGTACTGTGTGTACTGTTCATGAACAGATATTTTCCAGGTTTGCTGGGGTATTAGAAAGCATGCCGCTTTACTTGCTTGTCGTGTCATGTGTAGGCCACTCCCAGCTTCGTCTTCTCACCGCGGGTTCTAGCAGAATTTATTTTTGAATTTATTTTCTTTCTTTCCAGGATTAACTTCCATGTAGCCTCAGATAGCCAATGTGCTCGCTTAGGCATCGCGAAACGAATGTGTTCCCTGGCAGCATCTATAATATTGTTTTTCGTGCTTTTCCACTCTACCTCTGGGTGTGCACGTTGTATCGCTAGACCTCCTTTTAGCTCTTCAACATAATTTTGAAGTATTTGGCTGTTTTTCAGTTTTTTCACATCATACTTCCGTTCAGTGGATTCTGGCTTCCGAATAGCTGCAACTTTTAATCGGAGACTGCCAACTACCAAGTGGTGGTCTGAGAAGCAGTCCACTCCGCTTTTGCATCGTACGTCAAGAAGACTTCTACGCCATGATCTACTTACGGCAATATGGTCCATTTGGTTCTCGGTAGTTTTGTCAGGCGATACCCACGTCACTTTATGACAGGTTTTGTTGGGAAATATAGAGCCACCTATAACAAGGTTGGAGTCATACTACCTATGGCATGTCGTCCCATTATTCTTTCGCGTCCGGAGTTATCTGGGCCAAGCTGAGCATTGAAGTCGCCCATGAGAATAACGATATCGCCACGGGGTTTTGCGGATAGCACTCTATTCAATTGACTGTAAAAATGTTCCTTCTCCGTAGGTTTAGATGTTTCTGTTTGTGCATAACATTGCACGCACGTGAGGTTTCTAGCTCTAGTTCGAAATCGTGCTGTAATTATCCTATCACCGATGGGCCTCCAGTTGATGACGAATTCCTTGCATACTAGGGCCAGTTTGGATGTATCTAGGAGTGTGCGACGTTCCATGTTCCGATTCGTGTCATTTTTTTAGTGCTGAAGGTCGTCATCGTGGGGATCCGTTTGTTTGAATTGTTTGTTGTGGTTTCGGTAATCAGTTTGTTGTTAGGAGCGAGCCTCTCGTCCGATACTATCACTTTAGCTGCCGGCAGAAGGGTATCTGTCCGACATTACCAGGGGGCACTTGGTATGAGACCGGGAGTAGTGAGCTGCTTGGGAAATTCAGAACAGAGGAATCGCTTCTTGTCACCCCCAAGTGGGTGACAGACAGAGAGCTTTCCACCTCTGCGAAAGACCCCACCCCTTTAGCTTTAAGTTAAACGTTAATCTTTTAATATAATTCACTGATTATAAATTAAATTAAACTTGAAAATTGGTTGAACACTTCAATGGGTGGATATTAATTTGTTCAATTTACGTTGCACTCACGATAACACAGGGAGATGTTGGTTAGTTTGTTGTAATTCACGAACTGGCCTTTAACCAAACGCAAAAGCCAACAGCTGTTGTGTGTGATGAGTTTAGCTGCCGTTTTGCGTTTGGTTCGACACTCGAATACGTTGAGGCCAGGGTTGGATAACCTTCATTGTTCACTGAAGTGAACAACCTTAATAATTCATATTTTAATATACCGTGTTGTGATTTTCGCAAAATATTTGTACACTAACACAAATAAATCTGTAAAAATAGCAGAAAATATTACTTGAAATTAGTTAAAAATGATGCTGGAGAAAAAGCTGCTGGAATTAGCAGACTTTTTTGCTAAATATTAATAAAATAAGAACAGCAAAATTTAAACTGTTAAATATACAGAATTTTAGTTATATTTGAGTTAAATTTTTGTTAATAGAAATAGCAAATTAACCTGCTAAAATCAGCAAACAATTTTACTAAATAATTTGTAGACTAAAAAATAAAAAACATTTAAAAATTCGAAGTTTTTTTCGATTTATTTAAATTTAAATAAGAATCGAGCCAAATATTTCTGCACATTTCAGCAAGATAGTCTGCTATTTGCATTCAACTAAATTTAGCTTCAAAACAGCAAACATTTTGAGGATATAACAGTTTATTTTTCCTACTTTTAGTCTACTAATATTTAGTAAAATTTTCAGCAGATTCTACAGTACAATTTGTTATTTTCAATTAACTAAAAATTAACTTAAATATAACTGAAATTCTGTAAATGAAACAGTTTTAATTTTTCTGTTCTTATTTTACTAGTATTTAGCAAAAAAATCTTCTAATTTCAGCAGTTTTTTCGCCGCATCATTTTTATATAATTTTTAGTAACTTTTTCTGCTATTTTTACAGATTTATTTCTATTAGTGCATACATAAAAATTTATTGACATGTTAAAAAATGTGAAAAATCGCTATATGTAACTACATTTTTGGTCCAACACAATTGATTTATATATCAGTGTTATCTGCTAACCAGGGCCTTTAAAAGTGACATTAGAAAAATAAAATATATTTTATAGTAAGTGATACCAAAGCACAGTGGGCCAGCATCATGAATTTTGGCCAAAACTAGAATATTGAGTATATGAGACTAAAAGATATCACAAAGGGGGGGGGGGGAAGATTTTAACCCTCAACTATGCAATTAAAGGGACTATTTTGGCCCTTTTTAAAAAGTGTCAAAAAATACCCATAAGTTGAGGAGCTAAAGGGTTAAAATGTTCCGCAAAAATATTTGTCATGGAATTCTACTATAAGTCTCTGTAGACATCAAAGTTGAAAATTTAACTTCAATGCCAGAAATAAGTCAAAACTTAAAATGTGTTTAAAGGTTAATTTCGTACTTATTCAGAATTGGCACTCAAATGTCCCACAAACCTGGACTTTAGGGTGCTAGTCTGTGTCTGTGTCTGAGAAAACCAGAACCTTCATTTAAGGTAATTTTTAGTGCTGTTTTTTAGTTTTTACTAAAACTCTGGGATGCTGGAAATCAGCGAGATCTGAAGGTACTTTTTCAGTTAATGGGCAAAATCTCGAAAGTTTATGAACGTTCGAAAATGGTCGTTAAAACCTAGGTAGAAGACATCTTATGGAACATATTGCCATTCAAGTTTTTTAAATATCTCTTGGAACATTTTGGACCTTTTTTTTTAAATTTAGGATTTTCAAAAAAACCCATATTTTTGAGGTAAAATTAATAATTTTATTACTTTTTCGTAAATACTTAACAGGTTTCTATTTTTTTGAGAGCTAGTTTCAGTTTTATAATTTGAGATTGTTTTTCGAACAAATTATTGTTTATTTATGATTTTTTTATTTTATCATTATAAAATAAAAAATGTCACAAAATTAAAAAACTTTGATTTTGAACTCTCGCCAACTAACAACGAGTAACCACAATGATACAATATTTCACTCACAAAATATTCAACAATCCTAGATTTTGAATATATAAACATATTTTCCCTCTACCTTAATTGTACTTTTGGCCAAATGACGGCGACCCTCGCCCACAGTGCAAAGCCACCAAAATAAAAAGCTACTTAAATTTTGGGAATTTTCGTTTAGCTTTTTGAGGATTACTTTTCTCTTATTTAACAGATTTAAGCCATTGATGTATCAGTAAACTTTTCTAGACCATATATTTATCTATTAATTTTAGTTTTTCTTTTATCGCTGTATTTTACACTTAACGACACAAACTCCATTAAATCTCCATACTGCGACATTTTTTAATATAATTCGCCAGCTTTAGAAAAATATAAAATTTAGCTGAACGGGGGAATTGTTTTTAGTTGATCTATTATTTTAAGTAAATGAATGTTATTTTAGTTTGACTCAAGATCATAAATTAATATCACTTTCTGTTTTAAATTATTTTCAAATCAAAGAAAGATGATACAATTTTTACAAGTAAATTACAAAGAATAAAAATTATTGAAAAAATTCGATAAGACCAGCAAGGCAGAATGCGCATTTTCGGCTTTCGCTACAAAGCCATCATCAGTGCCTTTCGCCTTTGAGTGGGTTAATATTTTGATATTCGTTTACTTATATGACTGTTGAAAGCAAATCGAGTTTGTTATCAACAACTCAACTTAGACTAACATCAACGAAATTTAACAATTCTATTTTTATCCTTTTGTTATTATTACTCTTTTTTGCTTTGGACCTTAATTCTTAAGATATCTCAGCTGATTCTATTCAACTCTGTGTATGATAAACACAGATGTTTGAATTACAACGAACCGTTAAATTTAAATTTAAATGTATGTTATTAAATTATATTTTTGCACCGTGTCAATGTGTTTAAGATGAATGGGGGAAATGTTTTTAGTTGATCTGTTATTTTAAGTAAATGAATGTTATTTTAGTTTGACTCAAGATCATAAATTAATATCACTTTCTGTTTTAAATTATTTTCAAATCAAAGAAAGATGATACAATTTTTACAAGTAAATTACAAAGAATAGTCTAAAAAGGGTCACGTGGTATTTTTTTATTTTATTTAAACATTTTTGAAGAATAATAAAATAGTTCTGTAATATTATCTTAAGTCATTAACGATATATAATACCCGAAACTAACATTTTTTAGAGTCTTCGAAAATCTTTGACCCATGTTCGTAATTTCCGGGTCCATTTTTGGCAAAAACTTTAAAAATAAATATAATTTAAAACTCTCAAAACTTATGTCAGAAGGAATTTAAAAAATATTAAAAGCGATTTGACAAAGGCAGCTATTTAAAAATAAGCTGTCGTATGAAAAAGATAAGGGTAAATTTCTCCAATATGACCGATTTTTAGATATTTCCCATTGTTTTACAGAATTAAAATCGCCATATCTGATTCAGCATAGTCGAGTTATTAAAACAGCAGTCGACTTTTACTTATTCCTCCGTAGGCAAAAATCGCCACTATTTCCACACTGTTCTTTAGTAAACCATTGACTCAGTAATCGGAAGTGAAAATGTATTTTCTTAAATTAGAGAACCAGAGATGTGCTAAGATAAAGTTAAAAGCTATTAAAAACTTTTTTTTACTTATAAAGCAAATTAAGCATGTGTGTAAAAAGCAATTTTTTAGAATATATTATTCGAAGCATACAAAAAGTAATCGAATGTCGAAAATTGTTTTGATAGTCTGTACCAGGGATGATAAAGTTAGTACTATAGTACTTTTAGTGGTACTATTGGAACCTCACAAGTACTATGGTACTCCTCTGACTCATTTAGTACTATTTACACATTTTCCGATTTTTAAATTATTTGTGCTTTTTTAATTTTCAGAGATGTTATCGTGTTTATATTGAAGATATCAAATATCGTAGTTTTAAATAAAAAATACTTATGTTGAAAATATTTAAAATATTAGATGTTACTATTGAAAACTCAAGTTAAACCAGTTAAACCAACGACTATATAGACTAAAGACAAACCACCAGCCTCAACTGCTGTTAAAAAGTCTCTTTAATTTTATATGCAAATTGGTTTTAAGAGAAACAGATTTAGTGTTTTTTTTAACGCGTATTTTTTAATATTAATAAGCAAAACTTTGTGCTAATTATGCAAAACTAATGCAGAGAACATATCAAACAACACAAGTGCACTTTACAATTTAATTAAAATTGCTTAAAAACAATAAAAATAATTAATTAAAAATACCACTTTTTAACGTTTTTTGTGATTTTACATTGAAACTCTCTTAAAACCAGTTCAGTTTTTCAGATGAGAGCCGTGGATAGTGCCTGGTTAAACACATAAAAAATGTTCTTTCGCATTTATTTATTAAAATACGTATGTATTCAAAAAAAAAAAAAAAAAAACAAAAATTATTAAAAATTAGGAGAATTAAGAAATCTAGAAAAATTTGAATATTTTTAAAGAAGCAAAATGATTTTCCCCATCAGATCTCCTAAAGAATTCACTCATTCGATTTTCATTTCTGAATGATTAAATACCTAAAACCTATTTCGAAGAAACGGATGAATTAACACCTAATTAAATCATTAAATTCATTTGATTCGATTGCCAATCAATCTGTTCATTTCAAAATATTCTTATGACATTACAAGGTGGAATAGACCTGTAAATAACTTTTAAATTTTTATTCGCTTTAAAACGAAGTCAACTACGATATTCAGGGTTTTTAAATTCTTAACCCTACACTCACAGAAATAAACCTGTAAAAATAGCAGAAAAGGCTACTAAAAATTAAGCAAAAATAGCTTTACAAAAGACACTTCTGAGATAAGCAGATTTTTTTTTATATATTTTATATATTATTATATATTTTTTATATTCAACTTTTAGTTCCTTGAAAATAACATATTATACTGTAAAATCTGCAGAAAATATTAATATTAGTAGAGAAAAAATAGCAAAAGTAAACTGTTATATCTACAAAATTTTTGTTACACACAGAAAACAGATTCGTAGTTTCAACCGAATTTTTGTAGTTCCAGGTACAATCACTTTCATTTATTTTTAATACCATTGTAACTACCGAAATATATTTACAATTTTTTAATTTTTGTTGTGTTAATAGATTACTTTAATGTTTGTGGATTATAAATTCCATAAATAGAAAAACACGTTCCCCAAAATTTATTTAAAAATTTAATTTTTTTTATATCGCTAACTGGGATCGAACCGGCTCCCAGCCCATTGCTTTCCCTCTAAACTAGGCTCTATTTAAATTTTTTTAGTCAAATTTTAAATTTGAATTTCTTCAGGTTTGAATATTTTGTCTATAAATAAAATTATATCAACAACAGAAAATCAGTTGTTTCTTTTAATTTGAATAAAATTATTTCGCGAACCGGGATTGAACCGGCGACCTTCCGTTTGTCAGCCCATTGCTTTTCCTCTAGGCTAACCTCGACATAAATTTTTTTTGTCAAATTTCAAGTTTGAATTTCTTCAGGTTGAAAATTTGAATATTTTGTTTCTGAATAAAATTATATTCACAACAGAAAATCAATTGTATCTTTTAATTTGAATCAATAAAAAAATTATTGAAAAAAAAGTAATGCCTTGGTTGAGGTTTGAACTCAATTCTCTAAGGCTATAAGGCTGTGTCTTTACCTTCTGCGCCACAGATACTTGCGTTTAGTTGTTGTCTAATTTAGAATTTAAACACGCATATGTATGAAACGAAAAAATATGATAGATTCCAAAATTTTATTATGATAAATAAAATTTCTGTTCCTTCCCTACGGGGAATGAGGAGTCAATTGCCCTCCAAGGACCTATCCCGTGACCGGTCAACCGAAGGCATATTACTAAATTAGTACAAATATGAACCAAAGGGAATGAATTAATTTTCTAAGTATTTTCTGATTCGTTACTTTCACTATTGCTTTTAAAAAACTTGGCCGATACCGAAATAAAAAATAAAATTCGCTGCATATTTTTTAAAATATTTTTTTTATTTATTTTACTCTTTTATTTATTTTGAGCTTTATTTTTTACGATTTGCTTATTTTAGCTCTTATATTAAATTTTTATAATTTTTTGGTAAAAAATTTTAAGTTTTGTATTTTCAACGTTTTTTAATGTTAAAGCTGTTTTAGTTTTAACAATTGATATTTCATTTAATTTACTTTTTAACTTAAAGGCAATTTTTAATATTTTTTTTTATATTATTAGAGTTTTTGAGGTAATTTTCTAATTTTTAATTGATTTTTTAATTTAATTATGGCCAACGCAAAAAATGAGTCAACTGCCATTAAAGGACCTATTCCATGACCGGTCAATCGGGGGCATATTGAAGGCACTTCCACTATATTTGTGTGTGTGTTAGTGTTGTTTTCTTTTCTATTTTTTTCTTTTCCATTTTTTTTATTTGCTTGTAGTGTTTGTTTTTTCTTTTTCTTTTTTATTTGAACAGACACGAAAAATATATAACTTCCCAACAAAAAAAGTCATTACAAAAAAGTTATTTTAAAAGCACTCCGAATAGTATCAACTGATTGTGAAGTAGTTACAATTTAGCTCTAACACTGATTTATTTTACACGTGATGTCCCATGTTGTCAGTAGTTCAATTTAAGCATTTTGTTAGTAATTTAAAAGTGATTACATGATGTTAATAAAAGTATGGTTTTTAGGTATACATTTTCATCACATCAATACGAGTTTGCATTTTTAGAGTGATTTAGAAGTACTATTTATAATATAATACATTTTTCAAAGTGATTTAAATGTGCTTTTTATATGTCTGAAATAGCATATTTTAGAGGCACTTTTAATGTTTAGCCTTTACAGAGCCCATTTCTGAACCTATTGTGTAACAAAAGCTTCAATTTATTATTATTTGTAGGGCAATATTTTGCAATCTTTTGCATCTGAATCAATTCGATTAAGTCAAAATCAGACAAAACCAAAATTTTTTTAATTTTTGTTCAACAGTTTTTTTTTTAATAAGTTTGTAACATGTTTACTTCAGTCTTTAAATTCGAAAAAGATACGATATTGAATCAAATAAGATTAATACATTAAGACCGAGTTTTTGGGATGTCAGTTAAACTTGGTTTAGTTAAACCGAAAACGAAAAATAAAATATATTTTAGAAGCAGTATTCCAGTTATAAACTGCGTTAAACTAAGTTTAAATATAATCTACATCCTAAATGCTGGGCCTAAAAGTTATATGTAACCCTCTGATTAATCTTTTTAAAAACATTACTCAAGGAATTTTGAGAATATTAAAGCGTATTAGGAAACTATTTTTTCATTTTACAACTCTACAGTAATAAGGCCATCATATAAATTTGCTGAAGCCGCAGATCTATGATTGAAATTTTAGCTTTAAATTCATTAAAAAATCCGAGAACCGTTGGAGGACAGTTTTTCCCCAGACATATTTCGAAGGCGAATACCATGTCGTCATTTGAATTTTGCAAGTCAACCATCGTCAGCTTAAAATCAACGTTTTCATTAAACGATGCATTAAGTTCCAATGCTATAATTTGCAATCGTGATTAGTTAAATTCTTATGTTGAAGAAGTTCATTTAGCAAAATTTTAACTTTAATTAAAATTTGGAACTTTAATGGACATTTTAAAGTTGACGGCAGTTATTTTTTAAATCTATTTTTGAGTTGAAGAAATAATATATTTTTCGACACTATAGAATTATTTATTTAGCTTGATTTTACGACTTTTAAGGTGTAATAGCAATTAAAGCATATCGACATTTAAAGCAGGTGACATTTATACACCCAGGATAAAGATTGGTTGGAATTCGATCAAAACCATTAAAATGAATTTACCAGGACGTTATTTTATTTGCAGTTGCCTACAGGTGAATACTACACCAGCAATATTTTACTAGGTATTAAAAATAGGGAAAATGAATTAAAAAACAATCCCTTTAACAAATTATTGGTATTTCCAATCAATTTTAAAATTAGTATCAGTTTAGTAATTCTATGCAGTAGAAGCAGCCATTTATTTAGTGTATATACAAGAAAATTGGTGTTACCGATAAACTTTATTAAAAAAATTTCAATATTCGAAAGTGGTAACTACAAATACGGGTATCCTAATCAAATATGACCATAAAGTCGAGTTTCTGTAGAACCAACCGAATTGTGGATTGTATTGATAACACACACAACGATTGATTGGTATTGGTAAACGAATTTTTTACTATATTTGTTTTCCAAGCAAAACATATAAATTCAAAATTAGACTTCAAAATTAATAAGTGTTTGTGGTGTAGTCGGTAGAGAGTTGGCCTAGTACACCGGATTTCCAAGTTCAAATCCCGGACCAGACAAAAATTTATATGTTTTTTTTTTTAAATTAAAATAAAATATTCATATGTATAAACAGTAAATATGGCTAAGAAAATTAAAAGTAGTTGTGGTGCAGTGGGTAAGAGTGTGAACTATTAACCTGAATGGCCGGGTTCAATACCAGAAAATTCAAAAAAAGTTTTTTTTAATTTCAATGAAATTTTGTGGAACATAATAATATTTATGTGGAACATAATATTGAATAAGACAACCGAATATTGGCTTTCACGACGAAAAATATAATTTAATATAAAGATAGTTGTCGCAACCGCACGAATTCGATTGGCAACAAATTCGGTGGCCACAACTGAGACTGTTTTCTGTGTGTAGAACTTTTAATTTATAAGCAAAGGTTAAGGAACAACCTCTGTTAACCAATCTCTTGATTGGTCTGTTTTAAACGATAAAATGTGTTAACATTACAACAAATTTTATTAACATATTTCTTTGGTGCACGGTGCAAAAGCACGCGAGCGACTTCATAGAACCTAAACAATACATTTTAATTGTTAACTTTTATGTATTTGCATTTAGGGAAAAGAAGAATTCATATTTGGGTCATACTCCAGGAGGTTCAATGGAATCCAATTCTTTATTCTTTCCCTTTTTCAATGGGAACTGTAATTGAAGTATTTTTTAAAATATGTACGAATAATTAAAAAATATGTAAATAATCGTAAATTAATAAAGTCGTTAATAAAATTAACTATTTTGTTTTTTTAGAGATAAAAAATGGAATCTCTAATAAATTCGTAATTTACAAACAAATGCATTTACAAAGAAAAAAACAACATTATATATACATTTTTGAAAGTTGTTTTAAAGCACATACATTCGAAACAGAAACGGAGCACTTATAGCTCCATTGTAACCAATTTAAAAGTTGTTTGTTTTGAATGACTTACACATATTTTTGCTGGGTTTACCATCAGCCAGCCATCACGCATAAGCAACATTAGCTCAGACGGTAGAGCGTTTGCCTTACAAGCAGGGGGTTGTGTTATCGACCCCTACTTCGACGCCAAGTAGATTATTTTTAATTCTTAATTTATTTTATTTGAAAAGCTATTTTTATACACACCACCTTACTGTCACAAGGTGTCTAAACTGTGGCAATTGGTCATTTATAATGACAACGCCATGTTAAAGTGATATGTCTCTTTCAAACAAAAAGACCGATCAAAGACCGGTCTCCGCCCCCTTGGGACCTATCCTGCGTGTCATCTGGAACCGGTCCCTTTCCCCGTAGGGTTGTCTCAATATACTATTACAATTACCAAAATAATGGAAATTAATTGTTAAAGCTACTAAAGTTAAAAAACAATTTTTAAATTGATTGGCAAAACTAATACTTTGGATAAAGTGATCGATTTTATTGAAACACAACTGATACTAGATTTTTGCAGCCGATATTTTATTCAAATGACTAAATCTTCGATAAATTGGAGGTTGTTGGTACTGAAGTTAATGTGGAAGATGGTATTTTTTCAATATTGGTTAGAAAAGCCAATATTTTAGATAATGTGACAGTGTTTTGGTTCATCATATATATTTTCTGTTCACAAATAAATATAACTTTGCTGATGATGAATTTTAAATAACTGAAATTAAAATTATTGAATGATGAAAATATTTCGTTGGTTCCGATAGAATTCCAACCAATTTATTTTCTGTGTGTAAGCCCGAAATATTTTGGGAATCATAATAAAACAAACCAAGGTTTATTTTGAGGGGGGCACTTTTTTTACATTTTTCGTGAGTCGGTCTAATATGAAATATTAAAAACACAATTGGTTATGTAAACTTATTAATATACATAATAATCAAATCTTTAATAATTGTGTTACGGAAATAGAAAAATATAAATTTGTATTATCAAAAACGTGCCTCAAGTGTTAAATAAATACATATGCATATAAAATGTACTTACGTACATATATGAAGCTTTCAAAGCCAATTGTCCAGTTAAAAAAGGTATATCAAACTAACAGTATTTATTGCCGTATATTAAGAGAATTATATCGCTAAAATAAACTGCAATTGAAGTTAAAAAATATCCACTTAAAATGTATTTAAAATTAGTTTTAACTGAAACTGCAGTTAATTTTACAGTCATAATTCCCTGAGTGTATATGAAACGAATAAATATTGAAGCAAGTTTTTATACATATTTTCTTAAAGTTGCGTTGGTTTTTAGTAGAGATGGGCGCGTGAGTGAATTTTGACTCACGCTCACGAAAGAAAAATAATAATCACGCACGACTCACGCACAAACATTTTTTTATAATCACGCTCACTCACGCTCACGTGATTAATTTTAATTTGGATCACGCTCACGAAGTACTCACGCTCACGAAATACTCACAAAAAATATGAAATTTGTTTTTATCCATGGATGGTAACCGAAATGATGCGGTTATCGGTAAGGGTAACGCTATTTCATTTATTTCGGTATCGGTATTTTAAGGATAACGGTTTTTTAGTTATTTCGGTAATGGTATTTTAAGGATAACGGTGTTTTGATTATTTCGGTAACGGTATTTTAAGGTTAGCGGTATTTCGGTTATTTGGGTAACGGTATTTTAAGGATAACGGCAGTCAGTTTTTTCGATGCATCCCTCAATTTTTTTACGAAAAACAAACGAGATTAAAAACAGAACCAATTTATCAACTTAATGTACGAAAAATACTCAATAATCCAGTGCAATTGTCAAAAATAGAAAATTAAAAATATTGGTTACGGTATTTTAGGGGTAACGGTATTTCATTTATATCGCTAAGGGTATTTTAAGGGTATCAATATTTAATTTATTTCGGTATCGGTATTTTAAGGGTAGCGGTATTTCAGTTATTTCGGTAACGGTATTTTAAAGATAGCGGTATTTCGGTAACGGTATTTTAGGGGTAACGGTGTCAGTTGAAAGGGTTTTGAATCGATAACGGTATTTTAGCGGTATTGCAGGTCAACCCTGTTTTTATCTTAATTATTTAAAGAAACTTTCTTTATTGAATATAAGTTTTACTAATTTAGGGCCATTAATAATAAACAAATTAACCTAAAGTTTGAGCTAACTTAGAGTTACAGATATCAAATTCCATACAAATTTGAATTTTTTAACTTTTGGTTTGTGTTAACTTCAGATTATTTGTTTATTGTTAATGGGGGTTAGAACTAAAATTAGCTTAACTATAAAAAGATTTTGTTAAAAATTTAACTAATATGCAAGTGCTTGTGGAAATATAAATATTACTGACACTTTAGAAAAACTTTTATTTTCTATTGTTGTTTATATTTAAATGGATTCGACTACATTGCTAGATATGTCAAAACAACAGAGAGAAGATGACAAAGCAAATTGTGGTATTTTTTTATTTTTTCTTTGATATTTTAAATGTTTAGCAACGCTTCTAGACGAGAAGAAGAAATTCTCATTGAGTTTGCACTTTAATTTAACAAATATTTCTAGAAATACTAAAAACGTCGCTCCCTGACAATTGCCTTATTCATACACAGAAAACAGATTCGTAGTTCCAACCGAATTTTTCGCCAACCGAATTTTTGTAGTTCCAGGTACAATCACTTTTATTTATTTTTCATACCATTGCAAATACCGAAATTTATTTATAATTTTTGAATTTTTGTTGTATTAATAGATTCCTTTAATGTTTGTGGATTATAAATTCTATAAATAGAAAAACACGTTCCACAAAATTTATTTAAAAATTAAAATTTTTTTGTCGCTAACTGGGATCGATCCCCCGACCCTCCGCTTGTCAGCACATTGCTTTCCCTCTAAGCTAAGCCCTATTTAAATTTTTTCAGTCAAATTTCAAATTTGAATTTCTTCAGGTTTGAATATTTTGTCTATAAATAAAATTATATCAACAACAGAAAATCAGTGGTGTCTTTTAATTTGAATAAAAAAAAATTTTTTTAAAAATTTATATCGCGAACTGGGATTGAACCGGCGACCTTCCGTTTGTCAGCCCATTGCTTTTCCTCTAGGCTAAACTCGACATAAATTTTTTTTTGTCAAATTTCAAATTTGAATTTCTTCAGGTTGAAAATTTGAATATATTGTTTTTGAATAAAATTATATTCACAACAGAAAATCAATTGTGACTTTTAATTTGAATCAATAATAAAATTATTAAAAAAAAAGTAATGCCTTGGTTGAGGTTTGAACTCAAATCTCTAAGGCTATAAGGCTGTGTCTCTACCTCCTGCGCCACAGATACTTACGTATAGTTGTTGTCTAACCTAGAATTTAAACACGCATATGTATGAAACGAAAAAATATGATATATTCCAAAATTTTATTATGATAAATAAAATTTCTGTTCCTTGTCTCAATATATTATTACAATTACCAAAATAATGGAAATTAATGGTTAAAGCTACTAAAGTTGAAAAATTAATTTTAAATTGATTGGAAAAACTAATACTTTGGATAGAGTGATCGATTTTATTGAAACACAACTTATACTAAATTGTTGCTGCCGATAGTTTATTCAAATGACTAAATCTTCGATGAATTGGTGGTTGTTGGTATTGAAGGTAATGTGGAAGTTAGTAATTTTTCAATATTGGTTAGAAAAGCCAACATTTTGGATAATGTGACAGTGTTTTGGTTCATCATATATATTTTTTGGTCACAAATAAATATAACTTTCCTGATAATGAATTTTAAATAACTGCAATTAAAATTATTGAATGATGAAAATATTTCGTTGGTTCCGATGGAATTCCAACCAATTTATTTTCTGTGTGCAAGAATAAAATTCGAATAGGGACATGCTTTTAACAGATTATTTCTCATAATTTGTAAATTAGGTTTTGGGATTTTAGCGCATTTATTTCCTTTAATTTAATTTTATATTTAAAATTTTTAAATAACTTAAAAAATAAATCTTTAAATGGTATTCCAAATTTTTGTGAAGGAACAAAATTTTTCAATGTTTTGTACAAGAAGTCGATTTCTTCTTTACATAAGAATCCTGGCAGAAGTAGAAAACACCCGTTCGCTAGTACCTCACCCAGGAAAAAGATTGGTTGGAATTCGATCAGAACTATTAAAATGAATTTGCCAGGACGTTATTTTATTTGAAATTACCTATAATTAAATACTACACCAAAAATATTTTACTAGGTATTAAAAATAGGGAAAGCAAACTAAAAAACAATCCTTTTAACAAATTATTGGTATCTCCAATCAATTTTAAAATTAGTATCAGTTTAGTAATTCTATGCAGTAGAAGCAGCCATTTATTTAGTGAATATACAAGAAAATTGGTGTTACCTATAACCTTTATTAAAAAAAGTTCAATATTCCATAGTGGTAACTACAAATACGCGTATCTTAATCAAATATGACCTTAAAGTCGAGTTTCTGTAGAACCAACCGAATCGTGGATTGTATTGATAACAAACACAAATGGTAAACGAATTTTTTACTATATTTGTTTTCCAAGCAAAACATATAAATTCAAATTTAGACTTCAAGATTATTAAGTGTTTGTGGTGTAGTCGGTAGAGAGTTGGCCTAGTACGCCAGATTTCCGAGTTCGAATCCCGGAAAAGAAAAAAATTTATGTGTTTTTTTTAAATTAAAATATTCATATGTATAAACACACTCTAAAAAGTGCATTTAAATTTACTGCTATAAATACAGTAAATTTTCGTTTAAAATCACACAAAATGCCTAAAATTGCTGCATAAAATGCTTAGAAAATAATGTACGCATTTTTCTGCTAAAAAATACGCACAAAATGGGGTATTTTGTGTGTTGATAAACATTTTTATAAGTTTTTAGACACTTTTTATGTATAGTTACACATTTAATAGAGTACAGTTCTTAAAATTAAAGTTTTACATACATGTGCCTAATTATACTATATTTGTGCGTTATTTAAATTTGTCAATATTTTTGTCAAACAAAGAAAAAATTCATAAATACTGTAAATATTTGAATAATTATTGGACCGCTAAAAAGTTAATATATAATTGAATTATTCAATGAACTGAAAAGGATTATAAAATCGGTAAAGGCTTTCAAGAGAAGCTTAGAATTGCAACTTAATAAAAGATTGATAAATGACTGAGTTAAGAGTATTTTCATTTTGATACTGCCTAATGTTCTGATATCTTAATGTTTTTTTTCCATAGGGCTGTATAAAAAGTGGAGAACAAATGACATCGAGCAAGGGATATTACAAATTGTTTTAAAATCGAAGAAGAGCACCCTAAAAGCAAAGCATTTCCAATGCACGGGTTGTACAAGATAATTAAAATAAGAATCTGCCAAAGCAATAATTTTGAAGGCAACAATAGCGTTTGCAGAAAGTATTTTCGCCAAAAACTGACTATACATTGAAATAAAGCGATTTGCTAACTTTAATGGCAAAATAGTTTCCGGGTACTATGAAGCTCCGGTTTGTGCCTATTGAATATAACAATTCGTAAATATATGCTGAGTTTAGTGGTGCATGCCATTTATTTGGTTCAGCTTTAACAAAATATATTTAATTTGAAAATTATGTTTCTTGGGACTCCAAAACATAGTGGTTTATCTAAATGTGAGGATAGCCCGAAATTTGTGAAAAATTATAGATTTTATTGTTTTGCTGAAATGTAATATTGTTAATGGTGATTTTGTATATATTCTCCCGCTGACAAAAACTGCTGTTCAACCCCGACATTGATTTTTATACTATTTAACACAAAAATGCTTGGGACAATAGCAAACAACTTGCGTGAAAATGAGTAGAAAGAATATTAGAAAATTCGCATTATTTTTAATCTTGTAGACCATAATTTCCAAATTAAAATATATTTTTTTAAGAGCTCAGAAAAACCACTGGATTCACCGTACTCGAATTAGATTAACATTTTGGGAGCCCGCTCCCAAGGTTTCTACCCTAGCGCAATGTCATTATTTTATCCAGGATCCGACGATTCATAACATTTGTTAAAAAAATGTCAATGCCTTAAGGCCCTATCTAGTGCCTAAGGGATAAAATCGAGGGGGGAAATGTAGAATTGATTATATGGGAATATGTCTTAAATTTACAAAATTCGAACTTCATTGTACTAAGAACTTTCTGCAAACTTTAGAAATCATACCAAAATATTGCTTTGAAGTTCCTTTATTTTTAAGACTACTTTTCCTTTTCAAGTCCTTGGTTTTTTATATAACTGAAAATTGTTAACTAAAATCTATTTAAACCACGATAAATTGTCATTTTCTGATTTTGTGCCATATAGATTTTTGAATAAATAAAACAATAAAACATAAATTTGCGTATCCACTTATTGCACATTTTTAATGTATGATTACTTATTTAGGAATGTCTTTCAGGCATATTTTGTTAAAATTTATACACTTATTATAGTAAAATAAATGCTGGTAAACTTTATATAAGCATTTTAAGACGTACATTTAGACACACTGTGTCTATTATTTTTAAACAAAATGTGTCTAAATAGTTGGATTTTAAGCATTGTGTCTATTTTTGCGCAATTTAAAGTACACTCTAATAAATTCTTGTTTAAATTTACCCTATTTATAGTAGGTAACTTTTTACCTACTATAATGTCTGTAAAATTACTCTATGTGTGTGAATCTAAAATTATACACACATTGTGTGTAATATTAATACACACAATGTGTGTAAACTTAAGCATAAAATGCCTGATGGTGCATAGTTAAATGCTTGAAATTACAAGTAAAATGCGCATGTTTACGCATCAACCGTTTGTAATTTATCTAAAAATTTTGCTTTTAAATCAAAGGACTTTAAAAGAATGCACTTACAATATTTTTATTATAAAAAAATTATCAAAATCATTATTACTATCACAATTTAACATTATTAATATTAAGAGCCCTCTGGTATCCATCAATCCAATAAAAGAGAATATTCCATTAAAAGATATCTTCTTAAAATAGTGAAACTTATATCAATCAAACGTATTGGCTGGCAACTTGATAAATGGAAATACATAATTAAAACAACTTAGGAGGCAACTTTTAAAAAGGAAGGTCTCTCGTTCAATTTGAGCCCATTCAGCTCCAGCCATAGTTATTGCATTAATTTTGTTACGAATATTTATGCTCCATTAACAAATTTTTGAGCTTTGCAAAAGACTTACTTAGAGTGAAGCATCTTTCCATGGACGCTCAGATTATAATAAAACTTGGTTATATATTTGGTAGAGCACAAAAAATTAATACAAACATATTTTTTAGTTGCTCAACGAAAAAAATACATGTCCCATATATTTCTCTCCCCCTACTACATATCCAAAAATGTATCAAGATCTGAGATTCCGCTTAAAATAACCTTGCTTGTAAGTCATTTCCAGGGAAGCTAATTTACAATAATATTCTTTCAGATAACAATTAATTATGCCGGATGAGCAGAACTTGAACGATATTGGTGTTATAAGAGAAAATAAACGTAGGTGCTTTTAAACCTAAGACACC
Organism: Leucophora obtusa; assembly: GCA_949987735.1. Taxonomy (NCBI): domain Eukaryota; kingdom Metazoa; phylum Arthropoda; class Insecta; order Diptera; family Anthomyiidae; genus Leucophora; species Leucophora obtusa. The sequence continues at coordinate 123,879,154 of OX465295.1, read as the reverse complement.
GAAGTTAATTTTTCTTGATTTTTGTAACAAAAAAAGTTGTTAAAAAGATTGGTAGAATAAGGTAATTCAATAATGTATTTATTATATGATTATATCCTGATTTCACTAATGTAGAAAATTTTGGTGTCCCGGAATCAAATTAATTAAACTTGAAGGAATTTGGTCTTCTGATTTCTGTTTTCCAAATTTTTCCAACGAGTAAAGCAAATGGCGATTGAAACATAAAAAATCAATATTTTGAAACTTCTTGGAAGTCTATTGCAAGTTTAGCGAATCAAATTTGGTTAAATTTTAGGCTATTTAGGCCCGACAGTTAAATTCAAATTTTATATGGGAAATAACAGCAAATGTGTCAGTTAAAGTCCCAGTTAGTGCGAAAGTACGTCTTTAGACTAGAAAATTTCAATAATCCCAATGGGTTTCTACTCATTTTTTCAAGCGACAGTGCAAAAAAGCTCATAACCGACAAGTATGAATTAATCTGAACAAATGTATATTATTTTTACGCAGAGAAGATTAAAAGAACCTGTGGGGACTTTTACTTGTTATTAAATTTTGTTCTTAAATAATTTCGGAAATCATGTTTTCATTTATTTTAATTTATTGTTTTCTAGAAAATAAGACATTCATTATTTTTTCTGTAGTGAAACAGACGTTTAATTTGAATTAAATAATTTTATAAAAAACTTAAACTTTGTGTCTTTCTTCATTGGTGACCCCGACGATTTATATTTGTGCTACAATGTCAGAAGACGAGCAATTTCATTCTCCTCCAACATCACCACCATTAGGTATTTCACGTGTGGGTATAAAAGTGCCGCCGTTTTGGAAGACTAACCCAAAGCTATGGTTCAGTCAGATGGAAAGCCAATTTTATAATGCAGGTATTTCTCAAGACGCCACGAAATACTACACCTTGGTTGGGTCAGTAGAAAGTGATGTCCTTAACGCTGTAAGTCATGTAATTGAAAATCCTCCTGAAAAAGACATGTATGCTACTCTGAAGTCTGCTTTACTTGCTGAGTTTCAAGATTCCGAAGAAAAGAGACTCCAAAGGTTGCTAGAAAATGTTCATATGGGTGACAAACGTCCTTCTGCAATGCTACGTGAAATGCGGCAATTATCAGCAGGTAAAATGTCTGATGACATGCTCAAATCTTTATGGTTCCAACGACTTCCATCAACGATAAGAGCGGTTTTGTCCGTGAGTTCAGATAGTCTGGACAAACTTGCAGTTATGGCAGATAAAATTAATGATCAATTGGATACTTCCTCTCTGTGCCAAGTAAGTGCAGCGGATCCGAATTCACGTTTCGAACAATTGGAAAATCAAATTAGTGAGGTCCTAAAACGAATCGAAATAATCTCTGCATCACAACAACAATATCGTGGAAGAAACAATAGCCGTGGTAGAGCTAGAAGCAATAGCAGAACTCGTGATACATCCAGACATTTATGTTGGTGTCATTTCACGTTTGGTGCGAATGCTACTAAATGTCGTCCTCCATGCTCCTATCAATCGGAAAACCAGTAACTCCCTCGTCTAAGGTGACGGGCGCGGGAGATTTGATGATATGTCGCCTCTTTATACGAGACAACAATTCAAATCGTCAATTTTTAGTGGACACGGGTGCTGGCGTTTCAGTAATTCCTGCCACAAGTCAACACAAACGAACAAAACCGCAACCATTGGAGCTTCAAGCTGCAAACAATTCAACAATTCACACGTACGGAGAAAAAATTTTACGCTTAAGTCTTGGCTTGCGAAGAGATTATATTTGGCCGTTTATAATTGCGGATGTTCCACAAGCAATTATTGGTTTCGATTTCCTAGAACAGTTTGATCTCTTGGTTGACGTAAAAAGGCGTTGCCTGATCGATAAGAAAACTAACTTCAGTACAGTTGGTTCTATATCGTTCGATGACGACGGATTTACAGTAAAGTGTAGTGTTATTTCACAAAATTCTCCTTTTCATTCTTTATTGTCAGAGTTTAAGGACATCACAAAGCCATCAAACAAGCTTCTACCCATAAAACATTCAGTAACCCATCATATAACAACTAAAGGCCCACCAATTCACTGCAAACCTCGAAGACTTCCGCCTGAAAAACTCATGATCGTAAAAAGGGAGTTCGAATATATGATGGAACTAGGTATATGCCGTCCTTCTAAGAGCAGCTGGTCTAGTCCTCTGCATTCAGTGCCAAAATCAAATAATGAATGGAGACCTTGCGGGGATTACCGATCTTTGAACAAGGTAACTGTCCCAGACAGATATCCAGTTCCCCATATACATGACTTCGCAAGCAATTTACACGGTAAGAAAATTTTTTCAAAAATGGATATGGTCAAAGGTTATTTTCAAATTCCTGTTGAGGAAGCTGATATTCCAAAAACGGCAATTATCACTCCTGTAGGCCTTTTTGAGTTCACTCGAATGACGTTCGGTTTGTGTAACGCCGCGCAGACATTCCAGCGATTCATGAATGAGGTACTTAAAGCCCTGGATTTCTGCTATGTGTACATTGACGACATTCTTATTGCGTCAAAGGATCTGAAAGAACATGAAACTCACCTCCGCCAATTATTTGACAGATTGCGATCTTTTGGCCTCACTATTAATGTTGGCAAATGCGAATTTGGTAAGTCCGAACTTTGTTTTCTGGGATATTTAGTTACAGCAAATGGATTATCGCCTAATCCAGATCGGGTGGAGGCAATAAAAAATTACAAACTTCCCGAAACAATTCATGAGTTGAGCCAGTTTCTTGGTCTAATTAATTTTTACCGAAGATTCATCCCAAAAACTGCTGAAGCACAAGCAGTTCTTCACAATCTTAAAAAAGGCCAAAAGAAGAAAGACAAACGTAAAATTAACTGGACCTCTGAACTCAGAAATGCTTTTGAAGCTTGTAAAAGTCAACTTTCCAATGCCTGTTTACTAACGTATCCAGTCGAAGGATCAGCCCTTTCGCTTTGGGTCGACGCTTTCGACTTTGGTATGGGGGCTGTACTGCAACAATTTGTTAACGGTCAGTGGGTACCTCTAGGCTTTTATTCTAGGAAGTTTTCTGAATCTCAACAACGTTATAGTACTTATGACCGCGAATTACAAGCGGCATATTCTGGCTTAAAGCATTTTCAGTATTTCTTAGAAGGTCAACAATTTACAATTTACACTGACCATAAACCCATTACATTTGCATTTTCGCAACGACCGGAAAAGGCGTCACCACGACAATTACGCCAACTGGATTATATTGGTCAACATACTACTGATATACGATATGTTAAGGGTCAGGAAAATGTAACCGCAGATGTCTTATCTAGAATTGATGCCATTAACATGCCTTCAGCACTTAATTACGAAGAATTAGCGAAAGATCAAGAATCAGATGAAGAATTGAGTTCGCTTTTATCTGCTACCGACCACAGTTTAGTTTTAAAGAAACTTAAAATACCTGGTTCAAAATTGGAATTGTATTGTGATTGTTCAACGAAAATTTTACGACCATTTATTACAACCAAATTTCGAAGAGATGTTTTTAATATTGTACACAACTTATCACATCCAGGTTCCCGATCCTCCATCAAACTCATAAGCGAACGTTTTGTGTGGCCGTCTATGAAGTCGGACATATCATCTTGGGCGAAGAATTGTATAACTTGTCAAAAGTCCAAGATCAGTAGACATACAAAGACTGAAGTTAGCAGTTTCCTGTCCCTGAAGGTCGTTTCCAAGTAATCAGCATTGATCTTGTTGGACCTTTACCTTCATCAAGAGGCTACCGATATTGTTTAACATGTATTGAAGATATAACAGCTGAAACGGTAGCTAACGCATTTCTGCATGGATGGTGTTTGTCCGTTGACTGTATTAATTTATACCACAAAAACGAAACTGATAGAACGATTGCACAGGGGCATGACGAAATGAAACAAAACTTGTTTTCGATCGAACGTTATAAACACAATGACCTAAACTTTATTAGAGATTTTGAGTTTTATACCCTAAAAGAGTTCTAAAACTGTAACTATGTGAATTGATAGACACAAAATACAAAAAATATTGGAAAATAAAGTACAGTGGTGAACAAATTATCTTGACATATTAAAACATTTAAACAATTTAATTTAATTATTCTTTTTATAGGCAACTTAACTGAATTTTAAGAGAAAGTTGTACTAAAATACAAATTGACCACATTTAGGTCCCAACATTCCGGCGGCGTTGAAAGAATCAGCTTTCAAGGGTTAAGAAGAATAGCTAGTTTATGAACTGGTCTTCGAAATAAGCCCTTTACAATTCTAACATCAGCCACTCTGACTTTCCCATCTCTGCCAGGATAGGTATCCACAATACGACCAAGGACCCACTTTAAAGGAGACACGTTATCTTCATGAATAATTACAAGAGTGTTTTGCTTTATATTTAGCTCTGATGATGACCATCGACTTTTTTGTATCATATCGTTTAAATAATCTGTAGACCATTTTTTCCAAAACTGTTGCTTGGCTGCAGTGATACGTTTCCATCTCTGTAAATGACTAATTTCGTTACACTCAACGGTTGCTTCTGGTAATGAGTTCAATGGCCCGCCAATTAAGAAGTGACCAGGCGTTAATGCTTCAAAATCGTTTGGATCACATGATTGAGATGACATTGGGCGAGAATTCATGATAGCTTCTATTTCAATAAGAGTAGTAGACAGTTCTTCATAATTCATTTTAGCATTAGCTAGAGTACGGTAGAGATAACCTTTGGCCGATTTAACTGCAGCCTCCCAAATGCCTCCAAAATGTGGTGCTCTGGGGGGAATAAAATTAAATTTAATAAAGTTTTTACTACAAAAATCATTAATATTATTTTGAAAAGACTTAGAGTGAAACAATTTTTTAAGATCATTGAGTTGTGCATTAGCCCCAATGAAATTTGTGGCGTTGTCACAAAAAATGTTTGATGGCAAACCACGTCGACCAATTAATCGCTTCAATGCTGCTAAGAAAGCGTCAGATGAGAGGTCAGATACGGCCTCAATGTGTACTGCTTTGGTTACAAAGCAAATGAAAATTGCAACATAACATTTATAGGGCTGTTTTCCTCTTATCTTCAAATAGGTATATATGGGCCCACAAAAATCTACACCACACCTCTCAAATGGCCTAGCAGGGGTTACACGTTCAGCCGGCAATTCTCCCATACCTTGCTGCACAAGTTTTGGTTTGTAGCGTATGCAGCTGACACAGGAACGAACTATTTTTCTAGCAACATCTTTAGCACCTATTACCCAAAAGTTTTGCCTAATAAAAGCTAAAATAGCCTTTGGTCCAGCATGCAAATTTTTAATATAAAGTTCAATTACTAGAGTTTTAACAAAATGGCAATCTTTTGGCAGCAAAAATGGATGTTTACGATTTTCGGGAATATCTGCGTTCTGCAACCGACCTCCAACTCGAATTAGTGGAAAACCGTTTACATTTTGTATAAACAGACTTAATGTTTTAAGAGAGTTTTTTAGTTGTTGACCTTTGCTTAAAATCTTAAACTCTTCTGAAAAATGATGTTGTTGAATTGTCCTCACCGCACAGTGTAAAGCACGTTGAAGTTCTTTTGTTGTTATTTGAATACTTTTGTTTTTATTATAAAATCTGAATAAAAAGCATATTACACGAAGAATTTTGTTGTATGAGCTTGTACGATTTATAAAATGTAGCACTGAATTTTCAATTGTATAGCAGTTCAATATTGTTTTTCGGATAGCTGAATCGACATCTTTATCATGTGCTGGTAAATGAGTTCTTGGCCAACTTTCTGAATTTTGTTTTAAAAAAGCAGGGCCGGAATACCATATTGATGAAGATAGCTCGGATACTGGACATCCCCGTGAAAGAATATCTGCTGGGTTATCTGCAGTTGGCACATGACGCCATGAGCATTTTGAAGTTTCTTCTTGAATCTCGGATATTCGATTTCCAACAAAGGTCACGTGTGTAGAAGAATGTTTGTTTAACCATTGTAAAACGACAGTTGAATCTGACCACAAAAAGGTTTCAGGTTGAAAATTTTCAAAAACTGGTGATAGCTTTGCGTATAGCTTCGAAAGTAAATGAGCGCCACACAACTCTAATTGTGGCATAGTCTTCTTTTTTGTAGGTGCAACGCGACATTTAGATGCTATAAGGTGAACAAAAATTTCACCTTTTTCGTTTGTTGAACGTGCGTATAAACAGCATCCATATGCTCGTATTGATGCGTCACAAAATCCATGCAACTGTAGCGAAACTAAATTCGGTTGCAAAACATATCGCGGTACCTTCAGTTTATGTAAATTATTTAAGTCTTCTATGAAGTTTGAAAATGATGTTTTGGTTTTTTCAGATACTTCGGAATCCCAATCAACTTTCGTTATCCACAAATCTTGCAACAAAACTCTGGGTTGAATAACGATTGGATAAACCAAACCCATTGGATCGAAAATTGATGAAACCAACGACAAAATGGCTCGTTTTGTAACAACAGCATATTGCTTTTTAGGTTGAAAACTAAAGAGAAAATGATCAGTGGTTGGATTCCAAGTAATGCCAAGCGCACTGGTGATAGATTCCTCATTGATATTCATATTTTTAGCTTGATTATCTTCTAGCTGTAATAAAGGGTTGTTAGATTTAAATTTCGTTAGTTCAAACCCACCTTGTTTTAACAATGAAGTTGATTCTTCTTTAATTTGTAAAAGAGTATCTAAATCGTCAGCACCGGTTAACATATCATCAACGTAAAATTGTGTTTTTATTATGTTTGAACCCATTTGGTAGCTGTTTTGAAATCGGTCAGCAAGAAAATGTAAGCTTCGAATTGCCAAATATGGTGATGCAGACATTCCATACGTTACAGTGTTTAGTTGGTACGTGGAAATTGGCTGACGTTCACTCTCTCTCCATAAGATTTGCTGTAATGGTCGATGAAGCGGATTTAGTTGTACCATTCGATACATTTTTGCAATGTCTGCGGTTAATGCATATTTCCATAGTCGAAAACGAATGAGCAATAAAAACAATTCATCTTGAATTGTAGAGCCAGTACACAAAATGTCATTTAACGATTTCATTGAAGATGTTTTCGCCGATGCATCGAACACTACACGTAATTTTGTGGTTTCGCTATTTGGCTTAAGTACGTATTGATGTGGTAAGTAAAAATGAGGTTTATCGAAATCAGGTTCTACTCGAGTCATATGGCCTAAATTTTCGTATTCCTTCATAAATTGTATATATTGTTGCTTTATATTACGATCACGATTTAAACGTTTTTCTAATGATTGAAATCTCTTCAAAGCTAGATTGTAAGAAGAGCCTAGTTGAGAAGGGTCATATTTAAATGGCAGCATGACTTGAATTCTTCCATTGGCTAAAACTTCGACGTTTTTAACAAAATGAGATTCACAAGCTTGATACTCTTCAGTTAGATTTGTTGGTGATGATATTTTTTCTAAAGACCACAAAAGTTCTAGCTGTTTATTTAAATGATCATCATTACTACAGTTATTTGAAGTTGTTGTATATGATTTTAATTGATTAGTATTTTTTGTTTTATAACTCCCTGACACTACGTAGCCAAAGCAAGTTTCTTGTAGAATCGGTAAATTTGGTCCAAGTTTTATCTTTTGGGTACCAAGTATTTGAAAAAAGGATTCGGCTCCTATTAACATGTCAATTGGTTGGGATTCATTGAACCGTTCGTCGGCCAGATTTATATTCGAAGGCAAATTCCAATTTCGTATATCCAACGTCATATCTGGTAAAAGCCCAGAAACACGATTTGTTATGTATAAATGTAAGGGATATTCATTATTATTTAAACGAGAACGAATGGTTGTATTCGCTTCAAATTTTATGTTTGTTGATGTAGAACCCACACCCAATATATTCATTGAAGTTTTCCATCTTCTCAAATTTAGTAGTCTTGCCAAGTTGTCAGTAATAAGATTAACTTGCGAACAAGAATCGAGAAGAGCACGGCATAATTTGAACTCACCAAGATTATCAGCAACGAGAATTACGGCAGTGGCCAAAATGACTCCATCTGATGACTGCTCCATATGAACATTTACAACTGAATATGACGATGATGGTACAAATGACGAAGAAGATGTTGTTAATGATGAAGAAGATGGTGCATTAGATATGTGATGAATGATTAATTTGTTGTTGTGTTGTACGGTGAAGCATCGTATGGTGGGATTTATGGCAATCTTTACATTTGTTTTTAGATGAGCATTTAGAGACGACATGGCCCTCTGACAAACAATTTATACACAAACCCAATTTCTTTACTGTATCAAAACGTACTTCGCTAGACATTGCCTAAAATTTCGAACAACCACTAAGCCAACGATCATTTACAAAGAGAACATGATTTTTGTTGAGTATAAAAAGACGTACGATAATTTTGAGGGCGTTGTGTGTGACGTTTTGGTTAATGATTGTTTGCACCATAATAAGTTGGATGTCCTTCAGACGATTCTAGAAACTGACAACGCCGCTCTAAATTCTTACAAAATTCTTCCCATGAAGGGAGCTTTGAGAAGTCTAAATTCTCCTTCCATTTATTTTGTGTATCAAGATCAGCCTTTTGGCTTATCAAATGAATAATCGTAGCACTACAAATATCTTCAGCAGTTCCCAATGATTTGAGTGAACCATAAATGGCTGATGCTTTATCCACCAGACTACGTAGCTGTACTCAAGAAGGTTTGTTTACACTGGGCAGATCATAAAGATTTTGTATGTGTTCCATAAAAATTAACGTGTTGTTGTCATAACGATCTTCCAGCAGTTTTAACGCTTTTTCATAATTATCGGCTGTTACTTGAAATGCACAAACCGTATCTAGTGCTGGGCCAGACAGGCAGTGTAGGAGATGATTAAATTTTTCACTGTTGGAAAGCGTTGTGTCATTTTCAACAAATTGTTTAAATGATGAAATGAAGTTTTTGTACATTGAATACTTTCCATCAAATGTTGGTAAATCAAGTTTTGGTAACTTACTATGAGGTACAGCAAATGAAGTTTCAAAACCTTGCCTTTTGTAATTATCCCCTAATAACTCGATAATTTTCGCTTTTGTTTTGATACACAAATTCTCAATTTCTGCCCTTGCAGTATCTTCAGCACTAATTTCTTCAATGTTTGTTTGTATTGTCAACAGTTGTTTAAAATAATTTTCGACTAAAGACAAATGACATTCCAATTCAGCAAATGACATTGAAGAAGAAATTAATTTTTTAATTCTTGATACATTTGCTTTTGTTCTTTGACGTTGTTTTTTAAGAGCTTCCAAGTCAGACATAATAAGAGAATTATGTATGTGTGTTATCGTTCTTTTTGTAGAGTTTTAATAAGTTTTAGTAAACAATTAAGAGCACGTTTGTTGAAGTTAGCAGAGTTACAGGATGGCCACAACCAAAGAGATTGAAATGATGACGTATGTATGTTAAACGATTTAATAAGATAATTTTGACTAATGACGTAGAATTTAATTTTGTATAAAAAGAACAATAAAAAAAACAAAAAAAAAAAAACACCGTTAGCCACACACTTTAAAATGCGATTTTTACTTATTTTTTGTTCTTGTTTTTCAATCAAATATGTACAAGTGTTTTTTAATACAAATTTACCACAAACTGTTTCTATTTTTTTTTTTATATATATTTTAAGTTTTATTTTATTTTTCAGATATATAAATTTAATATTGTTAATTGCTCCCCGCAAGGGATGCCAATAATGTTTGTCCGTTGACTGTATTAATTTATACCACAAAAACGAAACTGATAGAACGATTGCACAGGGGCAAGACGAAATGAAACAAAACTTGTTTTCGATCGAACGTTATAAACGCAATGACCTAAACTTTATTAGAGATTTTGAGTTTTATACCTTAAAAGGGTTCTAAAACTGTAACTATGTAAAATGATAGACACAAAATACAAAAAATATTGGAAAATAAAGTACAGTGGTGAACAAATTATCTTGACATATTAAAACATTTAAACAATTTAATTTAATTATTCTTTTTATAGGCAACTTAACTGAATTTTAAGAAAAAGTTGTACTAAAATACAAATTGACCACATTTAGGTCCCAACAGATGGGTATCAAGGTTTGGTGTTCCAAATCAAATTATAACAGACCAAGGCAGACAGTTTGAGTCATCTTTATTTCAGGAATTTGCAAAGGCAATGGGATCAAAAGTGACTCATACAACTTCTTATCACCCACAGGCTAATGGTCAGAGTGAAAGATGGCATCGGGTTATGAAAAATGCTATTAAATGCCACACAGACTCAAAATGGGTAGATGCTTTGCCACTAGTTCTGATTGGGTTACGATGTTCTGTCAACCCAGATGTGGGATATTCTCCTGCAGAGTTAACTTATGGCACTACTTTACAAATTCCTGGTCAATTTGTTATCGAAAAATCATACCATACACATAACGAATGGGTTTCGAATTTTTGTGAACATATGCAAAATATTCAAGCAACTGAAGTTAAGCGACATGGAAGAAAACCAATCTTTATTCCTCAAGATCTTGCAACTTGCACACATGTATTTCTAAGAAATGATGCAGTACTAAAACCGTTACAACAACCCTACAATGGCCCGTATCTGGTAATTCGTCGTACTAATAAAACATTTACCATTAAAATAAATAATTCAGAAAAGGTTGTGTCAGCAGATCGCGTTAAACCAGCAAAAATTTTGCAAAATCCTCAAAAGGTCGATCTTTCAGCTAAAGCCAAAAGCAATCAAAACAAGAAATCACGACCTTCCAAAAAAGTTCGTTTCTCCCTGAGTTGAAACTGGAGGGGGGTATTGTGGGGACTTTTACTTGTTATTAAATTTTGTTTTTAAATAATTTCGGAAATCATGTTTTCATTTATTTTAATTTATTGTTTTCTAGAAAATAAGACATTCATTATTTTTTCTGTAGTGAAACAGACGTTTAATTTGAATTAAATAATTTTATAAAAAACTTAAACTTTGTGTCTTTCTTCAAACCTATATTTAGCCCAACCTGGTTTTGCTCAATTCAGAGTAAATTATCGGAGACTTGCAAAAGAGCCAATATAGAGGATTTTCTATTTTTCAATCACCATTTGATCCAGAATTGTATATCAGGATGCCTTTCGTGTTCGACTATTTTTTTATTGGCTGGATTTTTGTGTTCAGCAGTGTTGTAAGAATTGAAGGTTTCTTACTATCTTATACTCACAGTTTTTGGAACCAGAATTGAGTAATGCAATTTATATTGCACAGTTGCAAACATCTCATTGGTGCTGAAAAATCCACTTTAATGAACATCGTGAAAACTTGAACCATTATGACTTTGGACGTGATTGCATTTGAGTTTAATATGGAAGCAAAAAAATTGTTATATTCTTAAACAAAGACCTAAATTTGAGATTCAACATTAAAGTTTCAGTATTAAAATTAAATACAAAACAATTATAGTTACATATTAACGTTTCAATAGATTTTGTATGTTTAGCTGCTATATAATTGGTGCTTCTCCACGCATTACTCCCGGTAATTTGTTATGTAATCAAATCCCTTCAACTAATTCCCGACAAGAAGCTGACATTGATAAAAAGCGTATTTGAGAATAAACTATATTGGATCTACCAAGTGTTGGTCTTGCGTCACATGCATTTGCATACATTAACAAATTTTATAAATACTAAAAAAATCTATAAAACCAATCTTTTTTTTGTTAATACTAACGTCATATACAAACCCTTTAATATACCGATTGCGTCCGAAATTAACTATTAAAAATATATTTTTATCGCGTTTTTATATTTTTGGTTCTTTAATTTTTGTATGAAATATATTTTTGTTTGGATTATATTATTCACAAATATTTAAATGACAAATTCAGGTTTACTTTACATATTTGTACATTTACACACATTGTGCTTAATATTTGTTTTTAAGCACAAATTAATAATTGTACACACAAAGTGTGTAATTATAAAAGAATAATGCTTATTAACGCATTTTATGACTAATTTTGTAGAATAAAGTGTGTGAAAAAGATTTATACACATTTGATGTCTAAATTTAGGCATTATGCGTTATATTACCTAAAAAATTACATGCTTAATAGTAGTCAATTTACAAGCAGTTTTTAGAGTGTAGGTATCAAGTTACCTCCTTTAAATAGAGCAAATTTCAACAAAAATTTATTAGAGTGCAGTAAATATGGCTAAGAAAATTAAAAGTAGTTGTGGTGCAGTGGGTAAGAGTATGAACTATTAACCTGAATGGCCGGGTTCAATACCAGAAAATTAAAAAAAAAGTTTTTTAATTTCAATAAAATTTTGTGGAACATAATAATATTTATGTGGAACATAATAAGCGTGTTCGTTTACCTACTACAAGTTACTACATTTACTACAGCTGGAAAAAATCAATACAAAAAGTAAACAAAACTTTCCAATTGTAGTAAAAGTAGTAAGAAATTCGAGTAAATGAACACATTGAATATTGAATTAGACAACCGAATATTGGCTTTCACGACGAAAAATATAATTTAATATAAAGATAGTTGTCGTAACCGCACGAATTCGATTGGCAACAAATTCGGTGGCCACAACTGAGACTGTTTTCTAGGTGCTGAATTGACTGGAGAACACATTATTTGAAGGAGGGGAAGATCTCTGGAATTTTTCTAAAATTGTCAATTATCACAATCTGGTTTAATATAATCACGCAAACTCATGCACAAAAATTTACTCACGCACGAGAATTTTTTTAACTCACGCTCACGCACGACTCACGTGAGTGCTATCATTTTAACTCACGATCACGCGTGGCACAAAAATTTCGTGTCACTCGCCCATCTCTAGTTTTTATTATATTATTTATTATAATTTAATAGAATTTGGAAAATGTTACAAAATTGATTATGTACACAGAAAATAAATTGGTTGGAATTCTATCGGAACTAACGACATTTTTTCTATAATTATATAATTTTAATTGTATTTACTTATAATTCATCATCAGAGAAGTTAAAATTAATTCTGAACCAAAACACAGTTACATTATCGAAAATATTGGGTTTTCTAATCTATATTGAAAAAACGCTTGCTAACTTGTACATTACCTTCAATATCCAACTAGGGATGTAGAACGGGACTGGTTTTTATAAAACCCGGGATTCGGGATTTTGAAAATTGAAGTCCCGGGATTTTTCGGAGTTTCGGGATTTCCTTGTTCCATTATATTTTTAATTTTAATAATAAATAGCTGAAATAAACCCTAAAAATTTAAATAATTCATTATAAATCTACTTATTTATTTCTTGTAGTATGAAAAAATAAACAAATTAAGCCGTATTCACAATGCTGGAGTACTTTTTTTAAAAATTAAATTCCGTTAAAATTTACCCAACTTACAGTAGGAAACTGTACTCCTACTATAAATTGGGTAAAATTACTCTATGCGTGTAATTGGAAAAACATATACGCACATTATGTTTAAGTTGGTACAGAAATGAGTAACTTTACATTGAAAGTGCGTAAAAATTTAATGAAATTTTGAAATTAGCGTGTTAATTTACTAAATTTGTACGTAGAAAATCACGTTTTAAGTGTAATTGTACGAATGAAGTGCTTAAAAATCCACAAAAATGCGTATATTTACCACAGATGTGTTTGAAGTTTAACCACATAAAACAATTTTTTTTTAATAAAACAACAAATTCATTTTTAGTAAGTATTTTATTAATCATGATTTATATACTACTAACACTAATATACAATAAATAAATAAAATTAATACAACATGTTAGTCATTTATACAGCATGATGGGTTAGGATGTTATACACAAAACAAACAATCGTATAAAAGTTCTTTGCTTTCGTTCATTGCTTTGCCATTGAAGGAACTTCAATAAAAAACAACAACTATAACATAAAGAAAAATAATAGCTTTGTTAAAATATGTGGTTTTCGTTAGTTATAATAAGAAATGGATAAGTAAAAATGTTTGAGTTTACTTCTCAAAATGATTTTCTTTGAAAGTTAACATATATCGAGACACTATATTCAATACTCTATATCTGCAATTTTGGCCAAAATGAGTTTTTGATGGCAAAATCATTGTTGATATTATATCCATCTATGATATCAATTTGGAAGCAAAATACCCATTCTTTGCCACTTTTTTGAACATTTTACATTTTCCCATATCTACAAACAAATTAATTTTCAAATACAGAAGTCTATATCTGCATATTAATTTAAATTATTTGAATTCTATAAGGTACACGCAGAAAAAAAGAGGGGGAATATTACCTAAGAGCTATGTAATTATACAACTACATAATTTTCAAGTTAGTTTTACAAAGTTATAGTAAAATATGCACATTTTTTTGTAAAATATATACAATCCTTGCAAAATATATACATGTGTAGTGGAAAATATCCGAAAAATTACATATATTTTGCTAGAAAATTGTAAAACTTACACTCTCAGAACAATTCCGTTGTGACAACCGAATTTTTTCCAACCGAATTGGCTCGGTTGCTGCAACCTCGTAATTCGGTTGCCTCAACCGAATTCAGTTGTGGCAACCGATAATTCGGTTGTTGCAACCGAATTGAAATCGAATTCGGTTGTCGCAACCGAATTGAAATCTAATTCGGTTGCCACAACTGAATTCGGTTGCTGCAACCGAATTACGAGGTTGCAGCAACCGAATCAATTCGGTTGGCAAAAAATTCCGTTGCCACAACGGAATTGTTCTGAGAGTGTACTTCGAACGTATGTAGTTGTATAATTACATAGCACTTAGATAAAGTTCCACCTGTTTTTTTCTGCGTGTATACATTAAAGTTTTTTGAGAATATCTTTTTTCTGAAATTTTTTTTTTGCAACTAACCACCAAACTTTATTTTAATATTCTGCACACGGATATAATGATGCAATTTTCCTTTATGCAAAATATTTTCGCGATTTCTTTTTTGCAAACTAAGAACCTAACTTTAGTGTGGAAATTGGTATTATATTCCCAAGATTAAATATTTAAAAAAACCACACTTAAAAAATTGCAAAATAATCGCGTAAAAGGTCTAAAAATTCTTTATGGTACAAAAAATTAATTAAAAAAATTAATCAGAGATTTACATTCTGCATACAAATATATTGATGCAAAAATTTTATGTTTTGCAAATTTTATTTTTCGCGATTTTTTATTTTTTGCAACTAACCACCAAACTGTGTTTTATGAAATGTGTACTATAGTCCGTAGATTATAAATTTAAAAAACCGCACTCGAAAATTGCAAAAATTGTATTAAAAATCTTAGTCAGCGATTTACATTCTGTAAAGAAATATATTAATGCAAAAAATTTCCTCTTTGTTATTTTTTTCATGATTTTTTTTTGCAATCCCTAGATTATAAATTTTAAGAAATCACACTTAAAAAATTGCTAAATAACGACAGAATGCGAAAAAGTGTAGAAAATGACTTAGAAAAGCTAATCAACTTGACATTCTGCAAAGGAATATATTGGTGTAAAATTATCCTTTTCGCAAAATTTTTTTTCGCATTTTTGTTTTTGCAAAATAACCACCAAATTTTAGGCAAGATATGAGTGTAAAGTCTTAGATTAAAATACACCGGGTTGAAAAAAATTTAAAATAATGCTGGATTGTGAACAAAAGGATTTATGCCGCAGAAAATGGATTAAGAAACTTAATTAGCGATTAACATTTTGCAAACGAATATAATAATGCAAACTTTTTCGTTTTGGGAACATTTTTTTCCCCCATTTTTTTTCCAAACTAACCATTAATTTTTGGAATAGATATGGATATAATAATTCTTGGATTATTAATTTCAATAAAACGAGACTTTTCCATCCCTGATTAACAATTCTGTGTTCGTTGATGTTAGGGAGCACATAATATTGTTTTCCACAAAAAGTATAGAGAGATTTACATGGTTATTTGTTCCTAATAATGCATATTTTTTATATTTATGAAAACTACATATCTGCTAGTATTATCATAAAATTATATAAAATTTTTATTACAGAACTCTATATCTGCATTAGCGACGTAAATAACGCTAATAATTTCAAAATGAGTATATATAGGAATAAGTTGCCATTTTTAAATAATATTCTAGAAGACAGATTGATTCAAAAAAATCTTATAAGCAAGAGAATTAGTTTTATTGCTCTCCTGAACAATTGTATTTTTGCAGATATAGAGTATTGAATCTATGGTATCGATATATACAAAAAACTAATGGCGTTTTCTTTTCTGGAAAAAAATGTTGCCTTGTTAAAAGGCAACATTTTAAAAATGTTGCCCTCACCCCATTAAAATGTTACATTTTTTCAATCAGAATAGAACACAATAAAATCACTGTTGCATTTTTTTAAACATATGTATGTGTATTGTATACTCGTATGCAATATTGTTTACGCAAACTATTACTAATTGTAGCCTAGTGGTTGTGATGCCTGCCTTTGACATGGGCTGGACGGGTTCAAATTCCAGACAAAGTAAAAAATAAATTTTTTTTTGTATTTTCTTTTTTCAATTAAATTTTTTTTTTTCATATTTACAGCAAATTGTATAATTTTTAATTTATTTTTAGCCTAAAAAATTGTTAAATACTAAATAACAGCAAAACTATAAAAATCTAATTAAAATTTTATAAAAACAAAAAAAAAAAACAAAAAAAAATATTTTGCTCCAACCGGGGTTTGAACCTGCGACCTACTGCATCAGAAGCCATGATAGTACCCCCTAGGCCACCAAGTTGTGAGTTAGCTGGCAAAAAACATTACAGTATATACACATGGCATTGACATAAAGAAAAAAACAGGGCAACACTCTACCCCGTAAATTTTTTGAGGGCGAAAAATGTTGCCTTTTTGCCCTTTATTTAGGCAACATTTTTAGAAAAGAACACCTAGCCCTCTTAGAATGTTACCCTTAATTTAGAAAAGAACACAAAAAAGGCAATTCAAAAGCAAAATGCAAAAAAAAGGCAACATTTTTTTCAGAAAAGAAAACGCCATAAAATCTACATTATAGCCTAGAAAGAACCCCATAAAGACAATATAATGATAGTGAATTTGGTGTCACTTGAAAATGCATTAATTGTCAACCATTCGTTCTAGGAAAGTTTTTTCATAAATTTTTTTCTCTATTTGTTGTAAAATGAATTGTAAATTCTATTTGGAAATTGTAATATTTGATCTTACACTGAACAAAAATAACACTCAAATTAATATAATTTTAGATAAATACAATGCAATTAATTTAAAAATCGCAGAAAAATTACTTAAAATTTTAATCTCTGTGTTATTATTCACTTTAATTAAATTCTGTTGAAATTTGCCCAACTTATAGTAGGAAACTGTACTCCTACTATAAATTGGGTAAATTTACTCTATGCGTGTAATTGGAAAATAAATACGCACATTATGTTTAAATTGGTACATATATGATGAGTTACTTTACGTTGAAAGTGCGTAAAAATAAATGAAATTTTGAAACTAGTGTGTTCATATACTAAATTTGTGCGTAGAAAAGCACGTTTTCCGTGTAATTGTACACCGACAATATATTTTCCATAACCGATTAACCCTTTCACGGCCAATGGTTGATATATGTCCCATTTTAATTTTTTGTTATATTTTCCACATATTCCAACCGATTTCTTTTAAACTGCCTTGAATTAATAGATGAGAGTTGTTGCTTTCAGATTATACCAAATAATTGGCCCCATGTTTCCTTAGCGCCTAATTAATTGACACCAACATCTGAAAATTAAGTTTATTTGTTCATCTTTTTTAGATGTCATTTATTCAGATGTTATTGGTTTTGCAGCACCAAAATTTTGGTATAGCATGGACCTGTGCTTCCTGTTTTCAGAAATACCAAACTATTGGGAAGAGGTTTGTTTTCTTGCCTACAGGGTGCAAATTCATCATGGGACATATGTGTCCCATTGGTCGTCAAAGGTAAACAAAGAAGAAGTTTTATAGTTTTATTTTTTTCATTAAATTAAACAAAAAAATAATAAAATTAAATGAACTATTTTAGCAGGTTTGAGGTTAAGAAGAAGAATAAACCTTCCTCAAAAGTTATAAACACATTAAATTTGCAAATCAGACTAGACCTAGTTTCTGCCTTTTTATGGATAGGCTTCATCAGTGATCTTCCACTAAATTGTATTATTGTTTATCTTTTTATTGTCAGATTGTCTCTATATGAATAACTAGCGGAGGCAGCCCGCTACGTTGTTAGCGTGCCTTAAAGTTTAGGGGGGGGGGGGAGCACAGCCGGCAATTTTTTTTAAATTCGCTTTTTATTTAAAGTACAGTTTTTATAATAAAAGCCTTCACCCAGCCACCACAAATAAATAATTCTGCACAACAATGGGTTTAAAATAAATAAATATTTGGTCACTTTTTCTCATGAAAGTGGATTGTTAGTAATGAATCCATAATAAATTGCAATATACGTGTGTATGTTAAGATAATTTGGTAAAGTGCGAACTTAGGTAGATAGACCCGTAAGTAGTTTTGTTCAATTGTGTTTTGAATGAAAATAAATAACGTAAAGCAGGGTTGGAAAGTTTTTTATAATATTAAAAATAGCGGGCAAAGCGTCGGTTTCTTCCACCTGTGCTTCGTTACATGAAGTTTAAATATCGGAATATATAAGTTCCATTCCTTTTCTAAGGTTTTTTCTCTTTTAGAAAATTTGTTTAACTTTTTGGAGAGTATGTGTCAATGCTACATAAGTTTCATATTCCGTGGATAGTGTTTGAACAGGTAATTCCCTCTTCCAATCCATTTGCATTGTCTATAATTTCAATTCCACTCGTTCAACGTTTATATCCATTTCATTCCACTTGTGTAGTGTTTCAATTCCACTCGTTTCCTATTTAGTTTCTTAATTTTAGTGTTTCATATACACTTGTTCTTTAAGTTTTAGGTTTCTAGCTAAAGACGCAGACGTTAAGGGGGGGGGGCAATTTTCCCCTTTTGAACCACCATTTTTACCACGTTCCTGTACAAAGTCCTAGAAATGCCTTGTCGATAAGTTAGCCCATACTCCAAGGAAAACATATTATATATTACAGGTTTCTAGCCGAAGGGTTCGGTTAGGCCATCAAGGGGGAGAATTATTCTTTTTTTATCCCTCCCGGTAGGAATTTCCAAAAATTCCGTCTTAGTCGACGTCTGCGTTGGAGGAGGAAACTACATACATAATTTTAGGTCTCTATATCCAGCAGTTTGGCCAGGCCGTCAAGGGGGAAGTTTTTTCCCTTTTTACCCCTCCCGGTATGAATTTCCAAAAATACCATCTTAGGGGATGTCAACGTTGGAGAAGGAACCCAAATACCGAATTTAAGCTCCCTTGTTCCAGGAGTTTGGCCAGGCCGTTAAGGGGGAGACTTTTCCTGTTTTTGACCCTACCTGTAGAAATTTCCAAAAATCTCATCTTAGCGGATGTCTACAATAGAGGAGGAACTTTAATACCAAATTTCAATTTCCTACCTCCAGCGGTTTGGGCAGGCCTTTAAGCGGCACTTTTCGCTTCATTAATCCCCATTTTTGCAATGTCCCTGTCCAAAAAGCACCTTCCCGGTAAGTGAGCCCATACTCCAAGTAACATATGTTTTACATTTCAGGTTTCTAACCAACTTTTACTATTTGTGCCCCTCTCGGTAGGAATTTCCGAAAATCCATCGACAGGGAATTTCAGCTTCCTAGTTCCAGCAGTTTGAGCAGGCTGTCAAGGGGGACACTTTTACTTTTTTTGTCCCTCCCGGTTGGAATTAGGCTGGAAGAGGAACCTAAGAACCGAATTTCAGCTTCCTAGTTTCAGCAGTTTGGACAGGTCGTTAAGGGGCAACTTTGCCTTTTTGAGCCCCCATTTTATAACGACCCTGTCCAAAATTCAAAAAAGTATCTTTCTAATAAGTTAGCCCTTACTCCAGGGACCCACATTTTAAGCTTCAGGTTTCTAGCCGAAGGGGTTTTTACAGGCCCCCAAGGTGAGGATTTTCTTCTTTTTGCCCCTCCCTTTAGGAATTTACAAAAATTCCATCTTCGCGGCTATCTGCGATGGATGAGGAACATTCATACCAAATTTCAACTGCATTGCCTAAGCGGTTTGGGCAGGCCGTTAGTGGGGACATTTTTCCCTTTCAACCACCATTTTTACTATGTTCCTGTTCCAAAACAGAAAAATTACGTTGCCGGTGAGTTAGTCCTACTCCAAGGAATACATATTTAAAATTTTAGGTTGGCCAAAAGGGATTGGGCAAGCCGTCAGGAGGAGACTTTTACCTTATTTCCCCTCCCGATAGGAATTTCAAAAATTCCGTCTAAGCGGACGCCTACACAGAAGGAGGAACTCACATACCGAGTTTCCTTTTGGGATATCCTGTAGGGAATTCCAAAAATACAAACTTAGTCGATGTCTACTACAGTGGAGGAACCTTTATACCAAATTTCAACTTCTTACCTCCAGTGGTTTGGGCAGGCACTTTTCCAATTTGTGAGACTGTTTATGGGGAGACTTTTCCCCTTTTTGCCCGTTCCGGTAGGAATTTCCAAAAATCCCGTCTTAGCGCACGTCTATGCCGAATATCAAGAAACCTTGTTTTAGTGGAGATATCCGTGGAGGGAGGAAAAAAAGTAGTTTTTTTGAAATTATATATTATTTTAAATGGTACTTTTTGGAAAAACGAAATTTTTTGGAAAAAGTTACTTTGTTTTTACAAAGTACTTTATTTGTACTTTTTTTGGAAAAGGTATTTTTTTTAAAAGGGTGTTTTTTTGGAAAAATTTATGTTTTTTGGAAAAAGGTACTTTTTTTGGAAAAGGTACTTGTTTTGGAAGAGGAACTTTTTTTTAGAAAAAGGTACTTTTTTTTGGGAAAAGGTACTTTTTTTTGGAAAAGGTACTTTTTTTGAAAAAGGTATTTTCTTGAAAAAATTTATGTTTTTTGGGAAAAGGAACATTTTTTTAGAAAAAGGTACTTTTTTTGGGAAAAGGTACTTTTTTTTGGAAAAGGTATTTTTTTTGAAAAAGGTATTTTTTGGAAAAAGGTACTTTTTTTGGAAAAAAGGACTTTTTTGGAAAAAGGTACTTTTTTAGGGAAAAGGTACTTTTTTGGAAAAAGGTACTTTTTTTGGAAAAAAGTACTTTTTTTGAAAAAAGGTACTTTTTTTGGTACTTTTTTGGAAATATGTACTTTTTTTGGAAAAAGGTACTTTTTTTTGGAAAAGGATACTTTTTTTGGAAAAAGGAATTTTTTTTGGAAAAAGGTACTTTTTTTGGAAAAAGGTACTTTTTTGGAAAAAGGTACTTTTTTTGGAAAAAGGTACTTTTTTTGGAAAAAGGTAATTTTTTCGGAAAAAGGTACTTTTTTTGGAAAAAGGTACTTTTTTTGGAAAAAGGTACTTTTTTTGGAAAAAGGTACTTTTTTTGGAAAAAGTTACTTTTTTGGGAAAAAGGTACTTTTTTTGGGAAAAGGTAATTTTTTTGGGAAAAGGTACTTTTTTTGGAAACAGGTACTTTTTTTGTCCCCTTTTTGCCCGTCCCGATAAGAATTTCCAAAAATGCCGTCTCAACGGACGTCTACACCGGTCGAGGAACCTACATACCAAATTTCAACTTCATAGCTCCAGCAGTTTGAGCAGGCCGTCAAGGGGGAGACTTTTTCCCCTTTTTGCCCGTCCCTGTAAAAATTTCCAAAACTCCCGTCTTGGTGGATGTCTACGATAGTGGAGGAACCTTTATACCAAATTTTAACTTCCTACCTCCAGCGGTTTGGGCAGGCCGTCAAGGGGGGCCTTTTTCCCCTTTTTAACCCCCATTTTTACAATGTCCCTGTCCAAAATTCCAGAAAGTACTTTCCAGAAAAGTTAGCCCATACTCCAAGGAACACATATCTTAAATTTCAGCTTTCTAGCCAAAGGGGTTTTGGCAGGCCGCCAAGGGGGAGACTTTTCCCCTTTTTGCCCGTTCCGGTAGGAATTTCCAAAAATCCCGTCTTAGCGGACGTCTACGCCAAAAGAGGAACCTACATACCAAATTTCAACTTCCTAGCTTCAGCGGTTTGGGCTGGGCGATGTTGAGTCCGTCAGTCAGTCAGTCAGTCACGTTATTCTTTTATATATAGTTTCAGAAGTGATCAAACAGACATATACAAACATTCTACTTCAGATTTTCTCTGTTTGTCTTCTTATTTCCTACGTGTCACCTTTTCACAAATATTGCCACATTGACGTATGGTTTGTACGTACAAGTGCAGGCAATTTGTGTATATTGGAGACGGACAGCCAACAGGGCATTTTTATTTTTCATAGTAAAGTGTTGTTTTTTCAAACGCATCGTATAGACCAAATACAATTCATTCAACTAAACATAAAAAAGAAAAAGATATTTGTTTTAAGTATAAATATCGTCGGCTTAAATGCAGAAGGGCGTAACAACAATAAAATTAAAAATCGAGTTTTTGATTGATTATGATGCACTAGACTAAATACATATCCCTACAAAAATTTTAATTTATATACAGAAATAAATCTACACCCAGAAAACAGTCTCAGTTGTGGCCACCGAATTTGTTGCCAATCGAATTCGTGCGGTTACGACAACTATCTTTATATTAAATTTCATTTTTCGTCGCGAGAGCCGATATTCGGTTGTCTAATTCAATATTATATTCCACATAAATATTATTATGTTCCACAAAATTTTATTGAAATTAAAAATTTTTTTTTTCAATTCTCTGGTACTGAACCCGGTCCTTCTGATTAATAATCCACACTCTTACTAGGGATGCCAATCGGGATTGGTATTTGAAAATCCCGGGATTCGGGATTTTGTATGATCGGGATCCCGGGATTTTCGGGACTACGGGATTTTTCGATATACCGGGATTTCGGGATTTAAATTTCCTTTATTTGTAAAAATTTTTATGTTATGTGTATACTTACGGGTTAAGGGGATTTAAAAAATGTCTAAGCTCTTATGAACAACTCGTATATGGCGGGAAATTGTACATATCCAAATAAAAAGATGGAGGTTTTTTCTTTTTAACGTTATAAGTGGGGGTTTATTTAACTTTAGTTTTTAAACATTAGGGTTTTTGCACAATTCATAAGATTATATTTCTTGGGTAAATATTTATAAATTAACGTATAATTAATTTAACGAAATTACAATTTTATTGTCTTCAAATAAGTTTTAGTTTAAGTTTTAATAATTTTTAACTTGAGATTTAAGTTTTAATTGTGGGTTTGAGTTTTACTTTCCCCTTTAGATTTAAGGTTTTAATTTTATATTTAAGGGTTTTCTTTTTCTTTCAAATTTAAACAGATTGGGTTAAGTATTGGCAGCCTCACTGTTTCACTTTCAACTTGCAGAGTTCTTCGATAATGATCACACAGCGATGCTGTTCGTTCGACCGATTGAATATTTTTGCTTTAAATTGGCTGCATGTTTTTTGACATGCAAATGTCATTAGGGGGAAGGGTTGATGTTGGCCTCCTTGGTACCATGGTATGGTACCTTTTGTTCGCCAAGTGAACATTATGTAACTAATTTTTTTATAGAATAAAGCGTTTTATAATTATTTAATAGTTGTTAATCAATAATGTGGTACATTTTATGAATATTGAAACATCTCAGTCAGAAATTGACAGTGGTACAAAAAATCAAGTACCTGGTAACCGCGATGTTAAAAATAAATGACTGGCAAAAGACTCATTTGGGACGCTTTGCCAGCGTTTGCAAAAATCGTTTTGCCAGTATTGGTTTTACAAAACATCACGGAAGGGCCAAAAAAAGATACATATGAACTTTTTTTAAATTTTATTTTGGAAAATATAATTAAAAACCACCTATTTATTGGTTTCGGCAGCGTTTTGTCAAAGTTAAAAATTTTGTTTCTCCAGTACTTTTCCGGCGCTTTTTGAACTGCCGGTCCTTTTGTCTATTGACGTTATCATATTGGAAATGGGAAAGCAATTTTTGTCAGTACTTGTACCACCTGTTAAAATACCTTGCCATCGCTTTCCCGTTTGTATTTTTCTGGGTGGGATAATATATGAAGGCCTGTCATTAAGTACACTTGCGCCCAGTATTTTGTAAGCAGATTTTAAAACAGATTCGTGGCGATAACCTTGCCCACTAAATCGTGTAATTACAGCAACAAAGTTATTTGGTTATCGTTATTGTAATGTCCGAGAATAAATAAACCACGGGAATAGTTAAAAGCAGACTAAACTTATGAATTTATTTATTTAACTTATCCTAACGGAACTTAACTAAGAAATAGCGTTAAAGAATATGTGATAATGAGTGAGTAAAATGATACAGCGCGTTACATTTAATATGCATCATTTCCTCCCCAATTTAAATAATGTTTCAAGTTGATAATAAACAAGTAATACATATGTACATAACAAGTAATTTTAATATTATTAATACTAAATTGTATATAAATTCCACAATACTTAATATGCGTACAAATAATGACAAAATAACAAAAAAATATCTAATAAAAATAATGCTTGTTTACAAATTATCGTTTTCTTCTTTATACTTCTTGATTCTCTCTGATCGCCTTAATTCACAATCCATATCAATACTTCTTCTACGTTTACTATCTCTTTTGCAATATGTCATAATATTTTTATTAACTCTTACAATTCTACCAACAAATTTCTTTAATTGATTGATATGAGCAACTCTCTTTTTGCCATTTATATCAATATAATATCTCACATTACTCAACCTTTTTACAATTTTAGCTTCGATCCATTTACAATAATTATTTAAGATATTTCTATATAATACAATTTCATTTTCTTTATATTCTAACCCCTAAATTCATAAACGCTTTGTAAAATTATAGGAGGTTTATTGAACAAATTTTGTATGAAAATGACGTTTTGTAAACCTGCTATAACTTTACAAAGCATTTATGAATTTAGGGGTATCATTTTAATTCCTTTATAAGTATTAATATTTTTATTTTCTTCTTTGTTATTGATGTTATTATCTACTTTTCTCTTCTGTCTCCCAAAATCTTGTTTACTTATTTCATTTAGCTTCGGATTTAACTTATCTAATAGTGTTTTAGGTTTATAGCAAAATATTAAATTTGATGGTGGGGTGCCTGTGACTGTTGTTGGTGTGGTTCTATATTTAAAAAAAAAATTATTTATCTTAAAATCCCATGATTTTTCTCTATATTTTGGGTCTAATAAGTATTTCTTTAAACTACTTTTTACTGTTTGTACGGCTCTTTCAGCGCTTCCATTGCTTTGTGGATGATATGCAGGTGATTTCAAGGCTTCGATTCCACTGTTCACACAAAAATTTACGAACTCTTTTGATCCAAAAGGAGGGCCGTTATCACTTACAATTTTTCGTGGTAATCCAAATACTGAGAAAAACGATCTTAGAACTTCTATAAGGCTGTTGTAGTTTTTAATATTTTTGCATCTATCCACTTTGAAACTGTGTCGACTATTACCAAAATAGTAACTTTTTCAATTTTGCAAAAATCCAAATGTATTCTTTCAAATGGGTACTTGGGTTTAGGCCATGAAGTTAATATAGGTTTTGAAACATTTTGGTTTGCGGTGCATACATTACAAGACTTCACATAATTTTCAACATCATAATCAATACCCAACCACCAGACATACGTCCTTGCTAAAGCTTTCATTCTTACAATTCCAATGTGGCTGTTATGTAATAACTCAAGAACTTTAGGTTGTAAAGATTCTGGTATTACAATTCTATCACCGTAGTATAGACATTCATTTTCCGTCGCAAGCGACATACGCTTTTCATAATATTTTTGTAAATTGTCTGGAATGTTTTTAGGCCAGCCGGACATCACAAATTCATAAATTTTACTAAGTTCATAATCATTTTCAAGTTCTCGTCGAACATCATTACTATCGATTGGCAAATAACTTACTAATTGAAAAATATTTATACTATCTTCCTCCTCTTCCGTTTCCTCGGATAATGGCAATCTCGAGAGGGCATCCGCATGACACATTTTGGATCCCTTTTTATAGCGAATGGTGTAATTATACGACGAGATAAAAATCGACCATCTCTGCAACCTATTTGATGTTACTGAGGGTAAACTCTTTTTATCAGAAAATATTTCTCTTAATGGTTGGTGGTCACTCTCAATTATAAAAGGTTATCCATAAATATATTTGTGAAATTTACGTATTGAAAAAACAATAGCAAGAGCTTCTTTATGTAATTGGGAGTAATTGCGTTCTGCAGGTTTAAGCGTGCTTGAGACGAACATTACAGGGTGTTCCTTTCCGTTAATTACGTGAGATAAAATACCACCAACACCATATGCGATGGCGTCACATGAGATTATTATTGGTTTAGATGGGTCATAATGGGTTAACACATCAATGCCAGTCAAAAGTATTTTACTTTTCTCAAAAATAGATTGATGTTTTTCGGACCACATCCATTTTATGTTATTTTTGGTTAAGTCGTGTAGTAAATGTAATTCAGATGACAAATTTGGAATATAGTGGTTGTAATAGTTTATCATACCAAGGTATGACCTCAATTGGCTCTTGTTTGTGGGTGATGGGGCATTAATTACAGCCTGAATTTTTGTTGCCGATGGAAGAATACCACGATTATTTATGGTGTAGCCCAAATAGTCAATCTCTTTTTCAAAAAATTTACATTTGTCAAAATTAACTTTAACATTAAACTCCAATAATCTATCAAGAGCATTTCTTAAATTTGTTTCACACTCCATCTGATCTTTACCACCAATCAGTATGTCATCAAAATAAATTAACGTTTTATCCAACCCTTTTAAAATTTCACAAATAATTTTTGTAAACAACTGTGGGGCGGTTTTTAACCCATAAATAAGACGAGTATATTGGTATAACCCACGATGTGTGTTAATCGTTAAGAGCTCTCGAGACCGCTCGGTTACACCTACACACAGAAAACAGTCTCAGTTGTGGCCACCGAATTTGTTGCCAATCGAATTCGTGCGGTTACGACAACTATATTTATATTAAATTATATTTTTCGTTGTGAAAGCCAATATTCGGTTGTCTAATTCAATATTATGTTCCACATAAATATTATTATGTTCTACAAAATTTTATTGAAATTAAAAAACTTTTTTTGAATTTTCTGGTATTGAACCCGGTCCTTCAGGTTAATAGTTCACACTTTTACCCACTGCACCACAACTACTTTTAAATTTCTTAGCCATATTTACTGTTTATACATATTAATTTTATTTTAATTTCAAAAAAACATCTAAATTTTTGTCTTTTCCGGGATTCAAACCCGGAAATCCGGCGTACTAGGCCAACTCCTCACCCACTACACCACAAACACTTAATAATTTTAATGACTAATTTTGAATTTATGTGTTTTATTAATACAGTATAAAATTCGTTTATCAATACCAATTAATAGTTGTGTGTGTTATCAATACAATCCACAATTCGGTTGGTTCTACAGAAACTTGAATTTAAGGTCATATTTGATTAGGATACCCGTATTTGTAGTTACCACATGCGAATATTGAAATTTTTTTAAAAAAGTTTATAGATAACACCAATTTTCTTGTATATTCACTAAATAAATGGCTGCTTCTACTGCATAGAATTACTAAACTGATACTAATTTTAAAATTGATTGGAGATACCAATAATTTGTTAAAAGGATTGTTTTTTAGTTCATTTTCCCTATTTTTAATACCTAGTAAAATATTTTTGATGTAGTATTCAATTATAGGTAATTCCAAATAAAATAAAGTCCTGGCAAATTCATTTTAATGGTTTTGATCGAAAGCCAACCAATCTTTTTCCTGGGTGTACCTGAAGGTAAGCACCCGTTAAATCCAATTTACAAAAAATATTCCACCCTGCTAAACCGGAAAGTATATCATCCACTCGGGGTATGACATAATGTTCCATTTCAACAAAACGATTTACCGTTCTACGGCAATCCACACAAATTCTTATTGAACCATCTCCTTTATTTGCAATTACAATTGGCCTCGCCCATCTACTTCTACTTACTGGAATTATTACACCATCATTACACATTCTATTCAATTCGTCTTCAACTTTTTTTCTTAACCCGTATGGTACAGAATATGCTTTCGAAAAAATAGGGTACGATTCGTCTTTTAAGGTAATTTCAGCACTATATTCTTTTATTGTTGAAAAGTTTGATTTTGAAAACAACGATTTATATTTATCAAAATTGAAATTTATTACAGGAGTAATAATATTTATATCCAATATATTATTTCGCCAATTTGGTACTAGCGTATCCAGCCAATTTCTTCCCATTAAAGGTGTAAAATATTCATTCGAGTCAAGAATACATAGGTCCAAATTCCGTTTCAGTCCGTTGAACTCAACACCAACACAGACCAAACCAACAATATTTACACGACCCCCCGTAATGACTTTGAGAGACCTTACACAATTTTCCATTTCAATATGCTTTAAATATTTGTTGTAGTCAGAAATGTGCATTACTGAAACTACGGCTCCAGAATCAATTTCCATTTCTAAATCATTATTTTCCATTCTAATTTTAACCAATAAACTTTTATTATAATTGCATGAAAATAAATTCTTTAAATTATTCAAATAATCATTATCACTATCACTACTACAATCA
The DNA here is from genome assembly GCA_949987735.1 of Leucophora obtusa. Lineage (NCBI taxonomy): Eukaryota > Metazoa > Arthropoda > Insecta > Diptera > Anthomyiidae > Leucophora > Leucophora obtusa. The sequence goes on along the minus strand of OX465295.1, from coordinate 123,850,375 downwards.
ACATTATTAAGTGTATAATTTTTCTTATTCTTACGATCTCTGTTGTAATTTCTTTTATCCGCCATTTCATCATTCTGCTTCGCCCAGCAATTGCGTTCCATATGCCCCCTTTTATTACAATAAAAACATACCAAGCCATTGTTGTTATTCTCTCTTCTTCGACTTAGCTGACGTCTACTGATACTTCTTTCCACACCCCTGCCACTCTGCTGCTGCTGATACTGTTTTTGGAAATTTCTTAAATTGGAAGGTTTTTCATAATTCAATTTGTGCACTATATTACTTCTTAACATCTCCACGTGATTTTGGTTCATGTCTAAAGACAAAGCAAGTTGACATGCTTTTTCAAATGATGTTAAACTACTATCATTTAGCAGTCGGTTTTGTATATTTTCGTTATGTAATCCACATACAAACTTGATGAGTAATGCCTTATCAAGAAAAATTCCAAATTCACACTCCTGGGATAACTGTTTTAATTCCACAATGTAGTCTGAGATTGTTTCGGATAATTGTTGTTCTCTTTTGAAAAACTTAAAGCATTCAACTATCACATTCTTCTGTGGTTTAAAATGCATGGACAGCTTTTTGATGATAGCATCATATGTGAATTCACTTTCGGTTTTTGGTGATAAAATTGAACACAGTATTTTATATAACTCCGATCCACCGAGGCTTATAAGAAACGAAGTTTTGTCTGCATCATTTTTAATTTTATTTAACGATAACAAATGATTTAGTCGGTTTTTATATTAGTTGAAATCATCCCCAATATTAAAGGCTTCAATTGTCCCAACCAACGCTATTGGAATTTCTGTCGGCATTTTAATAATTTTATTTACAAAGTTTATTTAAAACAAAAAGAGTTTCTTTTAAATTTTTTTTTCTCTATTTAAATTAATTGTATCAACGTGGTATATATTTTTTTCACTTGTCTTTTATCTTCGTCGCCAAATGTAATGTCCGAGAATAAATAAACCACGGGAATAGTTAAAAGCAGACTAAACTTATGAATTTATTTATTTAAACTCTTAACTTATCCTAACGGAACTTAACTAAGAAATAGCGTTAAAGAATATGTGATAATGAGTGAGTAAAATGATACAGCGCGTTACATTTAATATGCATCAGTTATCAAATGTTTTCATGGAAGAATTTAAACTTACAGTCCCAGCCAAAATTAGGTAAAATAACAATTAGGTAAAATAACAAACAAACTTGATTTTTCGCATGTATTCCTCAAAAACTTAATAATGTTTACCAAAATTTAAAATTTTTCTGCAAAGTCTTTGCATAGTTTACTCGAATTATGTACACTCAAAAAAATAAGTTAGTAGAAAAATTAGTAAAACGTCTTGTATATCAAGTTTACTAGTTTTCAGCAATTTTTTTGCTGAAATTCCGTTTTCAGCAAAAGTTTTAGTTATATTTTTTTAGCACTAAACTAATTTTGAACTAATGTTTTACTAATTTATTTTGCTAAAAAAATTGTGCTGATAACCGCAATTATAGCGTAGACGACAACCAGATAGACAGGATGTAGATATCGCAGCTTGCCTGGATGTAGTACAGAAAACGGAAATGATAATTTAAAAAATAACTCTACACAATTTCTATATTTAAGTTTTCAGCAAATAAATTAACTAAAGTAAAATTTATCTACAAATTTTTTTTATTTTTTTCAGTCTACTAATATTCATCAAAAAGTTTAGTGATTTTAGCAAGGATTTTTTTCATTTGCAATCGACTAAGTGTTATTAAAACTTTTGCTAAGATTACTATTTGTTGTGTTAAAAATCAGCTCGCTGATTTTCAGCAAACACTTTTGCTGAAATTACCTACTTTTTTGCAAGCACGCTCCTGACTAAAAATTTGCTGACACAGCAACATTTTTTGCTGACTTTACTGACTTTTTTGAGTGTACTTAATTTATAAAGAGTTCTTCAATAAGAGCGCTACAAAAGTTTTTTTAAATAAAACAAAAACGGTTTTGGATATCAATGAAATTCTTTATTCCTGTGAAAGTACGTTCGATGCCATTATGTATGGAAATCAATCTCTTTTGTATGGCCACCGCGGGCACGCTTGCAGAAGTCCAGACGCTGAACCCAATTTTCGACAGTTTTCAAGCATAAATCGGCCGATATTCATACGAAGTTCATCAATCGTCTTGTTGGCATAGACCATAGATTTGACGTAGCCCCACAGGAAATAGTCCAACGGCGTCAAATCGCACGACCGAGGCGGCCAATCGACTGGACCATTTCGTGAGATAACACGTTCTCCAAACTTGGTTTGCAATAAATTGATTGTGACATTAGCTGTGTGGCTTGTGGCGCCGTCCTGTTGGAACCACATGTCCTCCAAGTCCATATCATCCAATTGGGGCCAAAAATATTCCGTTATCATTGAACGGTAGCGATTCCCATTCACAGTAACGTGCCGGTCTTGATTATCACGGAAGAAGTACGGCCCAATTACGCCGCCGGCCCATAAACCGCACCAAACCGTAATTTTTTCGGGATGCAATGATGAATCATGGAGTACGTGTGGATTGCTGTCTGACCAATAACGCATATTTTGTTTATTGACGAAGCCATTCATTATGACGACCATAAATTGGACGTAGCGCTCTTAACTTTGAGGCCACTGACTCCGAATGTCGGTAGTAAATTTTAATAATTTCGACTCGTTGTTGGCTCGTATATCTTTCCATCATGAAATGGCAAACCTTACTGAAGAGAAATGTCAAAAGAGCGGCAAGAAATATGGCGTCGTTTGCAGTTCCTGTCTTTCTACTTTTGTAGCGTCCCTGTTGAAGAAACCTTTAATTTTACCAATATCTTGGCATCAATTTCTTCTCAATATGAGAAAATTCAAGAAAAAACGTAGGTAATCTAAAATTGCTTACTTTGTTTATTTGCGTTTATATTAATATTAAAAAATAAGAAAATCCCGGGATTTTTGAGAAATAATCCCGGGATTCGCTATTTTGCCAATCCTGAAAATCTGGGGATTTCGGGATTTCCCGTTTGGCATATCTAACTCTTACCCACTGCACAACAACTACTTTTAATTTTCTTAGCCATATTTACTTTTTATACTTAACAATATTTTATATTTTTAATAAAAAAACAACATCTAAATTTTTGTTTTTTCCGGGATTCGGACCCGGAAATCTGGCGTACGAGGCCAACTCCTCACCCACTAAACTACAAAAACTTATTAATTTTAATGTCTAATTTTCAACTTATATGTTTAGTTTGGAAAACAAATATAGTATAAACTTCGTTTATCAATAACAATTAATAGTTGTGTGTGTTATCAATACAATCCACAATTCGGTTGGTTCTACATAAACTCGGCTTTAAGGTCATATTTGATTAGGATACACGTATTTGTAGTTACCACTTTCGAATATTGAATTTTTTTTAATAAAGGTTATATATAACACCAATTTTCTTGTATATTCACTAAATAAATGGCTGCTTCTACTGCATAGAATTACTAAACTGATACTAATTTTGAAATTGACCTCATTTAGTAAAATCATCTTTAAGGCATATGATGCCAATAAAATATCTTAAAAGTAGGTTTTGTAACAGTTTTTTCGCTCTCCTGAAAATCTATTAAAAAACACATGTGATATTTTGCAGGCCGGCCGACGACATCCTTTAATTCCAAAATATATTTAATTCTATAATATTTTTTGCTTCTCCTCTAAAAAAATAAAAAGTGTTGTTACGCCCTTTTGCAATTTAGGTGACGATATATCGATTGACTTTTTTTGGTTTCACTCAGAGCTCTTCCAAATGACGAATTATACACACAGAAAACAGATTCGTAGTTCCAACCGAATTTTTCGCCAACCGAATTTTTATAGTTCCAGGTACAATCACTTTTATTTATTTTTAATACCATTGTAACTACCGAAATTTATTTACAATTTTTGAATTTTTGTTGTGTTAATAGATTACTTTAATGTTTGTGGATTATAAATTCCATAAATAGAAAAACACGTTCCACAAAATTTATTTAAACATTAAAATTTTTTTGTCGCTAACTGGGATCGAACCGCCGACCCTCCGCTTGTCAACCCATTGCTTTCCCTCTAAACTAAGCTCTATTTAAGTTTTTTTAGTCAAATTTCAAATTTGAATTTCTTCAGGATTGAATATTTTGTCTATAAATAAAATTATATCAACAACAGAAAAGCAGTTGTGTCTTTTAATTTGAATAAAAAAAAAATTTGAAAAAAAAAATTTTATATCGCGAACCAGGATTGAACCGGTGACCTTCCGTTTGTCAGCCCATTGCTTTTCCTCTAGGCTAAACTCGACATAAATTTTTTTTGTTAAATTTCAAATTTGAATTTCTTCAGGTTGAAAATTTGAATATTTTGTTTTTGAATAAAATTATATTCACAACAGAAAATCAATTGTGTCTTTTAATTTGAATCAATAAAAACATTATTTAAAAAAAAAAGTAATGCCTTGGTTGAGGTTCGAACTCAAATCTCTAAGGCTATAAGGCTGTGCCTCTACCTCCTGCGTCACAGATAATTACGTTTAGTTGTTGTCTAACCTAGAATTTAAATACGCATATGTATGAAACGAAAAAATATGATATATTCCAAAATTTTATTATGATAAATAAAATTTCTGTTCCTTGTCTCAACATATTACAATTACCAAAATAATGGAAATTAATGGTTAAAGCTACTAAAGTTGAAAAATTAATTTTAAATTGATTGGAAAAACTAATACTTTGGATAGAGTGATCGATTTTATTGAAACACAACTGATACTAGATTTTTGCAGCCGATATTTTATTCAAATGACTAAATCTTCGATAAATTGGTGGTTGTTGGTACTGAAGTTAATGTGGAAGTTGGTATTTTTTCAATATTGGTTAGAAAAGCCAATATTTTGGATAATGTGACAGTGTTTTGGTTCATCATATATATTTTCTGTTCACAAATAAATATAACTTTCCTGATGATGAATTTTAAGTAACTGCAATTAAAATTATTTAATGATGAAAATATTTCGTTGGTTCCGATAGAATTCCAACCAATTTATTTGCTGTGTGTAATTGTTCAAAATTGGTTGAACTTTATATGCTCGATCAAATGTGAAATCCGAATTTCTTCAAATCGTGGCTAAACCATAACATTTGACACAGGAGGCACAGAGTATATTGCTGATATTAATTGGTGGGTTTCATAATATTCGCATGCGTTAAGCAATTCCATAATTTCATCATCTGCTGCATAAAATCGACGTTGATTAGTTCTTTTCTTCTTGCAATTACATATTACACCGCGCAACATTTTCAAATTTTGCTCTCACCCATGGAGGAATCGATATATATTTGAAGGTAGACACCATTTATAGATGAACTGCATACCCATCACGTCAGATGTCCTTTTTAAAAGGCTTCGAAATACTAATGCATACAAAAATGGCAATATTTTTTTCACTTCTATCCAAGGGCATCAAATAAGAAAGGATAATCTCCCCAGTTCAGTGATAATGTAAATTTTGACAAAAAATGACGAAGAAAATATTTTTAGAAAATTTTCCGTACACACAGAAAACAGATTCGTAGTTCCAACCGAATTTTTCGCCAACCGAATTTTTGTAGTTCCAGGTACAATCACTTTTATTTATTTTTAATACCATTGTAACTACCGAAATTTATTTACAATTTTTGAATTTTTGTTGTGTTAATAGATTACTTTAATGTTTGTGGATTATAAATTCTATAAATAGAAAAACACGTTCCACAAAATTTATTTAAAAATTAAAATTTTTTTTTCGCTAACTGGGATCGAACCCCCGACCTTCCGCTTGTCAGCCCATTGCTCTCCCTCTAAGCTAAGCTCTATTTAGATTTTTTCAGTCAAATTTCAAATTTGAATTTCTTCAGGTGTGAATATTTTGTCTATAAATAAAATTAAATCAACAACAGCAAATCAGTTGTGACTTTTAATTTGAATAAAAAAAAAAACTAAAAAGAAATTTATATCGCAAACTGGGATTGAACCGGCGACCTTTCGTTTGTCAGCCCATTGCTTTTCCTCTAGGCTAAACTCGACATAAATTTTTTTTGTCAAATTTCAGATCTGAATTTCTTCAGGTTGAAAATTTGAATATTTTGTTTTTGAATAAAATTATATTCACAACAGAAAATCAATTGTGGCTTTTAATTTAAATCAATAAAAAAATTATAAAAAAAAAGTAATGCCTTGGTTGAGGTTTGAACTCAAATCTCTAAGGCTATAAGGCTGTGTCTCTACCTCCTGCGCCACAGATACTTATGTTTAGTTGTTGTCTAACTTAGAATTTAAACACGCATATGTATGAAACGAAAAAATATGAAAGATTCCAAAATTTTATTATGATAAATAAAATTTCTGTTCCTTGTCTCAATATATTATTACAATTACCAAAATAATGGAAATTAATGGTTAAAGCTACTAAAGTTAAAAAAAATTTTAAATTGATTGGAAAAACTAATACTTTGGATAGAGTGATCGATTTTATTGAAACACAACTGATACTAAATTGTTGCTGCCGATATTTTATTCAAATGACTAAATCTTCGATAAATTGGTGGTTGTTGGTATTGAAGGTAATGTGGAAGTTAGTAATTTTTCAATATTGGTTAGAAAAGCCAATATTTTGGATAATGTGACAGTGTTTTGGTTCATCATATATATTTTCTGTTCACAAATAAATATAACTTTCCTGATGATGAATATTAAATAACTGCAATTAAAATTATTGAATGATGAAAATATTTCGTTGGTTCCGATAGAATTCCAACCAATTTATTTTCTGTGTGTAGAAAAAAAAGAAAAGCTTTTATTACAATGTAGAAATTCTCCTCTTTCATTTGATCCCCATATCGGCATCAAGGAGTGTGCAAAATATCCTTAAAAAAGGGTTTGCCAAAAACCATGCGTTGAAAATTTAAAGTTATTTTATAAGGAGTACTGAGGTGATAATGAAAAACTGAGTACGCAGTTTTACTAAACGTGGTTTCCTCTTTCATTTGTTAATCGATTTTTCCAAATGAGCAAAATTATTTTGAAAAAATGTTAGAACACTCGACTTTAGCACAAAACGCGATATGCAAACTACTTCTACTACTAAGAAAAACAAAAAAACCAGTAATAGACACTCTATTACAAAAACAACAAAACCAAAAATTCAACTATTTCTTTGAAAACTATAATAAAACACACTATACTCGATACGAGCAGAGTAAGTTAGTTCACCCAGGAAAAAGATTGGTTGGAATTCGTTCAAAACCATTAAATTGAATTTGCCAGGACGTTATTTTATTTGCAGTTGCCTATAATTGAATACTACACCAAAAATATTTTGCTATGTATTAAAAATAGGGAAAATGAACTAAAAAATAATCCTTTTAACAAACTATTGGTATCTCCAATCAATTTTAAAATTAGTATCAGTTCAGTAGAAGCAGCCATTTATTTAGTGTATATATAAGAAAATTGGTGTTACATATAACCTTTATTAAAAAAATTCAATAAAGAGGTAACTACAAATACGGGTATCCTACAAATACGGGTATCCTAATCAAATATGACCTTAAAGTCGATTTTCTGTAGAACCAACCGAATTGTGGATTGTATTGATAACACATACAACTATTAATTGGTATTGGTAAACGAATTTTTTACTATATTTGTTTTCCAAGGAAAACATATAAATTCAAAATTAGACTTCAAAATTAATAAGTGTTTGTGGTGTAGTCGGTAGAGAGTTTTCTTAGTACGCCGGATTTATGAGTTCAAATCCCGGAAAAGACAAGAATTTATATGTTTTTTTTAAAATTAAAATAAAATATTAAAAGTGGTTGTGGTGCAGTGGGTAAGAGTGTGAATTATTAACCTGAATGGCCGGGTTCAATACCAGAAAATTCAAAAAAAGTTTTTTAATTTTAATAAAACTTTGTGGAACATAATAATATTTATGTGGAACATAATATTGAATTGGACAACCGAATATTGGCTTTCACGACGAAAAATATAATTTAATATAAAGATAGTTGTCGTAACCGCAGGAATTCGATTGGCAACAAATTCGGTGAGACTGTTTTCTGGGTGTTGTTCACAAATTTTTACCGTTGACGACCAATGGGATATACATTAGGGCGGGTCGATTTAATAATCGCCCATGGCTCAGTGAAAATCGTATTCTAGGGATCAAAATAAGAAACTTTGCCGAAGGAATCATACCTCTAAAACGAATTCTACTACCCCCCAACTGTTGACTTTTGTCCCGTAGGGTCAAGTTTTGAAAAATCCCACTTTGACCCATTTAGAGTGCCCCAATCGAGTCCAAATGTATGACCGACCCCCACTAACTTTGGAGGGCCGATCCACCCATGCCAGTGGCACACCCCCTGGAACTCCCCTGGGGGGTTCCCCATACAAACATTTTAAAAAATCACCATTTTTGGCACTTTATTTTATTATTTTTTATTTATTTTATTTATTTTTATTATTTTATTTATTTTATTTATTTTTTCTCTTTAGAAATTTATTTAGTCAGAACATATGTAAATGAAAAAATTAATTTAACTTAGTAATAGAAAAGAAAATAAAAAAAATTACTGTTTGAAGTCTTTTTTGCTTTCAAGTCTGGGCAATTTCGCACGGCTCTCTAATGTCGTCACCATAACAGCCTCTACATTTTCCGGTATAACTCGTTTGGAAACGCTAGCTAGCAATTGAACGTGTCGTTCTGTTGCAGGTCGTAAAATAGGTTGTGTGGGTTTTTTAAGCCACCACAAGACACAGCTGCATGTCGTAAACTTACTTAAGCTAAATCGGTTACAGGTAGAATTGAGCATAAAATTATCATAAAGGATTTTCCAGAAGTAATAAAAGGCGCACTTGCTTAACAGAATTTGTGGTCAGATTAACGTTTAATTTACATGTAAGTACTTTATGTTTTTGGTGTGTCTACTGATTTGACTGATCTTAATTTACCAACCCATCTGGATATCTTGAGATATTATTTTTACTTGAGCGAACAAAAAAAGTTATCCTATAAAGCATTCACTATTCAAGTACAAGATAAGTTGATTGGAATTTGGGAAAAACTTGGTATGGAAATAATGCTGAAAAAAAGTGTATGTAATAAATTGAATAGATTGCTTGACAAATATCAAGAGCAAATCAAGAGAAGAAACAAACCCCAACAATTTACAGAGTATGTAAAATCTCTGGAAACAATTTTTTTCATTGGAACATGTAAATGCGATTTGAAGGCAGCTCCATGTGCATGCGGTTTGGTTCCCGAACGCCTCAAAGAGTTTATGCACGATCAACATAATCAGAGAAGTCTAACAATGGATGGATTTGCGATGGAAATTGAAGAGCAAGGAGAAACGTCTATGTCATCAATGCCAACATACCAAGATCCCGATGATTCAACATACGCACCGCCACCGGTTCAAGAAGATTTGGATATAAGCACAAGTTCCCAATACACACAGAGATACGATTGTTTTAACTTTGCCTTGGTATGTGACAGATTTGGCGTGCCTGATAGAGTAGCATCAGCAATGGGAACAGCTCTTTTCCAAGATTTTAAAATGAAAGATATCCATGGCAAACCTCTCATCATGGATAAATCGAAAGTTCGCCGAGAAAAAGAGAAATGCAGACAAGAAGTGCTTCGCAAACGGTTAGATGATACCAATTTGTTAGCATTTTCATTCGATGGCAGAAAAGATGATACTTTAACGAGAGATACAATTGATGAGAAGTATCATACTAGAATGGTAAAAGAACCTCATCTTGTTATTTTGAGAGAACCGAATTCTGAATTGCTTGGTTACGTAAGACTGGAACATGAAACCGCTGAATACAAAACAACCAAATTAAATGATTTTTTCAACGATAAAAATATATCACTGGATGCATTAATTGGCATATGCACTGACGGTGAGCCAACAAACACTGGCCCAAACGGTGGAATTATACGACGATTCGAATTGCTGTTAAAAAGACCATTGCATTGGTTCGTTTGCCTTCTACACTTCAACGAACTTCCGTTTCGGCATTTGTTTGAAGCTTTGGATAAATCAACCAGCACTGGACCAAGATCGGCAACCGGAAAATTGAGCCGTCAAATCGAAACTTGTGAAACTCTTCCGGTAAGTTATTGCTATCACTCATTTATTATAATTGTCAACCGTTTTTAATTGTTTTATTTTTATATATTTTCAGGTGGTGGACGGCTTTCAGAAAATTGAGTTGAAAAATATGCCCCCTGCTCCAGAAAAAATTGAATTTTCCACCGATTCCAAGTACTTATACGACATGGCCCATGCAATTTCTAGCGGCGTGGTTTCAGTGGATCTGGCAAACATCAAACCAGGGAAAATTGTACATTCTCGGTGGCTCACCAAGGCCGCTAGACTATTACGATTATATGTGACAACGGAAAATCCAGATGCAAATTTAAGAATACTGGTTGAATTTATAATTACATGTTATGTGCCAATGTACTTCAATATCAAGTATTACAGCTCTGTCGTGTACGGTAGTAGATTATTTTTCAAATTCATTAGTTCGTCAAGATTTCTAGAACCTCGTTTACGCAAAATTGTCAATAAAGTAATTACAGATAATTTATATTATTCGCATTCGGAAAATATCTTGTTATCAATGTTGTTTGATGATAGCAAAGAAAAGCGCGACTGTGCTATCAAGATAATTCTACGCTATCGAACCGATGTTGACGACCCAACGGGACTTAGAGCTTATAAAAAACCAGATATAAACTTTTATTGCACAAGTTACACGGAAATGATCAATATGAATGACATAAATGACGTATTTGAACCACCATTCACGCGAAGCATTCCATACGATACTTTGAAAGAATATTTAAATCAAGATGATCCACCGTTTAATGATCCAAAAATTCCATCACACATACAAGAAACAGAACGACACGTTCAATTGCTAGCTAGCGTTTCCAAACGAGTTATACCGGAAAATGTAGAGGCTGTTATGGCGACGACATTAGAGAGCCGTGCGAAATTGCCCAGACTTGAAAGCAAAAAAGACTTCAAACAGTAATTTTTTATTTTTTCTTTTCTATTACTAAGTTAAATTAATTTTTTCATTTACATATGTTCTGACTAAATAAATTTCTAAGGAGAAAAAATAAATAAAATAATAAAAATAAATAAAATAAATAAAAAATAATAAAATAAAGTGCCAAAAATGGTGATTTTTTAAAATGTTTGTATGGGGAACCCCCCAGAGGAGTTCCAGGGGGTGTGCCACTGGCATGGGTGGATCGGCCCTCCAAAGTTAGTGGGGGTCGGTCATACATTTGGACTCGATTGGGGCACTCTAAATGGGTCAAAGTGTGATTTTTCAAAAGTCAACAGTTGGGGGGTAGTAGAATTCGTTTTAGAGGTATGGTTCCTTCGGCAAAGTTTCTTATTTTGATCCCTAGAATACGATTTTTCCTGAGCCATGGGCGATTTTTTTGCCTCCCCACAAATCGACCCGGCCTAATATACATATATATACATTAGGCCGGGTCGATTTGTGGGGAGGCAAAAAATGAGATATAAACTTTTATTGCACAAGTTACACGGAAATGATCAATACACCCAGAAAAAAGATTGGTTGGAATTCGATCAAAACCATTAAAATGAATTTGCCAGGACGTTATTTTATTTGGAGTTGCCTATAATTGAATACTACACCAAAAATATTTTACTAGGTATTAAAAATAGGGAAAATTAACTAAAAAACAATCCTTTTAACAAATTATTGGTATCTCCAATCAATTTTAAAATTAGTATCAGTTTAGTAATTCTATGCAATAGAAGCAGCCATTTATTTAGTGAATATACAAGAAAATTGGTGTTACCTATAACCTTTATTAAAAAAATTTCAATATTCGAAAGTGGTAACTACAAATACGGGTATCCTAATTAAATATGACCTTAAAGTCGAGTTTCTGTAGAACCAACCGAATTGTGGATTGTATTGATAACATACACAACTATTGTTTGGTATTGGTAAACGAATTGTTTACTATAATTGTTTTCCAAGCAAAATATATAAATTCAAAATTAAACTTCAAAATTAATAAGTGTTTGTGGTGTAGTCGGTAGAGAGTTGGCCTAGTACGCCGGATTTCCGAGTTCAAATCGCGGAAAAGACAAAAATTTATATGTTTTTTTTAAATTAAAATAAAATATTCATATGTATAAACAGTAAATATGGCTAAGAAAATTAAAAGTAGTTGTGGTGCAGTGGGTAAGAGTGTGAACTATTAACCTGAATGGCCGGGTTCGATACCAGAAAATTCAAAAAACGGTTTTTTAATTTCAATGAAATTTTGTGGAACATAATAATATTTATGTGGAACATAATATTGAATTAGACAACCGAATATTGGCTTTCACGACGAAAAATATAATTTAATATAAATATAGTTGTCGTAACCGCACGAATTCGATTGGCAACAAATTCGGTGGCCACAACTGCACCCAGGAAAAAGATTGGTTGGCTTTCGATCAAAACCATTAAAATGAATTTGCCAGGACTTTATTTTATTTGGAATTACCTATAATTGAATACTACATCAAAAATATTTTACTAGGTATTAAAAATAGGGAAAATGAAGTAAAAAACAATCCTTTTAACAAATTATTGGTATCTCCAATCAATTTTAAAATTAGTATCAGTTTAGTAATTCAATGCAGTAGAAGCAGCCATTTATTTAGTGAATATACAAGAAAATTGGTGTTATCTATAACCTTTTTTAAAAAAATTTCAATATTCGAAAGTGGTAACTACAAATACGGGTATCCTAATCAAATATGACCTTAAATTCAAGTTTCTGTAGAACCAACCGAATTGTGGATTGTATTGATAACACACACAACTATTAATTGGTATTGATAAACGAATTTTATACTGTATTAATAAAACACATAAATTCAAAATTAGTCATTAAAATTATTAAGTGTTTGTGGTGTAGTCGGTAGAGAGTTGGCCTAGCACGCCGGATTTCCGAGTTCAAATCCCGGACAAGACAAAAATTTATGTTTTTTTTTAATTAAAATAAAATATTAATATGTATAAACAGTAAATATGGCTAAGAAAATTAAAAGTAGTTGTGGTGCAGTGGGTAAGAGTGTGAACTATTAACCTGAATGGCCGGGTTCAATACCAGAAATTTCAAAAAAAGTTTTTTAATTTCAATAAAATTTTGTGGAACATAATAATATTTATGTGGAACATAATATTGAATTAGACAACCGAATATTGGCTTTCACGACGAAAAATATAATTTAATATAAAGATAGTTGTCGTAACCGCACGAATTCGATTGGCAACAAATTCGGTGGCCACAACTGAGACTGTTTTCTGTGTGTGGGAATGTTTTCTGGGTGTATGAATGACATAAATGACGTATTTGAACCACCATTCACGCGAAGCATTCCATACGATACTTTGAAAGAATATTTAAATCAAGATGATCCACCGTTTAATGATCCAAAAATTCCATCACACATACAAGAAACAGAACGACACGTTCAATTGCTAGCTAGCGTTTCCAAACGAGTTATACCGGAAAATGTAGAGGCTGTTATGGTGACGACATTAGAGAGCCGTGCGAAATTGCCCAGACTTGAAAGCAAAAAAGATTTCAAACAGTAATTTTTTTTATTTTCTTTTCTATTACCAAGTTAAACTAATTTTTTCATTTTCATATGTTCTGACTAAATAAATTTCTAAAGAGAAAAAATAAATAAAATAATAAAAATAAATAAAATAAATAAAAAATAATAAAATAAAGTGCCAAAAATGGTGATTTTTTAAAATGTTTGTATGGGGAACCCCCCAGGGGAGTTCCAGGGGGTGTGCCACTGGCATGGGTGGATCGGCCCTCCAAAGTTAGTGGGGGTCGGTCATACATTTGGACTCGATTGGGGCACTCTAAATGGGTCAAAGTGTGATTTTTCAAAACTTGACCCTACGGGACAAAAGTCAACAGTTGGGGGGTAGTAGAATTCGTTTTAGAGGTATGGTTCCTTTGGCAAAGTTTCTTATTTTGATCCCTAGAATACGATTTTCATGGGCGATTATTAAATCGACCCGCCCTAACATACATATATTAGAGTTCGTCACAAAAATTTGATTTTCAGATATCATCACTTTTTTTTAAACTTTTTGAATACACACAGAAAATAAATTGGTTGGAATTCTATCGGAACCAACGAAATATTTTCATCATTAAATAATTTTAATTGCAGTTACTTAAAATTCATCATCAGGAAAGTTATATTTATTTGGGAACAGAAAATATATATGATGAACCAAAACACTGTCACATTATCCAAAATATTGGCTTTTCTAACCAATATTGAAAAAATACCAACTTCCACATTAACTTCAGTACCAACAACCACCAATTTATCGAAGATTTAGTCATTTGAATAAAATATCGGCTGCAAAAATCTAGTATCAGTTGTGTTTCAATAAAATCGATCACTCTATCCAAAGTATTAGTTTTTCCAATCAATTTAAAATTAATTTTTCAACTTTAGTAGCTTTAACCATTAATTTCCATTATTTTGGTAATTGTAATAATATATTGAGACAAGGAACAGAAATTTTATTTATCATGATAAAATTTTGGAATATATCATATTTTTTCGTTTCATACATATGCGTGTTTAAATTCTAGGTTAGACAACAACTAAACGTAATTATCTGTGGCGCAGGTGGTAGAGACACAGCCTTATAGCCTTAGAGATTTGGGTTCGAACCTCAACCAAGGCATTACTTTTTTTTTTAAATAATGTTTTTATTGATTCAAATTAAAAGACACAATTGATTTTCTGTTGTGAATATAATTTTATTCAAAAACAAAATATTCAAATTTTCAACCTGAAGAAATTCAAATTTGAAATTTAACAAAAAAAATTTATGTCGAGTTTAGCCTAGAGGAAAAGCAATGGGCTGACAAACGGAAGGTCACCGGTTCAATCCTGGTTCACGATATAAAAATTTTTTTCAAATTTTTTTTTTATTCAAATTAAAAGACACAACTGATTTTCTGTTGTTGATATAATTTTATTTATAGACAAAATATTCAAACCTGAAGAAATTCAAATTTGAAATTTGACTAAAAAAACTTAAATAGAGCTTAGTTTAGAGGGAAAGCAATGGGTTGACAAGCGGAGGGTCGGCGGTTCGATCCCAGTTAGCGACAAAAAAATTTTAATTTTTAAATAAATTTTGTGGAACGTGTTTTTCTATTTATGGAATTTATAATCCACAAACATTAAAGTAATCTATTCACACAACAAAAATTCAAAAATTGTAAATAAATTTCGGTAGTTACAATGGTATTAAAAATAAATAAAAGTGATTGTACCTGGAACTATAAAAATTCGGTTGGCGAAAAATTCGGTTGGAACTACGAATCTGTTTTCTGTGTGTAGAAAAAAAGAATGGCGTTTTTTTTCTTTTTTATTTCAACTCTTTCCACTGGCGCAAGTCGGCCAAAAACGCAAATTTTAAGACCCTTTTCCTTCAGAGCAAAAACAGCTGCATTTATGGGAAATCTGACTTTACCATTCGATTCTACAACAAAATTTAATACACAAAACTTTATTTTTGCATTTTCAAAATACACCAGATAGCCATTAGAGTGGCTATCTGGTGTATTTTTTCAAAAACTTCTAAAAAGTAATTTTTTTATTACACACAATTAAAGTGTATTTCCGGCGGAGTACATTGGTACAAAAATTTTGGATACACCACGAACCGTTGTTGCTGTTCGTTACCCAGTGAGGCCAAAAAATTCGAAGAATTTGTCTTAAGCAACGATTTACAAATGTTCGAAATTTGCCCAGGGTGAATATCTCAAAGACTACAAAGTTAAAGATCC
This sequence comes from Leucophora obtusa, assembly GCA_949987735.1. Taxonomy (NCBI): domain Eukaryota; kingdom Metazoa; phylum Arthropoda; class Insecta; order Diptera; family Anthomyiidae; genus Leucophora; species Leucophora obtusa. The sequence continues at coordinate 123,834,395 of OX465295.1, read as the reverse complement.
GTAAAATATGCTACAATTTTATTACGCTTTTTGCATTTGCTAAATATTTTTTATTTATCCTCTTCAGCTTTGCAACGACAACAACCAACTATAATAAATAATAATAAATGAAATTGCTTCAGAGATTTTATGAAACTCTTCATTGGCTCAATGATTTATTCATTGGAGGAGTGGCCTATTCATTTTATGAAGAGTTTCATTAATTTTATGAACTTTTCATAAACATTGACTCTAATGAAACCTGTTTCATAGATTCTATGAAAAGTTTCAATGGACAAGTTTCAGTGACAAATTTCATTGAAACTATGAAGAAATTCATTTCTGAAGTGATGATAAATAATTCTCTCAGTGTATACATAAAAATACATAGATTACACTGCATGACAAAATCTTGACTTTTAAAAATAAATAGAGCTCTGACTAACAATTCTATATATTTCGGACATGCTGATTACAATGGCGTACTTAATTTTTCGATCAATGGTACAGATTTTAAAGTTTGGCGGTTTTCCATTCAGTTTTTTATATAAAAAATTTTTCAAATTCAATTAATATTAATTTTTTGTGTTAAAATGTAAGCACAGGATCTGTGGCCATATTTACGATATAAATACGCATTACATCGCATTTACGATATAAATGCGATGTGCTGAGACAATTTAAATAAGATACTAAAGTGTCTCTAGTACGATACTAACCTTATTAAAAAATGTATTTATTGCGATATCTTTTGCAAATGGAAACCTTTTCGCTTGAAATTTTGCAAGAACAGTTTTTAGAGGTGACCCCATATTAGAGTTGGGCTTTGGAGACATCTTGAAAAGCTTTGCTGCCATACAAAATTTTTGAAAAATCGTGATTTTAACGTATAGGCCGCTATAGATGAATACATTTTTTTTATTGAAATTTTTTCCTTTTTTTCCCTCCCTCATGTAATCACTAGGGTAGCGAATGCCTCTTTTATTGTGGTCACTTTTTTTCCGGCGAAAGAGTTTGAATTCAAAGTTAACGTGCATACAAAAAGTAATATGTTATTGTTCGTCTTTAATACGTTTCTACTTACTTTGGAATTTTTATGAGTTAACGGGTATATTTAAGTCGAAAACACATCTAACGATACTGTATCATTTCCTTGTTTATTGGGATTGTTTTCAGAAATGTTCTTTTGCCGATTTCTGGTGTGATTTTAAATAAAATAAGCCCATTTGATACACCTTAAACTTATTTTCATAATAAAGAACCTGTCTAATATGCATATCTTCATAATCTTTAAAGCATATTTCTTCTTACGTTATTCTCATTTCTTTTTCCGTTTTTATATCAACATTTATATTAGTATGGTAGTTGTACTAATGAGTTGAATTATACAAAAATGAACCAAAGCATGTTTAGAGTAGACGTTTGTTTTTTGTAGATATGTTTAATAATGCTAAATATAAAGTTACGAGCAAATAAATAGAACAAACAGAATAAAAAAGGCAATAACGTATGTTACTAGGTTATACTTAAGCTTTAGTAACATAACAATAATTGTATATTTATGCATAAAAATTAAAAACTTCAATACCCGAGTAAAAAAAATAATATGATGTCATATGTAATGATATCTTATTTAATATAATTGAAGATATGTTATGATCCGAAAAACGGTGGATAAAATTATATCGGATAAGGTCTCGAACTGAATTAATAAATTTCTAATTAATGTTTTATAAAATTATAGGAGGTCACAAAACAAATTTTCCATACAGAATTTGTTTCATAAGCCTTCTATAACTTTATAAAGCATTTATGAATTAAGTATTTAGAAGTAGTTGTACATAATTCTAACCAAGCAGTACACTCTAAAAAATGTTTGTAAATTTACTACTATAAAATGGGTAAAATTTTGTTTAATTTTACGAAAATTCGGTAAATATAAACAAAATATGCGGTAAACTTCTTTCATACACACTTCCATACACAATAATACATACACAAAGTATTTTTAGACATTATGTGTTTATAAATAAACACATTGTGCCTAAAATTACTGTTGTTTTGTTAAATAAAATTTTTACGCACAAAGTTGGTAAATATACTATCCTATAATAGTAATAAATACTCTGACATTTCAAATTGGAAAAATTGAAAAAAAAAAATTTTAAATAATAAAAAGAAAAAGCGAAAACGGATTATTTTTTGTGAATTACAACATTTCCACAAACACATTAGAGTCTATAAATAAGCATGAAATTGTTTTTGGTAATTATTGTTAACGCATGTGGTAGTCTAAACCTCATTTCAAAATTGAAAACGCCGAAAGAGAGATACGGCCTACGCAGGAACAACTGGGTGCAATGACTCCTGCTGAACAAAATGCCTTCTTTGCAAGGGAGGCAGTCAACCAACAACCGTCAACAATAACGGGAGAAAACGTCGTAAGAGAGATACGGCCTAGGCAAAACAACTGGGTGCAATGACTCCTGCGCAACAAAGTCAGTATTCATTGAGTACTGCCTAACTTGCAAAGAAAGCATTTTGTTGAGCAGGAGTCATTGCACTCAATTCTTCCGTTACTGTTGACGGTTACTGCTTCCCTTTCAAAGAAGGCATTTTGTTGAGCAGGACTCATTGCACCAATTCAATAGTTATAACAAAATTTTATATGAATTTTATACAAATGCCTTAAGATCCCAAAACGACTAATTGGGACATAAACGAATATGAGAGAAGGACTCGGATAATATTATTAATAAAATACGTACCAAAAATTAATTTGTTATTTTATTTAAAAAAAATTTTTCGGTGGTGCTTAGACTTAGCACAACTGTTGTAAATGTACGCATTTTATTGGATTTTTATGCACTTTCTGTGGATTTTTGCGCATTTTTTGTGGATTTTCACGCATTTTATGCCTACATTTACACGTGAAACGTGCTTTTTTACACACAAATTTAGAAAATTAACACACTAATTTCAAAATTTCATTTAACTTTTACGTACTTTCAATGTAAAATTACAAATTATTTGTGCACCAACTTAAACACAATGTGCGTATTTTTTTTCAATTACGCACATAGAGTAAATTTACCCAATTTATAGTAGGAGTTCAGTTTCCTACTATAAGTTGGGTAAATTTCAACAGAATTTAATTAGAGTGTAGTTGTCCATAATTGTACCCGTAAACTGTGTAAACCTAGTATGTTTATGAGTTTAATGTCAAATTCTATACATAAAAAATATGGCTTGAATTTATAAAAGCTTTAAAAGGAATTTACGAGTTATAATGAGTACGCCTTTTATATTTTGAAATCATACATAAATATATCTCAAACAAACATAGAATTTTTTTACGTTGCGCTATTCTTAAATATATCTAAAACAACTTAGAAAAAAATTTAACATTGATCTATATAAAACTTTATATGTTTACCGATAAAGCCATTCTTAATTATATATGACGCTGTATTAAAATTGTCATAGCATATGTAACTAAATATGGTATATATTAATATATATGGGGACATATATATTTATACTGATCTATATATGACATCATATAAGACATTTTTGGAAAACTCAAAGCTATACATAATTATATCCACAAAGATGTAGTGTCACATTTGACTATATATAAACATATTAGTCCATATTAAATTATATAATTTCCTATATAACTATTTTCACTCGGGTAACCAATATATCGTCGCTGCGCCTAAGAAAATAGCTATTTGTTTTTTCCCAACTTTACCGGAGAGCAAAAAAACTGTTTAATTTTGTAATTTCGCGATATATTTTTAATGTTATCTTTTTTATTTATTCCTTTACCACTTTCCCATAATTATACCACAAAAAAAATCCAGCTTTTTAAGGCAAATAGGCGCTGTTTTTTCCAAAACACATAGCTATTTTTAAATTGCCATTTGATGTACCTTAATTTTGCTATTTATACAAATAGCTATTTTTGTTTATAAGGAACTTTTAAAATGCTGAGTTCTTACAAAGTAATTATATCAAAATTAGATGATGGGTTTCTGTTAATATTACTTCTGGTGTCATATGTAACACTACACTCATAGAAATAAACCAGTAAAAATCGCAGAAAAATCAACCAAAAATTAGCTAAAAATTACATTGCAGAAAACACTGCTGAAATTAGCAGATTTTTTTCCTAAATAAGAACAGCAAACCTAAATTTACATAATGTTAGTTATATTTGAGTTAACTTTTAATTAATTGAAAAAACAAATAGAAATCTGCAGAAAATTTTGCTAAATATTAGTAGACTCAAAATACTAAAAAAAAAACCGTTATATATACAAAAGTTTTATTATTTTTAAGTTAAAACTAGTTGAAACAGCAGTCTATCCTGGTGAAATCAGCAGAAATATTTGGTAATTTCAGAAGGCTCGATTTTTATTTGCATTAAAAAAATCAAAAAAAAACTTTGAATGCTTTTCATTTGTTTGTGATTTTATCTGATTTTAGCAGGTTAAGTCGTTATTTCTATTAACAAACATTTAACTCAAATATAGCTAAAATTCTGTAAATTTAACAGTTTAGTTTTTGATGTTCCTATCTTACTAATATATATATAGGAAAAATAATCTTCTAATTTCACCAATTTTTTCTGTAACGGAATTTTAATTAATTTTTAGTAGTTTTAACAAAATCTTTTACTAACTTTTTTCTGTTAGTGCATAACACTTTTTTAGAGGTTTGGAATATTTTTCCCAAATTATTTATATTATCCTTTGGCCTAAAAATTTGATAGTTTGAGATCGTGGTGATGTATTAACCCTCTAACAATCTTTCTTCTAATTGCGATTTGGCATTGAAAACCTTCCATGGAACAATAATTAAATTTTTAATTTATCGCATTATTTAGGCGATATAACACAATAAAGTTTGAAGACGAATCAAAAAATTCAATAGTCAAATAATTTCAGGTTTTGCTATAAATAATACTATTAGTAAAATAAAATCACATACCGGAAACTGTTGATCTAGTGTTGCTATTTCAGCAGTTATGGCGATTTTCGATTTTTTGACGAATTTAGCAATAGACATCAATAAATTTTGATGAAATTAGTTTTGCTTACTACTAACTCTGAGCGTATAATAATTAATTTCAGAAAAATCTGCCAACTAGTTTTTGAGTTAGAGAGATATTGATAAGACGTATCCTGACGTTACCCTTTGAGCCCTGGAGCAAAACTCATTTTAAAAGTAGAGACTCTATACTAGCTTCGTGATTATCGATAATACAGTGGTGGAAAATTAATAGGAACGATTCAAGTTTTTTCTTATTTTTTTTCGTTGCATTTATTTTTAAAAATGAAAATAGTGGCTAAATTCGCCCCGGGAGGCAAATATGTGGTTTAGAATATTGTGCAGAATTTTAACATAATGTCTATTTTTTTATTTTGTCACTTATTTTAAGTGGGCGTGGCTTTCAATGAAAAATTAGCGATATCGACCTGTTATCGAATTACAGAGTAAAATTTAGCGAGTACTGATTGGATCTATACAAACTGTATATTTTTGGATATCATACAAAATTTCCTTAACTTCTGCATTATTTTTATCTAGAAATAGTCGCCAGACTTGAAATGACAGTGCCTGAAACATAAAAAAAAAATCCTTGTTTTTAGCGATTTTATAATAAAGTTAACCACACTGAAATTACTTGAAAGCCACGCCCACTGAAAACATGTGACAAAATAAAAAAACAAACATTATGTTAAAATTCTGCACAATATTCTAAGCCACATATTTGCCTCCCGGGGCGAATTTAGCCACTACTTTGATTTTTAAAAATAAAGGCAACGAAAACCAAATTAGAAAAAACTTGAATCGTTCCTATTAAATTTTCCACCACTGTATATGCCAAATCGTAAATGTATTTCTCTCAGCTTTTCAAATATTGTTTTCTGTTTTAAAAATTATTTTTTCAAATTTAAAAAATTTTCACTTCAACTACATCCTTCTCGCTTTAAAATCATTCCTTGTACAAAAAAGTCTGAAGGCAGAAAATTAGCTAATTATGTTTTATATCGATACAATATTACCGGTTTTATTAATTTTTTTTGTTTAGACAAAAACTATTTGAAATCTGAAGACCGCTTTTTGGCGGCCTTGGGCATTAGAGGTTTAAGGCTATAAAAAGAAGTAGATTTTTAGTTAACCCTTTAATGAGCCAATTTTTAAAGCTGTAAATGTAACGTAATATAACTTGGATAATTGCACTCTCAGAACAATTTCGTTGTGACAATAAAATTTGTCGTCAAAACCGAATTACATTCGTTTGCGACAATTCGTGTGTCACAACTGAATTCATTTAGGGCAACAACCAAGCAAGCGAATCAATTGGTTTGGCAAAAAATTCTGTCACCACGGATTTAAAATCTAAGCGGAGATACTTTTTAATAAAACCCATATTTCCATCGGTTTTCGTAAAATTTGCTTTGCTATTCCAATAAATTTATAACTGTTATGAATTCAATTAAAAAAAATTCTTTACCAAGTTTCAGTTTGACAGGAAACGCAAAGCAAACGCTTGAAATGAAATTAGCCATATGTAGAGTGGCACATACACCCAGGAAAAAGATTGGTTGAAATTCGATCAGAACTATTAACTTGAATTTGCCAGGACGTTATTTTATTTGGAGTTACCTATAATTGAATACTACACCAAAAATATTTTACTAGATCTTAAAAATAGGGAAAATGAACTAAAAAACAATCCTTTTAACAAATTATTGGTATCTCCAATCAATTTTAAAATTAGTATCAGTTTAGTAATTCTATGCAGTAGAAGCAGCCATTTATTTAGTGAATATACAAGAAAATTGGTGTTATCTATAACCTTTATTAAAAAAATTCAATATTCGAAAGTGGTAACTACAAATACGTGTATCCTAATCAAATATGACCTTAAAGCCGAGTTTCTGTAGAACCAACCGAATTGTGGATTGTATTGAAAACACACACAACTATTAATTGTTATTGATAAACGAAGTTTATACTATATTTGTTTTCCAACCCAGTATAGAAAATCATTACCAGATATGTAGTTATGTAACTACATACTTGGTAATGGTAACTAGTTACTTTTGTTATTACATTTTTTATTACCTTTATATGGCGATGTCGCGAAAAATAATGAGTTATGGTTACACACCAGCATACGAAAAATCAAAAAATATATCGTTACCTATGTGCTTACCAGTACTGACAAAAATAATGAGTCTAAAAATAGATTTTCAAAAAAATAAATTATATTAAAAAAAATAAATTTTTTTTGTATTTTTTTTTTAATAAAATTTGCTGGTGCGGGAATCGATCCTGGGTCTACAGATTGCCAGTCAATAGCTCTACTATCTGAGCTATATCGACATGTAATATTTAATAGATAAAAATATAATTGACCTGCTGCACACAAGTAAGCTTACTCGCCAACATACAAAAAATCAATAAATATGTGGTTACATATATCCTTACCAGTGTTTAAAAAATATTGAGTCTAAAAATAGATTTCAAAAAATGTTCAAAAAAATCTAGAAAATTATTTTCTATTTGAAATAATGATAAAAATAAGTCATTATCAGTAACTCATTATTATATGTTTTAAAATAATGCAGAAGGTAAGTGGGTATCATTACTGGTAGTCCAAAAAACAATGATATGTCATTACCGTTTCTACACTGGGAAACTAAACATATAAGTTCAAAATTAGACATTAAAATTAATAAGTTTTTGTAGTTTAGTGGGTGAGGAGTTGGCCTAGTACGCCAGATTTCCGGGTTCGAATCTCGGAAAAGACAAAAATTTAGATGCGAAAATGGCGCATAGCTAATTTTTTAGGCGCAGCAACGATATTTACATTAGAGTGGTAAAAAAAAGTTGAAATTCTCACGCTCCACAACCCTACAAATATGCCATTAGAAAAATAAATATGATCTGCCAAAAAAAAAAATCTCCAAAAAAGTTTTGTTTAGGGGCAGCAGATCGCAATTGAAGTTTCAAAGTTGTACTTCTTCTATTATTTTTAACTACCCGAGTAAAAAAGTGTATATAAAATTATATGTGAATGGATATATTTGCAATATGTAACTGGATATAATTTCATCCGAAAAATGGTTGTATTAAATTCTATCATATCGGATATAATTGTATTTAAGAGGATACAAAATTATATCAAATGATAAACTTATATCCGAATTTTGAATTGGAGGGCAGCAGGATTTCGGGTCCTACACACTCAGGGGTGTGATGAAAACGAACAGTTTTTCAATCTAGAATAATTAGTTTCGCGAAAATCAAATTGGCTTCAAACTATTATTTATCGGTTTATTTGACGCCTGACATCTAAATTAGGAAATAAAAAATAATTGGAATTGTACAGATCGTAAAATAATTACCATTGAAAATCAAATCGTTTTCGTTTTCGATATTCATCACATGCCTGACTGTCAGCCGAGGGCTACTGTTGACAATGAGTAACTATTAAAGACGTTAATGTATAAATCTGTTATTTTTAACCCTCTAATGCCCAAGGACGCCTTTTGGCGGCCTTCAGGTTTTAAATAGTTTTTGGCTAAATACACACAGAAAACAGATTCGTAGTTCCAACCGAATTTTTCGCCAACCGAATTTTTGTAGTTCCAGGTACAATCACTTTTATTTGTGTTTAATACCATTGTAACTACTGAAATTTATTTACAATTTTTGAATTTTTGTTGTGTTAATAGATTACTTTAATATAAATAGAAAAACACGTTCCACAAAATTTATTTAAATATTAAAATTTTTTTGTCGCTAACTGGGATTGAACCCCCGCCCCTCCGCTTGTCAGCCCATTGCTTTCCCTCTAAGCTAAGCTCTATTTAAATTTTTTTTGTCAAATTTCAAATTTGAATTTCTTCAGGTTTAAATATTTTGTTTATAAATAAAATTATATCAACAACAGAAAATCAGTTGTGTCTTTTAATTTGAATAAAAAAAAATTTATATCGCGAACTGGGATTGAACCGTCGACCTTCCGTTTGTCAGCCCATTGCTTTTCCTCTAGGCTAAACTCGACTAAATATTTTTGTCAAATTCCAAATTTGAATTTCTTCAGGTTGAAAATTTGAATATTTTGTTTTTGAATAAAATTATATTCACAACGAAAATTAATTGTGTGTTTTAATTTGAATCAATAAAAAACTTATTTAAAAAAAACTTAATGCCTTGGTTGAGGTTTGAACTCAAATCTCTAAGGCTATAAGGTTGTGTCTCTACCTCATGCGCCACAGATACTTAAGTTTAGTTGTTGTCTAACTTAGAATTTAAACACGCATATGTATGAAACGAAAAATTATGATAGATTCCAAAATTTTATTATGTTAAATAAAATGTCTGTTCCTTGGCGCAATATATTAGTACAATTACCAAAATAATGGAAATTAATGTTTAAAGCTATTAAAGTTAAAAAAAATTTTAAATTGATTGGAAAAACTAATACTTTGGATATAGTGATCGATTTTATTGAAACACAACTGATACTAAATTGTTGCTGCCGATATTTTATTCAAATGACTAAATCTTCGATAAATTGGTGGTTGTTGGTATTGAAGGTAATGTGGAAGTTAGTAATTTTTCAATATTGGTTAGAAAAGCCAATATTTTGGATAATGTGACAGTGTTTTGGTTCATCATATATATTTTTTGTTCACAAATAAATATAACTTTCCTGATGATGAATTTTAAATAACTGCAATTAAAATTATTGAATGATGAAAATATTTCGTTGGTTCCGATAGAATTCCAACCAATTTATTTTCTGTGTGTAACAATATTTTATTAAACAAGTTGTATTATATCCATAGAAAACTTAATTGCCTACTTTTTTGTCTTCAAACTTTTTTTGTATAAAGAACAGTTTTCAAGCGAGAAGCATGTAAAGTTAAAATTTAGAAAATTTAAAAAAAGAACTTTTTAAAACAGAAAAAAATATTTGAATAATTGCCAAAAATACATTTACGATCTGGCGTACATTACCGATAATAACAAAGGTAGTTTAGAGCCTCTAATTGTAAAATAAGTTAAAAATTTTTCTCCAGGACTCACAGGATAACGCCAGAATACGTTTTGCAAAAATCTCAAAATCGTCAAAATTTATTGATGTTTAGTGCCAAATTCGCCAAATTTCGTAATTTTCAAAAAGCAAAAATCGCCATAGCTTTTGAAATAACAATTGATCAACAATTTTCGGTACGTAATTTTATTTTATTAATAGTGTTATTTACAGCAAAAACCGAAATTATTTGACTACTGGGTTTCAAGATATGTCTTCAACCTTTGTTGTGCTATATCGCCTAAACAAAGCGATATATTAAAATTTTAATATTTGTTCCATAGTAGATTTTCAACGCCAAATATATGGTTTAAATATTATTGTAATCAGAAGAAAGAGCATTAGAGGGTTAAAGAATAGATAATTTTTTATCAAAATATATATATCGTTGGAAAGCTACTTGAAATACCTTTCCAATGATATGCAACATGCCTAGACTTATTAACCCATTACGAGCCGGGCCATGATTTTAAATGTTAACTTTTTTAAATTGGATTTTTTAAATTAAAAAAAAACGAAACGGAAAAAACAATTTTTATTAAAAATTAAAACCCAACATTTTGACAACACTCGCAGTACGGAGAAATGTTTTTTGCCCCTTCCTTGTAATTGACAAAGAAGAGGTAAAAATAAAATTTGTATTTTATTTGTACCGATGGTACGAAATACAAAAACAAAAACTTTCATAATATTTCTATTGTTGGTTATGTCTTTGCAGAGACTTCGAAAACATATTTTATTGTTTACTCCATTCTCATTTCGTTGATGTAGTAGACTACGTTTAATATGAAATTTTGATGTTTCAATTTGCATTGCACTATTGCCACCACTTTCTAAAGAAAACTGAAGAAGGGGACGTGGAAAATCCCCGAAACGATCGTCTTTTCATTCCTGAAAGTGTTAGAGAGGTTTTTGAAAGCAAAAACTCTGTGAAGTATTTGTTAGGAGAATATCCTGATGAAGAAAAATAGCAGTTTTTGAAAAAAGAACTTATTATGTTAATTCATAATAAGGAAATTGGCCTCGAACTGAATTAATAAATTTCTAATTAAAAAAAAACTTTTAGAAGTAAAAAAGCTCAGAAAATATTAATTTAATGGAAAAATTAAGTAAAACATATAAAAAATTGTTTTTGATCAAATATTATATTAATCTCGAATATATTAGTTAATCTCGAACTTGGGTCTGATATTAACTTATATATCGTCGGCTTGCCTGCAAGAATTGCTATGTTTTTGGTTTTAACAGGTTTTCAGGAGAACGAAAAAACTGATTTATATTATCATTTTAAGATATTTTATTGACATCATATACCCTAATGATTTACGACCTTATTTACTGCAATCACGATATTGTTATATAAAAAAAAATTAAAAATATTTTTGGTATCTATTTATGTATATATAAAAATTTTGAACGGTTTTATCAATAATATATTCCTATATACCGAAGTAAAAAAAATTTATCTCGCACAATATCTAATTATATCCAATTTGATATTGTTTAAGATCTGCTGTAATATCTAGCTGATCCAATTAGATCTCAAAATTGGGTGTATCCAATCATATCGTATTAGATCCCATTGTATATATGGGGATAAACTAAGATCAAGTTATATCTCAAAATTGGGAGGTCCAGTGAAATCTTTGGGGATAAACCTAGATCTATTTTGATCCGAAAATTGGCGGATCCAGCTATATATTTGCGGATCCAGCTATATATTTGCGGATATTTTTAGATCTAATTTGATCCGAAAAATGGCGGATCCAATTAGATCCAGCTATATATTTGGGGATAAACTTAGATCTAATTTGATCTCAATTTTGGCAGATCAAATTAGATCCCGCAATATATTTGTGGATAAACGTATATCTAATTTGATCCGAAAAAGTAGCAGATCGAATTAGATGTAGCTATATATTTGGGGATAAACTTAGATCTAATTTGATCCAAAAAATGGCACATCGAATTAGATCCAGCAATATATTTGTGGATAAACTTAGATATAAATTGATCTGAAAAATGGCAGATCAAATTAGATCCAGCAATATATTTGTGGATTAACTTAGATCTAAATTTATCCGAAAAATGGCAGATCGAATTAGATCCAGCTAAATATTTGTGGATAAACTTAGATCTAATTTGATCCGAAAAAGTGGCAGATCGAATTAGATCCAGCAATATATTTAGGGATAAACATAGATCTAATTTGATCACAATTTTGCCAGATCTAATTAGATCTAGCAATATATTTGTGGATAAACTTAGATCTAATTTGATCCGAAAAAATGGCAATATATTTGTGGATAAACATATATCTAATTTGATCCGAAAAATGGAAGATCGAATTAGATCCAGCAATATATTTGGGGATTCAGTAAGATCTAAATTTATCCAAAAAATTACAGATAAAGGTTTGGTTTTTATTTATAAAAAGTTTTTTATTTTCGATATTTCGCTACTCCAATGTGTAGCATCACATTGGAGTAGCGAAATATCGAAAATAAAAAACTTTTTATAAATAAAAACCAAACCTTAAGCTCAAGAAAATAGTAGAGTTAAAAATTAAAAAGAAGGTTAAATAAACGAAAAGAAATTACAGATAAAATTAGATCCAGTAATATACTTCGGGATTGCGTAAGATCTTAACTTTTCCGATAAATTGCAGATCGAATTATATCCAGTGATATATTTGGGGATTTGGTAGGATCTTAATTTATCCCATAAATTGCAGATCGAATTAGAAACACCAATATATTTGGAGATTGACATCTAAAACTATCCAGAAAAATGACAGCTAAAATTAGATCCCGCATTATATTTGGGTACTATGTAAGATCTCCATTTATTTGGGATTAAATAAGATCCCAGACAGATATTGGAAATAGTTCAAAAAATAATACACTGGAAGAGCACTGATTTTATAAAAATTACAATATTTTGTTAAAATAAGGTTTAAACTCAGAAGGTCGCGAGTACCTTTCACGGCTCTGCATTTTTTTTTTATAAAAATGCGCATTCTCCTTGCTGGTCTTATCGAAATTTTTTCAATAATTTTTATTCTTTGTAATTTACTTGTAAAAATTGTATCATCTTTCTTTGATTTGAAAATAATTTAAACAGAAAGTGATATTAATTTATGATCTTGAGTGAAACTAAAATAACATTCATTTACTTAAAAATAACAGATCAACTAAAAACATTTCCCCCATTCAAAAGAATATCTTTTTATAAAATTATAATTTTATTTTCTATAAATGTTTTTATAAAATTATATTTTTTTTATTAAATTGAATTTTTTTTAAAAAATTATTTTATTTACATATTTTTAACGCTCTACACCATTTCCAATTGTATCAATTGTTTTTAAGATTTATCAATTGTATTTCAGAAATAATCAATTGAATTTCAGTTTTATCCATTGTATTTCAGAACTTATCAATTATTTTTCAGATTTATGAATTGTATTTCAGAACTAGTCAATTGAATTTCAGTTTTATCAATTGTATTTCAGAAATTATTAATTGTATTTCTGAAATTCACAACTGTATTTCAGAAATTATCAAACTGTATTTCAGAAATTATCAATTGTATTTCAGAAATTATGAAATGTAATTTAGAAATTTTTCTCTATTAACTATAATAAACCATCAACAAGTTCTGAATTAGATTTGATTATTTCTGAAATACAATTAATAAATTTCTGAAATACATTCCATAATTTCTAAAATACATTTAAAATTTCTGAAATACAATTAATAGCTTCTGAAATACAGTTAATATTGTAGTTGCTGATAAGTTACCATATATGATGGCACCATATATGACAATATATTGTTTAAATGGCACCAATATGGAGCTTTATATGATAATATATAACTTAGATTCATCCATATACCATTTGATCCGAAAAATGGCCCGATAAAATTGTATCAGTTCTTATTTGTATCAGTTGTTATCTAATTACATCAGTTTGATCTGACCTGATTAAATTATGTGTTAATCAGATGAAATTGTATCAGATTTTTTACCTGATAAAATTTTATTGGTTTATATTACATGGTATCAGTTTAGGTCCAAATAGATATATTTGTATACAAAATTATATAGTTATATCCCAATTTTGACCTGATATCAGTTTAAAACTTGATACAGTTGTATAAGGTAAATGTCGGATACAATTATATTTTATTTATATAAAATTGAACCAATTACGATCAAACCGATAAAATTGTATCAGATCAAAAATCTGATACAATTTCATCTGATTAACACATAATTGAATCAGGTCAGATCTAAACTGATACATTTAGATAAAAATTGATAAACAATTGATAAAAATATATCGGGCCATTCTTCGGATGAAACTGTATATTTATACAGATATAACTTAATCACATATATGACTATATGTAACTATTTTTCCTCGAGTTGTTTAAATGATACGATATATCAAAGTATATGGTACTATATATGGTAGCATATATTATCATATCTGCATCTGTATTAAAAATGTCGTTCATCAGGTACCATATATGAGCATATATTGTTGAAATGGCACCATATAAGATAATATATGGTTTAAATGGCACCATATATGGTAATATATTGCTTAAATAACACCATATATAAATATATATGGCACTATATATGGTAGCATATATAATCATATGTGGAACTGTATAAAAAATATTGCTTATGAGGTACCATATATGGGCATATATTGTTGAAATTGCACCATATATGATAATATATGGTTTAAATGGTACCATATATGATAATATATGGTTTGAATGGCACCATATATGATAATATATGGTTTGAATGGCACCATATATGATAATATATAGCTTCAATAACACCATAAATAAATATATATCGCACTATATATAGTACCATATATTATCATATCTGGAACTGAATTAAAGATTTTGTTTATGAGGTACCATATATGACCATATATTGTTTAAATGGCACCATATATGATAATATCTAGTTTAACTGTCACCATATATAATTATATATTGTTTAAATGATACCATATATAATTATATATTGCTAAAATGCCACCATATATATTAAGATATAGTTCTATATATAACTATATATGCAATAAGATCAACCATGTTATGTAATATATAGTTATATATGCCATATCTAATATTATGAATGCCGATATCTAATTAGATGAAATTATATATGGCATAATATAAGGAAAATTTTTCGGAAAAAACGTCATATATAATTATATATGGATATACATAACCACATGTCTAATTATATATTATAATAGATGCCACATATGATTATATATAATTTTTTTTACTCGGGTATACAATTTGCAATAAAGCAAATACTGATATATGATTTAATATGATTACATATGAAAAAATTTTTAAAAAAAATTCTAATATATCATCATATAAAAACATTTAAGGTCGCATATCATATATTTTATTATTAAAAAATATATGTTACATATACTTTTTTTTACTCGGGTAATCAAAAATTATGAAAAAAAATAGAAAAATTAACGATAATTATTACTAATATATTTTTAGGTGTAAGTTACGAATATGAAATCCAAATTGAAATCGAAGTCGTTGATTTCGTGTAATTTTCAAATTTCATACAAAAAATGTTCAAGTTTGATCAGCAAGTTTTCTTATATTTACTGCTATGAAAATTCCTTTTTTGCATTCATATACATACTATATCTATGAAATGTCCTCTTATTGAGATAGGACTTTCCTTAACAATAAAATTAAAGCACGCTAAATAATAGCGAAATATTAAAAAAGTCAAATTTTAAGTTAATTTGCAAAGATATTTCTTATCTTTTTAAAATTATAATCAGTGTCATATACAATATAATGAAAGTCTTTGGTAAGTAAATTGCAGAAGTATGACTAATTGGATTTTTCGATAACACAGTTTACAGGTAGCTAGGAAAATATATTAAAAAACTTGAGTTTTTTTTAATTTTCAAAAACCATGAATAATTTATAAACCACAAATTTTTTTTTAAATTTAGATTGCAGGTTCATAATATCCATTAAAACAAAGATCAGATTTGAGAAATTTGCTTACACAAAGCATGTGCAAGTTGGATTTTTACTTACATAGTTTTAAAAAATTTGGAAATTTTAACTAAAATATTATTTATTTATTTATTTATTTACAGAATTTACTAGCATAATTAATTATGAAAGTAAATATACTTGACTAAGGCACTAACGACATTGTTTTTTGACCTTAACTAAAATATGTATTCCTTTGTATAATTAAAAAAAAACGCGAACTACTTAAAAGGTAATTAATTGTTTTTTAGTTTTGATTTAATGTTCCTCTTCTATTTATACATTAATTAAAACTAATTAAAAAAAATGTTTTAAATTTGTAACGTCAAAATTTATAAAAAATAAAACGAAAGTAGTAAACTTTGAAATTGTAATAAAAATCTAAAGCCGATCACACACGGTCAATATAATTTCGTTCAATTTTATTGATCTTTTCACACACACTTTCAATGTTATTAAAAAATTTGAGTTAGAATTAAATTGATCAATATTTTCCATCCAAGCCACGTTTAAAGTGATTACGTTTTTATTTTGCAATAATTTATATGCTTTTTTAATTTTATTTATTTATTTTTCAACAACAAAAAACAAATTTAAAAAAAAACTAACATTTCAATATTGGCCTCACACTTTTCAATAATAGTGCCCAAGAAAATTTTCTGTTCCAAAGAATCGGTTGTACAATAGCTACTTTTCATTCACAACCCCTTCTAATGTCGATTCTAACACCGATTCTTTTTGTTTCAAATTGTCCCAAAAGTAACCACTTCTATAGATCCAAAGTGGAACCGGTTGCCCTAGAATCAGTTCTGGAACGAGTTCTAGAACTCATTCTACGTCCGTCATACCTTCCATATGAGATCCCAGGAACTAGTTTCACAACCAGTTCCATGGAATCGGTTGCAGTGGAACCAGTTGCAGAATTTGTGTGGTTGGCTACCGATTGTAAAAAATTTTCCTGGGTGGTATTCATACAAACTCGTATTCTACTCGTAAACGGTGTAAACCTGGTATGTTTATGAGTTATGTCAAACTCCATACATAAAAAATATGGTTTGTATTTATACAAGGTTTACAAGGAATTTACGAGCTTATATGAAAATCCCTAATATGATATTAATGGATAAATATTCAATATAGGGTATTGTAAATTAATTTGTAAACAATCAAAAATTGATCCATAATATTGAACGTACATCTATGGACATGGAAATAGGACACTTTTATGTGTTAAGAAACATAATTATTTATTTTGAAAAATAAAACAAAAATAAAATTTTTTATTTCATATACGGTGTTGTTATTGATGATTGTAATTCATTCTTTATTTAAATAAAAATCCTTCAACTATTTTATATATATTGGTAAATATGTATAAACTAATAAAAATATCTGGACTTCTAAATAGGATACATTCTATATTTTTACAAAAAACCGTACATATTTTGGGTTTTTAAAACAATTATTATTTTTTTAGCGTTAATATTACACTAATATTTTGTGCTGTTTCCATTATTATCAATAATCTATTCGCATCTTCTTTGCATACTCTCAACTTATCTCTGGCATCTTTCTTTTGGTATACACAGAAAGAATTTACAAATTTCTAATTAACACCTTTCTCATACCAAATTTGTAAATACAAAAAAAAAACTTTTTGAATTTTTATTTTTAAACAATTTTTATATGAAAGATAACAATTAGGAAACGAGTTACAAATATTTCAAACAAAAAAATTGTTGGGAATAAAATTTCAATTTAAAGGCAAATGTGATTGCTTTTACAAATTCCCATTGTTGGTGCCTACTGTTTTTTCTGTGTAGAATACCAGGCTTCTTGAATAACAGCCCAAAGTTCGGTGGAAGTTTTGTAATTGTTCTGCGAAACTTTTGATTTTAAATCATTCCATAGATTTTCTATTGGATTAAGGACCGAACCAGTCCAAACCCTTAATTTGTTCTTTTAAAAACCAATCTTTCACTATGTTGGACGAATGCTTCGGATCATTGTTTTGCATAAAGATCCACTTAGTTGGCATATTTTCATAGGCAAATGGCTCCATAACATTCTCAAGAATGCTCAAATATTGAAACCTGTCCATTTGGTTCTCTACTTTTACGATAGGCCCAACACCACGACAGGAAAAATCCCCCCATACCATAATATTACCCCCACCGTGTTTCAAGGTCTTCTGAGTGTACTTAATGTTTAAAGCCTGGTTTTTTGTGCAGTGTACAAAAATTCTACCATCTAGTCCGACACGATTTACCTTCGTTTCATCGCTCCAAAGCACATTTTGCCAAAAGGATAACTCATTTCCTTTGTGGGTTTTGGCAAAATCAATACGTTTCTTAATATTTTTTCTTGAAAGAGGCTTTTTTCTACTTATTCGTCCAAATAAGTTTGCTTCATTCAGTCTTCTTCTTACTAACCTGTCTGACACTTCAACGTTGAATTTTTCCCTGATTTCATTATTTATTTGACGGCAGGACATAAAAAGGTTGAGTTTGCTTTTGCGTACTATAGTCCGGTCCATATAAGTTGTACTTTTACGACGATTGGCTTACGTTCTTTATTTTGCGTATGATATTTCTTGTCGGCAGCACATAGACGAATAGTATTGTATACCATATTTCGCGAACACTTTAGTATTTTAGCAATTTCAGTAGGAGATTTCATGTCGTTGTGGAATTGAGATATAAAGCTTCGTTTTTCTTGATTACAATGTTTTCCACGTCCCATATTGGTACAATTAGAAAAGAATTTACTTATTTCAAACGCAAATTATGAAAAGAAAATTATTACTAAGTCATCGAGTAAAATTTTGATACTTATCCCAAGTAAAAATAGTTATATAGGAAATTATATAATTTAATATGGACTAATATGTTTATATATAGTCAAATGTGACACTATATCTTTATGGATATAATTATATATAGCTTTGAATTTTCCAAAAATTTCTTATATGATGTCATATATAGATCAGTATAAATATATATGTCCCCATATATATTAATATATACCATATTTAGTTACATATGCTATGACAATTTTAATACAGCGTCATATATAATTAAAAATGGCTTTATCGGTAAACATATAAAGTCTTATATAGCTCAATGTTAAATTTTTTTCTAAGTTGTTTTAGATATGTTTAAGTATACCCGAGTAAAAATAGTTATATAGGAAATTATATAATTTAATATGAACTAATATGTTTTTATATATTCAGGTGTGACACTATATCCTTGCGGATATAATTATGTAAAGCTTTGAGTTTTTCAAAAATTTCTTATAAGATGCCATATATAGATCAATATAAATATATATGTCCCCATATATATTACTATGTACCATATCTAGTTACATATGCTATGACAATTTTAATACAGCGTCATATATAATTAAAAATGGTTTTATCGGAAAACATATAAAGTTTTATATAGCTCAATGTTAAATTTTTTGCTAAGTTGTTTTAGATATATTTAATAGTCCAATGTAAAAAAAATTCTGTTTTTTTGAGATATGTATATATATGTATGATTTCAAAATATAAAAGGCATACTCTTTATAACTCCTAAATTTCTTGTAAACCTTGTATAAATACAAGCCATATTTTTATGTATGGAATTTGACATTAAACTCATAAACATATGAGAAGGCTTAAAATGCTTGGTTGCAATTATGTTCAACTTCTTCTAAATACTTAAATTTTTAATTCTTAACTTAAGGGTGTTATTTTTAAGTACTTTTTAATAGTTTTTGTTTTGATCCTGAAATATAATGCGTTATATAATTATGTCTTTCTACATCAAATTAGATATGATTATATCGGGTCAAAATCCGGATAAGATTCTATATGATTTAATATATTTAGATCTTATCCGACATAATTTTATCCACCATTTTTCGGATCATAGCATATCTCCAATTATATTAAATTAGATATCATTACATATGACATCATATTATTTTTTTTACTCGGGATTGCAAATGTCCTATTTTTATGTCCAAGTCAAATATGAACAAAGTAAAGTAATATTGTTGTAAATATTTGCATGTTTTAAATATTGCAAAGTTTTATATATAACCTGAGACTACTTGATTACAGTTTACTATAATAAAAAACAAATATAGTTATTGCTTTATAATCCCGAGTAAAAAAAATAATATGATGTCATATGTAATGATATCTAATGTAATATAATTGGAGATATGCTATGATCCGAAAAATGGTGGATAAAATTATATCGGATAAGTTCTAAATATATTAAATCATATAGAATCTTATCCGGATTTTGACCCGATATAATCATATCTAATTTGATGTAGAAAGACATAATTATACAACGCATTATATTTCAGGCTCAAAACAAAAACTATTAAAACTACTAAAAAATAACACCCTTAAGTTAAGAATTCAAAATTTAAATAAAACTTTAATATATAAATTCATAAATGATTTTTTTTAATATAGGAGGTTTACAAAACAAATTTTCCATACAAAATTTGTTTCATAAGCCTCCTATAACTTTATAAAACATTTATGAATTTACACATGTGACCTTCTCCGAGAAAAGGGACCTAGTGTGTGAAAATGAAGTTTTGAGAAGAACGCATTTAAAGTTAAATTAAAAATAAAATTTTAATGTTTTTCTCATTTTTATCGAAACCCGTTTTGTGACACCCAGGTCCCTTTTCTCGGAGAAGGTCACACATAAGTATTTAGAAGTAGTTGTACATAATTGTAACCAAGCATTTTAAGCCTTCTTATATAAACTTGTATTCTACCCGTAAACTGTGTAAACCTGGTATGTTTATGAGTTTATTGTCAAATTCCATACATAAAAAATATGGCTTGTATTTATACAAGGTTTACAAGGAATTTAGGAGTTGTAATGAGTACGCCTTTTATATTTTGAAATCGTACATACATAAATATGTCTCAGAAAAACATAGAATTTTTTTTACATTGCGCTATACTTAAACATATCTAAAACAACTTTAAAAAAATTAACATTGAGCTATATAAGACTTTATATGTTTACCGATGAAGCCATTTTTAATTATATATGACGCTGTATTAAAATTGTCATAGCATATGTAACTAAATATGGTATATATTAATATATATGGGGACATATATATTTATACTGATCTATATATGACATCATACAAGAAATTTTTGGGAAACTCAAAGATATACTTAATTCTATCCACAAAGATATAGTGTCACATTTGACTATATATAAACATATTAGTCCATATTAAATTATATAATTTCCTATATAACTATTTTTACTCGGGATTTTTAAGAGATTTGCATGACGATCATTTTATATGAAGTGTCCTATTTCTATGTCCATAGATGTATTAGAGTGGGCCGAACTTTGCCGAATTGCGAATTTCAAAAACGTGGGGTGCGGAAAAGTTGCGTACGCGTCCAGCAACCAGTAAAAAATAAAAATTTTGAAAATCGGTTCACGTTCAAGGTCCCCGCAAAGCGGTTGAAATTTCGAATTTTCGGAAAGTTTAAAAAAAATCCTTAAATTTTGTTAAAAAATATTTGTTATTGTGATATATTATTTCTAATAAATTATAGTTCGCTGAATCCAAAAAAAATCAAAATTTTTTAATCGGCTGAAGGGGTTCTGAAATATTGCTACTTGAATTTTACTGAAAAACACGATTTTTCATTTTTCAGTCGGGCCTTCAAAAAGTTAGTCTAAAAATGTTTTTAATTTTTTTCGTTCTTAAATCTACTATCTATATAAAATTGTCTTTGATTTGAGTGTAAAAAAGTTTAAAAATGTTGAAGGGTATTCCAAGGACGCTGCGACAAAAGTTGTAAAAATTTTCACAGTTAAAAGTGATTGTTTTTTGTGATCACTGTTTATTATTAAGTGATCAGAGATTTTACCCATTTATTGTTTTGGATTAACATAAAATAACATGTTTATGACTGGTCCATCTTTTTTAATAATTTTGGGTATTTTGATAATAAATATAAAATAGCGTGATCGGATCTCGAGATTTGGGACACAACGCTCGAAAAGTATCCTCTTTTTTGTCCACACAATGTTCGAAAAGTATCCTTCTTTATATTTTTTATTGTATTAAAAGAATATTTTAGTATAAAATTAAATAGTTTTTTAGCATAAATTTAAATAGTTTTTTTGTAAAAGTTTTGAAAAATATTTTATACACTGTGCCACAAAAGTAGGGTAGAGGGGGGATCCTTGTAGAGGGGGATCCTTCGCCACTTTTTTTTCAAAGCACTGTCATTTATTAATCACTTATTATTTTTCAAAAATTACTTTCAAATTGAATATCTACATATCTTGGCTTTAATTTAAATGATTTTTATTATAATTATTTGCATATTTTCTATTATTTTTTTAATGATTTTCAAAGTAACTCAATTCGGCGTAACTGCCCCAAACCTGGGCTATATTCGCCAAAGAGCTAGATACAATTTCAACAAAAAAATTTGTTAATACACCAAAGTCAATCTTTTAATGACTGAAATAAATAATTTATAATAAGTTCTTTAAGATATGTGATTCTTTTTAACCAATAAATCTCCACTACATTAAAAAAAATTATTTAAAACTATAATATAATGATTCTTCAAAATTACAAAAAACTGAATAATTAATATAAATTTAAGAATGAACACGATTGTTCTAATTTACTATTAAACATATTTTAAACACATAGAAAAGTCTTATAGAGCATTTTAGGCAGGGATGCACCAACTCTTCGTAGCGCCAGGGGCCATCTGGTGATTGTGCCCAGAGACAGGTACTAACACAAATTGATATTTTTCACACTTTTGAAGCATTTATTAAAATCAAATTATTATTTTTTGAAACCTTAGGATTGTAGGTCTAACATAATGAAAAATTATTTTCTTATCACACGATTTGAGGAAGTTATTGCAAAATGTAATTGCTTCCTATTATTTTTTGGCACCCCAAAAAACACAAAAACACTTCTATCTGCTCCCACATCTGATGTAAATTCATCAAAGTAGATGTCAAGGAAAGGTAATTGAAAAATGCACAAAATATATTTTTTCCAATTTTTTATCTCCCTTAACATCGGAGAAAAATGGGATTAGTGTATGTGCCCCGCTGGCGTAGGATCCCGCCTCTACCCTATATATAAAAAAATATAATTGAATAGAACTTAATACATTAGTGTTTAGCAAATATTAAAAAAATTAAATTGCGTGCTCGGAGTTAAAATTTTGAAACACAATGTTCGAAAAGTATGCACTTTTTTTGCCCACACAAATAATGAAAAATATTCTACTTTATATATTTTTTGTTGTAGTAAGAGAATATTTTAGAATAAAATTAAACACTTAATAGTCTCTTTGTAAAAGTTTTGAAAAATTTTTTATACACTGTGCCACAAAAGTATAAGTAAAAGACATTTCGAACATTGTGTGGATAAAAAAATAGGATACTCTACGAACATTGTTTTACAAAATTTTGAATCCAAGCACGCAATTTAATTTTTATGATATTTACTAAAAAGGAATGTATTAAGTTATAAACAATTACATTTTTGTATATATACTTTTGTGGCACAGTGTATAAAATATTTTTCAAAACTTTTACAAAGAAACTATTAAGTGTTTAATTTTATTGTAAAATATTCTCTTACTAAAACAAAAAATATAAAGTAGAATACTTTTCGAATATTGTGTGAACAAAAAATTGTATACTTTTCGAACATTGTGTTACAAAATTCTAAATCCAAGCACCCAATTTAATTTTGTATAATATTTACTGAACATTAATGTATTAAGTTATATTCAATTACATTTTTTTATATATACTTTTGTGGCACAGTGCATAAAATATTTTTCAAAACTTTTACAAAAAAAAACTATTAGGTATTTAATTTTATTCTTAAATATTGTTTAAATACAACAAAAAATATAAAGTGGGATACTTTTCGAACATTGTGTGGACAAAAAAGAGGATACTTTTCGAGCATTGTGTTCGAAATCTCGAGATCCGATCACACTATTTTATATTTATTATCAAAATTATTAAAAAAGATGGACCAGTCATAAAAATGTTATTTTATGTTGATCCAAAACAATAAATGGGTAAAATCTCGGATCACTTCATAAAAAAACAGTGATCACAAAAAACAATCACTTTTGACTGTGAAAATTTTTACAACTTTTGTCGCAGCGTCCTTAGAATACCCTTCAACATTTTTAAACTTTTTTACCGTCAAATGAAAGACAATTTTATATAGATAGTAGATTTAAAAATGAAAAAAATTAAAAACATTTTTAGACTAACTTTTTGAAGGGTCGACTGAAAAATGAAAAGACGTGTTTTTCAACAAAATTCAAGTAGCAATATTTCAGAACCCATTCGGCCGATTAAAAATTTTTTATTTCTTTTGGATTCAGCAAACTATAATTTATTAGAAATAATATATCACAACAACAAATATTTTTTAACAAAATTTAAGGATTTTTTTTAAACTTTCCGAAAATTCGAAATTTCAACCGCTTTGCGGGGACCTTGAACGTGAACCGATTTTCAAAATTTTTATTTTTTACTGGTTGCTGGACGCATACGCAACTTTTCCGCTCCCCCCGTTTTTGAAATTCGCAATTCGGCAAAGTTCGGCCCACTCTAATGTATATCCCTACTGAAATAACAATATCACAAAAAGTATTTTAACATTGGTCGTTCAAAACATTGCAGTAAAGAGGGAAAAAGGCTGATTTAAGGAATCCACAGCCAACGGGAAATTGCGCATATTCTTGAAAGATCACAAACTATGGTTTCAAATGCTCTCAAGCCTCATCGTTTGAAATTAAGGAGAGGCCAACAATGAAAAAATACAAAAAACTATGTCGTATTAAATAACACTATGGAACATTTTTGGGATTATTGTCTGGGGGGTGAGAAATTCCAAGTCAGGGTGATGGTACTAGGTCAGTATAGTAAAACCCTCAAAGGGTTTGGCGTTCGTATGTGTCATTTTTTTTATGACCTTTTAAATTTTTTCCTTATCTTGATGTTTTTAGTTGTAACATTTTGGCAAAAACGTAGTTTAACATAACTCGAGAACCACTTGTCCGATTTTGATGAAACAAATTTAGAAAAATTTAGAATTACAATTTCTTTAATCTGTTTCTATACCGTTTTCCTATATGTGCAACAATATGTAAAAATGACACATACGAACGCCAAACCCTTTGAGGGTTTTACTATACTGACCTAGTACCATCACCCTGACTTGGAATTTCTCACCCCCCAGATTGGCTGTTGTACTGTGTAATTAGTTTTCCAAAAGAGGATAAGAGGGTGCTAATAAATGGCGGAACCTCGTATAGTCTGACGAGTCTAAGATGGAAGAACATGGGTAAGGCGTTCAAAAAACAAAGCATATGATCTAAAGCAGGCAACGACAAACATATACAATCTTATTTTGTGCTTGTATGAGTGAGTTCCAGCATCTCTCTCTCAATGCACTGATAAAAAACGTTTATATCAGTGGTGTTCAAAACTAAAAATGTAGTTGTGTTGGTGAGAAAATGAGAATTGCACTGTAAGAAATGTTGAATGGGTTAATAGAATCTGTATGCATTTATTTTTTATTAAAAATATGAAAATGTTTTGTGTAAAAAGCGAAGTAGGTACTTTCGGAAAATATAAATAAATACTACACTGTTTTAAAGAAATAAAAATAAACAAAATACAATTTTTGAAAGAAAAAAAATACATACATACATAAGGGTGGCTTCTTTCATTCTATGTAAAATAAAAGGTTTTCGATTTTTTTAAATCAATATCAATGATTTCATTGTATTTACATATTTATAAAATATATTTAATCTGTATTTATAATCATAAAATATTTGTCGTACATTGTTATTAATTTTTTTTTTCAGTACATTAAAAAAAAATCAGCATATATCCGAACTCATGTTCATTCGTCGCTGTTTCAGTGACGACTAAAAGCAAGAGCGTAAGAATACATGTGAATTGAGCAGGGACAATTGTCCTATGGGCTGAACACCACTGGTTTATATAATAATTTGAAAACTTTAAATGTTTATAATGGGAATATAAAATAACCCCTCAATTCATAAATGCTTTGTAAAGTTATAGAAGGTTTACAAAACGTCATTTTCATACAAAATTTGTTCAATAAACCTCCTATAATTTTACAAAGCATTTATGAATTTAGGGGTAAAAATTTAAAAGCAAACCACAACTTCAAAACAACAGAAAAATATAAACCACAAATTATACCAGATATGAATCAGCTGATTTGGGCAATATGGCCGACAGAAAATGAGCAAAACAAAACCCAAAAAATTTAAGAAAAACACAAAAGATACAGCACAATAATCTAAAAAGAGACAGATATATACAAAAAATGCGCAATACAAAATGTATGGAGATTTTTTATTATTATCTCCCTCTTGACTTGACTTCCATGTAAACAAAACCATACGGTTCGAGAATACTTTTTTGACACCTGTCATTGGTTTCAAATCTGGTATTAATCTGTGATATAAACAATCACAAAAAAAAAACTTTAAAATAAATTACCAAAAAAGAGACTGTAAAAACGTCTAGCAAACAAGCGATGTGATATCCTATTTCATTGCATGCTTGTGTGCGACTGAGAGATTAATCAGAACTGGGTCGACAACGACATGTGCTTTTTCATATATTTTGTATGGGAGGCAAAATGTCGCCATGTCGTCCGGCGATTTGTCGTCGTAATAGAATCTATTCTATTTTCGTGACGACACACTAATACACACTCAAAATATTTGTCAAATAGTTGCCATATTTTTAACTAGTTAAGAACAGAGTTGCAGAAATTCGTATTAGAGTTGCAAAAATTCGTACTTTGTTTACAAAAAAATTATTTTTTTGACAGAAGAAATATAATTGAAAATAAAAATGCATAATTTACCGCAAAAAAGCAAAATTAAATCCAAAAAACTGTAAAACAACAAGAATTAATGGAAAACCAATTGAATTGGTGAAGAATTGTGGCGAATAAAATACAACCATATTTTTGTTTTGCTTTAATTTTTTTCTAAATGTCAAAAAATGTCGACAATCGATTGTCGCTGAATTTAAATTATACGCGACGACTTTTGCTGTCGTCGGTCGACAATCAACACAGTTGTGATTAACCTCTGATGATTTTTTTTTGTTCCATGTCATGATACAACCATACTAGGTAGATGCATTAGGGAGAGTTTGACAGTTCAGGGTTTTATTATGACAGTTCAGGGATTTTTTCGTATGCTTTCACTATGTATCAAAAGTAGCCGATTACATTTTTTGTTGTTGTTTGTTGTGTTTGTTGTTCTAATGCATCCACCTAGTATGGTTGTATCATGGTTCCATGTGTGAGCTTATGTAGGTGCACACAGAAAATAAATTGGTTGGAATTCTATCAGAACCAACGAAATATTTTCATCATTCAATAATTTTAATTGCAGTTATTTAAAATTCATCATCAGGAAAGTTATATTTATTTGTGAACAAAAAATATATATGATGAACCAAAACACTGTCACATTATCCAAAATATTGGCTTTTCTAACCAATATTGAAAAATTACTAACTTCCACATTACCTTCAATACCAACAATCACCAATTTATCGAAGATTTAGTCATTTGAATAAAATATCGGCAGCAACAATTTAGTATCAGTTGTCTTTCAATAAAATCGATCACTCTATCCAAAGTATTATATTTCAAATCAATTTAAAATTTTTTTTTAACTTTAGTAGCTTTAACCATTAAAATCCATTATTTTGGTAATTGTAATAATATATTGAGACAAGGAACAGAAATTTTATTTATCATAATAAAATTTTGGAATCTATATTTTTTCGTATCATACATATGCGTGTTTAAATTCTATGTTAGATAACATCAAAAGTAAGTATCTGTGGCGCAGGAGGTAGAGACACAGCCTTATAGCCTTAGAGATTTGAGTTCAAACCCCAACCAAGGCATTACTTTTTTTTTTTAATAATTTTTTTATTGATTCAAATTAAAAGACACAATTGATTTTCTGTTGTGAATATAATTTTATTCAAAAACAAAATATTCAAATTTTCAACCTGAAGAAATTCAAATTTGAAATTTGACAAAAAAAATTTATGTCGAGGTTAGCCGAGAGGAAAAGCAATGGGCTGACAAACGGAAGGTCGCCGGTTCAATCCCAGTTCGCGATATAAATTTTTTTTAATTTTTTTTTTATTCAAATTAAAAGACACAACTGATTTTCTGTTGTTGATATAATTTTATTTATAGACAAAATATTCAAACCTGAAGAAATTCAAATTTGAAATTTGACTGAAATATTTTAAATAGAGCTTAGCTTAGAGGGAAAGCAATGTGCGGACAAGCGGAGGGTCGGGGGTTCGATCCCAGTTAGCGACAAAAAACAATTTTAATTTTTAAATAAATTTTGTGGAACGTGTTTTTCTATTTATAGAATTTATAATCCACAAACATTAAAGTAATCTATTAACACATCAAAAATTCAAAAATTGTAAATAAATTTCGGTAGTTACAATGGTATTAAAAATAAATAAAAGTGATTGTACCTGGAACTACAAAAATTCGGTTGGCGAAAAATTCGGTTGGAACTACGAATCTGTTTTCTCTGTGTGTGAGAGAGCGCCCATGGGCATAGGTGTTGCCGACGTCGGATCTAAAGTACAATTCAAAGCAGTGTTGCCACTTTTTGAATAATTATACAAAAACGGGACTGTTTACACATTCCTTGGATAATTTTTGAATAATGACATTTTTGTGTAGTTTTTGTGTAATTTCGCTGTTTACTAAAAAGTTTACTTAATTCCATACTTTCAAGTCCCATAGTTGATAAAATGAGTTTATTTGTATAACATCTTGCTTAAATTTTAAGGTTCTGGTTAATTATTTTTGTAAATTTGTTCTACGCGAAATCCAATTTGTATATAAACTCAATATTATGTTGATATTTTGAAAGAATATTTGTCAAACTGAATGCAAAATAAATAAATATTTTTGTCTTGGATGGCATTTGAAATTAAGCAAAAGAAAGTTGGTTTTGTTATGATTGTGACTTTCTCATGAGTGAGAAATTTGAGGGATTTGATCAGACAATAATTTTCTTACGGCAGTACAGTGGGGCAGATCAAAATATCTTTTAAATAATTCATTAATTCAGTCTTAGTTAATATGCAAAGGCTATTTTTACTATAAATGGCACTCTATAATTGATTTATAAGACCTTTGTAGGTAAACTGTGTCTAAATATTAACAGATTTTCTCCAAATTAAGAACATATTGGTAGAATGTAATTCAAACAGCATTTGCGAACTTTCTACCAATGATGGTTTTTTGTTACCTTTTTAAAATCTGTTGATAAATTGAAAAATTGCCAGCTTTAAAAATGTTCACATTTTAGTGGTGCCTTTTTTTTGAGCTGAGTGGCACAGCTCCCGTTCAGTCTATGGTTTCAGGCCTCATAACTTAAGCTCTCGAACAGTGTGAAATTTCACAGCAACGTAGCCAGCCGGTAAGAAGTGCATTATTTCCAAATTATTGTATTTTGATTCTGGCCCACTGTGCGCAGGAGAGTCCAAAGGGCCACATATGTATGCGCATGTATTATTTTTTTTTTTTATAAAAATAACGATTTTTTTAAACTAAATAATATTAATTTGTTGTGTAATTTCATATGGTTTTGGATAATTTTTGACCTACGGCTGTGTACTTTTTTGCTTTACTGGTGGCAACACTGCTTCAAAGACCATAAAGTATAGTGGTGGAAATGTAACGATGTGGGGATGTTTTTAACCGTTGGTTCAATATTTTGGATCAACGAAAATATGGATAGACATTTTTATCTCCATATCCTTAATCATGTTATTATAACATATGCTGACTGGAAAATGCTTCTGAAGTGGCAGTACCAGCAAGATAATTACTCTAAGCAAACGTCTAATAGCAAATTTACATTATGATCGAAATCGAGTTAAAAGTAGATTTCGACTGAAAAAATTTGGGATTTCAAACAGATTTCCCATACGAAATGAAATCCCAATTTAATTTGGATTTCAGCAAAATCTCATCGAAATCCAAATTGAAATCCAATTTTTCTCCCATATTTGCAGAAAAGTAGGGAAGTTTACAGAAAAGTGGCAACATTTAGCAGCTGTTTATGTCATAAAAAATTAATAAATAATAAATTTTAATAACTTTAAAAAATTAAGGAATAACATAATAAAGTCTGTTATTTTTAATTGAAAGAAATATTTAAAGTTGAAAACGGCTATTTTATTGTATCCGACGAAGAGAAACTATGAAAAATCATTTGATGGCGCCGGCTAGACCATTGACGAAACATTGAATATTTTAGGTTTCTACTAATCATCCCTGTACTATATTTAAACACATTTCTTAGCAAATATAACATTGTATCTTTCATAATATAAATGATTTTTGTGTTCCGCCATTAAATAAAATGGTTTTTAGAAAATCTTTTAATTTTGGTTATTTTTTAAGGTTAGTTTGTTTACAAAAAAATTGTTGTTGGCTGATCGAAATCCTATTCATCTCCCGAGTAAAAAAGTTTTTATATAACCATATATTATTTTATGTAATTGCATATAGTAAGTTATAGTTACATATGGCCACATATGCTTTTAAATTTAAGCAGATATTCTTTTATATAGTCATATGTTAGATATTTTTTCCTCAAAGGTTTTAATATGGAGACATATGTGATTTTATATTATTACATACTGGCCTACATATAATTGCATGTGCTATATATAAGTACATAAAGTAACATATTACAGATATAATTACGTATACGTTTATATATAATTTAGTATGACACTATACATAATAATATAATACTATATGTGGAGCCATATAAGAAATATTTCATAATTTGTGTTAGATATGATTATATATGAACGAATAAGAACCCATATATAATTTAATATGGTTCCATATCTACAATATTGCATGATTTCTTTAATATATAACAATATAACGTTCTTTATAACATCATCTATAATTATATATCATCCCACATAAGCAATTATTTCAAAGTGATTTTATATAAAACCGTATTATATTATGTGGTTCTATGTTAACAATGATTTTGAACTAGTTTTAGATTAAGTAATTACTAGGGATTGGCGCGTGACTAGAAATGTGAGTCACGTTATTCACACGTGATCGTGAGGAATAATTACTATACTCAAGTGATTCGTGCGTGAGTCTGAGAATATATAATTCGTACTTGATTCGTACGTGAGCGGGAATAAGAATATATAACCCGTGCATGATTCGTGTGTGAGTTGCATCATATATTTTTAGTAATTTTTACTATTTTGTAATATTTTACAACTTTTTTACTATTTTTCTTATATTATCTTGGTTGTATAACATAATCCTATTAACTTTAAAATTTCAGTCTTGTTAACTTTATTTTAAAATTACTAAAAATAAAGAAAATTTTGTTCATGTTTAATGCACTATAATGGTAAATCTGGATAAAAATAATGGAAGATTTATCGAAATTATAGGATCTCCAACAGACCTTATATTTGGAAATTAATTACACATGCAATTACACAATTACATGTAATTGTAATTAAAAAAAATAATTACAAGTAATTTGTAATTAAAAATTTTCAATTATACATTACCCAGTCAGAAATCGCCAGTGGTACAAAAATCAAGCACTGGCATACCACTGGGTAACCACGGTATTAAAAATAAATGACTGGCAGAACACTCATTTGGTACGCTTTGCCAGCGTTTGCAAAAAGCGTTTTACCAGTATTTGTTTTACAAAAATTTCGGTGGTTTATAAAAAAAAACCACTGGCAAAGAATTGGCTTAGAGTGCTATGCCAAGGCTTGCAACCAGTGGTTATCCAGTGCTACCTAGCAAATGCTACCAGGCGTACAAAAATCAATTCACAGGTAGACCAGGTAAAATCATTATAAAAATGCTGACGCTTTGTTAAAAAATGTTTGTAGTCAGAAGGTTCCGAGTTCAAATCCGGTTGCAAGCAAAAAATTTTTTTTGGATTTTTTTTAATTAAAAATTTTTTTGTTTCATAAAACCAATTTTTTTTGTTTGTGGGAAAGCTCCTTCAGGACCCAGTTTTCTTTTGCCCTCCCAACACTAGTTACAAAAAATTGTTTGCCAGTACTATTTTGGCACAGCCAGTAGTGGTCCAGCTATTATCACTCATTTATGTGTTTAGCCATCAAATATTACATGTCTCGTTAGCTCAGTGGGTAGAGCAATCGTCTGCCAATCTGACGGCCTGGGTTCAAATCACGGCAGGACCAAAAAAATTCATATGAACTTTTTTTAAATTTTATTTTGGAAAATATATTTCCAGACCACCTATTTATTGGTTTTGCCAGCGTTTTGCCAACTTTTAAAAATTTTGTTCCTCCAGTGCTTTTCCGGCGCTTTTTGAACAGCAGGTCCTTTTGTCTAATGATGCTATCATTTTGGGAATGGGAAAGCACTTTTTGCCAGTACTTGTACCACCTGTTAAAGTGATTTGCCACCGCTTTCCCGTTTGTATTTTTCTGACTGGGTACATATAATTGTAATTGAAAAAATGTAAATTACAATTACATTTTTTCGGAAAAGAAATAATGAGAAAAAGCACAAGTGAGGGGTCAGCCCAACATGACGTATTCTTTTTATACTTATCCACTCCTATCCAACCTATCCCAGTCAGTTTTTTCTACAAAATTTTAGAAAAAACACTTTAATTCTAAATGTAATTGAAATTTGTAATTGAAATCACTTTCAATTACAATTACTTGTAATTGAAAATGTTCAATTACAGTTACATGAAATGTAATTGAGTTTTTTTTAATATCAATTACATTTATTTGCAATTGTAATTGAAATCCCCCAGGTCTGATCTCCAGATATTGCATATCTTTTTTATTTAAAAAAATTATTTTTGTATATTGTTAGATGTGGTCATATATAATATGATCTAAAGTATAAGGTCAATTTTTAGATATAATTGTATTAAACTATGTCCACTTTTATAACATTTTATATAATTTTATATAAAAAAGTATAATTTGATGTAATTGGATGAGGACAAAATTCGGATACAATTGTATCGAATAGCATAAAATTGTATCAAATTGTACCAAATTGTATACAATTGTATACAATTCGATACAATAAGATGTTCTCATTTTTCGGATATAATTATATCTAATTACATAAAAGATTATATATAATTAAATATAACTTCATATGGCTCCATATCATTTTTTTTACTTGGGCTGTCAAATATTCTAATGTAAACGATATAGATTTCGAATTTGATTTCAAAACGAAATCTAGTGAACATTTTAACAATGTAAATTCGCTATAAGATCATTAAAAAGCCGTTCAAAAGGAAAATGTTAGCTTGGTGGAGTGACCTTCGCAATCTTTGTATATAAATTCAATTGAGCACCTTTGAATAATTGTTACGGACAAAATCGCAAAGCCATAAGTAAAGAAGATTTGTGGACTATAGAACAAGTTGCTTAGTACTTAATTCCAACTGAAACATGTAATGCACGTCATAGATGAATGGCAGTTATAAATATCAAGGGGTTTTCAAAAAAATATTAAGTTGTTTTTAGTAAATTTTTTCTTTTTCAAATGAACAGATTTATATGTTCGAAAAGTATAACTGGAAATTGTATGGTTTATAATTAATTTATAATTAATATTAATTATTGAAAAACAAACCCCTAAATTCATAAACGCTTTGTAAAATTATAGGAGGTTTATTGAACAAATTTTGTATGAAAATGACGTTTTGTAAACCTGCTATAACTTTACAAAGCATTTATGAATTGAGGAGAAATAATAATAATAAGACCAAAATTTTAAAATTCAGAAAATACTGACAACAAGATAAATAAATTAGCATTGGATTTTAGTTTTAAAATTGAAATTTTGAATTGAAAATTGAAGAATTCTTCATAAGGGACCTCATTGAAAGTTGTTAAAAACTACTAAAGCGATCGCAACGAATGATAGCTCGTTGGAAAGGTATTGAATCAGGCTTTAATTGAAAAATAAAATTTTCCTAATTTTTCTCAGAAATTTACCTTTTTTCCCATGAAAATTAAATTTTCCGATTTTCCACAGAAGCTCCTAAATTTTCCGGCTAATTTTTTTTTTTTGGATTCCTCATAATTTTTGCTTTAAGAATCAGCAATAAAAAAATGGGCCCCGACTCCTTGTTTGGACAGGAGAGGAGCATTTAAGAGACCACCTTGTTCGCATTGTTTTTATATTTTTTATAATTGAATTATTTGTAATTATTTAACATTGTTTTATTTTATTATTAAAAATACATTTTAAAAATTATTTTACAGTTAAAAATACATTTATGAAGAAAAAATCTTTCTTATTTTGCTGCTTATACTTAATTACAATATTTATTAAAAATTTCAATTGTATTAGCATCATTATAAAATTAAAGTAACTTTAAATCTAGCACGTCGGCAGACGAAGAGTATCGCTTTACATTAATTGACATATCAGAAATATTTGGTATAAAGCAATGAAACTTTTGCGTTCCAGTTATAGTTTTGACATTATTATATCTGTTTTGAATTCGTCGCTCCATGGCATCGTGTTCTTTTTGAGTGCATAAAACTGTGTTAATGGCAATTTCCTTGCTTTGAATCCACGAAAACAAATGTTGTACATTTAAGATCTGGTCAGTATATGGCCTTTGCAAACTGGCCTTAGTCGCCATGAGTTTTAGGGTTCCCCCTAACGCATCGCATGGGCCCTTACCGTGGGACGTCGCAAAAAAGTGGCACTCGACCTTGCAGTTTTGTTCTTCTTCAATTATGCAAAGATTGTAAAAATTTTTTTTATTCTTGTACTGAGAAGCCGCGCCGTCTGAGAAAAACGTTACTTTGTCGATTGCATCGAATTTTGATCTTAAGAATTCAAACAGTTTCATTTGAAATAAATAAACGGACACATAATTATGAGCTAAACTCTCCGCGACAACAACAAGGCTTACGGTCTGTAGTTCGTTATCTTCGTTTTTGAAATAAATGCAAAAAGGATGCACCGTGCACTGGTCGTTTGCCCAGTGATAAGCCTGAATTTCATCCTGAACGAGAAAAGTGTAATTCTCGGCAAAGTCGCTTATCACAATGAATTCATTTTGGGCTAATTTCTCCTTACTTTCCTTTAGAAATTTCGATTGCATCTCGGATATGAAATGGTGCGCCTTCAGTTCATTCAACTTGAATCCGAATTCCTCGATGAATTCCGGAATCTGCTTTACCACGGTCTCAAGGGAACATCTGCCGCTGCTAATTACCCACTGTTTGAAATGCACCTCCTGAATTAACGGCTGTTCAAACTTTTCCGCCAAATATTGCTCTAGATCGTCAATCTTCGGACAATTGTCGCATTTGGACAGATGACAATTTTCCGTGGGGTATGCGCACAACGACTTCGACAGGAGGTATATGTTTCAATTTCACCGTGAAATACTTTCAATTTCTTGCATGGAAAGAACATTAATTTGATGTTTTGATGAAACATGCAAACGCAGACTGAATGCGTTCCGTGCCTGTCTAATGCCAGCACGCATTCTTTTGGTCGTAGGATGGCAAACTTAGAAAATCCCACTTTTTCTGCTGGATATTTCTCTTTGAACTGATGGTATGCTTCGGATAGATTACATAATAATAGTCTGCGCTGCTTGTGTACTTTTTCTCCATCTTCACGTGTGATAACATAGTCACGTGTACCTGGGCAGGCGCGGCTGTTGTCATCATTGCAGTAAAAATCTTGAATCAATTTCACCGTTGCTTCGCTGAGGGTCCTTGAGCCAAATTTCTTGGTGGGAGTCGCCAATATGCCCTTCTGTCGAACTAATTCTTTGCTTCTTCTCGCGATGTAAAAAGATGTTTGAAACTGTTCAGAAATCTTGCGTATAGACCATGATTGAGGCACCACAGATAAAATGAGATATTTCTCCGGAAAAGTGGTCGCTAAATTGAATTTTCTTTTCAACTGCTCAATCATTTGTTTGCCGTCATCAACGTCATCTGCTTGACTGCATTCGTTATCAGAGCCTTCATCAAATATTGTCGCGATTGCACTCATAACCTTGCCTTTTTTCTCTTTCCTGTATTTTTCAATTCGCAACTTTCTTTTTGTAATAGGCGATTCACCTAAAGTGGTAATAGCCTCATTCAAAGGACTCAAAGACATATTGACCATCGGAATGTCTGCCTCACTATCAGATGAAACATTTTGTTCAATTGTCATTTCACTCTCGGATTGTGGTTGCATTTGTTTCAATGCATTTGCTTGTTGAGACAAATCGATTTTACACTTGGGGCAAATGAATTCTGCTTCTTCACCGTAATTCATTCATGTATCGCTTCGAAACACCAGTTAATTTTAATACTTTTATCTTTTTCGAACGATGTCCACTCTTGTTAAACGGATTGCAGCAAAATTTATTCATTTTACTTTAAATTGTCTTTACAGCTTCACTCTTTACTTTACAAAAAAAACTCTTTAACACTTTCACGTTTAGTATTCAACTAAAATTTGACTCAGAGTGTGTGAAGTATTTATATTTATTTTTTGGTAAAAAATAGGTAAAAAAAAATAAGCGATATTTGCTTTTCTTTAATAGGAAAATTTGCGTGAACTACTGGTCATAAAATGTTTTTTAAAGAGGGACTTAATTGGTTACTGCCAATAAACCGACCACAGGTCATAAAATGTTTTGTAAATTTTTTAAATTACCAGGTAATAAATATTTCGCCATATTTATGGAAAATCCGTGTTTTATGACTTGTTTCTGCACGTGTCATTTTAGGCGTATTATTTATTACCTGGTAATTTAAAAAATTTACAAAACATTTTATGACCTGTAGCCTCAGTCGGGTTTGGTGTGCCATTACATGCCACTGCTGCTATTATCCATGGATTTATGGCCGATCTTGTGAAGGCAGGCAGACCATATTCACTACACACTCAACTTGGGGCTCTTAAAAAAAATTGATTTTTTCTTCATAAATGTATTTTTAACTGTAAAATAATTTTTAAAATGTATTTTTAATAATAAAATAAAATAATGTTAAATAATTACAAATAATTCAATTATAAAAAATATAAAAACAATGAGAACAAGGTGGTCTCTTAAATGCTCCTCTCCTGTCCAAACAAGGAGTCGGGGCCCATTTTTTTATTGCTGATTCTTAAAGCAAAAATTATGAGGAATCCAAAAAAAAAAAAATTAGCCGGAAAATTTAGGAGCTTCTGTGGAAAATCGGAAAATTTAATTTTCATGGGAAAATTTAATTTTCATGGGAAAAAAGGTAAATTTCTGAGAAAAATTAGGAAATCACTATCACTATCACTCGTTGCGATCGCTTTAATAGTTTTTTTTAAAACAACTTTCAATGAGGTCCCTTATGAAGAATTCTTCAATTTTGTCACATGACAGTGGTGTACACCACCACTAAACCAGTCACTATAAAAAAAAAAAAAAATATGTAGGTACATTATTTTTTGCTGGGCAATGGATTGAGACTATTTATTTTAAAGTCGGAGAGGGGTCGTCCAAAAATTTGCCAATTTTGATCGTTTTCATATGGAATTGCTCTATAACTAATTTTTAAGAACCCATTAGTTAAAGTTTACACAATTTATTGTTAAAATATAATATTTTCATATTTTTGTTATTACTTGGGAGTTGGCACCATCAGTGCATCCTAAGCTTTAAAGATGGCGCTATTTCTTTTCAAATGGCCCATATCTCAAAAACTAAGAGAGATAGAGCGAAATTGACAAATTTGAAAATTTCGACTACCCCTAACCATATAATACCCCCGTTAAAATGTTATCTCTATACAAAAAGAGACCATGGTTTGGCCTCGGAGCCTCCGAAATTCAAAAAAAAATATTTCAACTTCATGAAATGGCCTATATTTCGAAAACTAAGCGATATATTGCAATACGAACAAAATTTTTCTTTCATCAGAGTGCCCTTATATGCCGTTAGATGATATGGACTAGGTCTGGGGAGGCTGCCTAGACCTTGAATTTGAACAAATTTGACGACTTAGTATAATTACAAATAAAACTGAAGTGTTACTAATTTCTTATTTAAATTTAGATTTGTTAAATTTAACAAAAAATGTTTTAAAATCAACAAATTTTATTTTAATTTTGTTAAAATAACAAATTTTTCTATTCAGCCAACAGACTTATTATTTTGGGTGTACTATTTTTTTTTTTTAAGAGAAGCAACACTCAGGAAATATTTCCTGTTAATTAACGTGTGGCTTCTTTTGGAAATGGGATAGAGGAGAAGTGAAAGGTGGTGAATTATGAAGGGCTTCGAATATGGCAATACTGTAATTGCACGAGATGTTGAATCTTAGAAGAGTTGTTGCGCGCCATCTGATGAAGGTTTAGCGAACTTTGTTGAAGCTTTATTTTACTTTGGTGGGGTTAGGTGTATGGGAACACCGAAGGAGGACGCTACGGTATGTATGAGGGATAAAAAACAAACTTACATATTATTATTTTTAATAAATTGATGTTGCTCTAGATGGGGATCGAACCCGCAACCTTATGTGTAACAGTCCAACGTGCTAACGATTACACCACAGCGCCCACGTTTTAAGCAGTAAAGTAGCATTTAGCGTAAATTTCACAATTTTATAGGCTCCCAGCAAAACCTTGGTAATGGGTTTGACCTTTTTCACGCATTGCCTGGCAATGGGTACCCCTTTACCCTTGGTTTTACTTAGAAACCTAAAGTAATACGTTACTAATATTGTGATACATCAATACTTATGTGGGAGGTATGAAATAATGAGTTACTGATATGAAGATATATCACTACTTATTTGGAGCCTTTAAAATAATATATAACCGATATTGCGTTTTATAATAACTTATTAATGAGAGTATTTATTGGTATTGCGTAATATAACTACTTATTACGCGAAAGTACAATTTAATAAAAATTTAAAATATAATTACATTGCTCGGATCAGTGTACTTTTAAACAAAGTCATTACTGGTAACGTCTTATTTTATTCCCTACATGTAACCAATGAAATATGTACTAATATGTAATGACTTACTTCACTCTATAAAAGTATGTAGTTATTTTAGCTAACTAGTGAATTTAATATTACAAGTAACAACTTATTTCAGTACTTTCTTCTTAATCACTTATTTTAGCCTATACCGGTACGATTTAGGCAACCATTTACCCTCAATGACACCCCCATGTTAAAATAATGTGTTATGCGACCAAAGTGTAAGTAGTTACAATTTTTGGTTTCTTATTACATTTCCCTTTACCTGGTAATAGAAGGTTTTGCTGGGCTAGTCTACAATGATAGCAAGTTAGCATTTAAGTTACAAATGCCAAACAAAAGTCTTCTCTTTTCCTTTGAATATTCATAAACATATTAAGCTAAAATGCAAAATTTTTACAAAAACTAAAAAAATACCTTTTTTAAAAATGGTCCAGCTCGTGAGATCTCATTGCTAGACCGAAATATTTTAGGAATCATTATAAAACAAACCAAGGTTAATTTTGAGGGGGCACTTTTTTACTTTTTTCCTGAGACGGCTTTTAATGTACTTCCGTCTGTCCATGTATCCTCGCAATCAAAGTGAAGGTCGCAATTCGGAAGATATTTGGACGAAATTTGGTACATAAGTTTATATTGCCCCAAGGATGAATACTATTAACAATGGTAAGTCAGTTCATGCTTTGACCTAATCACTATAGAAAGACATGGTATAACCAAACTTTTAGCACGGGACCTATTGAATATAATATTATTCATTACTCAAATAGTACTCGTACCGGCTCGAACTTTGGCTCACTTCCTCCCACTTGTTTTTGATAGCGTTTTTTCATTATTTGTTATAAAATTTGAAATTATGGCCTAACTGATAGAGACTGCCTGCCCCAGAAAGCTAAAGGTTAGAGATGTAAAATTTCAAGGCCACAAAAAACCGAAGAATTCAGAATCGGCATTTTCGATTTATCTTGGAAACTATTAAGCCTTTATTTACGCAACGTACCACTTCGGAAACTGAACTTTTATCGACATGGTCACACTCAATGAAAGTTAATTTTATGTCGAATTCATACACATAAAAAACTAAAAACGAATTTTAACAACGAAATTGATTATATCAATTAAAATTTTAATTGATTTTGCACATATCACTCAAATGATACTATCACCCAGAAAACAGTCTCAGTTGCGGCCACAGAATTTGTTGCCAATCGAATTCGTGCGGTTACGACAACTATCGTTATATTAAACGAGTAAAAAGGTTAAAGTCGTGCATGCCGACTATACAATACCCTACACCAGTCTGGGTAAAAGCCATAAAAATGGGGCTTGTGTCAAAATTTTCTATAATGTGAATCAGCGCACCAAATTTCATTAAAATATCTTAATATTTGCGATCTGCAGTTTGTAACCAAGCCAATTTTGGGGGACCCTTATATGGGCACTAGGTCTAAACAGGGACCGATGTTCGCCAAAATCAATAGGCTTCGTCCTTGGGCCAAAATAGGTCTGTGTACCAAATTTCATCAAAATATCTTAATATTTGCGACCTGTAGCGTATAAACAATATAATTTTGGGGGGACCCTTATATGGGCACTAGGTCTAAACATGGACCGGTGTTAACCAAAATCAATAGGCTTCGTCCTTGACCTGGCATAGGTCGGTGTACCAAATTTCATCAAAATATCTTAATATTTGCGACATGCAGCGTATAAACAATAGAATTTTGGGGGGACCCTTATATGGGCACTAGGTCTAAACATGGACCGATGTTCACCAAAATCAATAGGCTTCGTCCTTGGGCCGACTTAAGTCGGTGTACCAAATTTCATCAAAATATCTTAATATTTGCGACCTGCAGCGTATAAACCATATAATTTTGGTAGGAACCTTATATGGGCACTAGGTCTAAACATGGACCGATGTTCACCAAAATTAATAGGCTTTGTCCTTGGGCCGACATAAGTCGGTGTACCATATTTCATCAAAATATCTTAATATTTGCGATCTGCAGCGTATAAACAATATAATTTTGGTAGGACCCTTATATGGGCACTAAGTCTAAACATGGACCGATGTTCCCCAAAATCAATAGGCGACATAAGTCGGTGTACCAAGTTTCATCTAAATATCTTAATATTTGCGACCTGTAGAGTGCGCACAAGAATGCATGGACAGACAGACAGACAGACGGACGGACGGACAGACCGACATCGTTAAATCGAAATAAAAAAAATTCTGAGCCGATCGGTATACTATAAGGTGGGTCTAGGACTAATATTTTTTGGTGTTACAAACATCAGCACAAACTTATAATACCCTGACCACATAGTGGTGTAGGGTATAATGACCACATAGTGGTGTAGGGTATAATTATATTTTTCGTTGTGAAAGCCAATATTCGGTTGTCTAATTCAATATTAAGTTACACAAAATTTTATTGAAATTAAAGAATTTTGTTGAATTTTCTGGTATTGAACCCGGCCATTCAGGTTAATAGCACTGTGAGACAAATGGTAGGGGTCAGTGATCGGGTTCAAACTACCGGGGAAAGTTATATCGGTAAAAAAGAAGTTATACGTGTCCCGGCGTTTCGCTGGGTCACGTCTAGGAATCGAGATATATCGATTTGAAGTAAGTAACTATCATATAGGGGAAATTGTCACCTTTGGTGGTCTTTTATTGACATAACTCGAGAACCACTAGTCCGATTTTGCTCAAACAATTTTAAAAAAATTAAAAATTATTCCTTTTATTCCTTTAATCTGTTCATATAACGTTTTTCTATATACTCAACAGTTTTGCCGGTAAAAATAAATGTATGAAGAAAAAAATATTTTTTGCCTAAAATATTAAAAAAAATAATAAACAAAAGGTTATTTGATTTTTATGGTAGAGGTAACAAACTAAAAAATGGTCATTATGTGCGTGGACAATTAAAAGGAAATAAGGAAAGCGCACTTTTTTAATTATTTGGGTTTTTTCCGTTGGCTACCTGCATGATTTTGTTACACAAATTGCACCCACATTTATGAGTGGTCATGTTTTAGAACGTTTCGAAAAATTTAAAACGCACACGAATCAGGTATATAGCCACCCTTAAAAGATGCGCCAATTCATAAGTACCTCTCAGTAAAATATTGAAACTTACGTAGTTTTTATAGGTGTTCATCGTAAAGTACGATTTTTTTAAAGTGACGAAAAAGTAATAAAAGTATAAAACCGAAATGAGTGCAAATTGTCCAGAAAATATCAATTTTGTTTTGTTACGTTTGTGGCAAAAGAGCTTTTTCAACAAATACTGCATTACTCACTGAGCAAGTGGAGCGTGCGAAAATAATTCGCGGCGTTTCGTGGGCCCCAGACAAAATCCAAGGGAAACGCAGTTCACTTTCTTTTGGTATACCAATGATTTGGACTGATCCAGGAGAGCACAATTCCGACAGATCCTCATCCGATACAGACTCTGAACAAGTGGGCGAACCACCACGCAAGAAAGTAAAGGGCGCAAACAAACGAAAATAAGTTTTGCGTTCATCGATTTTTATAACCTATGTATCTATGTAATAACCTAATAATTACCTGTAATAATTTTTAATTTTACGTGTTAATAATAAATAATATATAATAAATATTATCCAAACTAGGGATGCCAAACGGGAAATCCCGAATCCCGAAATCCGGGGATTTTCGGGATTGGCAAAATCCCGAATCCCGGGATTATTTCTCAAAAATCCCGGGATTTTCTTATTTTTTAATATTAATATAAACGCAAATAAACAAAGTGAGCAATTTTAGATTACCTACGTTTTTTCTTGAATTTTCTCATATTGACAAGAAATTGATGCCAAGATATTGGTAAAATTATAAATTAAGTAGATTATTCGAGTAAACTATGCAAAGACTTTGCAGAAAAATTTGAAATTTTGGTAAACAATATTAAGTTTTTGGTACTACATGCGAAAAATCAAGTTTGTTTGTTATTTTACCGATTTATTCTTCCAAGCGAAATTCGATTTCTGAAACTGGGACTGTAAGTTTTGGTTGAGACTGTAAGTTTGAATTCTTCCATGAAAACATATGATAACGATAACCAAATAACTTTGTTGCTGTAATTACACGATTTAGTGGGCAAGGTTATCGCAACGAATCTGTTTTAAAATCTGCTTACAAAATACTGGGCGCAAGTGTACTTAATGACAGTCCTTCATATATTACCCCAGCCAGAAAAATACAAACGGGAAAGCGATGGCAATGTATTTTAACAGGTGGTACAAGTACTGACAACAATTGCTTTCCCATTTCGAATATGATAACGCCAATCGACAAAAGGACCGGCAGTTCAAAAAGCGCCGGAAAAGTACTGGAGAAACAAAATTTTTAACTTTGGCAAAACGCTACCAAAACCAATAAATAGGTGGTTTGGAATTATATTTTCCAAAATAAAATTTAAAAAAAGTTCATAGGTATCATTTTTTTGCCCTGCCGTGATGTTTTGTAAAACAAAAACTGGCAAAACGATTTTTGCAAACGCTGGCAAAGCGTCCCAAATGAGTGTTCTGCCAGTCATTTATTTTTACATCGCGGTTACCCAGTGGTATGCAAGTACTTGATTTTTTGTACCACTGTCAATTTCTGACTGAGATGTTTCAATATTCATAAAATGTACCACATTATTAATTAACAACTATTAAATAATTATAAAACGCTTTATTCTATAAAAAAATTAGTTACATAACATAAAAATTTTTACATATAAAGGAAAATTTAAATCCCGAAATCCCGAAATATCCCAAAATCCCGGGATCCCGTAGTCCCGAAAATCCCGGGATCCCGAGATTTTGGGATATTTCGGGATTTCGGGATTTAAATTTTCCTTTATATGTAAAAATTTTTATGTTATGTAACTAATTTTTTTATAGAATAAAGCGTTTTATAATTATTTAATTTCATACAGAATCCCGAATCCCGGGATTTTCAAATATCAATCCCGATTGGCATCCCTAATCCAAACTCATTGAAACATAAAAT
The DNA here is from genome assembly GCA_949987735.1 of Leucophora obtusa. Classification (NCBI taxonomy): domain Eukaryota; kingdom Metazoa; phylum Arthropoda; class Insecta; order Diptera; family Anthomyiidae; genus Leucophora; species Leucophora obtusa. The sequence continues at coordinate 123,789,998 of OX465295.1, read as the reverse complement.
CAATATTCTTGTCAAAATGAGATACCTTCACTTAATTGTGAATAAAAGCGAAACGCGTCCATCGATTTTCATGAACTATGTCTCATTTTGTTTAACGGTTATGTGACTTTGCGTGAAAGTAATACGACTTGCCTATTTTTCCGTTTTGGATTTTTTATGAATTTAAAAAATAAAAAAATTTAATATTTTAGGCAAAAAATATTTTTTTTCTTCATACATTTATTTTTACCGGCAAAACTGTTGAGTATATAGAAAAACGTTATATGAACAGATTAAAGGAATTGTAATTTTTAATTTTTTTAAAATTGTTTGAGCAAAATCGGACTTGTGGTTCTCGAGTTATGTCAAAAAAAAAAAATACCACCAAAGGTGACAATTTCCCCTATATGATAGTTACTAACTTCAAATCGATATATCTCGATTCCTAGTCGTGATCCAGCGAAACGCCGGGACACGTATAACTTGTTTTTGGCCGATAAAACATTTCTCGTTGGTTTCATCCCATCCCGATTTTGACTGTCGCATAGTGTAGTTCACACTCTTACCCACTGCACCACAACTACTTTTAATTTTCTTATCCATATTTACTGTTTATACATATGAATATTTTATTTTATTAAAAAAAAAAAACATCTAAACTTTTGTCTTTTCTGGGATTCGAACACGGAAATCCAGCGTACTAGGCTAACTCCTCACCCACTACACCACAAACTTTTATTATTTTTAATGTCTAATTTTGAATTTATGTGTTTTATTTCGAAAACAAATACGGTATAAAATTCGTTTACCAATACCAATTAATAGTTGTTTGTGTTATCAATACAATCCACAATTCGGTTGGTTCTACAGAAACTCGACTTTAAGGTCATATTTGATTAGGATACCCGTATTTGTAGTTACCAATTTCGAATATTGAAATTTTTTTAATAAACCCAGGAAAATTTTCTGTTCCAAAGAATCGGTTGTAGAATAGCTACTTTTCATTCACAATCTCTTCTACTGACGATTCTAACACCGATTCTTTTTGTTTGAAATTGTCCCAAAAGCAACCCCTTCTATAGCTCCAAAGTGGAACCGGTTGCTCTAGAATCAGTTCTGGAACTAGTCTGGAATTGATTCTACGTCAACCACACCTTCCATATAGGATCCCAGGAACTGGTTCCGGAACCTGTTCCATGGAATCGGTTGCAGTGGAACCAGTTGTAGAATGGGTGTGGTTGGCTACCGATTGTAAAAAATTTTCCTGGGAAGGTTATAGATAACACCAATTTGTTTGTATATTCACTAAATAAATGGCTGCTTCTACCGCATAGAATTACTAGACTAATACTAATTTTAAAATTGATTGGAGATACCAATAATTTGTTAAAAGGATTGTTTTTTAGTTCATTTTCCCTATTTGTAATACATAGTAAAATATTTTTGGTGTAGTATTCAATTATACCCAGGAAAATTTTCTGTTCCAAAGAATCGGTTGTAGAATAGCTACTTTTCATTCACAACCCCTTCTACTGTCGATTCTAACACCGATTCTTTTTGTTTGAAATTGTCCCAAAAGCAACCCCTTCTATAGCTCCAAAGTGGAACCGGTTGCTCTAGAATCAGTTCTGGAACTAGTCTGGAATTGATTCTACGTCAACCACACCTTCCATATAGGATCCCAGTAACTGGTTCCGGAACCAGTTCCATGGAATCGGTTGAAGTGGAACCAGTTGTAGAATGGGTGTGGTTGGCTACCGATTGTAAAAAATTTTCCTGGGTAGGTAACTTCAAATAAAATAACGTCCTGTTAAATTCATTTTAATGGTTTTGATCGAATTCTAACCAATCTTTTTCTTGGGTGATTAACTACTAAAAATTGTATACGATTAATTGAAACAAATTTCGATTAATGTAGTAATAATATCAATTAAAACATTAATTGAAAATAAAAAAAAAAAAAACATTATATGAAATTGTAAGAAAGTGTGTGTATGTCATGTTAATATATTTGGAGTCTGCATATATGTTTGTTTTGTTTGTGAACTGCAAATAGGGTTGCCAGACGGGCTGGACTCGCCTGGATTGTCCAGCTTTTTTAATGCTTGTCCAGTGTCCAGCTAAAATAAAATTTGTCGAGCTAAATATAAATTTTAGAAAAAACAAACAAAATCATTTTTAGTTATAACTACCCTTATTAGTAGGTACATTTAACACAATAACTTTTGAAAAAGTGCCTGTTGTTTTTAGCTTAACTTTGTCATTTTTAGTGTCGAAATTTTAAAGTTGAGGGTAAATGATTATTAGGGCAAGGAATTTCATGCAAATACATGTTTTTTCTCGATAGTCCAAAACTGATGTGGACTAATCATTTATCCGAACCATCGAATTTAGAACAAAATCACATCGATTTGTAGTTGCATATTTTTGCATATTTTGTCAAAAATGCATGTTTTTGCATATTTTGACTTTAAATGCATATTTGGTGCCTTTTTAATGCATATTTTGTGCTTTTTAATGCATATTTTTCATTTTTAGGAGCATTTTTTATTTTCTAAAAAAATATAAAAAATTTATATGATTTCATATTTTGATTCAATCAAAATAGACATTCTTAAAAACTTTATTGACCTATAGGAAATCTTCGAGTTCAGTGTCTGTTTGCAAAATAACTAACTTAAATATATTTTTAGGTTTTGAAGTGCATTATTTTTGCAAAAATAATAGTTTTTAGTGCATATTTCTTATATGTTTAATGCATATTTGTCTTTTTTAATCGCATATTTTAGGCGCATATTTTCCATTTTTAAGTGCAGGAAATTCCTTGCAATCCAATCCAATCTTCGAGTTCAGTGTCTGTTTGCAAAATACCTAACTTAAATATATTTTTAGGTTTTGAAGTGCTTTATTTTTTCAAAAATAATAGTTTTTAGTGCATATTTCTTATATTTTTAATGCATATTTTTCCTTTTTAATCGCATATTTTAGGCGCATGTTTTCCATTTTTAAGTGCATGAAATTCCTTGCCCTAATGATTATAAATAACACAAATTCGATGATATTTAACCAAAAAGTTAATAATACAATTATATACCCGAATAAAAATAGTTATATAGGAAATTATATAATTTAATATGGACTAATATGTTTATATATAGTCAAGTGTGACAATACATCTTTGCAGATATAATTATGTATAGCTTTGAGGTTTTCAAAAATTTCTTATATGATGTCATATATAGATCAGTATAAATATATATATCCCCACATATATTAATATGTACCATATCTAGTTATATATGCTATAGCAATTTTAATACAGCGTCATATATAATTAAAAATGGTTTTATCGGAAAACATATAAAGTTTTATATAGCTTAATGTTAATTTTTTTTCGGAGTTTTAGATATGTTTAAGTATAGCGCAATATTAAAAAAAATCTTATGTTTTTTTGAGATATGTTTATGTATGATTTCAAAATATAAAAGATGTACTCATTATAACTCGTAAATTCCTTGTAAACCTTTTATAAATACAAGCCATATTTTTTATTTATCGAATTTGACATTAAACTCATAAACATACCAGGTTTACACAGTTTACGGGTTTATATGAGAAGGCTTAAAATGCTTGGTTACAATTATGTACAACGTCTTTTTAAAATTTTTTTATTTAAATTTTGAATTCTTGACTTAGGGGTGTTATTTTTTTAGTACTTCTTAATAGTTTTCGTTTTGAACCTGAAATATAAAGCGTTATATTTATGTCTTTCTACATCAAATTAGATATGATTATATCGGGTCAAAATCCGGATAAGATTCTATATGATTCAATATATTTAGATCTTATCCGGTATAATTTTATCCACCATTTTTCGGATCATAGTATATCTCCAATTATATTAAATAAGATATCATTACATATGGCATCATATTATTTTTTTTACTCGGGTACTGAAATTTGTTAAATTTCATTTGTTAAATTTCATTTGTTACCGATTTTCATTGAACCGTGGTTCTATTGAGGAAATTTTTTCTACAAGTGGCCATTAAGTGTCATTTATCAATTTCAACAATCATTATTTTGTGCATAACAATAAAAATATTTAAATTTCTATGAAAGTACGAAACTTAAAGGGTAATTTTTTTAGTTCAATGAAAAATCCGGTTAATTAACTGCGTATGCGTGAACGCAAACACATTACTTTAAGGGTTTGACTGTTTTAGAGAGCCCTTAACATAGGCTTTCTTAAATCAAATAATTTTTACGGAACTAATAACAAATTATAAAAAATTATATATATTTATGAATGTCAATTACCTGTACGAACCTTAAGTTGTTAGGGTAGTACTTTAGTAACATAAACTCCCGAGTAAAAAAAATTGATCTCGCGCAATATCTAATTATATCCAATTTGATATTGTTTAAGATGTGCTGTAATATCTAGCTGATCCAATTAGATCTCAAAATTGGGTGTATCCAATCATATCGTATTAGATCCCATTGTATATATGGGGATAAACTAAGATCAAGTTATATCTCAAAATTGGGAGGTCCAGTGATATCTTTGGGGATAAACCTAGATCTATTTTGATCCGAAAATTGGCGGATCCAGCTATATATTTGCGGATATTTTGAGATCTAATTTGATCCGAAAAATGGCGGATCCAATTAGATCCAGCTATATATTTGGGGATAAACTTAGATCTAATTTGATCTCAATTTTGGCAGATCAAATTAGATCCCGCAATATATTTGTGGATAAACGTATATCTAATTTGATCCGAAAAAGTGGCAGATCGAATTAGATCTAGCTATATATTTGGGGATAAACTTAGATCTAATTTGATCCGAAAAATGGCACATCAAATTAGATCCAGCAATATATTTGTGGATAAACTTAGATATAAATTGATCTGAAAAATGGCAGATCAAATTAGATCCAGCAATATATTTGTGGATTAACTGAGATCTAAATTTATCCGAAAAATGGCAGATCGAATTAGATTCAGCAATATATTTGTGGATAAACTTGGATATAAATTGAATAGAAAATTGGCAGATCAAATTAGATCCAGCAATATATTTTGGGATTTAGTAAGACCTAATTTGATCCGAAAAATGGCAGATCAAATTAGATCCGGCAATATATTTGTGGATAAACGTATATCTAATTTGATCCGAAAAAGTGGCAGATCGAATTAGATCTAGCTATATATTTGGGGATAAACTTAGATCTAATTTGATCCGAAAAATGGCAGATCGAATTAGATCCAGCAATTTATTTCGGTATTAAAATGGTAGATCGAATTAGAAACAGCAATATATTTGGGGATTGACATCTAAAACTATCCATAAAAATGACAGATAAAATTAAATGCCGCATTATATTTGGTACTACGTAAGATCTCCATTTATTTGGGATTAAATAAGATCCCAGACATATATTGCCAACTGTTCAAAAAATAATACACTGGCAGAGCACTGATTTTATAAAAATTACAATATTTTGTTAAAATAAGGTTTAAACTCAGAAAGTCTCGAGTTCGATATGCATTTTTTTTACAAAATGAATTTCTTTTTATAAAATTAAAATTTTTTTTTCTATAAATTTTTTTATAAAATTATATATTTATTTTTTTATTAAATTGAAATCTTTGAATAAAATAATTTTATTTACATCTTTTTAACGCTCTACACCATTTCAATTGTATTAATTGTTTTTAAGATTTATTAATTGTATTTCAGAAATAATCAATTGAATTTCAGTTTTATCAATTGTATTTCAGAACTTATCAATTATTTTTCAGATTTATGAATTGTATTTCAGAACTAGTCAATTGAAGTTCAGTTTTATCAATTCTGTTTCAGAAATTGTTAATTGTATTTCAGAAATTATCAAACTGTATTTCAGAAATTATCAATTGTATTTCAGAAATTATGAAATGTAATTTAGAAATTTTTCTTTATTAACTATGATAAACAATTAACAAGTTTTGAAATAGATTTGATTAATTCTGAAATACAATTAATAATTTCTGAAATACATTCCATAATTTCTGAAATACATTTAAAATTTGTGAAATGCAATTAATACCTTCTGAAATACAGTTAATATTGTAGTTGAGTTACCATTTATGACCATATATTGTTTAAATGGCACCATATATGACAATATACTATTTAAATGGCACCATATATGGTATGTTCCCTATTAAAAAAAATAATATGGAGCTTTATATGGTAATATATAACTTAGAGTCATCCATGTACCATTTGATCCGAAAAATGGCCCGATAAAATTGTATCAGTTGTTTATCAGTTTTTAACTTATTGTATCAGTTTAGATCTGACCTGATTAAATTATGTGTTAATCAGATGAAATTGTATCGGATTTTTGACCTGATACAATTTTAGATATATTTGTATACAAAATTATATAGTTATATCCCAATTTTGACCTGATATCAGTTTAAAACTTTAATACAATTGTATAAGGTAAATGTCGGATACAATTATATTTTATTTATATAAAATTGAACCAATTACGATCAAACCTGACCCCATTACATATAAACCGATAAAATTACATCAAGTCAAAAATCGGATACAATTTCATCTGATTAACACATAATTTAATCAGGTCTGATCTAAACTGATACAATTAAATAAAAATTTATAAACAATTGATAAAAATATATCGGGCCATTCTTCGGATGAAACTGTATATTTATACAGATATAACTTAATCACATATATGACTATATGTAACTATTTTTATTCGGGTTGTTTAAATGATACGATATATCAGAGTATATGGTACTATATATGGTAGCATATATTATCATATCTGGAACTGTATTAAAAATGTTGTTGAAATGGCACCACATATCATAATGTATGGTTTAAATGTCACCACATATGGTAATATATTGTTTCAATGATACCATATATCAATATATATTGCACCATATATAGAAGCATATACTATTATATCTGAAACTGTATTAAAAATGTTGTTCATGAGGTCCCATATATGAGCATATATTGTTGAAATGGCACCATATATGATAAAATATGGTTTAAATGGCACCATATATAGTAATATATTACTTAAATAACACCATGTATAAATATATATGGCACTATATATAGTATCATATATTATCATATCTGGAACTGTATTAAAAATTTTGATCATGAGGTACCATATATGGCCATATATTGTTTAAATGGCAGCATATATAATAATATATGGTTTAAATGGTACCATATATGATAATATATGGTTTGAATGGCACCATATATGATAATATATGGTTTGAATGTCACCGTATATGATAATATATTGCTTAAATAGCACCATATATAAATATATATCGCACTATATATAGTACCATATATTATCATATCTGGAACTGAATTAAAGATTTTGTTAATGAGGTACCATATATGACCATATATTGTTTAAATGGCACCATATATGATAATATCTAGTTTAAATGGCACCATATATAATTATATATTTTTTAAATAATACCATATATAATTATATATTGCTAAAATGACACCATATGTATTAAGATATAGTTCTATATATAACTATATATGCAAAAAGATCAACCATGTTATGTAATATATAATTATATATGCCATATCTAATATTATGAAGGCCGATATCTAATTAGATGAAATTATATATGGCATAATATAAGGAAAATTTTTCGGAAAAAACGTCATATATAATTATATATGGATATACATAACCACATGTCTAATTATATATTGTAATATATGCCACATATGATTATATATAATTTTTTTTACTCGGGCTACTAGATTGAATTGCTATTTGTTCTTTTAATTTTTGTTGGTTTTTTTCAGTATTAAGATTTTAGTTAATTTTTTTTTTTGTTTTTAGTATTTAATTTTCATTCTCACAAATTTAAGAGACTGAATTTCAAAATTTTAAGTTTTATTTTTTAGTGTATTATTTTAAATCATACATATTTAAAAGACTGAATAATTTTTTTTAAGTTTTATTGTGTTTTAATACTTTATGTTCCTAGCAATGTGCAAAACTATTTTTTAAATAAAAATTATCAATACAAAACAAAACTTGACAACTTTTTTTTCGTTAAAACATGTTTTGAAAATGTCCAGTTTTTTTGCAAAATCCAGCTTTTTTAACCCGAATGTCAAGCTTTTTGCGAATCTGGATCTGGCAACCCTAACTGCAAAGGTTTTGGTTTTTATACTAAACATTTTCTGTATACATATGCATACAGTTAAGAAAAAAAGTTTGGGAAGTATACAACACATAATTATGTAACAAATATTTGCAAAAATATTTAAAAGCGAATTAAAATATTAACTGATTCAATTTAGAAACAATTTTTCCTTTTAATATATATTTAATTAGATATTGAAGGTTGATTCAACATTGTGTGAATTTTTATTTTTAGAGATTGAGTTAGGTGTTTCTAGAGTTCTTATTAGTGTAGTGTACCTTCCATGTGGAGATATTGCTTCATTTGATGGTGTAATAAGTGATTTGGTCGTCAAATATGATAATGTTATTATTATGGGGGACTACAATCATAACTTGTTTTGTTCGTCAAAGTCTGCTTCGATGTTAAGTCTACACACAGAAAACAATCTCAGTTGTGGCCACCGAATTTGTTGCCAATCGAATTCGTGCGGTTACGACAACTATCTTTATATTAAATTATATTTTTCGTCGTGAAAGCCAATATTCGGTTGTCTAATTCAATATTATGTTCCACATAAATATTATTATGTTCTACAAAATTTTATTGAAATTAAAAAACTTTTTTTGAATTTTCTGGTATTGAAACCGGCCCTTCAGGTTAATAGTTTACACTTTTACCCACTGCACCACAACTACTTTTAAATTTCTTAGCCATATTTACTGTTTATACATATTAATTTTATTTTAATTTCAAAAAAACATCTAAATTTTTGTCTTTTCCGGGATTCAAACCCGGAAATCCGGCGTACTAGGCCAACTCCTCACCCACTACACCACAAACACTTAATAATTTTAATGACTAATTTTGAATTTATGTGTTTTATTAATACTGTATAAAATTCGTTTATCAATACCAATTAATAGTTGTATGTGTTATCAATACAATCCACAATTCGGTTGGTTCTACAGAAACTTGAATTTAAGGTCATATTTGATTAGGATACCCGTATTTGTAGTTACATCTTTCGAATATTGAAATTTTTTTAAAAAAGGTTATAGATAACACCAATTTTCTTGTATATTCACTAAATAAATGGCTGCTTCTACTGCATAGAATTACTAAACTGATACTAATTTTAAAATTGATTGGAGATACCAATAATTTGTTAAAAGGATTGTTTTTTAGTTTATTTTCCCTATTTTTAATAGCTAGTAAAATATTTTTGATGTAGTATTGAATTATAGGTAATTCCAAATAAAATAAAGTCCTGGCAAATTCATTTTAATGGTTTTGATCGAAAGCCAACCAGATATTTTTCCTGGGTGTATGTAATAGACTGAATCTTGTGTATTATCATAATTCATTGTCTACTAATTATGATGTAAGGAATAACACAACTTCTCTTATAGATTATTTTATCATTAGTCCATGTTTAGGTGTTTGTATTTCTGGTCAGATGCAATGCCATTGATATGGCTAGGCTCGATCAAGTAGCATCGGCATGTGATTTTGATCCGGTATATCGGACTAATGATGTTAATGCACAACTCACTAATTTAATGTACAATATACATATTTTATATGAATTAGTTCCGATCACTAGACGCAAGTTAAGGGATTTCAATGATAATACGTGGTTCAAGTCAAGGGAGATTACTTATAGTATCTCTCTAAGGGATCTAGCGTATATGGACTATATTCAGTAGAGTACATCTGAGAATTGGAGAATATATTGCCAAGTTAGGAATAGCACCAAGACCATAATTAGAAATGCGAAGAGAAGGGCTCATGAACAACTCTTTGGAGGGCTTAATACTAAGCAGATGTGGAATGTTTTGCTGACAAATGGAAGTATTTATTCGGGCGATAAAGTTGGGGATTTTGAACCTGACACTGTTACTGATTTTTTTTATCTCCAGTCAGTCGTCGGAACCACCAACATCAATTATTGATAAGCCTAATTTTATGGAAGAAAATTCATTTTATTTTCCACCTATAATAGCGGATGATGTGTATTATGCACTTAGTAGGATACAATCGAACGCTGCTGGTTATGATTGTATACCGCCGAAATTTATTAAGATAATATACCCGTACATTTGTATCCCTTTACCTCATATTGTGAATACGATTTTTATGACTTCCAAATTTCCTGATGATTGGAAAATATCACGTATTGTACCGGTTAAAAAGGACGGGAATTCAAATTCGTTGGAAAATATGACCCCGATTTCTGTGATTCCTATCTTCCGAAAATTGTTGAACACATTATAAAAGTGTTATATTAAGGGTAAAAAATTGCTTCATCTTAATCAATCTGGTTTTAGACGGAATTATAGTACTACAACCCTTCTCAATGGGCTAACCGAATCAATAAGACGGAAACTTAATGATGGAAAGTGTAGTGTACTGCTTTCTTTAGATTTATCAAAGGCGTTTGATAAAGTTGTGCATTCAAAACTGATAACTAAATTATGTAGTTTTTTTAATTTTTCTAAACCTGAATGTAAACTCGTAAGTTCATATCTTAGTGAAAGGTCACAATTCGTCTCATTAGAAGACTGGAACTCACATGCATTGGGGGTTACAAGTGGTGTCTCACTGGGGTCTGTCATTGGTCCTATTTTATTTATGATTTATTTGAATGATTTTATCAATGTAATTGATAACAACCCTTTTGAAACATTTATTTATGCAGATGATGTACAAATTTTATTTTCTGGGGAGAGACAATTTATTGATGTTTTGGAAGTGAATATGGGGTTTTACCTTAATCAGATTGTACACGAATGGTTTAGACATTAATCCTGGCAAAACCAAGGCAATGTGTTTTGGTTTTAATCCCCGTGAATTAGATCTATCATTGGGGGGTGTTGAAATTAATTTTGTTTCAGAAATGAAGTGTTTGGGTGTTTTTGTACATGATGAATTACGTTTTTCTAAGCACATTGATTATATCTGCGCTCGTGTGAATGCAACTTTCAGGCGATTATGGTCTCTTGACTTATGTCTGCCTCTACATGTAAGGAAATGTGTTGCATTATGTTGAAATTATGTCGCAGTTACTTTATGCTTTGGAAGTATTTACGGGTACAAACAGTATTTTACTTAGACGTCTTCATCTTACATTTAACCGTATTATAAGATACGCTTACAAATTAAGAATTAGGGAACATGTTTCCCCTTTTGTATTAGATTTTGTTGGGGTTTCTTTTGAGAATTTTGTAAAATTAAGAATTTTGCTATTGTTTTACAAAGTAATAAGGTGTAATTTTTCAGGTTACATAGTCAAACATTTTAAGTTTTCTAGGTCTAGTAGAAACCCTCAGATTGTTTTTCACCGCATAAATTCGTCTATATATGAAAGATCATTTAATGTCAGGATAACTAGAGTGTGAAATTGCCTACCTAGTAGAGGGCTGAATGAATGTCTTACAAAACATTCTCTTGCATGCGCTGATGAGAGATTTGACGATTTTTAATACTAAATATAACAAAAATTGACCATTTTACTTATTTGTAGTTATTTACAAGATGTTAAAATTCAGATCATTACAAAAAAATAAATAAATAAAACAGAAAACAAAAAAAAATATTTCGGTGTTGTATAAGAAAATGTTTTGTGAATGTCTTGCAAAACATTCATACTGGCCTCTACTACCTAGGCATCTGAAAAATTTTGCCTTTTCAAATACTGCTTTAAAACGCAAACTTAGACAGCATTTCGATGTACAATCACCTTCTCTAGAAGTTTGATAATTCAAGAATACGTTTCCAAATTTTTCTTATCTATATTTGTCACATCTACATTCTTCCCAATGTTTTTATTGCTACACATCGGACTGTAACAAAAAAAAAAAATATATATATACTTATATAGTTATAATTCAATTTTAGGCATATTTTATAAATTTAGTTTATTTTATTATTGTAAAATGTTATATAGTAGTATACAAACCGTATTTGGCCCACAGGGCTTGGTTTATAAATATATATTTTTTTTAAATAAATAAATAATATTTTTTTCTGTGTATCCATAAAAATTTAAAAGAATTTAATCTATTTCTCCACAATATTGAGCCACTAAGTGTTTTTCGCTGGGTGAGGGGTTAAACTAAGAAACATCCACAACGTTGACAGGTGATTCGGAGGAATTTTTGATTCAAGATAGGATTAGAAAACCAAGATACTTTAAAAAATTTTAGTAGTTGGATATGCAAAAAAAATCGAATTTTGTTGAGTAGTGTACTGTAATACGGCCCTCTGTTTGTTTTTGAAATCCCAAATTTGGCCCTTCAAGCCACTGTTGTGCCCACCCCTGGAATATAGTTTTATTTTTTGTTGGAATGAATTTGTAAACACTTGCTAAGTGAACCCATTTATTTGCTCGTAACTGTGCACCAAATACTCGTATCTATGAATGTATTTGTGTTTGTTAATATGTGCGTATATAGTTATAATACAAAAAAGTCACGTTTTATGAAATGACTCATTTGAGGCCACATAGATACTTAACATTTCATTTTTGTGTTATTTTTATATTTCGATAGGTATATGCTGTTGTTTTTATGGCAGTCCTTAAAACTACTTTCATACCAAGCATTTTATATCCACTGTCAGGCCAAAAATAGAGTATGGCGGATCAATACCAAACTTATAAATTTAAGTGGTCCAAAAAAACATAAAATGTATAATTCGCTATCTCAACAATTTTCAATAATGTCTAAAAATTCTCTATGCCAAGTTCCAGCTAAATCCGCTTTCGTTTAGAGGTAGCAGAAAAAATTATCTTTTAATAACACAGCAAGCAAGCCCAGCAAAAACAGACATTACCGAGTATTTAAGCGAGTAAGTAGCACACAAAGGGTTTCACTACTTACTAGGCTATTTACTCGCAACATTACTTTTGTTCGCGATGTCTAAAAATTCATGAGTGGTCATTAACCTCTCGCTTACAAAAAAAGTGCGAATAACTAGTTACCCATAGTGAAAGAATAAGTAGTTACACACAAAGATAGAATAAGTGGTTACTCGGTAGTTAGGAAATAAGCGGTTACCCTACATTGTGAAATAGTTGGTCATATTGGAAAAATAACTTTTTACCTCGGAAAATTTTCTATTCAGTTGGAAAAATGTTCGAAACGATTTAATAAATAAAATATTAATATAAAAAAACTAAATCAGTACTTATTTAATCAATTACCAGTAAGTGATTACTTTGAAAGAATATATAAGTGATTCTATAACTAATTATCAGTAAGTCATTATTTTTTATTTTAAAGTAATGAAAAAAGTAATGACATATCATTACCAGGTAATTCGTATGGTAATGACCTGTCATTACCATGTTTTTGCTGGGTAGATCTAACAAGAAAAGTAACTCATATAACAGTATCCGATCTTAATGAAATTCGGATATTTTGTAGAAAAGAAATTCTAAGGTTGGAACGACTGAGATTATCGGCCATCTCGGGCAATTAGGGGGTTAACACTGGGAAAATTATCCAGTTTTTTCCAAGGAAATTATATACAAGTTTTATATTTTCGGATAGGTATTCTTAGGGGCCATTTTTTAGTACCTTTCTTTGGAACGTTGTTGTTGTAAAAAATTAAATTAATTAATTTTAGGGTACTTTATATGGACATTAGGGTATTCAATCGATTAATCGTTATTCGATTAATCGTACAATTTTCCTCAAAAATTATCCGAATAATTTAAAATGTCCATATTTCGAATAAGGAATAATTCGAAGAATTTAATACGATTAATCGATTAATCGAAATTGGTTAAAAATTAAAAAATTTATATTTTTTATTAAAGTAAATATGTTAAAATCCCAAAACTTACTTAACAAATTGTGAAAAATAATTTTCTTTAGACTTGCACCTATCGGATTTCATTCTGGCCAAAGGAAATCGTCAGGAGACGACTTTTTAGAATTTAAAAGAATATTTGTAACTTAAACTCAATGGGAATTTCCTGTTTTCACCTAGGAGCGTTAATTCAGATCTTGACTATAAAAGAACAAACAAAAACAATAATAAATACACAAATATTTCCAAAAATTCTAAAAACATCGTCTCCTGACGATTTCCTTAGGCAAGAATGAAATCCGGATAGCAACATGCCTCCAACAGATTATTTTTCACAATTTGTAAAATACGTTTGGGATTTTAGCACATTTAATTACTTTAATGCAATTAATGTATATCCCGATGAAAATAAATTTAAAAAAAAAACTAATAGGCAAGTGCTTGTGCAAATTTAAATGTTACTGACACTTTAGAAAACATTGTTTTCTATAGGTGTTTATATCGTACATGAATGGATGCCACTACATTACTAGATCTGTCAAAACAACAGAGTCTAATTATTATAATTAATAATTATTATAATTATACAGTACAACAAAATAAGAAAAATTTGATGCATCGGGATTGCGACACATCATTTCTAATAGACTTTGTGAAGCAGATCACGAAAATGGCCCTAGAATTTAAAAGTTAGCTATAGTTTAAGAAATATTTACAAAAATATTTTTGTAGGAAAATTAAATTTATTAATAAACTTTTTGCAAAAAACTATAGAATTGAAAGGTAATAACGCTATTTTTTGCAACATTTTAAAATGATGAAATATGCCCTTTAATTTGATATATTGCACGTTTTGACATCTACGATATTATTTACTACACACAGAAAAGAAATTGGTTGGAATTCTATCGGAACCAACAAAATATTTTCATCTTTCAATAATTTTAATTGCAGTTAATTAAAATTCATCATCAGGAAAGTTATATATATTTGTGAACAGAAAATATGTATGACGAACCAAAACACTGTCTCATTATCCAAAATATTGGCTTTTCTAACCAATATTGAAGAAATACATTCATATAAATATGGATAGAGCGATCGATTTTATTGAAACACAACTGATACTAGATTTTTGCAGCCGATATTTTACTCAAATGGCTAAATCTGCGATAAACTGGTGGTTGTTGGTATTGAAGTTAATGTGGAAGTTGGTATTTTTTCAATATTGGTTAGAAAAGCCAATATTTTGGATAATGTGACAGTGTTTTGGTTCATCATATATATTTTCTGTTCACAAATAAATATAACTTTCCTGATGATGAATTTTAAGTAACTGCACCCAGGAAAAAGATTGGTTGGAATTCGATCAAAACCATTAAAATGAATTTGCCAAAACATATAAACAGTAAATATGGCTAAGTAAATTAAAAGTAATTGTGGTGCAGTAGGTAAGAGTGTGAACTATTAACCTGAATGGCCGGGTTCAATACCAAAAAATTTAAAAAAAGTTTTTAAATTTCAATAACTTTTTGTGGAACATAATAATATTTATGTGGAACATAATATCGAATTAGACAACCGAATATTGGCTTTCACAACGAAAAATATAATTTAATATAAAGATAGTTGTCGTAACCGCACGAATTCGATTGGCAGCAAATTCGGTGGCCACAACTGAGATTGTTTTCTGGGTGTGCAATTAAAATTATTGAATGATGAAAATATTTCGTTGGTTCCGATAGAATTCCAACCAATTTATTTTCTGTGTGTAGAGCTAATTTTGAAATTTGGTGTTCATATTCGTGATATTCATCTTAAAATCTATCATAATTGATATATCGCATGCCCGATGCATTTTTAGTGTTGTACTGTGTTATTAATTATTATTAGTGCTCAATTTTTCAAAAGTAAAAGAAAATTACAAATAAGTTGTTAACAAGATTACAGTCAAAATTAATACTTTGGGTTCTAAATAATGTTTATGAGAACTAAATAACTTTTCACACATATGAGCTTTTCAGAAGCCAATTAACCTTACTCACTTCGAAACAATTTTGACAAATTCCTTACGAAATAGTTTTAAAACCATACACCCAGAAAACAGTCTCAGTTCTGGCCACCGAATTTGTTGCCAATCGAATTCGTGCGGTTACAAGAACTATCTTTATATAAAATTACATTTTTCGGCCTGAAAGCCAATATTCGGTTGTCTAATTCAATATTATGTTCCACATAAATATTATTATGTTCCACAAAATTTTATTGAAATTAAAAAACTCTTTTTGAATTTTCTGGCATTGAACCCGGCCATTCAGGTTAATAGTCCACACTCTTACCCACTGCACCACAACCACTTTTAATTTTCTTACCCATATTTACTATTTATACATATGAATATTTTATTTTAATAAAAAAAAACATCTAAATTTTTGCCTTTCGCGGGATTCGAACCCGGAAATCCGGCGTACTAGGCCAACTCCTCACCTACTAAACCACAAACACTTATTAATTTTAATGTTTTAATGTGTCTAATTTTGAATTTATATCTTTTATTTGGAAAACAAATACAGTCTAAAATTCGTTTACCAATACCAATTAATAGCAGTGTGTGTTATCATTACAATCCACAATTCGGTTGGTTCTACAGAAACTCGGCTTTAAAGTCATATTTGATTACGATACTCGTATTTGTAGTTACCACTTTCAAATATTGAAATTTTTTTAATAAAGATTATAGATAACACCAATTTTCTTGTATATTCACTAAATAAATGACTGCTTCTACTGCATAGACTTACTAAACTGATACTAATTTTAAAATTGATTGGAGATCCCAATAATTTGTTAAAAGGATTGTTTTTTAGTTCATTTTCACTATTTTTAATACCTATTGAAATATTTTTGGTGTAGTACTCAATTATAGGTAACTCCAAATAAAATAACGTCTTGGCAAATTCATTTTAATGGTTTTGATCGAATTCCAACCAATCTTTTTCCTGGGTGTACGAAAGAGATACAAATTAATGTACGCCTGCAAGTTATTCTATTCTTCTTCTCATTGAAATTGCAAGTTTACCGGAGAGGTCTGCGGTGTGATTCCCTGTGATTTGGATAAAATTTGAATATGTGACATGAATATGGTCTCAATTATTACTTTTTTAATTCTTATGAATTTTGTAAAAGTTTTTTAAATTATTTTTGTTGCTTTTTTTAAATAAAATTATTAACAATACAGAAAATGTATGCATATAATTTTACGGAACATTTTTTGTCGATTAATCGATTAATTTTAGAATTTTATTCGATTAATCGATTAATAAAAAAAGCCGAATAATTATTTGAACGATTAATCGATTAAAATAAAATGTTTGTTTCGGTATTGGTATCGGTATTTCCTTTGTATCGTTGTTTTTATTACCGATACAGGAACATAACTACCGGTACGTACCTGTATTATTGAAGAATTGTGTGTTTCAGAATAAATTATGGGTTGTTGTAAAAAAACTCATTCAAGTTGTTCACAAGGGGTGTGCTATCTGTTGTATCGTTGTCGTCGTCCTAACACAAAGCAGAGTTGTAAAAGTTTTTATTTGAGTTTAACAACGATTTTCTACCTGTTAGCACACTCAAACATAGGACACTAAATTTTCGTAAAAATGTTGTATCGTGCTGTCCTTAAATCTTGTATTTTTTCAATTTAATTTTTAACAACTCTGGTTTTTGTTAGGACGTACAGCGATTAGGGTTTATGTCCCGGGAATTCCCGGGACGGGATTCCCGGGAATCCCGCCCTTTTTCGGATCCCGCAATCCCGGGAATTTTGTGCGGGATTTCCCGAGATTTTTTTATTCTTTTACAGAAGTTTTAGCTAGTTTTATTGCAATTTTGGAAGCATTATTTAAATTTAAAGCATTGTTTTTTTGAAATTAATTTGATCAAAAAATATTTAAAATTAAAAAAATACGATTTAAAATTAAATAAACTGAATTAGGTCAAATTGTTTTTCGATGCCAGTTGAATTTGGTTTATATATATTTGTTCCTTTTACTCCTGCAAGGAGCATTGTTTAGTTAAACCGAAAAAATTTTATCAGCCATTACCAAGTTTACCAACAAAAATTCTTGTTGTACTTCGGAAAAATTTTTTTTCTTTAAAATGATCTTTGTTCAAATAAAGCAATATTTGTATAGGCTGGTTTACACTATATTTTCGGAAAAATTATGCAACCTTGCCTATATGTTTTGCATGTGTACTAAAGTAAAATCGTACCGAAAATCTCATAGTGTAAACCAGCCTTATTCAACATTCCAACATCTTTATTTCAGTTCCAAATACCTCCAAAAACTAGACATTAAAATTAAAAAATTTGTAATGTTTTCATATTTTCAGTTGACAAGTATTTTGAGTTTCTTTTATTTAAAATAATTTAATTTCAAGTTCAATTGTTATTCCTTTATTTCAATTGTATTATTTGTTTTCAAAATAATCCATAAGATACTTTTTAAAATTATTTTGGATTTTTTTATATGTTAATTAAAAATGCCACTAAATACGAAAATTAAATAATTTATTTTTAAGTAGCTGTGGCATAAAAAATGTCTATACAAGAAAACCAATTAAAGTTAAGAGACTATTTAATAATGTTGTAGTGTCTTTTTTTATAAAACGATTTAGGCGAATTTGCCTAAAAATTTGTGTGAAAAATACTCACTATTAAACTTTTTTATAAAAATAATTCTAGACGGATACTTTTGAAAATCTGAAAAGAAAGATTCAAAATATCTAGAAATAGAAATTTTTGGATTTCACATTTAAGAAATATTTTAGCAACAAATCGATCTTATTTCTGACTATAAAACTGGTCCGACACAATTTTGCACCCATTAACAATTTCAATATATTCTGAAAAAGGGGATGAAGATAAAATACCCGTGTCTTTCACTTTTTCAATATCAATTGGTTTAACCGTTTAAACCGTGAATTAATATTTAATTAATATATTTCTAAGAGTTTTTTAAAATTAAGACGGCCTTCCATATAAATATATTACCTAAATATTAATTCACGATTTAAATTGTTAAACGAGTTGATCCAGAAAAAGTGGAAGACATGAATATTTTTTATTTAGCCATGCCTTCAGAATATATTAAGTGCATTTTCTCATGGGTACAACCAAAAGATGAACTTTGTCGGACGGTGTTTTAACAGTAATCGAGTTTTTCAAGTTTTGCAATATATGTCGAATTTATATATTTTCTAACGAGCGGGAATTCCCGGGATCCCGGGAAATTCTGAAAAAAATCCCGCTGTCCCGGGAAATGAAAAATTTGATATTTGCAAAAATAAACAAACCCTAATGGACATATATATTCGTACGATCGTCAAATTCATATATATTAATCCTTCTTAAATTTAAGCGGATCCTTATTTTTTTTTCGATATTATGGCCACTTTGCGTTTTATCGGATTTTTCCCAAACCCCTATATTTTACCTTACGGTGGCAACCCTATGATTCCAATATAGGCAATATGGGTATCGAGCTCATGAGAGCACATTGCTGTCCTGTAAAAATAATTTTAAATTTTTTTAAATTTTAGTCATGTCGCCACACAAAAAAGTATGAAAATTGGAGTTTTTTCAAATATCTTTCATTCATCTGATAATTCAGTTTTTAATAAGCTTTTCAGCGATATATAACACTATACAAATATAACAAACGGAAACATACGTATTCGTAAAAATTATTATTATTTTATAATATTAATGATATTTTTGGTTTAGTACTCAATTATAGGTAACTCCAAATAAAATAACGTCCTGGCAAATTCATTTTAATGGTTTTGATCGTATTCAAACCAATCATTTTCCTATGTGTAGCTTTGATTATTTTTGAAGACTCCTTTGACTCTTGTTTTAATATCGAACAGCAAAAATGAACTGATGATGGCCGAGAACTTTTCCAATGCTCTGAAATTTTACTTCTCAGCCGTAAAGGAGCTACAGAAGCATGTAAGAGTTGTGTCATTTGTAGCTATTGTTTGTTTGTAAGTGCTTCGACCGGATGATCCATCACAAACCCACTTATTAATCAGTGTCAGTCTTTCTGGGAGTAATTCTGCCTCCCGTTCAGGCAAACTTTGAATAAAGCGTCTTGCAGTATGATCCATGAAGTCTTGAAGTCATCAAGTCTACCGATACTTCAGTTACCATTACATGAGGCGGCACTGCTTCCTCTCTGGCATATGTAACTTTTTTGTATACAGGAAGAATATTAACATTATTATCCTTTAAGGAGCTTTGTAAAATAGAATATTTTTCGTTTGATAATCCCAAGTCCACTAACAAAGCTAAGGCATCTTATAATAATTTTTAGGTAAAGAATTTGGTGGCGTTGGAATACTATCCTTTATCCTGCACAGTCGCATTGGATTTGCAGTCGCCACTACTTTTTGAACGTCTGACATTGTGTTTTCTTGGTCTTTAGCATACTTAATTGATAATGCTTCCGACAGATGTGCCGTATATATCGCTTCTGTGGACTAATGGAGCTTCCGTTTTCTTTTGTACGACGAACACTCTTATATAAATTTTGTCGGTCTTCCTCTGAGTACATGTATGAGCTTTTTCTAAGTTTTCAAATATTGTGAATTCATTTTACCAGGGTGAATTCTTGTTCGTGAAGTGTCCTTTGTACTATTACAGCCGTGCCATTTTCTCTTAATAAACATATATGAACTTTCATCTTCCAAATTTCTGAATAAGTTAAACAATTTTGAATTTTTTAAAGATATTACGCACTTCAATCATTTTACTTTTTCAACAAAAAATTCCGTGAATTGTAAGCAGCTTATGATAAAAATAATAACAATAAAAGTCAAACGTGGACTGGCCGCACTGTCGCCAATTTAGCGATTTTCTCATCATCAGATTTAGAGATATAAATTTGCATTTAGCAAGAAAAATTGTCGACTAACTACTATTAGCTGGAAATCTACCGATAGTAGGTAATTTCAAGTTTCACTTAATCTTTAAATACGTGTTATCCCTTAACCCTTTGGTAAACAATAGAGTTCGTATTTGATTTTAATTGAATTTGCCTACAGCAATAAAAATAAGAAATATGTACGTACACTTAAAATAATACGTCAGTAGAAAAATCTGTCAAACCGGTTTCAAATCGATTTGACTAATTTTTAACAAATTTTTAGTTGAAACACTTACTTAAGCAAAGATTTTAAATAGTTATCTTCATTTAACACAGTACTAAAAATCCTCAGTATTTTAACTAATTTTGAGTGTTAATTTTCAAAATTATTTAAAACTAATTTTTAAGAACTCATTCGTTAAATTTTACAAAATTTATTGTTAAAATATAATATTTTCATGTTACTGCTACTACCCGGTAGATGGCGCCACCAATGTATCCGAAGTTTTAAAGATGGCGCTATTTCTTTCCCTCCTGATTTTATAAAATGGCCCATATCCCGGTCAGAGAAACAAGCCAGCCGCCGTGAACCATTTAAGCCGGCGCCGCCAGTCATTTTTGCCTCAGCCGCCGCCGCCGATTTTTTTCGGCTCATTTCGGCTGGAAGTATCAATTATTCAAAATAAAAAAATTAAAAACAAATGTCATTTTTAAAACAATTTTTCTACTTCATCATTTCCTGAAACATCAAGAGTATTTTTTTTTTAGTTCAAAAGAAATAAAAGAACTAATTTTATAGTCAGAGCTAAGACGGATTTTTGTCATAAATATTTCTTAAGTTGGAAGTTTTGCTTGAAAACTTCTGACATATTTCGCTGAAATTTGGATACGCAATTTTAGCTTAATTCGCACAAAACCGAATTCAGCTTTAGAAATTGAATATATACACCCTGAAAACAGACTCAGTTGTGGCCACCGAGTTTGTTGCCAATTGAATTTATGCGGTTACGCCAACTATCTTTATATAAAATTATATTTTCCGTCCTGAAAGCCAATATTCGGTTGTCTAATTCAATATTATGTTCCACATAAATATTATTATGTTCCACAAAATTTTATTGAAATTAAAAAACTTTTTTTGAATTTTCTGGTATTGAACCCGGCTATTCAGGTTAATAGTCCGCACTCTTACCCACTGCACCACAACTACTTTTAATTTTCTTAGCCATATTTACTGTTTATACATATGAATATTTTATTTTAATTAAAAAAAAAATATATAAATTTTTGTCTTTTCCGGGATTTGAACTCGGAAATCCGGCGTACTAGGCCAACTCTCTACCGACCACACCACAAACACTTATTGATTTTGAAGTCTAATTTTGAATTTATATGTTTTGCTTGGAAAACAAATATAGTAAAAAATTCGTTTACCAATACCAATCAATAGTTGTATGTGTTATCAATACAATCCACAATTCGGTTGGTTCTACAGAAACTCGACTTTAAGGTCATATTTGATTAGGATATCCGTATTTGTAGTTACCACTTTCGAATATTGAAATTTTTTTAATAAAGGTTATCGGTAACACCAATTTTCTTGTATATACACTAAATAAATGGCTGCTTCTACTGCATAGAATTACTAAACTGATACTAATTTTAAAATTGATTGGAGATACCAATAATTTGTTAAAAGGATTGTTTTTTAATTCATTTTCCCTATTTTTAATACCTAGTAAAATATTTCTGGTGTAGTATTCACTTATAGGCAACTGCAAATAAAATAACGTCCTGGTAAATTCATTTTAATGGTTTTGATCGAATTCCAACCAATCTTTATCCTGGGTGTATCATTCCATCAAACCATTCCTTTATAATTAATTCATATGTTTCATTCCCAAAGTTTAATATCAAATAGAATGCATTCTTATGTTGAATACATTCCTTATAGTATTACAATCAATTTAAATAATTAATTTTTTCATTAATTCTAATCTTTTACTTATCAAAATTATCAAAATTGTAATTTTATTCAATCCGTAAAATATCTATGAATATGGTATGAATATACTAATGATTCTGACAACACTTTTATTTATAATTACCATATATGGGCACTTTTCAGTACCAGTAAAATTTCAGTAAAAATTTGTTTTTGTTGATATTGCAATTTATTTTCCATTACCAGTAAATTTTTACTGATTACTTCGGTAATCAGTAAATTCGTACTGATTTCTATAATTAAAAAGTACAGGGTTGGCAGGCAATACCGCTAAAATACCGTTATCGATTCAAAACCCTTTTAACTGACTACCGTTACCCTTAAAATACCGTTCCCGATATAACTAAAATATCGTTGCCCTTAAAATGCCTTTACCGAATTAACCGAAATATCGTTATCCCTAAAATACCGTTACCGAAATAACTCAAATACCGTTATCCATAAAATACCGATACCGAAGTAAATGAAATAGCGTTACCTTTAAAATACGGCCACCGAAATAATCTGCAACAAAATAGCCTTACCCTAACGATAACCGTATTCGTTTCGGTTACCATCCATTAAAAAATATGCCTAGTTGCTTATTATTTTGAAAGTTTATTACTTTATCCTCTGTTGTGACCAGTGTTGCCACTTTTTGAGTAATTATTCAAAAACGGGACTGTTTACACATTCGATGGATAATTTTTGAATAATGACATTTTTGTGTAGTTTTTGTGTAATTTCACTTTTTATAGAAATTTCCCTAAATTTTTAAAAATCCCGGAGCTTTTTAATAAATTAATAAAAATTAGTCTATTTTTAGACGAAATGAGTTTGTCAGTGAAACATTTACCACAAATCTCCATTTTCTGGTGAATTCCTTTTGTAAATTTTTTTAACATTAAACCCAATTTAGAAGAAATCAAAAATGGTGCTATGTATTTTTTTGTTTTGTTTAAAGCACCACCTTTAGTTTTTTTTTGCGAAAATAATTGTCAAGCTTCTATTAAAAATTCTCTTTGTTTGCAAGAACATTTAAAAATTCAGCGAAAGAGTAGGAAGTTTGAGTTTGTTATGATTGTGACTTTCTAATATCTGAAAATTTTTTTGCTGTAGTTATCATGATACTGGGCTTTGACCAGACAAACATTTTGTTAACGCAGCAAGCTGGAACGGAATCAGAATATTTTAGAATTCTGTAAATCCAACATGTTTCAGATTTCAACAGAATCGTATGAAATTTTTGAAAAAAACTTATATATTTTTATTTTTTAAAAGAAAACTTGTTGATACAAATACTGCAAAGAAATTGCATGCTAAGGTCTGTCTTGCTACCATTAACATAAAAATTAAAGAAAACAGGCAAAATTTTACAAATACGGTATTTTTAAAAATTTTCCTGTCTTGCCGTTATTTAAAGCTGGGGTTGAACAGAGCTTATGCCATCACATTACGGGCGCCTTGGAGGACCTACTAAAGCTTTTTTAAATTCCAGCTTTGCACTCAAAGAAAAATTGATTTAATTTAAATAGAAACAGTTAAATTTTAAGGAGTATGGGAGAGAATAATTAGCAAGTAAGTAATATTTTTGCATGCAATGCATTTGAATGAAGTAGCCTTTCTGAAAAACATAAATACTTTATTCTGAAAGAAACTTTGAATACGGATAAATACCATTGTTTTAATATTCAAATTTAAAAGCACGCTATTTTAATCCTGAAAAAGATATTGCATTGAAATTCCCTTTAGTTAATAGAATAATTTGTTATAATATTTTCAGAGAAATTGGCCTTGATTTGCTTTTGGAGAAGACAAAAACACGGACCAGGTTATAGCAAAAATGTTAAATTTTAGTTTGAAATGCAAATACCTTTTGCACTTTGTAGATGATAGAAATGTTACGTCTTTAAAAATCGGTTTGTAAATAGAAAAATGTTTAACTTTTGAATCGATTGGCATAGCTCCCGCAGTTTCAGCCGTCCAAAACTTACAGTGTGAAATTTCATATCAGTCGGTAAGAAATGGCTAAAGTCTTCCCAAAATATTTTATTCTTCTACACTGTGCACAGTAGATTTTTTTTTATTTTAAATAATAAGAAAAATATATTTTTTGTGTAATTTCATACGGTTTTGGATAATTTTTGACCTACAGCTGTGTAATGTTTTGTTTTACTGGTGGCAACACTGGTTGTGACTATTCTTTAATTTCTTTCTTTTGATTGATATTGCTATAAATACTAAGGGAAGTGCTACACACTTTATCCTTTAACAACAAACAAACAAAAAACAAACAAATAATAATATGTTAACAACTCAACTACGTACCCTTCATTCATTTAAAATTTTTTTCTAAAAAGACCTTAAGAATTTTAAACCTTTGATTTTGAGCGACTATATTTACAAAAGTTATTGAGATATTGATACACACTTAAGTTTGAAAAATAGACATAGAATTAAGCATAAACTGTGTAAAGGGATTTATTTCTGAAGCTACAATTACTAAATTATAAATTTTTTTTTGAAATGATCTAATAAAAATGGAAAAAGTAAAATTGAGAATTGTGCAAAATCTAGAGCCAATTGGAATAAACTAGTTGCAGGTTCGAATTCAGCACCCCAGCAATATCAGCAATTATCCTTGTGGGATAACACAAAGATTTTTTATAAAAAAATTATTAAATTTTATTTTATTACAATATTTCTCTTGTTTTTGTTTTAAAACTTTTAAATTTTGTTTTATATGAAAAATCAAAGAACATCTGATTTTTTAAAATAAACTGAATAACTTCAGTAGGTAGTAACTGGGGTATTCAGTCGATTAATCGTTATTCGATTAATCGAATAATTTTTTTCAGTAACTAGGGTATTCAGTCGATTAATCGATATTCGATTAATCGAATAATTTTGCTCAAAAATTGTTCGAATAATTTAAAATGGCCATATTTCGAATAACGAATAATTCGAATAATTTAATACGATTAATCGATTAATCGAAATTGGTACAAAATTAATAAAATGTTTTAAAAATATATATTTTTATTAAAGTAAATATGGGATTTTATTAAAACTTATTTAACAAATTGTAAAAAACATCAACAGTAGTGAGCACTCTGCATTCATAATATCCATTGATTTTTATAAGCGGACCTACGTCATGCCAAGAAAATGCACCCCAAACCATAATACTGCCACCTCCATGTTTTACCGTCTTCTGACAAAGATTCTGCCATCTGGTCCTATCCTGTTAATTTTTGTTTCGTCACTCCATAACACGTTTTTCCAAAAAGTAATGGAATTTTCCTTATGGGTTCTGGCGAAGGTTACTCGTTTTGAAATATTTTTTTTTGAGAGAAGAGGCTTTTTTCTGGAATTGCGCCCAAACAAATTTGCCTCGTTTAGTCTTCTTCTGACAAGTCTGCTTGATATTTCCATGTTAAAATTTTCATTAATATCCGATGCTATCTGCCTTGATGACTTGAATGGATCAATTTTCACTATTCGTACTATAGCTGCATCCGTACGCTCATCTGTCTTTCGTGGCCTTGGCTTCCGAATTTTACCCTTAGTCAATATATCGGGATCTTCAACACAAGAATTAATTGCATTGTAGACTTTTTTGCGATAAATTTGCATTATCTCAGCAATTTCCGCTACTTTTTTTCCATCTTCATACATTTTCCAGATGATCCGCCTTTCCTCACCTGTGGTATGTTTTCCCGATCCCATTTTAAAAATTTTTTAACTTTTTATATTTATTTTTGAACTACGAAAAATATTTATTGCTTTGAATTAAATCTACACGACTACTGCATATTTTAAGTAAATTGTGCCATTTATATGTCCACTTTAAATCAGCATTGTTAACGCAAAAATGATAACGGTAAATAATAAATAAAAACATAATGGTACATTTGAGCACTATTAAGACAAACATCTTTTTCAACAACAATCAGAAAATATAAAACTTGCATTTTTAAATATTTATATTTAGTTGGAAAATACTTAAATTTATGCGCAATTTAAATTTGTGCTAATTATATGTCCATAGCTGTATATGTGACCTTCTCCGAGAAAAAAGACCTAGTGTGTCAAAAAACGGGTTTGGACTTAAGAGTGGATTCTGGTACCTAAAAGGGTGTAGAATAAGATGAAATGAGTTAGAAAAAAACTTCATTTTCACACACTAGGTCCCTTTTCTCGGAGAAGGTCACATATGACCTTTTCAGAGCCCAATTCAGCTAACTCTGCTAGAAACAAATTTGTTAAAATTATTCACAAGTTTTTTTTTTTAATTTCCTGCGAAATATTTAGTTGCTAAAATCAAACAAAGGGATGGAGAATGTCAGAATGTCTCTCTACATTTATGTGTTTTATGAGTTGAATGCATACGAAATAGATACAAATTAATCTACGAGTTGTTCTATTCTTCTTCTAATTGAAGATATTATAGAGCGCTATGTATAATATATGAACGTCTGGCTAATTTTTATAAAATGCTAATTTTATCCAAATCGGTGTGGTTCTCCCCGATTTGGATAAAATTTTAATATATTACAGAGAGGACAGAAGTAATAAAATTTTTTATAAAATATGATCTCAATTATAGCATTTTTATTTTTATGAATTTTATGTGATATTAAACAATGATTAAGAAAATCATTGCTTAGCACTTAATTACAATAACTCATCAAATTTTAATCTCTGATTTTACTCTAAACATTGCTTAAATTTAATTACAGAAATTTCTGTGATTAAGACCTTAAACCAATGGCCTTGCAACTCTCTCAATATTTTTTATTTGAAAAAATATTATGCGGCTTGGAACAGGAAGGAACTCCGACTGGTTAATCAGGGATGGAAAAGGGTCAATTAATCGGGCTCTTATACCAAAAAATGTTAGATCGCTCTTACATATTTAAAAATGTAAGTAACTAAAAAATAGCTTCCTCTTTGGCTCGTTAAAAAAAAATAAAATTAAATATTAGCAAATATTAGCACAAATTGCTCAAAAAAACATTTGCAAAAAGCGAAATTTTGCAACAATATATTCGTTTGCAGAATGTCGATCGCTGATTACCTCTTTTAATTCATTTTCTGTACCATAAAGCCTTTTTCGAATTCCGCCGTTATTTTGAAACTTTTTAAGTGCGGTTTTTTTAAATATATAACCTAGGGATTAAATTTTTGTACCATAAAGTCTTTTTTTTCAAATTCCGCTATTATTTTGCAATTCTTTACGTGCGTTTTTTTTTTTAATTTATAATCTATGGGCTATAATACACATTTCATACAACAAAGTTTGGTGGCTAGTTGCAAAAAAAATCGCGAAAAATAAAATTTGCCAAAAGGAAAATTTTTGCATCAATATATTTGTTTGCAGAATCTAAATCGCTGATTACGTTTCCTAATTAATTTTTGGTACCACAAAGTCTTTTTCCGCGTTCCGCTTTTATTTTGCAATTTTTTAAGTACGTTTCTTTTTAATTTATAATCTAGGGAATATAATACACATTTCATACAACAATGTTTGGTGGCTAGCTGCAAAAAAAAAATCGCGAAAAATAAAATTTGCGAAATGGAAAAATTGTTTCATCAATATATTTGTTTGCAGAATGTAAATCGCCGATTAAGGTTTTTAATTAATTTTTTGTACCATAAAGCATTTTTTCGCTTTCCGCGATTATTTTGCAATTTTTTAAGTGTGTTTTTTTTTAATTTATAATCTAGGGTCTATAGTACCAATTTTATACACAAAAGTTTGGTGCTTAGTTTGCAAAAAAAAATAAAAATAAATCGCGAAAAAATATTTGCAAAAAGAAAATTATTTGCGTCATTGTATTCATTTGCAGATTGTTAATCGCTGATTGAGTTTTTTAATTATTTTTTTCTACCACAAAGATTTTTTCGCGTTCCTCTATTATTATAGTATAATGCCCATTTCATAAAACAAAGTTTGGTGGTAAGTTGCAAAAAAAGAAAATTTTGGCATCGTTTGCAGAATGTAAATCTTTTAATTAATTTATTGAACCCCAAAGCCTTTTTTCGCATTCCGATATTATTTTGCAATTTTTTACGTATGGTTTTTTAAAATTCATAATCTAGGGCTATAATACTGTCGGAATAGTATAATTCCATAGTATAGTTCCATTCTTGCTTTTTATACCCTACACCACTATGTGGTCAGGGTATTATAAATTTGTGCTGATGTTTGTAACACCAAAAAATATTGGTCGTAGACCCACCTTATAGTATACCGATCGGTTCAGAATTTTTTTTTATTTCGATTTAACGATGTCCGTCTGTCCGTCCGTCCGTCTGTCTGTCTGTCTGTCTGTCTGTCTGTCTGTCCATGCAATCTTGTGCGCACTCTACAGGTCGCAACTATTAAGATATTTTGATGAAATTTGGTATGCAGACCTATGTTGGCCCAAGGACGAACAAGTTTGATTTTAGTGAACATCGGTCCATGTTTAGACCTAGTGCCCATATAAGGGTCCTACCAAAATTATATTGTTTATACGCTGCAGGTCGTAAATAATAAGATATTTTGACGAAATTTGGTACACACAGTTATGTTAGCCCAATAACGCAGCCTATTGATTTTGGTGAACATCGGTCCATGTTTAGACCTAGTGCCCATATAAGGGTCCTACCAAAATTATACTGTTTATACGCTGCAGGTCGTAAATATTAAGATATTTTGATGAAATTTGGTACACAGACCTATATTGGCCCAATAACGCAGCCGATTGATTTTGGTGAATATCGGTCCATGTTTAGACCTAGTGCCCATATAAGGGTCCTACCAAAATTATACTGTTTATACGCTGCAGGTCGTAAATATTAAGATATTTTGATGAAATTTTGTACACAGACCTACATTGGCCCAATAACGCAGCCTATTGATTTTGGTGAACATCGGTCCATGTTTAGACCTAGTGCCCATATAAGGGTCCTACCAAAATTATAATGTTTATACGCTGCAGGTCGCAAATATTAAGATATTTTGATGAAATTTGGTACACAGACCTATATTGGCCCAATAACGCAGCCTATTGCTTTTGGTGAACATCGGTCTATGTTTAGACCTAGTGCCCATATAAGGGTCCTACCAAAATTATACTGTTTATACGCTGCAGATCGCAAATATTAAGATATTTTGATGAAATTTGGTACATAGACCTATGTTGGCCCAAGGACGAAGCCTATTGATTTTGGTGAATATCGGTCCATGTTTAGAACTAGTGCCCATATAAGGGTCCCCCCAAAATTGGCTTGGTTACAAACTGCAGGTCGCAAATATTAAGATATTTTAATGAAATTTGGTGCGCTGACTCACATTATAGAAAATTTTGACACAAGCCCCATTTTAACCCATTCGAATTTCGGATCCAAACAATACACCAGACTGGTGTAGGGTATTGTATAGTCGGCATGCCCGACTTTAACCTTTTTACTCGTTATAACTAAATTATTATTTTCCATCCCTGGTTACAATCGATGTTTTGAGTCATACAAAGAGCGCACATAATGACCCTGCAAACATTTAAAAGATACCTTCATAGAAGATATTAAAGCGATATCTTCTATTTGTCATTTGAATGAAAATAATCAAGTAGTATTTACTTTGAAATTGTCTTCCTTTTATCACTTGGAAGAAAATTCGGCGATATTTGGAAAAAATAATTCAAAAATTTTATCTTTTGTCATAACTTTTTATGACAATATTGCGGCAATATCACCTTTGTATCATTTGTAAGATAAAGCAAATTTGTTTGAAATCTTTTATCAATTTGGAAAAAATTAAAACTAAGTTTGTACAAAAACAATCAAATGATATATAGGAAATAAACTCGTGAAAAGTTAAGATTAATTGCGCGGAAAAATCGGCTAAGATGAAATCAAGATAATTTATAAGTTGGTGAATGGATTGTGTATGCAGATATTGTTTTTCAGGCTTAAATTTAATAATGAAAAAATTAAATCGTTTTTTTATTGTACCGGGAGTTTATTTAGCGATATCCCTTTTATCTTCCATATGAGTTATTGCTTTCATATTGCCTGGAAGTATTGTTTTAGTGTAACCGTTGTTTCCGAAGGAGGAAACTTCCGGAATACGAAATTGATATTGCCGGCAATAAATGTTTTTTTCCTAGCGATATGTTCGGAGAATCTTCTTCGTATTGCCATGTTTGCTGGGTGATATTGGTTTGAGTATGTTCCTGTTCCAAGGCACATAATAGAACAAATGCTTTCTCAGTGATAGAGAGTCCCCCAATCTCTTTATTATGTATGCTCTTTGCTTAAACATAGATTTTCCACCCTAAAAATCATGTTAGTATTAACATTTTTTTCTAATGTTGGTAACTTTTTAAAAAGTTTTACGTAGACCAATTAATTTGTAAATAAACACAGTACAACATCTTTATGTGCCATCTAAATAATGAACATTTTTAGTAACTTGCACATATATCTTCTCTAAAAATACCAATTGGAATTAAGAAAATATTTGGGGGAAATTTTAATAATATGACATAATATTAGATTCTGTACTAATAGTTTGTTAGAATCGGTCATAATTTTTGATCTTTATTTAGCACAAATAAACCATGATTCGTGGAAGGAAAATTTGACCAAAAATGTGTTTAAGGTTTCTCACAATAATTTTTTTAATTCTGCCGTTTTTAATTACAAATAATTTAAATTTTCGAATTTTCTGTAAAAATATGAGATATATAAAGATATAAGACATAAGATATAAAGATATAAGATATAAGATCTTAAATTGCAGTTAATGAGTATAGTTTTTTATTAAATTTTTTCTTATTTTGCTTATTTATTGAACCAATTTTTACTATTTAGTAAAATTTAACCATAAAACTTAATCTACCACATTCTATTAAAAATTGTTGAAATGTCGGACAGAGTCAGTTAACAGAGGTTAAGATTTATGCATACTGCTAAGATTCTATGGTAGTTGCTTAGACCAGTTATAGGCATACTTAAATATTTCCTGCAGTACAATTTTTAAGTACGCCATATATTTTTTCCTCCGAGGAATATTTTTAGATTCATATCTTTTATTTTCCACAAAAATCGAAACTTCTAATTTTTTCAATTAACACAAAATTTCACAGACATGACTCTTCAGAAGATTTTTGCTTTGTACACAAAATTGTTGGAAGATATCTTAAAAATAGAATCAAGAAAATTAAGCGTTTAAGTTTCGCGGTTTGTAAAAATTTACTGCTTTGGGAGATGTCACTGTATGTGTATATTAAATTTTATCCAGATATATTTACCTAAACGAATAAAAAATAATATAGATGCATAGTTATTTTACTTTTCCCTTGAACCTAGTTTTCTAATAAATTATGACTTCAAAATTTGTATTGAATGTATCAAAAACATCAATAATAACCTTGTCCTTCATAAATATTTCTTAATAACACCTTCCTGGACTAAAAACAAATTTAAATTTATACACACTTACCCAATGAAAAACATTAAGATATGCATGTTGCATGCAAAAAGACACTTCCTATTTGAGGCATTAGCAATTGATTATTTTAAAAACAACAATTTAGTCATATATTTTACAATTTTATGATCCCGTATCATGCGAAAAATTCAATAAAAAACTCTTATTTCGCGAGTTTCCAAACTTTTTTTATTTTCTTTTATTTCTTATTCGTATTGTCAAATGAAAATATCTAAAATTAACATAAAATCCTTCCACTGAACCCTCCTCGGGGGTGCTGGCTGGAAACGGGTACCAGACCGTACGCGGCTAAGGTCAGGGTTTTGATCATAGTGGGACAATGTAAGGTCTATTGTCTGCATTACTGAGATGGGCTCTGACTAAAGGTGGAAGGTAACCGCGGCTAGGTATCGGTCCGAGTGTCTGTTTTTCTCACATTGAGCGGCTTGGGACGCTTCCTTTCTCGTGGTTCCTCAAATCCAGGCGCGTCTGTTTCCCATAGTGGGCGGCTTCCTGGTCCGCGTCTGTTTTTACCTAGTAGGTCGGCGGTGAGAATTTTTTAACGATGTTGGTAGAGGAAAGAATATGGGAACACAACAAGAGAAAAAGGAAATCCGGGCGGTAATATACGCCCAAACGTCGGTGTTAGCAGTGACTGCGACCACCGGCGGGCACGGTGGAGACAGCGGGTCTCCTCTGCGTGTCGCCAGCAGTCACACAACGGATACGGTAACGGACACGGCAACGGCAACGGCAAATTCGCAACTGGGGTCATCTCTCGACAGACAGGAGGCCATGGAGGTGCACTCGGACAGTGACACCAACGACCAACTATTGGGTTTGGAGGAACTCTTCTTATACCAGACGGATGAGGAGGATATACGTATGATATCCTCCCAGCCGGTGGTCAGTGAGTCCAACAATCCCAAGAAAATGATCGTTGGAGGCACCGAAGAGAGCAAATCCACTGGCAGTCCTCTGCCGGCAGATGACTCGAAAAGAGTGGCAGGCTACAAGCGTTCTATCCGGTATTTGAAGCAGCTGGCTCGTCGAGATCCATCTGCCTTAACTGCCAGAGAAAAGCGATTGAGGCGGAAACATGAATTCCATGTGCGGAAGTATGAATCCATGGCGAAGAATACTTCCGTAGTGGAATCCAGGCCACACACAAAGGCGCAAGATCAGAGCAAAGCCATGGGAAAACCGCATAAAACCGGATCCCATGGCCACTCTGAGGCGCGGCGAACGGACTCCAAGGTTCCTGCGGAGTCCGGGAAGCGTTCGACCAACCAAACCGAAGCACCCTCAACGCGACCGTCCACCTCACGTGGCAATGTTGGGGGTACGAAGTTTGGCGGTGATCCTGGCGACAAAACCGGACCTGACGGCGGAAAATCCGAAGTGCGGGCCGTACCGTCCTTATCAAAAGGAAGTACGGCTATCTCCAAGGACAAAGCCTTCAGGCCCGGTGGAAAGCGACAGAGGTGAGGTGAGACGCAGGTGTCAGAGGGTAAGCGGTTGAAACCATCGGCTAGCTTTCCATCTGCACCTGAGCTACAGGTAGCCATTGTGGACCGGAGTCATCCTGAAGGTAGGATGGCAACGGACAGATGGCTGGTGTTGGAGGAACGAATACTGAGGGCACTAGTTGACGCACTCGCACACAATGAAGATGATTCCTTCACTGCGTTCGATGGCGCCAAGTGGCAGAAAGGTGTCAAGATAGTGGGTTGTGGCAATGAGAAAGCGTTGAACTTTCTCAAAAGCACAATCCAGGATCTTGACGAGCTTTGGCCGGGTATGAATGTCGATATCGTTCCCATTGATCAGGTCCCTTTTCAGACGACCGTGAAGGTGTGGGTTCCTCCTCCAGTAATAGAGGATGAAGCCATTCTGACACTACTGAAACGTCAGAACAAAGGACTTGGTTCAGATGATTGGAGAATCATCAGGGGACGAGCGAGGGACAAAAGAGACGGAAAGGACCTCTGGCTAAAAGTCGGCTCGGAGTCTTTGCGCCTCCTGCGCCTCTTCAACGGATCGGTGAAGTTTGGGTTGAACCATCTTAAGATGATTCTACCCAAGGAGGATACCAGCAATGCGTCCTAGATGCATCAACGTGGTGCAGATAAACCTGCATCACTGCGAGGCAGCGACCGATGAATTGCTGCGTTTCATGGAGACGGAGAGGATGGACGTAGCCCTAATCCAGGAACCTTGGCTTTCTAGCAACAGGGTTCGGGGACTTGGATCACGCAACTTCATGCTTCTCTCTCCGCTGTGCGAAGGTAAGATCAGAAGCTGTATATTGTATAGGAAGGGCATTAATCTTTTTCTTATGTCTCATTACAGCAATGGGGACCTAACGGTGGCGGCACTTGAGCGCAGGGGCATGCCCACTCTGCTCCTTGCCTCGATGTATCTCCCGTATGAGGAAGACAACCCTCCATCACAGGCAGTCCGTAATCTGGTCGAGGTGGGCATAACCAAGGGCCATGATCTGGTGATGGGGGGTGATGCCAATGCTCATCACTCTTTATTGGGCAGCACTGACATCAATGACCGAGGTGAGTCACTGTTTGATTACCTAATGTCCACTAATCTGATTATATGTAATAGGGGCAATAGGCCAACATTCTATAATAGGATTAGGGAAGAGGTTATTGATGTAACCATGGTATCGAATACCGACTCTGTTGAAGTCCAAGACTGGAGAGTTTCACAAGAATGTTCATTCTCTGATCATTATAGGATTCTCTTCAGCGTTGATCTTTCTGTTAGGGAAATGATTCCATATAGGAATCCTAGGAAGACAAACTGGGCCAGATTTCGTAGTCTTGTTCAGACGATACCGGGCCCAGAACGGCACACCCCGGTCAGTGTGCGAGACGTGGAAGGTTCAGTTCGTCTATTGACGGATAACCTTAGGGAAGCATTTCTGAACTCGTGTCCTGAGCGCTTGCCACCGAGAAAAATTCACCAACCATGGTGGACTCCGGAGCTTAAGAAACTTAGGACGGAGAGCAGAAAACTTTTCAATAAGGCGAAGAAGGAGAACAGACCTGAGGACTGGGAGCGGTACCGTCTCCTTTAAGAAGGCGACTCGAAGGGCAAAAAGGGAATCGTGGTCTAAGTTCTGTGGGGAAGTGGAGGGCACTACGGAGGCAGCGAGGCTTCGTAAGGTTCTTTCTAAGGCACCCAGTGCACCAGGATCCCTTATGAGGCCTGGTGGTACTTTCACGGAGGGTAGTAGGGAAACCATTGAGCTCCTGATGGAGACTCACTTTCCGGGTTGCAGAGAGGATGTGATGTCCAATGTCCCGTTGGACGCACTCTCATCGACTGCAATTCAGATAGGTGAGCACATCTGGTCAATGGTAGACGAACGCAAAATTGCTTGGGCGATACGGTCTTTTAAGCCCTACAAATCAGCAGGGCCGGATGGTATTTTCCCGGCACTTTTGCGGGAGTCCCTGGACATTATCATGCCATGGCTGCTGCGTATTTTTACTGGCAGCCTGGCATCGGGGTATATACCCTCTGGGTGGAGAGAGGTCAGGGTGGTCTTCATCCCGAAAGCGGGGAGGATAAACCACAGCACCGCCAGGGACTACAGGCCGATTAGTCTCTCGTCGTTTTTATTGAAAACGCTGGAGAGACTGGTGGACGTTCATGTGAGGAGCATCCTCTCTGCAGACAATTTCAGCAGAGCCCAACACGCATACCTCAAGGGAAGGTCGGTGGAAACGGCTCTGAGTGAGGTTGTCGGCACAATTGAGGATGCTCTTCACGACCGTGAGTATGTGTTGGCGTCCTTCCTGGATGTAGAAGGGGCTTTCAACAACGTGAGTATATCATCGATCACTAGTGCCTTGGAGGGTATTGGCACTGACCCGCAGATAACCCTGTGGACGGGCAATATGCTCAGGAGTAGGGCTATAAACTCGGACATAGGCGGTGATGGGGCGCGGAAGGTCGTCACAAGGGGTACTCCACAAGGGGGGGTCATTTCTCCTCTTCTGTGGAATCTTGTGATCAATGGAATCCTTGACTCATTGGCGAGAACGGGGACGAAGGTTGTGGCATATGCCGATGACGTTGTGCTACTGATCAGGGGGAAATTTCTCCAGACGGTCAGTGATCTCATGGAGTCGGCGCTTACGATGCTATCCAGGTGGGCAAGAGAGAACGGTCTGGGAGTCAATCCATCTAAAACCGAACTTGTTTTGTTCACAAGGAAGTACAAACCGGAGAGATTTGATCTCCCTAGATTGGACGGAGTTACTCTTCAACTCTCGGGGGAGGCAAAGTATATGGGTGTCATTCTTGACTCTAAACTTTCCTGGAAGAGGAATACCGAGGAGAGAATGAGAAAAGCCTTATGTGCTTTTTACACCTGTAGAAGGACCTTTGGGAAGAGATGGGGTCTACAGCCGTATATCATTCACTGGATGTATGCGGCGATTATCAGACCAATCTTGACCTACGGGGCACTGGTGTGGTGGAGGGTGGTGGACACGGGTTCATATCTCTCCACTCTCGCAAAGGTGCAACGACTGGCTTGTCTGGGTATTACGGGGGCGGCTCGTTCTACACCCCAGGCAAGTTTGGAGGTGATGCTTGGCATCCCACCACTGGATATTTATATCAGGGGCATGGCGGCAAAGGCAGCTCTCAGACTCAGGGAGATGCAGGAGCTGAGGCAACGCACTTGGGGGCACAGTACCATTCTGCATGGGATTGGTGGTGCACTACTGGATCGTGAAACGGACTCTATTGTACCGGTCACGAATTTCCAGAGGAATTTTGAGGTGATTGTACCGACCAGGGAAGACTGGGCAGCCGACTCCGTTATCCGGAGTGGTGATATCTCAGTGTTCACGGACGGTTCGAAGACGGACATGGGGACAGGGTCGGGAGTTTACTCCGGCGAACTGGACCTTCGAATCTCCATACGACTCTCGCACGATTGTAGCGTGTTCCAGGCGAAAGTGTATGCAATTGACGTGGCCGCACGGATGATAATGGAACGGGATTTGGATCCATCGTCCATTAGCATCTTTGCGGACAGTCTTGCTGCTTTGAAAGCCCTGGAATCCGATACTGTCAGATCGGGGTGTGTGCGGCACTGTATTGAATCCCTCGACCGTATTCGTCGACACTCGGTAAGGCTGGCGTGGGTCCCTGGACACGCTGGGATTGCGGGGAACGAGCGGGCTGACGAGTGTGCGAGGAATGGCTCCGAGTCGGTTGAGGACCCTATACAGACGGAGGTCCTGGTTCCTCTGGTGGAGCTATTCGGTGTGATAGGGGATATATCGGATAGGCAGACGAGGGCAAGGTGGACAACCTTGACCAATTGTAGGATATCTCGGACCCTATGGCCACTGCCAGATCCGGGGAGGACAAAGATTCTTCTTGGATTTGGCAAGCGGACGGTCGGGATGCTTGTAGGGATTCTAACGGGACACTGCGCGATAGGCCGAATGGCTGCGCATTGGGGTTACGCCCAGGCGGACTACTGCAGGGGCTGTGGGGACGAGGAGGAGGAGGAGACAGTGCATCATCTGCTTTGTGAATGTCCGGGACTGAAGGAACGGCGACTCAGATATCTGGGGTGCAGGTTCTTCGACGACCTGGACAGTCTACGCAATGTTTCTCTGTCTGGTCTTGCGAACTTCTTAAGGGGATCGGGATGGTTCTAGATTTCTCGGGTCGTGGTATTTCTTTCCATGTGGGGGAAACTAAGGGAATCACAATGGGCCCTATGGCCTCCGAGTGAACTCGCCGTTCTGGCGGGCTCCCATTCAACCTAACCTAACAAATCATTGATTAAATTTTTATAAGTTACCGATATTATTTTAAGTAAGTTTAAGGGCTAATCAATGATTTCTAAATCACCCGGTGAAAAATGTCCATATATGAACATTTATGGTTCAACCATATATGTATGGATCCGAAAAATGAGGTAACACCTAAGTATATGTTCATATATGGACATATATGAACATATACATTTATTAAATATATGCGAATACATGCGAACGTTGCTGTCCTTTATTATAAGGTTGTACGATAGATATAAATTTATGTATGGCATTCAAATTAGGCGCTACATATGTTCCTTTTTTTATTCATGGCATTAAATATAATTCCATATTTATCCAAATATGAGTTCCTTTTACATATATGGAAAAATGTATTCTTCGAAATATGTTCATATACAAGTCCGTTTTGCATAAATTGAATAACATATACTTTCATATTTGTCCATATATGAGTGCCATTTCCATATATGAAATAACAGATGCTTCCATATATGTCTGTATATGAAATTGTTTCCATATATGGAAACACATATACTTCCATATATGTTCATATAAAATCCATATATGTTCATAAAAAATCCACATTTGTTCATATGTGTCCATACATAAACCATATATGAACATGTTTGAGCGTATATGAACATTTTTCACCGCGAAATGATTAAAGTAAACTAAGCATTGCAGATAAGATACCAGCCCTTAGAAAAGTTTCCGAAACTCTTTTTGTTCTTTTTTTTAATTAAAATTATTATAAATACAACAAATGTATGTATATTATTTTACATAATATTTCTTCGATTAATCGATTAATTTTAAAATTTTATTCGATTAATCGGTTAAGAAAAAAAACCGAATAATTATTTGAACGATTAATCGATTAAATTAAAATTTCGATTAATTGAATACCCTAGTAGTAACACTACATCCTAAATCCACTGCAAAGTTGTGCGAGTTATGATGTGGTTTTATTTTTAAATCAAAATTGTAATGAAATAATAATTTTTACTGATATTCCAATTTACTTTTCATTACCAGTAAATTTTATACTGATTACTGAAAAAATTTAAGTAATCAGTAAATTTTTACTGGTAATGAAATTTAATTTGCATTACCAGTAATTTTTTACTGATTACTGAATTTGCATTAAATTTCACTACCAGTAAATTTTTTACTGATTACTGAATTTTTTTCAGTAATCAGTAAAAAATTACTGGTAATGCAAATTAAATTTCATTACCAGTAAAAATTTACTGATTAGTGAAATTTAATTTGCATTACCAGTAATTTTTTACTGATTACTGAATTTTTTTCAGTAAACTGAATTTTTTTCAGTAATCAGTAAAAAATTACTGGTAATGCAAATTAAATTACACTACCAGTAAAAATTTACTGATTACTGAATTTTTTTTCAGTAATCAGTAAAAATTTACTGGTAATGCAAACTAAATTTCATTATCAGTAAGAATTTACTGATTACTGGAATTGATAATGCACTTGATATCTAATACAGTGTGCCCATGTATGATAATTACAAATTAAATAAAAATGTGGCTTATTTTAGGGATTTAATATTGATATCATATACACAACCCATAAAAATAATGAATTACCTTCATTAAAATTTAAAAACGCAAACATTTGTTTTAATCTTTTACAAACCGAATAAAACGTGAAAGATCATTATAAAAATAATGAATTCATGAAAGACTTTATTCACTATGCATGAAAATTAAAAGAATGAAGCCAGTGAATGATTTCATAAGGAATGGTATAAACGAATGGTATATTAGTAAAATTTAATTAAAAATCCAAAAGTGAATTAAAGAATTAATTCCTTCGAGTCTATTATCGTAGGTTTGGTTAAGTAGATCACATCACATTTTTCAGAAATTTCAGTACACCTAAAATTATTATCAAAAGACACATTGCGGAAGAAAAAAAATGTTAAGTTATTTCTCCGTCGACTTATAAAATTGGGGAAATATTTACAATAATCGACGCTGTTCTGAGTTCCGAATCCATAAAAAAATTCTAAAGTGAAACATTCCGAATTTTTTTGCTGTTCCGTGATCCACATCCGAGTATTTTTTTTCGTTTTATTTCGTGTAGAAAAAGCTTGATGATAGTGAAACGAATATGTATTTTTTAACAACAATTATTATATAATAATTTATTTCAAAATTGGTCTATGAATATTAAAATTTGGTAGAAACAGCAAAATTTCGAAATTTTTAATTCCGTGTGATTTTATAAATCAACTCTAATTAAAAAGTTTCGGAACTCAGAACAGGGGTGAATATCTTAATTTTTTGACTTTTCTTTTAAGTTTTTCAATTTTGACATCTTTTCGAGCATAATTTTTTACAAACCATATTTTTTTCTAGTTTATTCTAAAAACACATTTAATTTTGAGTGAAAATAGAGTTTGTTTATTTCTAAGTTCCGAATAAAATAAACATAAACATAAAAAAATTCTAAAGTGAAACATTCCGAATTTTTTTGCTGCTCTGTGATCCATATCCGAATTATTTTCTTCGTTTTATTTCATGTTGAAAAAGCTTGGTGAAAGTAAAACGAATATTTTGTTGCAAAAATTGATATGTTAAAATTTATTTTAAAATTTTTCAGTATGCTAAAATTTGTTCGAAACAGTCAATTTTCGACATTTGTATTAACATCTGTGGATGAAATCGTGGACCTGGGTGTAGTTTTTGATGTTAAATTATCATTCACTAGTCATTTAAACTTCATTATTCCCAAAGCATATTCTCTTCTTGCATTTATTCGACGCAATTTGGATAAATGTTTTGATCATTTTACAAAAAAGGTTGTTTAGACACACCCAGGAAAAAGATTGGTTGGAATTCGATCAAAACCATTAAAATGAATTTACCAGGACGTTATTTTATTTGCAGTTGCCTATAAGTGAATACTACACCAGAAATATTTTACTAGGTATTAAAAATAGGGAAAATGAATTAAAAAACAATCCTTTTAACAAATTATTGGTATCTCCAATCAATTTTAAAATTAGTATCAGTTTAGTAATTTTATGCAGTAGAAGCAGCCATTTATTTAGTGCATATACAAGAAAATTGGTGTTACCGATAACCTTTATTAAAAAAATTTCAATATTCGAAAGTGGTAACTACAAATACGGGTATCCTAATCAAATATGACCATAAAGTTGAGTTTCTGTAGAACCAACCGAATTGTAGATTGTACTGATAACACACACAACTATTGATTGGTATTGGTAAACGAATTTTTTATTATATTTGTTTTCCAAGAAAAACATATAAATTCAAAATTTGACTTCAAAATTAATAAGTGTTTGTGGTGTAGTCGGTAGGGAGTTGGCCTAGTACGCCGGATTTCCGAGTTCAAATCCCGGACAAGACAAAAATTTATGTTTTTTTTTTAATTAAAACAAAATACTCATATGTATAAACAGTAAATATGGCTAAGAAAATTAAAAGTAGTTGTGGTGCAGTGGCTAAGAGTGTGAACTATTAACCTGAAAGGCCGGGTTCAATACCAGAAAATTCAAAAAAAGTTTTTTAATTTCAATAAAATTTTGTGGAACATGATAATATTTATGTGGAACATAATATTGAATAAGACAACCGAATATTGGCTTTCACGACGAAAAATATTATTTAATATAAAGATAGTTATCGTAACCGCACGAATTCGATTGTCAACAAATTCGGTGGCCACAACTGAGATTGTTTTCTGGGTGCATCTTTTGTTAGATCTAGATTAGAATATGCTTCTTTTATATGGAGTCCCAATGCTGCTTTTCATATAGCCCGTATTGAGAAAATTCAAAGGAAGTTTATTAAATTTGCGCTCCCATTTTTAAATAATCATAATTCTTTTGATATTCCGTCTTTTTTAATTCCCTCTTACGAGGATAAATGTGAATTTATTTATTTGTGAACTCTTGAAACTCGTCGGAAAATTGCGGCCTTAACATTTTTGCATGGTATTATTTGTGGTATTATTGATTCCCCTGAATTGTTAGATTTAATTTCAATTTATGTTCCTCCAAGATCATTTAGAAATATAAGTAAGTTTTTCCACATTAATATACATGCTACTCAATATGCTCTGAATGAACCACTTAATAAATCTATGAGGTTATTTAATATGTGTTGTAATCATTTAGATATGTATAAGTGTTTCTCAATCTGATTTTAAAACCTTATTAAATAATATATTTTAAATTAGTTTTTAAGATGCTAGTCTGTAAGGATAAATTGTATCCAAAGACTAAAATTAAATAAATAAATAAATATTTTGAATTTTTTGTGATTTTACAAAACTACTCTAATTAAAAACGGAATTCAGAACAAGGCTGGCAGTGTGAAAACTCTGTTATTGAGCGACTTCAAGCACTTAACAATTTTAAATTCAGCAATTTTTCAACCGATTTTGAATCTTGGTACGTTTTTGGAGAGACAAAAAATTTTGCTTTCCAAATATATGGATATAGAATTATTTATTTGTAACTGAAATATGTTGACAGTTTTTTTTTTTTTTTAATATTAAAATTAATTTTTTTTAAATTTGTATACTTTGACGGCTTTTTTACAGTATTAACAAATTCTTTACTATTGTAATTTATTCTTAAAGTGGGTTTAGTTTTTAGTAAAATTAGATTCTTTTGTTTAAATTAATTGAAAATTGAAAAAGTCATCGTAATTTTTCTAAACATTTAATTTCAGCTATTATCAGACATCTCGATATTCTTGTTTGCACACTCATTAAGGTGAACATTTTCAATTTTCTTATAAATGCAGAGATTCCATGTTTATAAAAAATGTATATCTTTGACAATTTTAAAGCGATTAAAGTAGAACTTCATTTTACTCTGAATTAAGAATAACAAATTTTTTAACAAAATATTGTAATTAAAAGCCGTCAAAATTAAACAAAATAAGAAAAAATTAAGAAAATCAGTTTTATTTGAAAATGTTTCCACACAATTTTGTTGAATATATATATATATGGGAAAGCCCAACTATCTCCCCTTCTAGGTCCGTTCAAAAACTAAAAATCCTAAATTTGTAATTTTTATCGATGAATTTAACTTAATTTAATTTGATAATTTCAAATTTTTTGTACAATTTTCTTCTGCTATATTTTGGAAAATACCTTAAATATCTTTAACTTACGTGTATAATGTTCTATCAAGCCCAACAAGCCGCTGCCGACGCCGATTATTTGGTTGCGCCGCCGCCGCCGCCGCCGATTTTTAATCGGCTCAACCTTAATCGCCGCCGCCGCCATCGCCGACTTTTTGCTTGCGCCGCCACCGCCCATTATTTTGATCGGCTTGTTTCTCTGATCCCGATAATTTCGACTACACCTAAACGTATGATACCCCAGCGAAAAGGGTTATCTCTATCCAAAAATGTAC
The DNA here is from genome assembly GCA_949987735.1 of Leucophora obtusa. NCBI lineage: Eukaryota > Metazoa > Arthropoda > Insecta > Diptera > Anthomyiidae > Leucophora > Leucophora obtusa. The sequence goes on along the minus strand of OX465295.1, from coordinate 123,746,342 downwards.
CTTGGCGGGGCCTTGGACCCTCGGAAATTTTTAATAAAAATTTTCCACTTCATAAAATGACCCATATCTCGGAAACTAAGCGAAATAGAGCAAAACGGACAAAATGTTTACTCCATAGGAGTGCCCTTATATGCCCTCATATGATATGGACCGAGGGGGGTCCCTAGACCCTAAATTTGGATAAATTCTACGGCTCAGTATAATTACAGATAAAACTGTAGTTTTACAAATTATTTTCTTAAATATAGATTTGTTACATTCAACAAAAGAATTTGTTAAAATCAACTAACTTTATTTTAAGCCAAAAAACAGGAATAAATTTTGTTAAAGTAACAAATTCTACTTTCAAGCCAACACACAGTTTTCTTGTTTTATCATGGACACGGGCAAGATCGAGCAGCAAATTTGAATTAAATTGGGGTATTGAATAATAAACCGTTTTTAGGTAAAATATTCTGTATCAAACCTATTCTTAACCCTCTAACCGGCTTAAGCTTTTTTGCAATGAAATTTATACCATGTGTTCCTCACGAAAAATAAACAATAAGTTCTTCTACAAAATTTTTTTTCGTTGCCTACTTTAGGCGATATGGGCCAAAATAGTTTAAGGGTGAATCTCAAAAACTAGCGCATAAAAATTACTAGGTTTAGGCACAAATTACTTCTATTACCAAGATGTAATTGCAATAAAAAAATTACATTTTTTGTGCTGTTACTTAAGAGGATGTAGCGATTTTCGTTTTTCGAAAAACGCGAAATTGAGCGAAAACGCCCCAAAACTTTAATATATATTATCCAAACTTATAACCTTTGCTACCTATACCAAATATATTCTTTTTGGAAAATTTCAAAAAAATCCGTACATTCGTTTTGAAGTTAAGGCGATGTCCTTTAAAGGTATCCTTATGAAATACTGTGCGTCCTTGGACCAAAGTAAGGAACTTTTTGAATAGCTTAAGCTCCAATCTTACTTCATGGTCACTATCGAATTCTTTTAGTCAATTTAAATATGTTTTTTAGATTTTTGAAAATTTTGGTTGTTTTAAAATATTTAATTTTTGAAATTTTACGAAATTTTATCTTTGACACTTTCTCGCTTCCAAACCGTGCATTGTATATAAAAAAATTGTTCACAAAAAATTTAATAAATTTTGTTTTCTGTTGAAAAAGCATAATTTCTTATTATAAAATACTCCTTTGGCGCATTTCTGGTCAATTTAATATACCCCGCCTGGAGACGGGATTGCCGGTTAGAGGGTTAAGTAAAATATACACCCAGAAAAGAGTCTCAGTTGTGGCCACCGAACTTGTTGCCAATCGAATTCGTGCGGTTACGAAAACTATCTTTATATTAAATTATATTTTTCATCGTGAAAGCCAATATTCGGTTATGTTCCACATAAATATTATTATGTTCCACAAAATTGTATTAAAATTAAAAATTTTTTTTTAATTTTCTGGTATAGAAGAACCTGCCCATTTAGATTAATAGTTCACACTCTTACCCACTGCACCATAACTACTTTTAATTTTCTTAGCCATATTTACTGTTTATATATATGAATATCCCAGTGTAGAAAGTCATTACCAGATATGTGGTTATGTAACTACATACTTGGTAATGGTAACTAGTTACTTTTGTTATTACATTTCTTATTACCTTTATATGGCGATGTCGCGAAAAATAATGAGTTATGGTTACACATCAGCATACGAAAAATCAAAAAATATATCGTTACCTATGTGCTTACCAGTACTGAAAAAAATAATGAGTCTAAAAATAGATTTTTAAAAAAATAAATTATATAAAAAAAATATTTTTTATTGTATTTTTTTTTAAATAAAATTTTTTGGTGCAGGAATCGAACCTGGGTCTACAGATTGAAAGTCAATAGCTCTACCATCTGAGCTATATCGACATGTAATAAAAACATAATTGACCTGCTGCACACAAGTAAGCTTACTCGCCAACATACAAAAAATCAAAAAATATGTGGTTACATGTATCCTTACCAGTGTTTAAAAAATATTGAGTCTAAAAATAGATTTCAAAAAATTAAAAAAAAAATCTAGAAAATTATTTTCTATTTCAAATAATGATAAAAATAAGTCATTATCAGTAACACATTACTATATGTTTTAAAATAATGCAGAAGGTATGTGCGTGTCATTACTGATAGTCCAAAAAATAATGATATGTCATTACTGTTTCTACACTGGGATTTTATATTAATTAAAAAAAAACATCTAAATTTTTGTCTTTTCCGGGATTGGAACTCGGGAATCCGATATACTAGGACAACTCCTCACCCACTACACCAAAAACACTCATTTATTTTAATGTCTAATTTTGAATTTATGTGTTTTATTTGGGAAACAAATACAATTAGGTAGTTCACAAGGGGTGTGCTATCTGTTGTATCGTTGTATCGTCCTAACAAAAAACAGAGTTGTTAAAATTTTTATTTGAGTTTAACAACGATTTTCTATTCGGTTTTCTATCTGTTAGCACACTCAAACATAGGATACTAAACATACGTAAAAATGTTGTATCGTGCTATTCTCAAATGTTGTATTTTTTCAATTTGAATTCTAACAACTCTGTTTTTTGTTAGGACGATACAACGATACAACAAATAGCACACCCCTTGTGAACTACCTAAATATAAAATTCGTTTACCTATACCAATTAATAGGGTTGTGTGTAATCCACAATTCGGTTGGTTCTACAGAAACTCGGTTTTAAGGTCATATTTAATTAAGATACCCGTATTTGTAGTTACAGTAATTTTGACTTAGCTGCACAACCAACTTTTGCAAGAATTTTTGTGCAGGTAAGCCAAAAACGCAGCTAATTCAAATCGTTTACATGCCTTAATGTGCAGGTATACCAATACAGACTGAAAACAATCAAAACAAATGAAGCTAATGATGACAACTTTGTGCTTTGCACCAGATCTTGCGATTTTTATGGTTAAAAAACGATTAAAGTAGGATATTTTTATCACAAAAAAAGTTGACAACACATTTATTTTATGTGTGTTTTTTCCTAGAAATGAAAAACAAAGCAAAACACAAAAGGCAGCTAACGGTGTTCTTTTTTATGAAAATAATGTAAAACTGCCAAAAATATGAGGCAGTTATCTTAAATGCGCAGGTACAAAAAGTGCACTTAAAGAAGACAATTGCGTATATAATTTTGTAAAATAGAAACGAAACGAAAATTTTGTGCAGTTATAGCAAATGTGCACTTCAGAAAAAGGCAGTTAAATCAAAACTACTGTACCACTTTCGAATATTGAAATTTTTTTAATAAAGGTTACACCCAGAAAACAGTCTCAGTTCTGGCCACCGAATTTGTTGCCAATCGAATTCGTGCGGTTACAACAACTATCTTTATATAAAATTACATTTTTCGACCTGAAAGCCAATATTCGGTTGTCTAATTCAATATTATGTTCCACATAAATATTATTATGTTCCACAAAATTTTATTGAAATTAAAAAACTCTTTTTGAATTTTCTGGCATTGAACCCGGCCATTCAGGTTAATAGTCCACACTCTTACCCACTGCACCACAACCACTTTTAATTTTCTTACCCATATTTACTATTTATACATATGAATATTTTATTTTAATAAAAAAAAACATCTAAATTTTTGCCTTTCGCGGGATTTGAACCCGGAAATCCGGCGTACTAGGCCAACTCCTCACCTACTACACCACAAACACTTATTAATTTTAATGTCTAATTTTGAATTTATATCTTTTATTTGGAAAACAAATACAGTCTAAAATTCGTTTACCAATACCAATTAATAGCAGTGTGTGTTATCATTACAATCCACAATTCGGTTGGTTCTACAGAAACTCGGCTTTAAAGTCATATTTGATTACGATACTCGTATTTGTAGTTACCACTTTCAAATATTGAAATTTTTTTAATAAAGATTATAGATAACACCAATTTTCTTGTATATTCACTAGGGTATTCAGTCGATTAATCGAACAATTTTGCTCAAAAATTGTTCGAATAATTTAAAATGGCCATATTTCGAATAACGAATAATTCTAATAATTTAATATGATTAATCGATTAATTAAAAATATTTCAAAAATATATATTTTTTATTAAAGTAAATATGCAGACACCGGATTTTACAAACCAAAAACTTTATTTTTAAGTTTTCATCAAGAAATAAAAAAGTATTTTGTTCAAAATAAAGTAAATTTCTAAATTATTTTTTTTTATATTCATCCAAAATTGAAAATATATTTATCTTTATAAAAAAAAAGAAAAACAAAAATTACAAATGATTTTTATACAAATGATATTTTTTTATTTTCAACCCCAAACAAAAAAAGAAAAAGAAAAAATAAAAAAAAAAGTTTTTGTACAAAAAAAAGAAAAGTTTTTTTTGTAGAAAAAAAAAGTTTCCTTATTAAGAAAAACAGTTTTTATTTTTTAATTTATAAAATTTTAGATTTATGGTAAAAAAATTGTATTAAAACCCCTTATCAGCGATTTTCATTTTGCAAAGAAATATACTGATGTAAGAATTTTCCTTTTTGCAAATTTTTTTCCCGCGACTTTTTTTCGCGATTTTTTTTTAATTATCCATCAAACTTTGTTGTATGAAATGGGTATAATAGTCTCTAGATTACATATTTAACAAAACCGCACCTAAAAAAACGCGAAATTTTGGCGGAACGCGAAAAAAGACTTTATGGTAAAAAAATTGTATTAAAAACCCTTATCTGCGATTTGCATTCTGCAAAAAAATATACTGATCTAAGAATTTTCGTTTTTGCAAATTTTTTTCCCGCGACTTTCTTTTTCGCGATTTTTTTTTAAATATTTACCAAACTTTGTTGTATGAAATGGGTATTATAGTCTCTAGATTTCATATTTAGCATAATCGCATCTAAAAAAACGCGAAATTTTGGCGGAACGCGAAAAAACACTTTATGGTAAAAAAATTGTATTAAAAACCCTTATCAGCGATTTTCATTTTGCAAACAAATATACTGATGTAAGAATTTTCCTTTTTGCAAATTTTTTTCCCGCGACTTTTTTTCGCGATTTTTTTTCAATTATCCACCAAACTTTGTTGTATGAAATGGGTATTATAGTCTCTAGATTTCATATTTAGCATAATCGCATATTTTGGCGGAACGCGAAAAAACACTTTATGGTAAAAAAATTGTATTAAAAACCCTTATCAGCGATTTTCATTTTGCAAAGAAATATACTGATGTAAGAATTTTCCTTTTTGCAAATTTTTTTCCCGCGACTTTTTTTTCGCGATTTTTTTTCAATTATCCACCAAACTTTGTTGTATGAAATGGGTATTATAGTCTCTAAATTTCATATTTAGCATAATCGCATCTAAAAAAACGCAAAATTTTGGCGGAACGCGAAAAAACACTTTATGGTAAAAAAATTGTATTAAAAAACCTTATCAGCGATTTTCATTCTGCAAACAAATATACTAATGTAAGAATTTTACTTTTTAGAAATTTTTTTCCGCGACTGTTTTCGCGATTTTTTTGCAAGTAAAAACAGCCATTACCGAGTAATTAAGCGTGTAAGTAGCACACAAAGGTTTTCACTACTTACCAGGCTATTTACTCGCAATATTACTTTTGTTCGCGATGTCCAAAAATTCATGGGTGGTCATTACCCTCTCGCTTAAAAAAAAGTGCGAATAACGAATTACCCATAGTGAAATAATAAGTAGTTACTCACAAAGACAGAATTAGTGCTTACTCAGAAGTTATGAAATAAGTGGTTACCCTACATTGTAAAATAGTTGGTCATATTGGAAATATAACTTTTTACCTCGGAAAATTTTCTATTCAGTTGGGAAATATTCGAAATAATTTAATAAATAAAATATTAAATTAAAAAAATAAACCAGTACTTATTTAATCAATTACCAGTAAGTGATTAGTTTGCGAGTATATAAAAGAACTTCTATAATTTATTATCAGTAAGTCATTATTTTGTATTTAAAAGTAATGCAAAAGGTAATGACCTATCATTACTTGGTAATCCGTACGGTAATGACTTGTCGTTACCATGTTTTTGCTGGGCTACTAGGAACAAATTTGTCAAAATTAATCACAAGGTTTTTTTTAAATTCCCTGCGAAATAGTTGGTAATATCAAATAAAGGGATGGAGGGATGTAAACGTGGAGGGAAAATCAATTTTCAACAGACTGTCTTTCTACATTATGTGTTTTATGAGTTGAATGCATATTAAATATATACAAGTTAATCAATGAGCTGTTCTATTCTTCTTCTCATTGAAAATATTATAGAGCGCTATGTATAATATATGAACGTCTGGCTAATTTTTATAAAATGTTAAATTTAAAGAAAGGTCTGCGGTGTGGTTCTCCCCGATTTGGATAAAATTTGAATATAGTACAGAGAGGACAGTAGTAATAAAAGTTTTGATAAAATATGATCTCAATTATAGGATTTTTTATTTTTATGAATTTTAGAAGTTTCCGAAATTCCTTTTGTTCTTTTTTTTTTAATAAAATTATTAAAAATACAACAAATGTATGTATATTATTTTACATAACTTTTTTTCCATTAATCGATTAATTTCAAAATTTTATTCGATTAATCGGTTCCCGGTGAAAAATGTCCATATATGAACATTTATGGTTCAACCATATATGTATGGATCCGAAAAATGAGGTAACACCTAAGTATATGTTCATATATGGACATATATGAACATATACATTTATTAAATATATACGAATATATGCGAACGTTGCTGTCCTTTATTATAAGGTTGTACGATAGATATAAATTTATGTATGGCATTCAAATTAGGCGCTACATATGTTCCTTTTTTTATTCATGGCATTAAATATAATTCCATATTTATCCAAATATGAGTTCCTTTTACATATATGGAAAAATGTATTCTTCGAAATATGTTTATATACAAGTCCCTTTTGCATAAATTGAATAACATATACTTTCATATTTGTCCATATATGAGTGCCATTTCCATATATGAAATAACAGATGTTTCCATATATGTCTGTATATGAAATTTTTTCCATATATGGAATCACATATACTTCCATATATGTTCATATGAAATCCATATATGTTCATAAAAAATCCATATTTGTTCATATGTGTCCATACATAAACCATATATGAATATGTTTGAGCGTATATGAACACTTTTCACCGGGTTAAGAAAAAATGCCGAATAATTATTTGAATGATTAATCGATTAAATTAAAATGTCGATTAATTGAATACCCCAATACTCACTAAATAAATGGCTGCTTCTACTGCATAGAATTACTAAACTGATACTAATTTTAAAATTGATTGGAGATACCAATAACTTGTTAAAAGAATTGTTTTTTAGTTAATTTTCCCTATTTTTAATACCTAGTAAAATATTTTTGGTGTGGTATTCAATTATAGGCAACTCCAAATAAAATAAAGTCCTGGCAAATTCATTTTAATGGATTTGATCGAATTCCAACCAATCTTTTTCGTGGATGTATCTAAATTCATATAAATAATACGATTTTAATACTGAAAATAATATAAACAACATTGGACTTTTACCAAAAAGGTTGATGGGCTAAGAACAATGTGTGAGTACATCTTTTAAAGCTTAGGGATTATGTTTTATATATAATCCTTTGGTTCCTAGGAGGAACATAGGGCCGCAACAAGTGAGTTCCATCTAACTCTGTCCTGCGCAATAGCCTTCAACTGATCCCAAGTAATATTTTCGGCACGTAGTTCTTTTTGGACGTTACGTCTCCATGTATTGTTTGGCCGCCCTCTTTGTCTGCTACCTTGAGGTTTGAAACCTATAGCCCGTCTGGTTAGATCGTTAACCGGTTTTCGCAGAGTGTGACCAATAAAACCTTATTTACGAAACTTTATCGTCTCTATTACACAGTACAACAGCCAATCTGGGGGGTGAGAAATTCCAAGTCAGGGTGATGGTACTAGGTCAGTATAGTTTCAAAGGGTTTGGCGTTCGTATGTGTCATTTTTTTTTTATGACCTTTTAAATTTTTTCCTTATCTTGATGTTTTTTCGCTTAGTTGTAACATTTTGGCAAAAACGTAGTTTAACATAACGCGAGAACCACTTGTCCGATTTTGATGAAACAAATTTAGAAAAATTTAGAATTACAATTTCTTTAATCCGTTCATATAACGTTTTTCTTTATAATCAACAGTTTTGCCGGTAAAAATAAATTTGTGGAGAAAAAAAATATTTTTTTGCCTAAAAATTAAAATTTTTTTTTTTAAATTCATAAAAAATCCAAAACGGAAAAAAGGATCAAGTGTTATTAATTTCATGTAAAGTCACATAACCTATAAACAAAATTTAACGCGTTCTGCTTTTATTTACAATTAAGTGAAGGTATCCCATTTTGACAAGAATATTGATATTTGTTTTTATTCAAAAAAGTGTCATTTATCGCCTTTTTCATAAATTTTCCCCAATAATTCCAGACTTCTGGCCATAAACTACTAAAAAAATTAAGTAAACATTTTTATAATTTTTTATTTTTATTTTATTTATTTATTTTTATTTATTTTAATAAATATTGCCTAGACTTTTTCGATGGTGGTTGTTCGGGACTAGTGGCATCGCATTCATCGCTATCATCAGTTTCTGAACCACACATAATGTCAATGTGTGACTCCACTGTTGGCCCTTCTGCATCTCCTGAAAATTCTTTATCATCAAGATCATCCTTGTCTTGCCACACTAACTTACTCCACCAGCAAATTTCCGCAATTATTGCACTCGGCAACTTTTTGCCTCTATATCTGTAAGTTTTTGTTTTATTAAAATGAGTTTGAAAAAATAAAAAATCAGTATTACCTCATTTCAAATGGCATAGCAACTTGATGATAGCGTTCACCTTGTTCATCAGATTCGGCAGACAATTGTTTGCTGAAGTAGTCCAGATGATGATGTAAATAATGGATTTTCAAGGACATGTGGACACCAATTTCCGAGAATGCTCTTAACATCCTTGCGACAGAAACATCGTAGTTGTTAGAACGATGCTTTCCCAACAAGCCTTCTATTACTTCTTTGATTGCCTGCCATGCATTCAATTCAGCGTCAATCAAAATATTGTTGAATGCGTCACTTTTAATCAGCTTTCGTATATCTGGACCATTTAGTACGCCTGATTGGAAAAAATTAATTTGTTAAGATGGAAAATCATGGGAAATGAATGTGATATTATAACTTACCTTCTTTAATTTTACTTTCGCTGAGTCTCGGGTAAATTAGTTTCAAACACAAGAAAACTTCATCTCTTTTGGCGACAGTTTTGATAAAATTCTTAACAATTCCAAGTTTAATATGCAGTGGAGGCAGCAATATCTTCTCCTTCGGCACTAGAGGCTCACGAATAATATTGGCCGTTTGTAACCTGCTGTGCTCTCTGAGTTTCCATCCGTGGCATGCATATTGGTCACCGGAAAATCGTGTGTCCCAATCGCACAAAAAGCACATATATTTTATATAGCCGCTTTGAAGACCGCAAAGCATTGCTACGACTTTTAAATCGCAGCATATGCGCCACATATGTTTGGCGTAGTTAACCATTTTTAAAATATTTTCCAGTGCATCATATGTTTCTTTCGTTTCTGTACTGTAGGCGATTGGAACTGAAGGTTTTTTATTGGTCTTATGCAGTAAAACCGCCTTCAAGCTGAGTTTTGAACTGTCAATAAATAATCTCCAGTCATCTGCTTCATATTTTATTTCCATTGCGTCCATCAATTTTCCTAAATCCGGGCAATATGCAGAAGTTTTTTCATCATTCACAAGGAATAAACTTTGGAGTGTTGCCTGACGACTTCGATAAGCTGTGACTTTCACACCGGGTGCCAACAAATTGTTTGATTTCAAAATGGAAGCCAGCTCTTCCGATTAATGCTGTGTTAATTCCAACTTGGCAACAATTGAATCAAGCTTATTTTGATTTATTAAAATTGGCTCATTGGATACTGATGGCTCATATGGGGAATCATCACGTGCATGATATGTCGGAGCAGTCGTAGAAGAGAAAATATCTGGGCTAGAAGCTTTTGGCACAGGAATGTGGTCCGAATGAGGCAATGGTGTTGCGGCACTTGCAACACCAACGTAATTATACGATTTTCTTATCCTTTTTGCGGCTCCTTTATTCGCACATGCATAGCAATTCAATGGATTGTGACCTTCGCCAGGATTAGTCCAAGTCATTGGGATACCGAATGGCATACTTTCACGTCTTCTATTTTTCCAATCCATTAGACGGTTGTAGCAGCTTTTACACACTATATTTGGTACCCAATTTTCGTTCACTATAACATTTTGGTTGAAGTACATCTCATATGTTTGAACAAAATCAGTACTGAAATTTCCCCTTTTTTTATGTGTTGAGACATATTGACCACAGCAGTAGCAAAAGCTATTTATATCTGGCTTGCACAGTTCCATATTCTGTTCTCTTTTGTTCACTTTTAAAAAACTGGAGAAAAATCACTTTTACTGTTCGCGTTCGTCGGCACTTGTTGAATGACAAAAATCACAGAACCAGTGTGAGAAAGAGAAGAAGTATAATGACAATGCATGTTTTATGTGAACATTACAGAACCAGTGTTGCCACATCAATATTTCTCTTTTAGTACAGTAGAAAAATATGAGAGAGTTCGGCTTGTGAGTGTCAATGTTTTCTCCAAATAATGTTGTGCATATCGGGAGCAAATTTTTGAAATTCATACATTTACCTAATTGTGAATAAATGAGAAACGCGTGCATCGATTTTCATGATCTATGCCTTTTTTTGCTCATGAGTTATGTGACTTTACGCGAAAGTAATTAGTTTTGGCACTTTTTTCCATTTTGGATTTTTTATGAATTTTTAAAAAAAATATTTAAATTTTTAGGCAAAAAATACTTTTTTCCCTTCATACATTCATTTTTAACTTCGAAAGTGTTGCACATATAGGAAAACCTTATATGAACGGATTAAAGAAATTGTAATTCTAAATTTTTCTAAATTCGTTTCATCAAAATCGGACAAGTGGTTCTCGAGTTATGTTAAACTACGTTTTTGCCAAAATGTTACAACTAAGCGAAAAAACATCAAGATAAGGAAAAAATTTAAAAGGTCATAAAAAAAAATGACACATACGAACGCCAAACCCTTTGAGGGTTTTACTATACTGACGTAGTACCATCACCCTGATTTGGAATTTCTCACCCCCCAGACAATAATCCCAAAAATGTTCCATAGTGTTATCGTAGGTTGCCGTGTTCTGTACCATAGTTTTTCGTTACTGATGACATTAGGCCAAAATACTTTCAGGATGCGGCGTAAGCATCTATTTACAAACGATTGAATGCTTTGAATATCCTGGTTTGAGAGGTTCCAGGTCTCACACCCATATAGAACTGTTGATTTGACGTTCGAATTGAATAGCTTAATTTTGGTGCTTAGGGAGATGTTCGATGTTCTCCATACTTTGTTCAAAATGCCAAACGACTGCCTCGCTTTGTTAATACGGTTCAGTATATCAGCGGTACTACCACCAGATTTGTCGATTATACTACCCAGATAGCAAAAGTTTTCCACATCTTCCAACGGTTGTTTCAGGAGCCTGAAGGGGTGTGTATTGTTGGAGTTAAGGCGCATTGCTTTCGTCTTGCGTTATTGATTTTAAGACCAACCTTGGCTGCATTGGTTCACCCAGGAAAATGATTGGTTGGAATTCGATCAACCCCATTAAAATGAATTTTCCAGGACGTTATTTTATTTGGAGTTGCCTATAATTGAATACTACACCAAAAATATTTTACTACCCAGCAAAAAAAGTCATTACAAAAAAGTTATTTTAAAAGCACTCCGAATAGCCTCAACTGATTGTGAAGTAATTACAATTTAGCTCTAACACTGATTTATTTTACACGTGATGTCTCATGTTGCCAGTAGTTCAATTTAAACATTTTGTTAGTAATTTAAAAGTGATTACATGATGTTAATAATAGGTATACATTTTCATCACATCAATAGAGTACATTATGTTTGCATTTTTAGAGTGATTTAGAAGTACTCTTTATAATATATAATATAATACATTTTTCAAAGTGATTTAAATGTGCTTTTTACAATGTCTGAAATAGCATATTTTAGAGGCAATTTTAATGTTTAGCCTTTACAGAGCCCATTTCTGAACCTATTGTGTAACAAAAGCTTTAATTTACTATTATTTGTAGGGCAATAATAAGGAAATACTTCTTTTGCATCTGAATCAATTCAATTAAGTCAAAATCAGACAAAACCTATTTTTTTTTAATTTTTGTTCAACAGTTTTTTAAATAAGTTTGTAACATGTTTACTTCAGTCTTTAAATTCGAAAAAGCTACGATATTGAATTAAATAAGATTAATACATTAAAACCGAGTTTTTGGGATGTCAGTTAAACTTGGTTTAGAAGCAGTATTCCAGTTATAAACTGTGTTAAACTAAGTTTAAATATAATCTACATCCTAAAAGCTGGGCCTAAAAGTTATATGTAACCCTCTGATTAATCTTTTTAAAAACATTACTCAAGGAATTTTGAGAATATTAAAGCGTACTAGGAAACTATTTTTTCATTTTACAACTCTACAGTAATAAGGCCATCATTATAAATTTTCTGAATCCGCATATCTATGATTGAAATTTTAGCTTTAAATTCATTAAAGAATCCGAGAACAGTTGGAGGACAGTTTTTCCCCAGACAAATTTCGAAGGCGAATACCATGTCATTTGAATTTTGCAAGTCAACCATCGTTAGGTTAAAATCAACTTTGTCATTAAACGATGCATTAAGTTCCAACGCTATAATTTGCAATCGTGATTAGTTAAATTCTTATGTTCAAAAATTTCATTTAGCAAAATTTTAACTTTAATTAAAATTTGGAACTTTAATGTACATTTTAAAGTTGACGACAGTTTTTTTTAAATCTATTTTTAAGTTGAAGAAATATTATATTTTTTGTCACTATAGAATTATTTATTTGGCTTGATTTTACGACTTTTAAGGTGTAATAGGAATTAAAGCATATCGACATTTAAAGCAGGTGACATTTATAGAACTTTTAATGTATAAGCCAAGGTAAGGGACAAACCTCTGTTAACGAACCTCTTGATTGGTCTGTTTTAAACGATAAAATATGTTAACATTGCAACAAATTTTATTAACATATTTCTTTGGTGCACGGTGCAAAAGCAAACTTCATAGAGCCTTAACAATACATTTTAATTATTAACTTTTATATATTTGCATTTAGTCCAGGAGGTTTAATGGTATACAATTCTTTATTTCCTTCCCTTTTTCAATGGGAACTGTAATTGAAGTATTTTTTAAAATATGTACGAATAATTAAAAAATATGTAAATAATCGTAAATTAATAAAGTACGTTAATAAAATTAACTATTTTGTTTTTTTATAGATAAAAAATGGAATCTCTAACAAATTCGTAATTTACAAACAAATGCATTTACAAAGAAAAAAACAACATTATATATACATTTTTGAAAGTTGTTTTAAAGCACATACATTCGAAGCAGAAAAAGAGCACTTATCGCTCCATTGTAACCAATTTAAAAGTTGTTTGTTTTGAATGACTTACACATATTTTTGCTGGGTAGGTATTAAAAATATGGAAAATGAATTAAAAAACAATCCTTTTAACAAATTATTGGTATCTCCAATCAATTTTAAAATTAGTATCAGTTTAGTAATTCTATGCAGTAGAAGCAGCAATTTATTTATTGACTAATCAAGAAAATTGGGGTTACCTATAACCTTTATTAAAAAAAATTTCAATATTAGAAAGTGGTAACTACAAATACGGGTATCCTAATCAAATATGACCTTAAAGTCGAGTTTCTGTAAAACCAACCGAATTGTGGATTGTATTGATAACACACACAACTATTGATTGGTATTGGTAAACAAATTTTTTAATAAATTTGTTTTCCAAGTAAAACATATAAATTCAAAATTAGACGTCAAAATTAATAAGTGTTTGTGGTGTAGTCGGTAGAGAGTTGGCTTAGTACGCCGGATTTCCGAGTTCGAATCCCGGAAAAGACAAAAATTTATATGTTTTTTAAATTAAAATAAAATATTCATATGTATAAACAGTAAATATGGCTAAGAAAATTAAAAGTAGTTGTGGTGCAGTGGGTAAGAGTGTGAACTATTAACCTGAATGTCCTGGTTCAATACCAGAAAATTCAAAAAAGTTTTTTAATTTCAATAAGATTTTGTGGAACATAATATTGAATTAGACAGCCGAATATTGGTTTTCACGACGAAAACTATAATTTAAATAAAGATAGTTGTCGTAACCGCACGAATTCAATTAGCAACAAATTCGGTGGCCACAACTGGGAATGTTTTCTGCGTGTTCCTATCATATTCAATCTATGTTGTAGTTCGTGGAAATTCTGAGAGATTAAGCAAATATCGTCGGCGTAGTCGAAATCGTTTAGCTTGGTATGGAGATCGAGGTTTATACCATTTCCTGTTGAGACGGATTGCCTCATTACTGCATCTAGTATCAGATTAAAGAGGAGGGGAGATAATATGCAACCCTGTCTTACAGCAGTCTTAACATCGATGTGGTTACTTTTTAAGCCCTCATGCAGAACATGACATCGGGCATCGTCGTAGAGCGCCTTAATCAGACAGATAATTTTATCTGGGACGCCATTACATTTAAGGATATGTCAAATTGCCATTTGATCTAGGGAGTCGTCAAAAGCCCGTTGAAAGTCAATAAATATTAAGTATAGTGTCGACCTCATTTCGGCAGATTGTTGCACAATCACACGGATACTATTTATGTGATCGATGCAGGATCTATTTGGTCGGAACCCGGCTTGTTCGGGGCGCATATTTTCCTCAAGAGCTTTAAAGATTCGATGGTGTAGTACTTGGGCTATTACTTTGTTAATTATATTTAAAAAAGTTATTCCTCTCCAATTTGAGCACTCCGTTAGATATTGTTAGCCTTGTGGTCCTTAAGTGCAGCAATAGCATCCTCAATTTCCTCTTCCCTGGGTGGATCCGTGAAATAGGGAGGCTTGCGTTGTGGTTGTTGCAGTTGCACGTTAAATGGTTGTTGTTGTCGTTGTTCCAAGAAAGCAGATTCTGGTAGTAGTTCTGCCACACTTCTTGTTGTTCCTCCTTAGAATACTTCATTTCGCCATTTGTATCTTTAAGCGGTTTGTTGCTCGAATGATTTCTTCCTGCTATCAGTTTTGTAATTTTATAGAGGTCTCTCGAACGATTTGTTTCGCTCGCGGCTTGAGCTTCTTGCGCTAGGTTGTCCACCCATTTTCTTTTATCTGACCTGGCACTACGTTTTACTCTCTTATCCATCATGTTGTAAGATTGTTGTATACCTTGTTTGCGCTGTCTGGTCTTTGCATTGTTCAGCGAGTGTTTAAGCTGCTTCCGTTCTTCTATCAGTTCCCATGTTCTTGCAGATATCCAAAGCTGGTTTTGTTTTTTTACGCTTTGTCTTTTAAATGCTTTTTAAATTTTAAAAATACGTCTATTGCTTCATAAGTTGTGATCTTTGTAACGGAAAATCTTACGTATATGTGACCGTGATAACACATTTCGGTTTTCATTGCGAGGTTGTTACAAGTTTATTGTTTTTGCATGTAAACGGGCAATATCGGGCAGCCAGTTTTATTTGAATTGGTTATAGTATTGAATAATAAACCATCTTTAGGTAATATCTCTTGTAACAAACCGTCTCTTTTTTTTATTCTATTCCAATAATTTTGGAAAAATGACAAAAATATAGAATGTTTGTATAACTGCGCCTACTGAAAAACTAAACAACCGATTTCCATTCTTTTTACTTTGTTTCGTTTAAAATAATACTTTTTAAAAAACACAAAAACAAATTATCGGTGGCATAGTTTGACTACAATTAGGGAATGCAAAATCCCGCACTTTTTCATTTCCCAGGAAAGCGGGAAATTTATTTTGAATTCCCGGGATCCCGGGATCCCGCAAGGGAAATAAATTAGAAAATATTTTATAATTTAATAATTTTTATAAAGAAAATGTCTTAAAGGCCTCAAATTTTCATGATCATGAAAAAGTTCAGGTAGTTTTTATTGGAATTTTCGTAGTGGGAAAGAATTAATTTTATATTAGAAATTATTATGTGCATTCCCGTACGTTACCGCGGGTACCCGCGGGAGCCCAAAACAGCCCAAACAACAATTTACACGCAATTTTGAGTACGGGAACGCTTTTGGGCTAGTTTGTGTAACTTCGGTAAAGTACGGGAACAGACATATTGTATATAAAACTGAATTTAGACTGAGCAAAAACAAAACTAAATTGCAAAAGCCGCCAAGTCATTTACACTGGTTATTTAGTTTTTCTTTGTCACAACACTTTTTTATTACACACTTTTCTTTATTTTTTATTGTTAAATTAACCCAGTAGAAAAAAATTCTAGTTCAGAACCAGTTATGTACTAGTTTATTTAAACCAGGCAACTAGTACTAGTTCTACCGCCTCTCCATACAAACAACTGTAGAATTTAACTTGGAGATGTCATAGGGAAGGGGGCAATTGTCCCCAAACTCCCACTTTGGTACTAGTTGTATAACTAGTTTAGAAATTACAATTTAAAGCCGAAAAATAGGGAGCGAAACTGGTGCTATTGGGGCACTCGCGGAACTAGTTCCGAAGTTACTCTTTAGAATTAGTACTTACCAGTTGGTTGTATCTGAATTATATAGATAAAAAACAGAGGTTTTTCCTTTGATAAAACGCAGATTAGACCGATAGTTTCCTCTTTCTGAGATAATTATATCCATTTACCAAATGAAATTTAAAATATTTTGTGTTTAGGATTACTAATGACCAGGGCAAGGAATTCCATGCAAATGCATGTTTTTTCTCGATAGGCCAAAACTAATATGGACTAAATATTTATCCGAATCGTCAAATTTAGAGCAAAATGGCATCGATTTGTTGTTGCATATTTTTGCATATTTTGTCATAAATGCATGTTTTTGCATTTTTTGACTTTAAATGCATATTTGTTGCCTTTTCAATACATATTTTGTGCTTCTTAATGCATATTCGGGCATATTTTTAATTTTTAGGAGCATTTTTTATTTTGTAAAAAAATATAAAAAATTGATACGTTGTCATATTCTTAAAACCTTATTGACCTTTGGAAAATCTTCGAGTTCTGTATCTGTTTGCAAAATCACTAACTTAAATATACTTTTAAATTTTGAGGTGCATTATTTTTCCAAAAATAATAGTTTTTAGTTCATATTTATTATATTTTTAATGCATATTTTTCTTTTTTCACCGCATATTTTAGGCGCATATTTTCCATTTTTAAGTGCATGAAATTCCTTGCCCTACTAATGAAAATAAAACCTTTTAGTGTTTATTTGCAAACTCAGTATGTATTATGTATTACAAACAAAGGTAGTATTTCAAAACTCGTATTTAAATTCAATCTTTTGAAATCTCTGCACAGCTTCAATGAAACTATTATTATACAAATTGTTAAAGATTATTGTTTTTGGAAGAAAAAGAAGCAGCCGTACCGGTTATTATAAAAAATTTACTAAACTAGTTATGGATTGACTCTTTGGCGCCAGTACTGTACCAGTTGATTTACACCTCAATTCAATTCACAATAAAAAAATTTACGTGTTTATTTACAAACTCTGATTTATTTATTAAGGTCCTGTGCGAGGTGGCTAAACTAAATACAAATTGACAAAACAGTTTAAAATTTTTTGAAAACTTTTTCAAATTTCATAGAAATTTGGAAACCTGAATTTAATTTAGATTTTATTTAGCCAGTTCGCACCCACCCTAAATTTAAATGCAAAAAAAATTAATAATTCCAAATCTCATATTTTTTAAACAGTCTCTACATTGATCGTATTTAACAAGTACACAACTGGTTCAAAATGATTATTTTGAGAACTAGTTATGTAATTACTAGTCAAAAAACTAGTATGTTTTAGAACTAGTTCGACCATTTGCTACTGGGAATGTAAAGAAAATATTCATACATTTTAAAAAGAATAACAGAAGACATTCGTAAAAGAGAAAAAAAATGTAGAAAATAATTTTAAAAAATTTTAGAAAATCGGAAAAATTTTAGAAAATTGGAAAAAAATTTAAAAATTATGGGAAATTTAAACTTATACTGAATTTAGACTGAGCAAAAACTATCTAGTTTTCGTACAAAACGTGTTTTTTTATATATACATTTTGACAAATAAAAGCTAGCAGGAGCCAAAAACCAGTAGTTTTTCCTCGGTCTAAATGCAGTATTACTTGAAAGTTTTTGAAAATCAATGGACAAATTTGTCTTTAATTCTGTACAGAATAAGTGCGATTAAAAATTTTTTGAACAAACACTGTCTAATTGAGTGGTTTTCTTAAAAAATGTGGGCAGTATTCATAAAAATAAGTTAAAAATAACGACTGCACAACGATTGCACAACTTTCCCTTATGGGATTATGTGTGTATAAAAAGTTGTGCACTGGATGCTAGTCGTTAGTTTTAACTTATGAATACCGCTATATATTTTTTAACAGACTCTAAAAGGAACTTAAAAAGTTCGATGAAGTACACAAATTAATCTTTGTGTTCATTTACTCGAAAATCTTACTACATTTACTACAATTTTTGTTTTGTTTACTTTTTGAATTTTTCCAGTTGCGGTAAAATCAGCAAATTGTAGTAAGTAAACGAACAAGCCTAATGTAAAATTTTTACTGTTTTCAAAACATTGGAAAATTTTGCATAAGAAAATTTGAAATAATTAACTTTATTATTTTAACAGCTTTTTTTGAAATCCGGGGAAATCCCGGGATGCATTCCCTAACTACAATTCAACTGTAAAAAGTACACTCAACCAAAAAAGCCTGTAATGACTACTGTTTGCTGTTATTACGGGAAATTTAACTGTTTTGAGGCCAGCGGTATATTTTGCTAATTTTAGCAACACATGTCTGCTGATCTGTAGTACAATAAAATTAGTAGAAAAAATTGGTACCCGCTACTAAATTTTAGTAAAATTTATGTAAAATGCAATTCAAAATCGATTTGCTAAAATCAGTTAAAAAACTTACTAAATATCATAATTTTAGTATGTACAATGAAATCAGTATAAATAATTAGTTGCAGCTACTAAATTTCAGTAAATTGCTGTAAACTGTAATTTAAAATCAATCTGCTGAAATTAGCAAAAAATTCTACTAAAAAATAAAAAAACTGTAAAATGTAAAAAAAAAAATTTTTTCTTTCGATTGTAACAAGCGTTAATTACTTCAAGTACTTGAAATTTGGAGTCAAAATTGCAAACGGTTCCCCAGTTATTGCCGTTTTATGTATTGAAGATGCAATAAAATTTTCTGGGTGTTATTTCTAAACGAAGAATATATCAATAGTAACAAATATAAACTAAACAAGAATTATAAAAAATCAAAAAAAAATATTTTTAAATTAGTATATTTTTCTGCTAAATTTAGCACTCGGTTTTGAAAAATTAGTAAAATGTTTTTCTGAAATCAGCAGCGAAAATTAGTAAAAAAAATCCGTAATTTGTAATAGAGAATAGCAAAAATTTTTTAATTTTAGTCTTTTCCACCAGACTGAAAAATATCCAAATTTGAGCGGCTGTAAAATTCATAAGTTTTATCCAATTTCAAAAAGGATTTTGGATTCTTAACCCTTCTTTGCATGATAATGGAAATTTCCATCATAACATTTATTGAAGAAAAAATGCCCACAAACACGTAATTTCTAATTTTTTTGTTGCTAGCATGGATGGTAACCGAAACGAATGCGGTTATCGTTAGGGTAATGATATTTTAGGTTATTTCGATAACGGTATTTTAAAGGTAACGCTATTTCATTTATTTCGGTATCGATATTTTAAGGATAACGGTAGTTGAGTTATTTCGGTAACGGTATTTTAAAGATAACGATATTTGGGTTATTTCGGTAGCGGTATTTTAAGGTTAACGGCATTTCAGTTATATCGGTAAAGGTATTTTTAGGGTAACGGTAGTCAGTTATTTCGAAGCATCCCGCAATTTTTTTTTTACAAAAAAACAAACGAGATTAAAAACAGAACCAATTTATCAACTTAATGTACAAAAAATACTCAATAACCAAGTGAAATTAGCAAAAGCAGAAAATTAAAATTAACGGTAACGGTATTTTAGGGATAACATTATTTCATTTGTTTCGGTAACGGTATTTTAAGGGTATTGATATTTCATTTATTTCGGTATCGGTATTTTAGGGATAACGGTATTTCAGTTATTTCGGTAACGGTATTTTAAGGATAACGGTATTCCGGGTATTTCGGTAACGGTATTTTAGGGGTAACGGTAGTCAGTTGAAAGGGTTTTGAATCGATAACGGTATTTTAGCGGTATTGCCTGCCAACCCTGGTTGCTAGCAACAATTTACATGTCTAATTGTTTCAATTGGAGTACATATGTCAAAAAATTTAAGTAGCTTCATTCTCAATTAGCAGGTTTAAACTTCTCACCCAATACATTACAATAATTTTTTCACAAAAAAAAAAAGAAAAAATCATGCAGAGAAGGGTTAATCTGTGAGGAATTCTATACCCGATACGAAATTTTATTTTATCAAATGGTACTGTCAAATTTTTGATTTTTGCAAGCCCGATACGACAAAGTTTAATATGAAATTTATTTTGGATAGGAATTTAATATTTCTATAAAAATAAAATACAATGTTTTTTATTAATGTAAAAATCTTCAAAATAAAAGCCCCCTTCGATGAGAATGCTTATTAGGAGCTTATATAAAAAATAAATAATTGCAAAAATTATTATTCAGAGGAAGCTTAGGTTAAAACAAATTTTCTACTTTTTTAAGTTAAATTAAAACCAAATAGACAAACTTAATAATTAACAACAAATAACGATGACGATGTGAGGGATGTGGTGTAATGGTTAGCGCTTTGAATTGTTACACATGTGGTTGCAGGTTCGATCCCCAGCGACCGCAACATCAATTTGGAAAAATAATGTGTATGATTTTATATCCCTAATACAGTGTCCTCCTTCGCTATTCCCAAAGCACTTAACCCCACCGAAGTAAAATAATATAACAGGGCTATGAAATAAACAGCTTCAACTAAAGTTTGCCAACTCACCATCTAATGGCGCGCAACAACTGTTCTAAAATTCAACATTTCGCGCAATTATAGTGTTGCCATATTTGAAGCCTTTCATATTTTACCACCCCCTATCTCTTCTTTATTTCCTGTCCAAATAAAGTAACATGTTAATTAATAGGAAGAATTTAATGAGTGTTGCTCATTCGAATATGAGGTTCAAATTGCTCAACAGATATTGCGACATTGTTGAAATAAAATAGATATGTTTTTTTCTTAAAAGATTTCCAGTTTTAACTTTCAGTATTCAAATTTTTACATTTGCATATTTTTGCTTTATTCAAAAAACATATATCCCTATAAATTCTACTTTCGAATAATATATAAGGGCCAGTTTATAGTATGAACTAAGAACAATTTTTGTTGTAAATATTTCTTATGTTAGAAATTTTGTTTGAAAATAAAATCTTAAAAAAAAATTAGTTCTTAGCTGACTACAAAACTGGCCCAAAGTTGTTAAATTGAATCAATTCTTAAAGAGAAATTAACAAAAAATAAAATAAATGATTTGTTTTAAATTTGTACTAACTTTAACAATTATTCGTTGTCAACCCGGCCACCGTTCTATTTAAAATTGGTCTAGGTTTTAATTTTAAAACTCATTTAAAAAACTACCTTTAATGCCGATTGGCGGATTTTAAATTCTATATTTTTGATCCAATATGACGAAAGTTTTTTTGTTTTAATTTCAATGCCGAGTAGCGGTTTTTAAAACTTAATATGGCGTTGGCAAAAAATTTTAAGCATCCAAAAACCCCTTTCTTTAAATTTGGCGTAGGTTGAAATTATCGGTTTTAGTTTTAAAAATGTTTACTTTTTAATGCGGATATGATTTTTGATTTTTGATTCGGATCTTATTTGCCAACTCCAAAACAACGTAATTGAAAATTTTTGAGAGAATGCGATAATTTTTCTGTGTATAAAAAATAAAATAATTAATTTTGAAGGTTTATTATTAAAAAAGTTCATAGCATGTAAGAAGTTTGCGCTATAGCCGACAAAAAACCTAACTAAATAGTTTTCCAAGTAAAAATTGTGAATCTAATATTTTTCTATATCTTCATGAAATCCTCTTCAAAATCCAAAAGCGTTTCTCGAGAAAAGAGTGGATATAATTTATATTTAGTTTAGGGTTTTTTATAAAAAGAATCTCACCTTCAGAAGGACCTTTTGAAATTCGGATAAACTTGGAAACTCACAATAAAACATGTAATTACATTAAATTTTGGATATTTAGAAATAAAGAATACAAAAAGGCATAAATTTGATGTATATACTATGGTACTTTTTATGACTTTATAATTAGTATTTAAAGGGTGCAATAATAAGTTTTGTATCTTCTTAGCAAATTAAACTCTTATTCGCTATTTAACATGACGTAAACACCTAAACACAGCAGGTGTAAAACTTAGTACTTTTGGTATCTCCTAAGCAAATGTAACTATATAAAAGCATGAAATTTGGCTCGCTTAAAAAATACTTGGCTCTAAAAGACTTTTATGTTCCGATTCTAAGTCTATATTGAAATTTTTTTTACATTTCAGTTTTAGCAATTCCTGGTTTACTGGGTGTTTTTATAAAAAGAATCAGACGAATTAGTTAACAAATTTGAGTGAAAAATACTAATTTAAAAACGTTTTTCCTTCAAAATTATTGCACAAAATTGTTACGACTCCACGTAGAAAAAATGCGGCTAAAAAAAATTTAAAGATAAATCTGTTTAAGTTTGTGTTTTTTACACAAATGTTTTAACGAATCCGTCTGATTCTTTTTATAAAAACAGGCAGTTACTGGGTGTTTTTATAAAAAGAATCAGACGAATTCGTTAACAAATTTATGTTAAAAACACTAATTTAAAAACGTTTTTCTTTCAAAAATATTGCACAAATTTGTTAGGACTTCTATGTAGAACAAATGCGGCAAAAAAATTTTGAAGATACATCTTTTCAAGTTTGTGTTTTTCGTCTGATTCTTTTTATAAAAACAGGCAGTTAATCTTTGTAAAAATTCTATTTACAATCATGAATTGTTATGAATTGATATGTAATATTAACATTTAAAAACAGATATGGAAGGAGGAGATGGAAATTTTTTAGAAACAAAAATTTTATATATAAAAGACCCTTCTCCAATGGTACTTATACCAATATTTTACCGATCTGCCCATATTGAAAATAACCTGTATCTTAAGTTTCAAATCTTTAGCTCAAAAAGTTTTACAGTTAATTAAGAAGGACACTTAACGCCTACTTGAAATAAAAATTTTGAAAAGTATATTTTCAGTGAATTACCCCACATCGCAAAGTACATACATTTGGATTTCTAGCCGATGGGTTTTTGTGCAGGTCGTAAAAGTCAGGCCTAAGCCTCTCCGTTAAAATGTCAAAAAAAATACCGTCTATAGATGTCTATGTCGGAGAAGAAACCTACTTGAAAAATTTCAGGTTAAAAGCTCAGGGGTTTGGTGTGTGCGATGCTAACCCTCCAGCCGGGGTATATAGGATAGAAAGAGAATTAATTAAAACTTTGTAAATTTTAAAAAAATATTCTGAAACTAACACCATTTTCAAAAATGTTAAAAACATATTTAAGTTACCTTAAAACCATTGATAATACACACAAAATAAGACTACAGCTTTGGCTTTTAAAAAAAGTCATTACTTTGGTCCAAGCACATACAGGATTCTATCAGGATACCTTTAAGGAACATCGTCTTAACTTGAAAACGAATTTTTATGAAATTTGACAAATAGAATTAACTTAGTATTAGTACTAGGGTTTGGGGTTCGGGAATTCCCGGGCGAGAATTCCCGGGAAATCCCGGGAAAAGTTTGCCGGGAATTCCCGGGAAAATAATATATTTTTCCCGGGAAAACGGGAAATTTTAAAAATATTAAATTTTTTAAATTGTTTTTGTTTCGAATAGGATTTTTTAATTTTAGTCATAAAAAACATTTTAAATACCAAAACAAAAATGTCATTGTTAAAATCTTTTAAAAGGGAATACATTTATTTGACACAGAAATAAAATCTTTGCCAAGTAATTAGGAGCATTTCAAATAATAAAGATTTTTCGCATAACTTATTCAAAATTTAAGTAGTAAAACCCAAAAACTTGGTAAAATTTTTAAAAGAAATATGAAAAAATAGCTTTGTTTCTTACAAATAATCGCCCATACTATCTAAATTTTTCAAATGTATAATTTAGGTAAAGTCGACTTTAGTTAAAATATTGGGTGGCAGTATACCTTGACTTGGTTTATTTTTGGAGCATTCTGATTGGTTAATTTATTTTTAACCAATCAAAATATTTGAAAATATAAATATTTTTGTAAGGTTTTCATACACAAAATGAACAACACCGTTTGATTAAAAATAAAGTCGACTTTAAATTTGAAATACTCCTTTATATTAAGGGTCAATAATTTTATAAGTAACGTTTTCATTAATAAATATGAAAAGAAAAGACTAATGGTTAACGGTGGTATCTAAATTTGGTTATCCGACATCTAAATTTGGTTCACAAAAAAAAAAAAAAAATTGATGGTCATGCAACTTCTCTTGAAGAAAACAACAACAAGAATAACGTTTCAGCTAAAATTAGCAAAGTACCCGAAGAAAAAAGTGTAAGCTGAATAGGCATTAAAGGTTTTATGGTAGGGCAAACATTTCCTGAAATGGTATCCAAATTAGCCGCAGTCAATCCGCGCCATAACTAGATCTTCCTTTATTCGAGAAAGTTTTTATAATAAAAACCTGGCATTGCAAAAAAATTAAACCGATGTAAAGAACATTATATTAAATTACTACAATCATGTAAAAGATATCATGATAAAAGAAATATCGAGCAATATTTCTAACAATAGGAGATTTACTATATTCTTCGATGAATGGCCAAGAATATCACAAAAGAGATATTTGAACATATGTATAAACGGAAATAATTCATTTTATAACCTGGGGTTGGTTTATATATCAGGAAGATGTAATGCTGATAAAATAAGAAGAATTGTAGAAATAAGACTAGAAGAGTTTTATTTGTCTTTGGAAAATAACATTGTGGCCACCATATCTAATGGTCCAAGTGTGATGAAACGGTTTGTTTCCGACAGTCCAGTAGTAGGTGCTTTCTGCTGGAATCATGCAATTCATTTGGCAGTGCTTAGAGTAATTTATGTGAAATCAAATGTTCAACATTCTGATATTTTTACTTTGAATTCTCACTAGACAGAATGAATTTGTACTGAAATAGTGCTTTTTTTAACAAAAATTACTTATATAGGTGGTTTTCATTAACAATTTTGTTTAAAAATATTTCCCGGGAATCCCGGGAATCAAATTTTTTTATTCCCGTTTCCCGGGAAATAAAAAAGTCCGGGAAATCCCAAACCCTAATTAGTACCAATATTTATTAAAATTAAGACCCGTTACTTTCCGAAAAACGAAAATCGTTATATCTTCTTAATGAAAGGAACAAAAAATTTAATTTTTGGATTTTATTTATACCTTGGTGAGAACGCATAGGCTGGTTAGAGGGTAAAATAAGTAAGTCATTCACTCTTATATGTAATTATAAACAGAATAGTATTAAAAAAGTTAATATTAGGAATGTTCCAACGCTTCCATGGATATGGTATTGTTCATAAAATTTATGTTCAAAAAACTTTCAAAAAAAAGGTACTTTTTCGATTAAGTACTTTTGGGAAAAAAAAGTACTTGTTTTATTTTTTTTTTAAAGGTACTTTTTGCAAAAAGTATAATTTTTTGAAAAAGGTATATTTTTCAGTTTCTTTTTTTTAGAAAATGTACTTTTCGGACAAAAGATTGTTTTGGAGAAATTCACTTTTTTGAAAAAGTATTTTTTGGAAAAATTACTCTTTTGGATATAATACTTTTTTGAACAAAGGTAGTTTTTTGTGTGAAAAGGTTTTTTTTTGTAAAAAGGAGGACTTTTTCCTCTTTTTGGCCCTCCCATTCAAAAATACAAAAAAAAAATGCATGCCAATATATATATTGTTTTTTTTTTTTTTTTTTTGAAAGGGTAATTTTGTTGGAAAAAGTGGTCCTTTTTTGGCAAAATGTATTTTGTTGAGAAAATGTGCTATTTTTTAAGAAGACATTTTTTAAGTCATTATTTTACACTGTTTTTGGATAAGGTAATTTTTTGGAAAAAGTAATTTTTTTTTTGAAAAAACCCGTTTTAGTGGGGGTCTATGTCGGAGCATAATAATTTTTTTTTTTTGGCAAAATAGCTTTTTGTTGGACAAAAAATCTTTTTTTTTAGAAAACAGTACCTACAGCTTAAAAAAGAAATATTTTTGGAAGTTTTTTTTTTTTTGGAAAAAGTTACTTTCATGGAAAAAGTATTATCTTCTGGGAAAAAGGTCTTTTTTGGAAAAAAGTAACTTTTTTAGAAAAAGGTACTTTTTTGAAAAAACATGCTTTTTTGGGAAAAGGTACTTTTTTCGAAAAAGGTACTTGTTTTTGGAATAGGTATTTTTTTCAGAAAAAGGTACTTTTTTTGGGAAAAGGTACTTTTTTTGGGAAAAAGGTACTTTTTTCGGAAATAGGTACTTTTTTTTGAAAAAGGTACTTTTTTTGAAAAAGGTACTTTTTTTGAAAAAGGTACTTTTTTTGAAAAAGGTACTTTTTTTGAAAAAGGTACTTTTTTTGAAAAAGGTACTTTTTTGAAAAAGGTACTTTTTTTTTTGAAAAAGGTAACTTTTTTTTAAAAAAGGTACTTTTTTTGAAAAAGGTACTTTTTTTGAAAAAGGTACTTTTTTTTGATAAAGGTACTTTTTTTTGGGAAAAAGTACTTTTTTTTGAAAAAGGTACTTTTTTTTTGAAATAAGTACTTTTTTTTTTTTTTGAAAAAATAAATTTTTTTTCTGGAAAAAAGACCACTTTTCTTGCAAGAAGGAGGAAGTTTTCCACTTTCTGGCCCACTCCGTTGGAATATCCAAAAATCCCGTCTTAGTGGGAGTTAACGTTGTAGGAGGAACATTTATGCCAAATTTCCAGTTCCTAGGTCCAGTGGTCTAGGCTGGGCGTTGATCGTCAGTCAGTCAGTCACTCACTCACGCCACTCTTTTATATATATAGATTAATCACTTTTAATTTTTTTTGTTTACTTTTTTATAAATATTCATTTTTAAAATTTTTTTAAAATTAATTTCAATATATTTCAATATTTTTTATGTTTTGTTTTGATTATTTATTTATAAAGATTTGTCAAATCAATAAAAAATGGTTACCATAATTAATATTTTAACCAAAATATTTAAGAAAACTTTGAAAAATTTGAAAAAAAAAAACTGTTGGCAATCCTTTTATTTACAAAAACCAAATGAAATGTAACGTAACACACGTAAGTCTAGACGAAAAATTATAATCGTTTTACATAAACCAAATTTCTTACGTGATCGTTCGTTTCCCTTTCGTTCGTTTAGTTTTCGTTTCTTTTTAGATAAACAGGCCGTTAATTTAATTAAAAAAAAAAAACATCATGCATCGTGTGGGGTTTGAACCCACACTCGTTGGCATTTCAAGCAGATGCTCTACCCCCTATGCTATGGCTTGTTATAACTTATAATTGACTTTTAGCAGTCTTGTTCAGTAAATTGTTATATTTATATCTTTCTATTTTTATTAACAAAACTATATAACATATTGGAAAATATATAAAGTTGTTTTTTTTGTAAAGTGTTTTTTTTATAAAAATAATACACTCATAGAAAGAAATAAAGCTGTAAAATTAAGAGAAAAAGCTACTAAAAATTATGTAATTAAAAATGACCTTGCAAAAGACCTGCTGATATTAGCATATTATTTTTTGCTAAATACTAGTAAGATAAGAAGGAAAAATAAAACTGTTAAATTTATAAAAAATTTGGTTAGGGCAGTGTCACACGTTCAATATATATTGACCGCGATCCAGTAGCGCGATATTTATTGAAAGTGTAGCATGCAGAATTGATGGATCGCGATCCATATCGCAGAATAGCCCAATATTCTGAAATCCAAATCACGGATCGCGGATCACGCGATAAATATTGAACGTGTAGCATAGTTCGTGATATCAATTCGCGATACAATAGTAAAAAGTGAAAGAAATCCAGATCACGGACCGCGGATCACGCGATAAATATTGAACGTGTAGCATAGTTCGTGATATCAATTCGCGATACAATAGTAAAAAGTGAAATAATAAAGAAAATAAAACAAATGAAATAAAATACGCAGTGCAAACAAAAAAGATAAAACATTTATAACACATTTCTTCAATAAAAAAGCAAGCAAAATAGCTAAACAGGCTTTTTTCTTGTTTTCTCGCGACATTTTTTTAATAAACGACCAGCACAGCACAAAAATAATGTAAATACTGACGCGATAAATATTGAACATGTAGCATACACGCGCGATCCATCAATCCATTAAAATGGATCGCGATCCAAATATCACAATATATATTGAACGTGTGACATTGCCCTTACATTTAAGTTAACTTTTAATATTACCTTTTATATTTTAGAATTACCTTGATAAAATCCGGAAAAAATTTTGCAGCATATTAGTACCCAGCAAAATATTGGTAATAACACCTTATTACTATCTGCATTACCAATAATGATATATCATTACCTTTTGCATTATTTTATAATATAAAATAATGACTTCCTAATAACGGCCTATTGTATTCATTGTTTCTAAATATAAAATAATAACTTACTCGTATTAGTTTAAATAGTACATTTTACACAGTTACATTTTTTTATTATATGTAAATATGTTTTATGTTTAAATTTTTATGACGAGTCCTAAAATTACACACTAGAGAAAACTTAAATTTTTCTGAATGTATTGCCTTAGGCTAATAGTATTTGCCTAACTCCTTATTTTAAAGAATCAAGTAAGCAATCGGATAACCACTTACAATTAAACTTTTTGTAAGCATGTGTGTAACCACTTATTATTCAAAATCTCATAACTACTTATTTCTCATTTTTTCGTAAGCGAGCGGGTAAGCGTGACTACTTATAAAAACGACCACGACAAACAAAAATAATGAGTTTAGATGCCAAAAAATAAGTTGTGCGGAGCTATGAATTTCTATTATATAACCATTTATTTGGTAATGAAAGATTTTGCTGGGTAGATAAAAAATAGTTTTTTCTGCAATGTAATTTTTAACTTATTTTTACTAGTTCTAACTAAAATGTTTACAGGATTTTTCTTTTTCTGTTATATTTAGTTTCTAAATACATTTAGTAAAAATTTGATCAAAATGGATTTTTTAAATTACAATTTTTTAAATACAAACAAAATTGTAATATTTACCTATTTCGTATTTTAACAAAAACTATTTGAAGAATTATATATTTATTTAGAACTTTTACATTCCCATAAAATTTTATTAAAAATTAATAGAAAATTAAAAAAAATTTAAATCGTTTCAAAAATTAATTTTTGAGTATGCAAAAATAGAAAAAAATAAAAATTTTACAGTAAAAACTACAAAAAATTTTTAATTGTGTAAAAAAAGTTACAAACATTTTTTTTCCACCTGGTGGGATTCGAACCCGCAACCCTCTGATTTCTGTGCCAGCACGTTCCTATGCAACCCCCATACAAAATATTAACTTCTTATCACCCATGAAAGATAACTTCTAACTAGCATATATTTATTGCAGCTAGATGTTGTTTAAAACCCATTCCTAAGGGAGTAATTCTTTGTGATATAATGAAGGAAGTGATTCATTTAGAAGTCATTCCATTTATTTTTGCTGGGTATATTTACCAACTTTGTGCGTAAAAATTTTATTTAACAAAAGAATAGTCATTTTAGGCATAATGAGTTTAGTAATGCCAATTTTATAGTAAAGTTTACAAACATTTTTTAGAATGAAGAAATACGACTAATCTCTATATACAAGGTGGCGCAAAATTCATCACCCTATCGAAAGATGCTATAATTTTTGCAAATGGCCGTAGATGTCAGTTTTACTTTGACATTTGTGAAGTAAACAGATACAAAATACACGTCAGTAAGACATGAATCGCTATACTCCTCAAGAACGCGGAATCCAAAAGCAAAACTAAAGCTTTTCATTTATTAAAAAAATTACAGTTAAAGAATGTAGGGTGACAACTTTTGCGCCACCTTGTATAAAAGAATAACGTGATCACGTTACTCGAGTCACTCGAGTAACTGACTGACTGACTGACTCACTGACTCAACATCGCTCAGCACAAACCGCTGAAGCTAGGAAGA
This sequence comes from Leucophora obtusa, assembly GCA_949987735.1. Lineage (NCBI taxonomy): Eukaryota > Metazoa > Arthropoda > Insecta > Diptera > Anthomyiidae > Leucophora > Leucophora obtusa. The sequence goes on along the minus strand of OX465295.1, from coordinate 123,715,764 downwards.
TGAAATTTGGTACGCTGATTCCTCTTTCGGCGTAGAAGTCCGCTAAGAAGGGATTTTTGGAAATTCCTACCGGAACGGGCAAAAAGGGGGAAAGATTGCCCCTTGACGGCCTGCCAAAGCCGCTTTGGCTAGAAAGCTGAAATTTAAGATATTTGTTCCTTGGAGTAAGGGCTAACTTTTTTGGAATGTACTTCCTGGAATTTTGGACAGGGACGTTGTAAAACTGAGGGCTCAAAAGGGGAAAAGTGTACCTCTTAACGGCCTGCCCAAACCGCTGGAGCTAGGAAGTTCAAATTAGCTATGTTGGTTCCTCCTCTGTAGTAGACATCCGCTAATTCGAAATTTTTGGAAATTTCTAAAGGGAAGGGCAAAAAGGGGAGAATTCTCCCCCTTGTAGGCCTGCCCAATCTTCTGGAACTAGGAAGTTGAAATTTGGTATGTAGGTTCTTCGACCGGAGTAGACGGCCGCTGAGGCGGAATTTTTGGAAATTCTTACCGGGAAGGGCAAATAGGGGACAAAAAAAAGTACCATTTTTTAAAAAGTATCATTTTCCAAAAAAAGTAACTTTTTCCAAAAAAGTACCTTTCTCCAAAAAAGTACCTTTTCCAAAAAAATTACTTTTTCCAAAAAAAGAACCTTTTCCCAAAAAAGTACCGTTTTCTAGAAAAAGTGCCTTTTTTCAAAAAAAGTACCTTTTTCCAAAAAAAGTACCTTTTTCCAAAAAAGTACCTTTTTCCGAAAAAGGTACCTTTTTCCAAACAAATTACCAAAAAGTACCATTTTCCAAAAAGTACCATTTTCCCAAGAAAGTTCTTTTTCCAAAAAAGTACCATTTTCAACAAATAAGAGTACTTTTTCCAAAAAAGAACCTTTTTCCAAAAAGTATCTTATTCCCTAAAAAATGCATTTTCCAAAGAGGAAGTACCTTCTCCTTCTCAAAAAAAGTACATTTTTCGAAAAAAGTATCTTTTCCCAAAAAAGTACTTTGTCAATGTCTTTCGAATGTCTCCCCCTTGACGGTCTGCCCAAACTGGTGGAAGGTAGCTGAAATTCGAAATGTAAGTTCCTCCTCCTATGTAGATATCCGCTAAGGAGGGATTTTTAGAAATCCTATCATGAGGCGCGATTAGGGCCGTCTTCCCCTTGACGGCCTGCCCAAATCTTTTTGGCTAGAAACCTAAAATTTGAAATATGTATTCCATGGAGTAGGGCTAACTCAAGACAAGGTTCTTTTTTGATATTGGAACAGGAACATGGTAAAAAAAATTGCCGAAAGGTGAAAATGTCCAAGATAATGGCCTGCCCGAACCGCTGATGCAGCGAAGTTAAAATTTCGCATGAAGGCTGCGCCTCTATCGTAGACACCCGCGAAGGTGGAATTTTTCGAAATTCCTACAGGTCAAAAAAAAGAAAAGTCGCCCATTGATGGTCTGTTAAAACCCCTTCAGCTAGAAACGTGAAATTTAAATTGTATGTCCCTGTGGTATGAGCTAATTTATTAAGAAGGTATTTTGGACAGGGACTTTGTAAAATGGTGGCTCAAAAAGGGAAAGTGATCATTTAACGGCCTGTCCAAACTGGAACTAGGAAGCTGAAATTCGGTATATTGGCTCCTTCCCCAGAGTAGACGTTCTGGGGGTTAAAAAGGAGAAGATTTCCCCCTTAACGCCTGCCTTTTTGGCTAGAAACCTAAAATTTAAAGAACGAGTGTATTTGGAACTCAAAAATTAAGAATCGAAATGGGAAACGAGTGGAATTGAAACACAACACAAGTGGAATGAAATTTAAATGAACTTGGAACGAGTGGAATGGAAATAATAGACAATGGAATATGGAACAAAATAGAATAGGGAGCGGGATGGCATGGAATGGGGAACGAGAGGAATTAAAACACTACATTTAAAAAGGAATGAAATGGAGCAAGTGCAAAGAAATGGAATGGAAAAAGGAACGACTGATATTGAAACACAAGACAGTGGTAATGAAATTGTGTACGAAATGGAATCTGGGAACGAGTTGCATTGGAACACTAAAATAGTTAAACGAAATGGAACGGGGAACGCGTGAAATTGGAACATTAGATAACTGGAGGGAAATGGAATGGAATTTCAATGAACTACTGGAGGTTGGCACTTGAAATTTCGTATTTGACTACCTTTAACTTCATCCACTGAGGCAGAATTATATATATTTGGGAATTTTTGCGGGGGCAGGAAGAGAAGAAACCTTAAAAAAAATAATTAAATTTATATATTCGGATATTTAAACTACCGGTAAAGAAGCATCGGTGGAAGAAACCGACGCAACAAACTTTCCAATTAAATTTGTGAATTTACTTAAATTGCCAGGTCTACTTTTAAAAAACTGGGATTTAATAAACTTTAAGGCACGCTAACAACGTAGCGGGCTTTATCCGCTAGTATTTCATATAATATTTGATATTATTCTGTTTCATATGTACACTCTAAAAAATGTTTGTAAATTTACTACTATAAAATGGGTAAAGTTTTGTTTAATTTTACGAAAATTCGGTAAATATAAACAAAAATGCGTAAATTTTTTTTGTACACACTTCCATACACAATAATACACACACAAAGTATTTTTAGACATTATGTGTTCACAAACAAACACACTATACCTAAAATTACTATCTTTTTGTTAAATAAAATTTTTACGCACAAAGTTGGTAAATATACTAACTTGTAATAGTAATAAATATTATGACATTTCAAATTGTAAAAAATTCAAAAAAAAATTTTAAGTAATAAAAAAAAACTAAAAGAGATTATTTTTCGATTTTCACGAAAATCAGCAACAAAAGCTGCAACAGTATTGTGTACAAAATGGGTGAAGCAACATTAAAGGTGCTGTTAACAAAAATTTACATATGGTGACATTAGCAACCGTCTGAATTTTCTCAGTTAATGGAAGAAAATATATTGTCATCGCAACAGCAGCACCAAAAAGAAGAGGTGGATTTAATGATTTGCCATCATCAGCAACAACAGCCTCACAGCCATAGTTCCCTACAATCCTAGCTAAATAAATTCATACCAAATTTGAACTCTGACGATGATCTAGGATTTCATCCCTTTATCGAAAATCAAAAGGCGTTAGCTGAACTAATTGAAAGCGAAGAGGAGCAGCAAAATGTTAGCACAGGTATTCCTTCGAAACGTATACCACACAAACAAGGAAATAATCAGCAGCAGCCGCATCAACAACAAATGATGAATTACATGCAACGTGCACGCGTGCCTCCACCAGAATTTAACCATGTAAGTAATTTCGAGGGTTATGGCGTCACTCCCAAACTACAAAACAATAGTATAATTATGTCGTTGATGAATTTATCTGGTAATTATAGTGGTTCAAACTATCAGCCTATTCATCAGCAACAGTAAAAATCCAGGCAATGCATGGAGTACACATTTAGGAAAGTTTGAACAACAAATTAATGATCAGCAAGTTCGCCAAGTTAAATCTATTTAATCCATTGCAAAATGATGGAAACAAAAAGGCTACACTGGGCACGATTGGACTGCAATGGATCCAGCAATTCTTTCGTTGCGACAATTGAGGTGTTTGCTGGCCTCACTCACAACCACAGCAGCGAGATGTGATTTTGCACTAATTGGCTCAACAACAACAGTATACCTAATGCAATTATAAACTGTCAACAAAGTTCGGAAGCACATGTTCAAAGAATGTTAGAATATTGAAAAACACATCACTTCTTTTAATTTCTTAATTTCGTAAATAAAAACATATGTTATGTTAATAGTAAAAAATTAAATAAATATGTGAATATGTTGTTTTATTAAAAAAAAAATATTTTTGGTGGTTTTACTTTAAGCACAACTGTAGTAAATATACGCATTTTTGGGGAATTTTTACGCACTTTCTATGGATTTTTGCGAATTTTTTGTGGATTTTTACGCATTTTATGCGTATATTTACAGGTAAAACGTGCTTTTTTACACACAAATTTAGTAAATTTAAACAATAATTTCAAAATTTCATTTAATTTTTACGCACTCACAATGTAAAGTTACACATTATTTGTGCACCAACTTAAACACAATGTGCGTATTTTTTTCAATTACACACATAGAGTAAATTTACCCAATTTATTGTAGGAGTACAGTTTCCTACTATAAGTTGGGTAAATTTGGGTAAACATTTCATTGTGATTTCATTTAAGGCTATTGGAAAAAAGCGGAAATGTACGGTCATCAACTGTAATTTATGTACAATGCAAAAATTTATCACCACAAAATCTTAATGGTTCATTAATTTCATTATACTTATATGTATGTTTGGATTTGAAGGATGGAAACGAAATCTTTTTTACAAAGTTAAATAAAAAGTGAATAAAAAAGTGAAAGTAATAGAAATTACACCCTAATCAAATTCTGTTGAAATTTACCCAACTTATAGTAGGAAACTGTACTCCTACTATAAATTAGGTAAATTTACTCTATGTGCGTAATTGAAAAAAAAATACGCACATTGTGTTTAAATTCGTGAACAAATAGTTTGTAATTAAATGAAATTTTGAAATAAGCGTGTTAATTTACTACATTTGTGCGTAAAACAGCTTTCACGTGTAAATGTACGCATAAAAATCCACAAAAATGCTCAAAAATCCACAGAAAGTGCGAAAAATCCCATAAAAATGCGTATATTTACTACAGATGTGCTGACTTTAAGCACCACCCAAAGACATTTTTTTTAATAAAACAACTAATTAATTTTTAGTACGTACATATATATTTTATTAATAATAATATCCGTATGCGGGGATGTCACAATCGTTTATGTCGAAATTAGTCGTTTTGAGATCTTAAGGCATTTGTATAAAATTGATATAATAAAAATTTGTTATAACTACCTTGTGGGAAATGGAACCGGTCACAGGAGACGTCACGTGACCGGTCCTTGGGGACAAGGACCGGTGCTGGGACCTGTTCTTTTAATGAAAAAGACCGGTAACTTTAACATGGAATTGTCCTAGGAGGGGGTCAATTGCCCCTTGTGACGTGTCACAGGACAGACGAAAAAGAACCAGTCACATGACTGAAGCTAAAGAACCTATCACAGGACTGATACAAAAGAACTTATCACAGGAGTGGCGCAAATGAACCTGTCACGGGACTTGTGCAGATGAACATGTCACAGATCTGACGCAAAAGAATCTGTCATAGGACTGACGCAAAAGAACCTGTCACAGGACTGAACTATATATTAATTTGTATGAAATGAAATTACTAAAATGTATTTTTAGTATGACGATACATACAGTCTTATATAACTTAGAATCGAACCATATATAATCATATCGGTCACTAAATATATTTTGATTAGTTTTAAATGGCTTATGTAGTTATATATGGAGTAAGATTTGGGGATATGTAATAACATCAATTACCATACAAAAAATTAATATCAGATGTGCAGTAGTCCCGCTTAAATGCGGGGAATCATTTATCCGAAAATTCGGGTAAATGCACAATAACGCATTTAGGAAAATATTATATGTACAAATGCGTAACAGCGTATTAATCGAAATTAGTTTTCGTTTGATGAATGTTTTTTTACACACAGAGAAAACAGATTCGTGCTTACAACCAAATTTGTTGCCAATCGAATTTTTCACTTGTGACAACTGAATATCAATAGAGTTAATAGTCATTTGATAATGGCAACATAATTTCTATTGCCTCAACAATAATTCAGTAGTCAAAACTGAAAAATTCTGTTGTCACAGCCGAATCATATGATCGTCAATAAATTCGGTTGTAAGCACGAATCTGTTTTCTGGGTGCACGATCTACATACTTACAAAAAACTGAAGTAATCTGTTCCTTAAAATTTTAAGTTTCATATATTTAGATAAAATATTTTTCTACCTCAAGTTTGAGTTTTCCATTCATCATTTTCTTATTGCAGACAACGGCAATCTTTTTGAAACAACAAATAAATTTTAACAGATAATATCATATTAGAATTTCTAACTAAATATAGGAAAATATAGAAAGTCGGAAAAAAATTTTTTAAATGCAAAAATTCAAATAATTTTTTAAAAAATTAAAAGTAGTAAAATTAAAAAACTAATAAAAAAAAAATATAGAAAGTCCGAAAAACCAATTTTTGCAAAAATTAAAATATTTTTTTAAGTTTTAGTTTTTAGGATTATATTATGTTTGACGACCATAGGCAAGTATGCTTGCCCAAGAGTTTTACGCACTGATAATTGCCCAGACAAAAGATTAAGTAAATATTTTCAAAAGTGATTTGTAAAGGAGAATTGGGGGAACAAAAATGTAGTAGGCGGTATATCCCTACCTAGTACCGCTTTCCCCTTGGTTATTTAGAATTCTTGATTTAGAGGGGAAAAAAGCACAAACTTTGACAAGCGAAATGGATGGCAAGCAAGGGGTCTGGAGGAGACAAGAGCTTTTTCCTGTCCACAAAGCAAAAAGAACGTTTAACAAAGTGGATTATGACCGAAATGTTCACTATGGTTTAATGCGAAATAAAAAACAATTTCTTGTAATTTCAAATAATTCACAAGATCTTTTATTTTTATCTTTAATTTTCTTTAACACAAATTTCACTGGACTGTATTTCTTGTTTTTTCAAATGATGCAAGCCAAGTGATTTTATATTAAATTTCATCAATTTACAAAACTTTGTTTTAGGAGAGAATTAACTGTTTGTCAAAAACTACAAATTCTTTATTTATTTATTTTTATTTTTATTTATAGATTACAAGCCCTAAGGCCTAATTAATCCAGTTAGATCATATGGCAATTACAAAATAGATTCATGTTTATATTAAAGTTAAATTATTACATTATATTCATTAGCACTAACAAAAAGGTTTGTAGCGAACAACGGGTATAAAACGAACAACAAAATATATATACAAATATACATTGCGTTGATAATGAAGTTGTTGTTGGCAAAAAGAATGCGATTTGACAAACAGCCAATCCCAATAGGAAATTTAAATGTGAGAGACAAAACCTCAACAGGGTCTATGGGGCCAATTTTTTGTAACATATCCATAATTTAGTTCCAGATCACGAAAATAAATTAATAACAAAAATCGCTTCGTCCGGAACGGCAGGGTCGTCGAATGGCAAATATGAAATGAGGGGTAAGGAGGGGTTCTACGGAGCCAATTTCTCTTGGCATAACCATTATTAGGTCAGAGATTATGAAAATAACAAAATCTTCAAAATCGCTTCGGCAGAAATGTATGGTCCTCAAAGGGTTAACAAAAAAATTTTAAGTATTTGTATACCCTACACCACTACGTGGAGAGGGTATAATAAGTTTGTGCTGATGTTTGTAAGCCAAAAAAATATTGGATCTAGACCCACCTTATAGTATACCGATCGGCTCAGAATCACTTTTTAACGATGTGCGTCTGTCCGTCCGTCTGTCTGTCCATGCATTCTTGTGTGCACTCTACAGGTCGGAAGTATTAAGATAGTTTGATGAAATTAGGTAGGTACACCAACTTAATGCCTATTGATTTTGGTTAAAATCGGTCCATGTTTAGATCTAGTGCCCATATAAGGGCCCCCAAATTTGGCTTGTTTACACGCTGCAGGTCGCAAATACGAAGAAATTTTAATGATATTTGGTTCACATTTGTCCCAAGGACAAAGCCTATTGATTCTAGATATGATTGGTCCATATTTGGACCTATCGCCCATACGGGCTATATTTCCGATTTTATCTTTTATCATTTTATATAAATGATAAAAGAGACCCCCATTTCGTCAAGTGGGTCCTGGACATCCATCGTCCCGTGAACTATCAGAATATACGCTGGTGTTGTTTTGACACAAGTCCATTTTAACATTAGTTGGCATTTAACGAGACTGGTGCACAGTGGTTTGAAACAAAAAAAAAGTGGTAATAAATCTGTATCTTCTAAACTATAAGTCCGATTGCAACAGTATGTATGAGATAATTGTTAAGGAGGACTCAGGCTTTCTGAATTGTGGATTCACGGTTACCCTGTTTTATCACAAGGTGACTTATCGAGCGTCAAAGTAGACCACCTCAAAAGTAAAATAGCTTTTGGACCGTGTAGCTCTTTCAATCATTGCCCAATATGGTTGATTTTTTATATTTTGGAATGAGCTTGGAGAAGCGAAGAAAAGGCATGCTTACTTTGCTATAATAACGGTTATGGGTTTTAAGTTATTTCATTTTAAAAATAAAAAAACTCATTTTTCTCTTCGACTTTTTCTAGTTTTTGGCCGATTGTGGATTCTATATTATAACGATATTTTTTTAAAAAATACTGACATATAGGCAACAGTTTGAGAAATGAAAATGTGAAAACCTTTTTTAAGTATCTCGAACCATTTAGTGTTGAGAAACTTCTAAAGTCAAACATTTTTCGCCGATCGAAAAAATTGCATTTTTTTATCGAAAAGATGCTATCAATTTTTCACTTTTTACTGATAAGTTATTTAATAAAAGTTAATGTTTTATTATATATTCGTAGAGAATGGGGCTCTTAGATGCTTTTCACCCAAATTTGAAGTCGGTACAGCATTCATCCTACGTACAGCATTGACCGAAATTGGTCTAATTTTTATGAGAATTTTTGAGTTTTCGATGATATAACAAAAAAGTCACGCCGGTTTTGCTACTCTCTGAAATACAGTTATATAGCGCTATATATTTTGTTTAGATTTCAAAAATAAAAAGTAGCGCCAATTCATAAACGAATCCAGAAAACATGATTTTATAAAAAATGGCAAATTTTCATACACCATAATTTTAATTGCAAAAAAAGGATAGTTCAGTTTATTTTTTTAAAATTATTTTAATTTTTTTACATGAACAATAAAACATTGTTTATTGCTGCAAAAAATCATTCACGTACCTTGGAGAGTTTTTAAGATATTGAAAGTCAACTTTCAAAGATGATTTTGTAAAAAATACACTTTTTATTTTTTCGTAGATTTTTCCCAGAAGTGTTTAAGGGTTTTTTGAATGTTACTTAAAAATTAACAGTGCAATAACTAGACATGTTTTCCTTTTTTGTATTAAACGTATATAAAAAGTATTGATAACAGGTAAAATTATTGCATTTAAACACACACCTCAGGTTGAAAAATATAACCACATGCAAATATTGTGAAAACATTCACCTTCTTGTTTTTTAGTTTTTTCGTAGATTTTTCCCAAAAGTGTTTAAGGTTTTTTTTGAATGTTGCTAAAAAATTAACACTTCAATAAACTAAGAAAACACTAATAATTCTCTAACTTTGAGATCCCACTGCAGAATAAGTAAACAACATATACGATTGATTGTGACAAATAGTGATGCAGAATTTTATCCACTTTTACCCGATACCAAAAATGATTTAAAAAACTTGATTCTAAAATTTCAATTAATCGCCACTTTGGTATCATTTGAATCCAATGTGCGACGGTATGTACCATACCTAACTAACATTTCATACATTCGATACTGTAATACTCACAATATGTTAATCCCAGGAATAGAATCATTTTTTGTCTATAGAAATGTTGACAAATTGATTTTTTTTATTTATTTGTAATAACTAGGGTTTTTCTTTTCCCGGACTTTTTCATTTCCCGGGACAGCGGGATTTTTTTCTGAATTTCCCGGGATAATGGGAATTCCCGCTCGTTAGAAAATGAATATATCCGACGTATATTTGCTTGAAAAACTCAATTTCTATTAAAATAACTTACGACAAAGTTCATCTTTTGGTTGCAGTCAAGATAAAATCTACTTAATATATTCTGAAATAAGGGCTTAATATAAAATATCCATATCTTCCACTTTTTCGAGATCAATTCGTTTAACAGTTTAAATAGCGAACTAATATGCAGGTAAAATATTTGTATGGAAGGCCGTCTTAATTTTAAAACACCTCTTAGAAATACATTAATTAAATATTAATTCGCTGTTTAAACGGTTAAACCAAGGTTGGTTACCGTTTCAGTTTTAATATAACGGTAATTGTCATCCATGCCGAAACCAAACCCCATATGAACGTTTTAAAATGCTGATACCATTAAGAGTAATTGTCTTTATATTTACCCGTTTTTATTTCGATATTTTATTGGTTCAATTGTTTAATATATGCATATTACCGTTATAATACCGCTAAAATACCAAAACAGCAAATTATAACGGTAATTTGGGAATAATAAGAAATTGAACCGGCAAACCAAGAAAATAAAAACGCTAAAATATGAAGACAATTGCCCTAACTGATATCGAGGATATAAAATATTCAAATCAATTTTAGTATCGGCGTGGTAGATAATTACCGTTATTTTAAAAATGAAACGGTAACCAACCCTGGGTTAAACAAATTGAATCATAAATTCTTTGAAGATATATTGGAATTGTTAATGGGTGCTAATTTGTATCGGACCAGCTTTAGAGTCAGAACTAAGATCGATTTTTTGATTAAATATGGTATCCAAAAGTTTCTTTTTCTATAAATTTTGTTTCTATGCAGATATTCAGAAGTATTCGTCTATTTTTATTAAAAATTTTAAAAGTGAGTATTTGTCACACAAATTTTTAGGCAAATTGTCTAAATCTTTTTACAGAAATATACACTAAAATATTATTAAATAGTTTTATAACTTTAATTGGTATTTTTTGAATAGAAATTTTTTATGGCACAACTACTTAAAAAAAATTATTTAATTTTCATTGTTGCATTTTAAATTAACATATAAAAAACCCAAAATAATTTGAAAAGCATTTGATGCATTATTTTAAAAATAATAGTAAGCTTTAAGTGCAGCGAGAAGTTTTTAAGTCAGTCCCCTTCAAAAATACATTTTTTAATATATTGTATTTTTTTAAATATCCCAGAGGATGATTTATTATGCAAATCGAAATATCGGAAGAAAATTAATAAAATATATAAAAACTCCAAACACTTACATCAATTGAAAATACGAAAATATCATTTTATATTTTTTAAATTTTAATGCCGTAATTTTTTTGGAGGTATTTGGAGCTTAAATACTGATGTTGAAATGTTGTATATGTATATTGCTTTATTTGAACAAAAACCATCATTAAAAAATAAAATTTACGAGGTAAGAGTATTTTTGTTGGTACTTAAACTTGATGATGTCTAATAAAATTAGTTTTCGGTTTAACTAAACCCTAAAAATTCGGCCTAAATAATATTTTTTATATTATATATTATATTATTAAATTTTAAATCGCATTTCTTAATTTTAAATATTTTTCATTTAAATTATTTTTAAAACAATTAATGTTTTTAATTTAAATAAAGCTTCTAAAATTTTAATATACTAGCTAAAACTTCTGTAAAAAAATAAAAAAAAATCCCGGGAAATCCCGCACAAAATTCCCGGGATTGCGGGATTGAAAAAAGGGCGGGATTCTCGGGAATCCCGTCCCGGGAATTCCCGGGACATAAACCCTAGTAATAACCCAGCTAAAAATCGACATATATGGATCCATACAGGTTAAATGTATGTGTGTGCATGCTCATAAACATGCATTCATGACCATACATGGATACATAAATCTCCATACATGAATCATATATGACCATACGTGTGCATTAACGAAATTTGAGGTAATATAGCCCCAACCGAATTCAGTTGAGGCAACCGATAATTCGGTTGTCGTAACCGATTTGAAATTGAAGTCGGTTGTCCCAAGTGAATTCGGTTGCTGCAACCGAATCAATTCGGTTGGCAAAAAATTCCGTTGCCACAACGGAATTGTTCTGAAAGTGTGTATATATCCGCTAAGATGGGATTTTTGGAAATTCCCATCGGGAGGGATAATAAGAGAAAAAGTGTCCCTCTTGACGGCCTGCCTAAACCCTTTGGCATTTGAAATATGTGTTCCGTGGAGTAGGGCCAACTCACCGATTTTGGGACAAGAACATGGTAAAAATGGAGGTCGAATGTGGGAAAATGAACCCAATATGGGCCTGCCCAAACCGCTGAGGCAACGAAGTTGAAATTTGGTATGAAGATCCCGATAGAGGTATCGTAGAGAGCCGCGTAGATGAAATGGTTGGAAGTTCCTACAGGGAGGGGCAAAAAGAAAGAAAGTCTCCCCTTGATGGCCTGTCAAAACCCATTTGGCTAGAAACCTGAATTTTAAAATATATGCCCTGGAGTATGGGCTAAGTTATCAGTAAGGTACTTTCTTGAATTCTGGACAGGGACGTTATTGAATGAGGGCTCGAAAATGGAAAGTGGCCCTGTCCAAACAGCTGGAACTAGGATGCTGAAATTCGGTATGTGGGTTTCTCCTTCAACATAGATGTCAAAATTCGGTACGTAGATTCCTCCTGCAGCGTAAACGACAGCTACGACTGCATTTTTGGAAATTCTTACAGGGAGGGTCAAAAAGAAAATAATTTTCCCCATTGATGGCCTGCGGGAACAATTGGGATTGGAATAATAGATAATGGGAACGAAATGCAATGGAATGAAGAACGAAATGGAATCTGGAATGGAACGAAATGAAAGAGAAGGGGGAACGACTGAAATTGAAACATTAGATAACTAATGCAATTTATATATTTCCATATATCGCTGGAAGAAACCGGCGCAATAAACTTTCCAACTAAATTTGTGAATTTACTTGAATTGCTACTTTTTTATAAAATGGAATTATATAAACTTTAAGGCACGCTAACAACGTAGCGGGTTTTGCCCGCTAGCTCTTCATAAAAATGCCTATATAATATATTTTCAAAAAACCTAAAATTTAGAAGTTATAGCGCAAAAAAGCTTTGAAGTGTTTTTAGGTAATTTTTAGGGTCAAAAGTTCAAACTGACTGGCCTGTATGCCTCCGAGAGATCCAATTTTTGAACACATATTATTTTTTATGCCCAATCTATTAGAAACTGCCGATGGAGCGAACAAAAGAAGCAGTTTTGAAAATCTCATACACCCAGAAAACAGTCTCAGTTGTGGCCACCGAATTTGTTGCCAATCGAATTCGTGCGGTTACGAGAACTATCTTTATATTAAATTATATTTTTCGTCGTGAAAGCCAATATAGTAATTTTGACTTAGCTGCACAACCAACTTTTGCAAGAACTTTTGTGCAGGTAAGCCAAAAATGCAGCTAAGTCAAATTGTTTACCTGCCTTAATGTGCAGGTATACCAAAACAGACTGAAAACAAACAAAACAAATGAAGCTAATGACGACAACTTTGTGCTTTGCACCAGATCTTGCGATTTTAATGGTTAAAAAACGACTAAAGTAGGATATATTTGTCACAAAAAAAGTTGACAACACTTTTATTTTATGTGTGTGTTTTTTTTTCTAGAATTGAAAAACAAAGCAAAACACAAGAGGCAAGTAACGGTGATCTTTCCTATGAAAATAATGTAAAACTGCCAAAAATATGAGGCAGTTATCTGAAATGCGCAGATACAAAAAGTGCACTTAAAGATGACAATTGTACATAATTTTGTAAAATAGAAACGAAACCAAAATTTTGTGCAGTTATAGCAAATGTGCACTTAAGAAAAAGGCAGTTAAATAAAAACTACTGTATTCGGTTGCCTAATTCAATATTATATTCCACATAAATATTATTGTGTTCCACAAAATTTAATTGAAATTAAATTTTTTTTTGAATTTCATGGTATTGAAGCCGGCAATTCAGGTTAATAGTTCACACTCTTACCCACTGCACCACAACTACTTTCAATTTTCTTAGCCATATTTACTGTATATAAATATAAATATTTTAATTTAAAAAAAACATATAAATTTTTTTCTTTTCCGGGATTCGAACTCGGATATCCGGCGTACTAGGCCAACTTTCTACCGACTACACCACAAACACTTATTAATTTTGAAGTCTAATTTTGAATTTATATGTTTTCCTTGGAAAACAAATATAGTAAAAAATTCGTTTACCAATACCAATCAATAGTTTTGTGTGTTATCAATACAATCCACAATTCGGTTGGATTTCAGAAACTCGACTTTAAGGTCATATTTGATTAGGATACCCGTATTTGTAGTTACCACTTTCGAATATTGAAATTTTTTTAATAAATGTTATTGACAATACAATACCAATTTTTTTGTATATTCACTAAATAAATGGCTGCTTCTACTGTATAGAAGTACTAAACTGATACTAGTTTTAAAATTGATTGGAGATACAAATAATTTGTTAAAAGGATTACTTTTTAGTGCATTTTCCCTATTTTTAATACCTAGTAAAATATTTTTCGAGTAGTATTCAATTATAGGTAACTCCAAATAAAATAACATCCTGGCAAATTCATTTTAATGGTTTTGATCGAATTCCAACTAATCTTTTTCCTCGGTGTACATTTCATGGGTGGTCTACTGTACACCTATAAATTTTAGTTTTTCCTATATTTTATTTTATTTTACATTTAAAGCACCGTAAGGTGTTTGAGTTTCACGTGCAAAAACTGTTATACTCCATATAAAAAAACTAATTTTTCACGGCAATGAGTTTCACGTGAAAATTGTGTAGACTTTGTTTTCACGCAAATTTAATATACCAGACTTATTTTTCTTGTGAAAAAGTGACACTTTGTGTTTATTGTTATTGTTGCTTGCTAATTGCATTAAAAAAATTTTCATTTTCAGAATTTTAATTATTATTTAAAGCCTGTAAAGTTTGAGTGAAAATTTTCCACATGAAAAACAACTTATGGTGCTTAACGACATAAACTCAATTAAATATGCATACTGCGACGTTGTTTGATAAAATTCCCCAGCTGTAGAAAAATATAAAAATTAACGTTGGTCTAGAAGGGGTTAAGTGCACTCACCATAATTTCAATATATATTATTCAAGCTTATAAGCTTTGCTACGTATACCTAGGGTTGCAATTTCCATTTTGAAAAAAAGAGGACGCCAACCTCAAAGAGGGAGGACATTTGTCTTAAAAAAGAGGACAATTTTTTTTTATTAATTGATTTTACAAAATCTACAACGCTATAAAATATACAAATTTATTTTATAAATAAAATAATTTTTATTCCCACTAAATACAAATTCACAAAAAGCAAAAAAATCATTCTGAACTTTAAATTACTTAGTACTGTCGCATTTCTTCACATATTCATAACTCTTGAAAATTCATATCAAAATTTCAATTGACTCTAGAACCATTTTTCTTAAACTTTAATAATTACATTATTAATTTCGATTATTATGTAGTTTGTGAATGTTAATTTGCTGATTGATGATGGATATAGTAACGAATTGTGTAACTTCATAAGCTCTGTTGTTTTATCGATAGTAAATCGTGAGATGGCTACTCGTTTTTCCTCCAACAGTAATCCAAGTTTGCTGGATTTATTTTTAATGTCGGATTTGGACTCCTTGATTTTGTTTGATCAGATAACGTTTATATCTGATCATGATCAGATACTGTGAATATCAATTTTAGCAGGGATAATACTTCTCAGCTGATAAATTATCGGGACTCTAAGTCAATTGGTTATCAAAATCTATTCTCGGAACTTTCTGATTTCAATTTGACTGACTGCTGGTTTGAATCTACGGTAAATGGGAAATCAGATATTTTGCTTTCTTCTGTTCGCGATGTTTATGACAGAAATGTTTCCATTTGTAGTTTTCATGTGAAAAAAAACTTCATGTCCTTGGTATACTCCATCCATAAGACAATCAATTTGTGAGCGTATTATAATACATGAAAGAAACATCGGTATATTATGTGCTGGTAAGAAAAAATAAAACCCAACAAGTTTTTTCATTTTATAGAAAACATAATTTTTAATAAAAAAAAATCGCAACAAGACTTGTCATGTTAATTGAATTTAAGTTTTTTACATAATTTTTCAGGATAAGGAATTCAGTAAAAAATGTTCATCATTAAAAGCAATGTTAATTTTTTTTTTAAATTCAACAGTTGGCTCACTGCTGATAACCTTCAAATTTGGCAATTAAAGTAAATGATGCCAAGTCAATTGAAATAATAGCGACAAAATAGCGATGCCAACAATTAAAAAAAAGTTATGGAGAAAAGTACAAAAAGTAGGACAAACCCGGACACTTACTGAAAAAGAAGTAGGACTGCCACGGACGCCCTAAAAAAGAGGACGGTGTCCGGGGAAAAGAGGACGGATGGCAACCATACGTATACCAAATATAAACTTTTTACCAAATTTCAGAAAAGTCCGTCCATTCGTTTTAAAGTTAAAGCAATGTCCTTTAAGGCGGGTTTCCGCATACACCGTAATCGGCGCCGAAAACGAAAACTGAAAAACGTTGTTGTTCGTCACCGTTTCGTTTCTATTTCGTTTTCTTTCGGTGGGGAGCGTTGCGGCATAAAACAGAAACTGAAACGAAATTATTGCGTTCTATTTTTTTAGTTGTCATTGTGAATAGTTGTCAAGTGGAATATTGTGGCTCAAAAAAAATATTAAATACTAAAAAGTATGAGAATTTACAGTGTCGATGAAATTAACGAGGCAAATCGTCGAATTGCAGCCTATAACATGGCACAGCAGCAACATGAATTGGTGTTATTATTGAAAGCAAAAAAAAAAAAAGAAAAAATATTCACATGATGTACAAACAGCGACCCAGAGAAGGTGCAGACAATATCTTAATTAATAGATATTTGATGGACGACGATACGAAATTTAAAGAATATTTTCGTTTGAGTCGTCATCTTTTCGAATCCGTGCTGGAAATTATCAAATCTGATTTCGAAGGAATATCTACCACTTGGAATAGAGAACCAATTACACCAAGACAAAAATTTTGCATTACCTTAAGGTAAGAAATTGCTTTTATTAAACTAAAATATTAAAAAGTATGGATATTATTGGAATGGATATTCGTCAGTTAGAAATATCACTGTTGTTGCTGGCTTCCTTGCTCGGCGAATTATTTGAACTTTGGACAGTTTGGTAGATCGGCATTTGAGTTTGTTTCGGTTTCGAAATTTGTAACTATTTGATTGTTTTCATTGGATGTTTAGGTGCATAAGACTTGAGTTAGTTGTTCTTTTTGGGCCAATGAAACTTCTTCTTCATCGACAAGCTGTGACATTTTCAACTTCAATTTTGCAATTGAGATGGCCGGAAATAGTACTGGCAAGTGATTCAAAAAAGTGATCCAAATGGTCCTTTGGCTTTGTTTTGGGTTGCAAAAAATCCACTGGATTTGGCTTGCGAATTTAAATAAGTTCATAGAGTACACTCTAATTAAATTCTGTTGAAATTTACCCAACTTATAGTAAGAAACTGAACTCCTACTATAAATTGGGTAAATTTACTCTATGTGCGTAATTGAAAAAAATACGCACATTGTGTTTAAGTTGGTGCACAAATAATTTGTAATTTTACATTGAAAGTGCGTAAAAATTAAATGAAATTTTGAAATTAGTGTGTTAATTTACTAAATTTGTGTGTAAAAAAGCACGTTTCACGTGTAAATGTACGCATAAAATGCGTAAAAATCCACAAAAAATGCGCAAAAATCCACAGAAAGTGCGTACAAATAAAATATAATGCGTACATTTATAACAGGTGTGCTAACTTTAAGCACCACCCAAAAATTTTTTTAAATAAAATAAATTAATTTTTAGTACGTATTTTATTAATAATAATATCCGAGTCATCCTCTCATAATCGTTTATGTCCAAATTAGTCGTTTTGGGATCTTAAGGCATTTGTATAAAATTCATATAAAAATTTGTTATAACTATTGAATGGGTGCGATGACTCCTGCTCAACAAAATGCCTTCTTTGAAAGGGAGGCAGTAACCGTCAACAATAACGGGAGAAAACGCCTTAAGAGAGATATGGCCTACGCAGGAACAACTGAGTGCAATGACTCCTGCTCAACAAAGTCAGTATTCATTGAGTACTGCCTAACTTGCAAAGAAAGCATTTTGTTGAGCAGGAGTCATTGCACTCAGTTGTTCCTGCGTAGGCCATATCTCTCTTAAAGCGTTTTCTCCCGTTATTGTTGACGGTTACTGCCTCCCTTTCAAAGAAGGCATTTTGTTGAGCAGGAGTCATCGCACCCAGTTGTTTTCCCGTTATTGTTGACGGTTGTTGGTTGACTGCCTCCCTTGCAAAGAAGGCATTTTTTTTAACCAGGAGTCATTGCACCCAGTAGTTCCTGCGTAGGCCGTGTCTCTCTTACGGCGTTTTCAATTTTGAAATGAGGTTTAGACTACCACATGCGTTAACAATAATTACCAAAAACAATTTCATGCTTATGTTGCTATTTCCAGTCTATAATGTGTTTGTGGAAATGTTGTAATTCACAAAAAATAATCCGTTTTCGTTTTTCTTTTTATTATTTATAATTTTTTTTTAAATTTTTTCCAATTTGAAATGTCAGAGTATTTATTACTATTATTGGATAGTATATTTACCAACTTTGTGCGTAAAAATTTTATTTAACAAAACAATAGTAATTTTAGGCACAATGTGTTTATTTATAAGCACATAATGTCTAAAAATACTTTGTGTGTGTATTATTGTGTATGGAAGTGTGTATGAAAAAAGTTTACGCATTTTTTGTTTATATTTACCTAATTTTCGTAAAATTAAACAAAATTTTACCCATTTTATAGTAGTAAATTTACAAAAATTTTTTAGAGTGTAGATCAGTAGATGGAGCACGTCGTTTGTTTCGACTACGATGTGGAGTTTCCAAATCAAGGATGCTAGTCCGACCATCTGTACAAACTGCCATGCTACTGGTACAACCATCTGTGTCAATTGTTGTCATACTACGTGGGCGACCATCAGTGCCATTGTTCATATCCGACTCTTTTTCGAAAATCGAAACCAGTTCGGACGGATTAAAGTCCACTTGTGAGCATAAATCAACATATGCTTCATTGGATGATGATGCCTTGTTGGGCGCTGATATCTCGTTGGTTGTTGATGCTTGGCTTAATGACATGTTGGTCACAGTTCTAGAAATGAAAAAATGTAAACATTTTAAATTTTGTTTATTTTGATGAAAAATAGATATTTACGTTCGCTTCAAAATCGATGTATCTAAAAGAAACATCATCGATTCATCTCGCTTTGTAGCGGTCGCTGGCTTTCCGGTTGATTTTTTCGTTTGGTTCCGAGTAAAATAGTCGCGCATATTTGCCCATTTTTTTTACTGCTTCAACTACACACAAATGAATAATATGCCAATAAAATATTTTGTTATGTATTTCAGATATCTGGCTACTGGTGAAACATTTGCATCGTTGGCCTTACAATTCAGAGTACACAAATCAACAATTTCTAAAATTGTTCCAATATGCTTTGCATCTATTCTAAAACATCTATTGCATACAGCGATGCCAGTACCAATGACTGAATCATTGACACGAAATATTGCTGAATTTTCATCCAAATGAAACTATCCGAATTGTTGTGGGGCGATTGATGGCAAACTTGTACGAATCAAATGTCCACCCAAGGCTGGCTCTGCCTTTTTCAACTACAAAGATTTCCATTCAATTGTACTTTTGGCAGTAGTCGATGCAAATTACAAGTTTATAGCGGTAGACGTTGGCTCATATGGCCGAAAAGGCGATGCAGGCATTTATTTGAAAAGCGAAATAGGCCAAAAAATCATCAGAGAGCAATTTAATATTTCGCCACCGAATGCTCTACCATACACTGACACTGTTTTGCCGAATGTAATACTAGGTGATGAAGCATTTGCCTTGCACAAAAACTTGATGAAACCATATCCAAGACAACAATCACTACACCGTGATTGTTCACACACCAATTGGAATTACATCCCCGGCAACAATCGACAATCTTATTCTTTCTGCATTTATATTACACAACATTATGCGGTCTGAAAAAATAAATTCACCGGCAGAGACCACATTCGGAATTTTAGACGATTTGATAAATAATATGATTCCAATTGCAAACATATCAGCTGGTGGCCAGCCAAACAATGAAGCATCAATTATTCGCGAAAAATTCAAAGATTATTTAAAAGGAATTGGAGCAGTTGAATGGCAGGACCAATCAATTTAACAATTTTGTGTACTCTGTACAAACGTTTCACCATGCATTATTTTAAGAAAATAAAATGAAATAAACATACCTTCTATGTTCAATTCACCAGCCAATTGTAACCACAATCGATTCTTTAATTCACTGTTACGGAATCTTGGATGTCAAATATTGAACAAAATTTCATTATTTTTGACAAAATCAATTATTTTTTCCTCGTCGCACACAGAAATTTTATTCTTTGTATTCATTTTGGAATTGTATTAAATTAATTTTCTTTCGGTGCAAAGCTAACACCGAAAAAAACCTACTTGAAGTTATTTTCGTTCCGTTGCCATTTCGTTAGTTTTTCGTTGCAGATCGGTGCCGTTTCTTTCCTAATTTTCGGCGCCGATTTCGGCAACGAACTTTTTTTCGGCGCAAATGTATGGAATTTCGTTTTCGGCGCCGATTACGGTGTATGCGGAAACCCGCCTTTAAAGGGATACTTATGAAATCCTGTGTGTCCTTCTACCAAAGTAAGGAATTTTTTAAATAGCTTAAGCTCCAATCTTACTTTGTGGTCATTATCAATTGTTTTAGTCAATTTAAATGTTTTTAAGATTTTTGAAAATTTTGTTTGTTTTAAAATATTTATTTTTCGAAATTTTATGAAATTTTATTTTTGACACTTTCTCGCTTCCAAAGCATGCACGGTATACAAAAAATTGTTCACAAAAAATGTAATAAATTTTGTTTTCTGTTGAAAAAGCTTAATTTCTTATTATAAAATACACATTTGTGGTCAATTTAACCCTTAAATGCATGGTGTAGCCATTTGGCAACATACCGGTTTTTTAATAAACAAAACCCAATTGATGCACAAAACTGCATTTTTGGGCATTAGGAGCCCCTTCTGTACATAGTGTTCCTATAGTTTAGCGCAGAATTTTTAAACAGTTTGAGTAAAAATCTTGGTTTTACTCTGCATATTTGTGAAAAATCTAAAACATGCGTTTTTTTTTACAAAAAGTGTAATATTCAAAAATATTTGTTTAAATATTTAAAGCGGTATTCTAGCAATAAAATTCGTTTTGGCGACAATAAATGAATATATTAGTTATAGTTTATAGTTTTTTTTTTTCATACACGTTAATATAATCACAATTTTGCTATTTGGCAATAAACCATATTTTTCAATAAAAACACCTTTTTTTAAATAAATTTTTTTTACCCTGTTAAAAATCGATTATACATGAGCACATATGATTCATGCATGCCCATATGCATCAATATATGATTCATATGTGTGCATGAATTATTCATATATGCTCATATGAATTTCCATATATGTTCATATGTGTGCATTAACGAAATTTGAGGATATATTTACATACATGGTCATACATTTTCATATGTTTCCATACATGAGCATTTGTGTATGTTGGGCAGGGTGACTCCCTTTCCAAGCAAATGTTGATAAAAAAACTCCAAGTTTTTTTTCTAATAAAATTAAAGCTTCTTGCTTTATTGATGAGTATTCTTAGACTAACTTAACTTTTATTATTTACAAAAAGTATTTACAAAAAAAGGCGCTATTCAAGTAGCGGATTAAATTCAGTTCAAGGAGAACGTAAATGAGTATTAAGATCAATAAGTGAGATAAAAAACAAATACTGGTTTTTTAAGAGAAAAAATATAAATATATATCAAAGGAATTAAATATGCTAAAAATCCCAAACGTATTTAACAAATTGTTAAATATATATATTTTATATATATATATATATATAAAACCATAAGGTTGAACACGGTTCAACATCCTCCCGCGCGAAGATGTTGGTGACAACAGTAGACGTTTCAAACTCTAGATAGGACCCATTCAAAATAATTCGTTGCATCTTCGGGAGGGTTTCCTTGGGATGAATCATCGAATTCTTAATAAGAGAAGCAAGCGTCGGACTACTACATCGATTGCAAGTGGCAATGCCAGGATGTGCGTGGGGCAGCATCGTTTCAAAATGTTGAACTAATTGCATTTTTGATAGGACTGTGATTGCGTCATCCCGCAATGGAAGTCGCCATAGTAGCGGTGCTGCTCACACGTGGGGGCGACTTAGAAAAACGTTCCATTTCTTCACCCTGATAATAAATAAATGCACAATTCGAATCGAGGTATGATGATGGCTAGAGAGGATGAAAAGAAAATATATATATACTGTGTTATTAGAAATTTTGTTTAGCGATTTTTTCTCTTGTTTTAACATGGCTTTCAATTTTTAATCTGGTGGATTAATTTAGAGATTTTCGTGAGGTTTCTCGGGGGTGGTATTAGATATGGGCAAAAGACAAAGTTTGGCAATCGAGCGCATTATAGTTTCATTTTGTGTTTTCATCTCTGCTACTCGTACTTTGCTGTCTTTTCCATATATTACTTTGGTAATGCGTCCCAGACGCCACTCGGTAGGTGGTAGTAAATCATCTTTCACGATGACGAAGTCGTTTGGTTTTATGTTGTGTTGTTCAATTTTCAATTTGACTTTTCGTTGAAGTTCTGTAATGTATTCGTTTTTCCAACGACGGGCAAAGATATGTTGAAGAGCCTTTAGACGGTTCCAGCGTTTAATGAAACTTAAATTTTCTAATGGGGGTTCTTCAGGGGCTTCAGGCGGAGCGATAAGTGGTGCACCTCTCAAGAGATGACCTGGAGTCAAAGGAAGTAATTCAGATGGGTTTTCAGTCAATGAGGACATTGGACGGGAATTCAATACAGCTTCAATTCTGATTAGCATTGTTGAAAATTCTTCAAACGTAAAGTTGAGATTACAAGCTACCTTTTTCAGATGAGATTTCATGCTTTTTACAGCAGCCTCCCAGAGGCCGCCCATGTGGGGTGCATAAGGTGGGATAAACGACCATGTGAATCCGTGGACACTATATTTTTCTACTAAGGCCCTCTCCGTTGTTTTCAAAAATTCATTATGAGTTTTAAGTAAGACGAGACTAGCTCCAAGAAAGTTTCGACCATTATCAGAAAACATAGTTTTTGGGAAACCCCTACGCCCGGTAAATCTGTCAAAGCAAGCTAGAAATGCGTCCGTAGAAAGATCTGAGCAGGCTTCCAAATGAACTGCTCTTGTGGAGAAGCATACAAATACGGCTGCATAACCTTTAATCAATTTTGCGTTTCTTAAATTTGATGATTTTATGTTGAACGGGCCAACGAAATCAATACCGGTGTATCTAAAGGGTAGCGAAAAATTTACTCTTTCAGGGGGGAGTGCGGCCATTATTTGATTTTGAACTTTATGCTTGTAAATAGTGCACGTTTTACAATTTCGAATACATTTTCGTACTAGATTTTTAAGTCGAGGGATATAAAACCCTTGTCTTATAGCCCGTAGCATGATGTGATGTTCAGCATGAAGCAGAATTGTATGAGTGTATTCGACGAAAAGAGTAGCAATTCGGGATTTTTCAGGAATTATTATGGGATGGCGTTCTTCAAAACTTAATCCAGAGTTATTAAGTCGACCTCCAACACGTAATAGATTACTTTCGTCGAGAAAAGGATTTAAAGTAAGAAGTCTGCTCTTTTTGCTTATATGGCGTTTTTCTTGCAGGCATTTATACTCCCTGTAGAAGTGGTTCTTCTGAGCAATCGAAATTAGGAGGTTTTTCGTGAGTCGAATTTCCTCTGTAGTTACAAATTGCTCAGTTTTAAATGGACGTTTTCGGATGCGATTGATGAAACGAAAACAATAACTTACGACCCTTAGAGCTCGAGCGAAAGATGAACAGTTTTCCAACATGTCGCAAACGTCATCTGCCTGAAAATGTGTATTTTTGCTGGTTGTGTCTACTGGGGTAGTTTTTAGATGAAAAGCTGATACCTTTTTGGTTTCTAAATCTGTTGGATCGAAAGTTCGTGGTTTCGGCCAACTTTCGGTAGGCTGAGTTAGCCAGGTGGATCCATGCCACCACAATTTACTCTCTATGAGTTCCTGAGGAGTACAACCACGGGTACCTAAATCCGCTGGGTTGTCGTCCGTTTTTACATGTTTCCAGCGATTATTACTGGCAATACTAATAATTTTTGTTACACGATTTGCAACAAAGGTTTTCAAAGTTTGTGGTGGTTTTTGTAGCCACCCAAGGACTATAGAGGAGTCCGTCCACAAATAAAGTTCATAGGAGAACTTTGCATTTTCTATCAAACCTTTTACTAATTTTGAGAGTAAACCCGCTCCACACAATTCAAGTTTCGGGATTGTAATCTTTTTTATCGGTGCAACCTTGGTTTTTGCCACTAGCAAATTGCAGTTGATTTCTCCATCAGATGTAGAAGTTCGCATGTAGACTGCACCACAATAGGCCTTTTCTGATGAATCGCAGAAACCGTGAATTTGTATTTGATGAGTCGGTGTAAAATGTACCCATCTAGGAATTTTTAACGATGAAATTTGTGATAAATTTTGTAAAAATGTGTTCCAGTTTTGAAGTATATGCGGTGGGATACCCTCATCCCAGTCCGCCTTAAGTTCCCATAACTCTTGCATCAAAAGTTTTGCTATTACCACAACTGGTCCCAGCCAGCCTAGAGGGTCAAATAATTTTGCTATAACCGATAAAATCTGCCTTTTTGTAGAGGAGGGCGAAATTTGTTTCGGTTCTACAACATAATAAAAAAAGTCTGATTTCGCATTCCAGCGAATCCCCAAGGTTTTGATGGTGCTGGAATCGTCAAACTTCAAAAAATCTTCGTCAAGAAGATCCTCCCGCGCCAAGTGTTTCAGTAAAAAACTGTCATTGGCTGTCATTTTCTTCATGGGGAAGCCTGCAGAATTTAAAGCCTGAGTTATTTGACTTTGTTTCATTTTTGCCTCTT
This sequence comes from Leucophora obtusa, assembly GCA_949987735.1. Lineage (NCBI taxonomy): Eukaryota > Metazoa > Arthropoda > Insecta > Diptera > Anthomyiidae > Leucophora > Leucophora obtusa. The sequence continues at coordinate 123,690,835 of OX465295.1, read as the reverse complement.
CAAGAGTATGTCCCCCAGACAAAATGTCATCCACATAAATTTCGCTTTTCAAAATCGTGGATGCCTTTGGATATAAATATTTGCAGTCATCACTTAACTGCAGTAGAGTTCGTATAGCCAAAAAAGGCGCACAGTTCACCCCAAATGTGACTGTTTTCATTTGAAAAGATTTTACAAAACTATCCGTTTCATTACGGAACAAAATTTGCTGATATGGCCGATCAGCTTCGTGAATTATTATTTGGCGAAACATTTTTTCAATGTCGCCCGTGAAGACGTATTTGTAATAGCGCCAACTAAGCACTATTTGCATTAAATCGGTCTGAAGAGTTGGGCCTTGATGAAGAACGTCGTTCAATGAAAATCCACTATTCGTTTTCTTAGAGGCATTGAAGACCACCCTAACTTTCGTCGATTTACTTTCGGGTCGAATAACCGCGAGGTGTGGTAGAAAAAACGAAAATTGTTTTTCAGCATTATTTTCATGGTGAGTCACTGGTTCCATTTGATCCAGGTCGATGTATTCTTGAAGAACTTGCCGATATAATTCTTTTAAATCTGGAGTCTTTTCGAGAGTTTTTTCCATTCGAAAATATTGACCCAGAGCGCTATTTTTTGATTGACCCAAAAATATTTCACTTGGATACTCTTCTTTAAAAGGTAAACGTACCACATAACGCCCATCCGACTGCCTAATAGTAGATGTTTTGAAAAGATTTTCGCAAAAGTTATCAGCTTCAGTTGTGGTACGGTCTTTTTCGACCTCTTCAAGTTCCCAGAACTTTTTTATTTGAACGTGAAGAAGATCATCCGAAGTAGAAACGGTAGTAGAAAACGTATTTATTTCACTTATATTATCTGGGCCTGACAAGTACCAACCAAAATGTGACTCTCTGGCCTCCAAGTTTTCTGATATATTTTATCGCACTCCCTTAAGGTTAATAAAAGGTAAAAAATCGCTTCCTATTATCATATCAATAGCGGCAGGTTGATAGAAATGTGGGTCGGCTAGTGTTAAATTTTTGATTTCCGCATAATTTCGAAGTTTAATGGGACGGGAGGGCAAAACATTAGCTATTTTGGGTGCGACAACGGCTAAGATTTTTATTCTAAAATCAGAAATTCTCGATTTTACAGTAACATAGCATTTACCTTTAGAACTACCCACTACCATTCCACCAAAACCTGATATTTGATGACAATGTTTTTCGAGGGGTATTGCAAGCTTTTGCTGAATACGTGTAGTAATAAAACTTCTTTCTGCTGCTGCATCTAACAGAGCCCGAATAGTAAATAATTCTCCAGAATTTTCTATATGAATCAGCGCGGTTGGTAACACTGTAGTTCCTTCTCGTCGAACAAAATAAGCCTGGATATTATCTTCTGGTACATTTACAGAAGTAGATAAATTTTCAACTTGAGTATTGAAAGTGTGGGTTTCGTTTTGAGTGCCTGATGTTGAAGCCCTTTCGTTATCTTGGGGATTTGACTGTGAATGCCCCTTTGGCACACTATCCCTTTTTGAATTTTCAGGGTTTTTAATATGCAACATTGTGTGATGTTTTTTGTGACATTTAATACACGAACCGGTACTCAGACATTTTGATTTGAAATGTGTAGGCGAGAGACAGTTAACACAATATTTATTTGCAAAAACAAATTTCTGACGTTCGTTTGGCGACATGGCCTTAAAAGATTTGCAAACTCTTAAAGGGTGATTTTGTTTACAATTTTGGAAGCTATAATTTTGCTCAGCCCGGGCGTGAAATGCTTGGGCTGTTGAAGACTGGCTTTCTTTAAGCAGAGGCTTTTTCCTATCAGTCATCGTTTCTAAAATTTCAATTCTCTCCGAAAGAAATTCATTTAATTGTGTCCATGTGGGCAGCTCACGATGATTTTTTAAAGACATTTCCCATTCTTCCATGGTTTCATCAGAAAGTTTTGAAACAACTACATGAATCATGAATGGATCATAATCAGGCAATTCGATTTTGTGATTTTTCAAAATTGCCAAACAATCATTAACCGCATTTTGAATCAATCTAAGAGATTTGACGTTTTCGTTTTGAGCTGGAGAGACCGCATGAATTTTTTTCATCTGATCCTGCACCAAAAGCCTTTTATTTTCGAATCTATTTTTCAACTTTTCCCAGGCCAGTTCAAAATTATCATCTACCAAGTCAAAATCCTTTATAGCTTGGTAGGCCTCCCCCCTCACTTTGCTACGCAAATAATATAATTTTTGGGCTGGAGCCACTGATGGATCTCTTTCAATGACCGCCTGAAACATATCTCTAAAGGCTGGCCACTTGGAGTAACCGTCGTCAAAAGTTTGTATTTCGCACGCTGGCAATTTTAATGAAGATCTGTTACTAATGGGTTGATTCGTCTGAACAGTAACCGATTTGGTTTTTTCCAAAATTTTAATCTTCAAGTGGCCAGCCTTTAGAGATATGTTTCAGTCGGTCATTGGAAAAGATCCATCAGTGGCTCCAGCCCAAAAATTATATTATTTGCGTAGCAAAGTGAGGGGGGAGGCCTACCAAGCCATAAAGGATTTTATTTCTTTTAAATATTTTGGAAATACCCGACTAAAAAAGATGTTATATAATCATATATTACCATATATAAACCAATATATACGTCCATATCTAATTTGATCCGAATATTGGAATATATAATTATATCAAGCGAGATAAGCATGTTATCTCACCTGATACAATTTGATCCGAAAAATGGGTCTATCTAACTGCATCAAATTATATATAAATACATATAATTTGATGAAGATTTTCAAAGAAAATTTTAGTAAATATTATTGAGATCACTTATTTCATTCATATTAAATCTAATGCTTAATGTTTAGAACAATTTTTGCTAATAAACTTGGAAATAGGTGTCAAAATAAAACATTACAAAAATTTGTCGGAACAACTTTTTCTAGGTTAGAGTTTTTATCTTTCTTATAAAATAACTGAATTAACTAATTAGAAATTTATTGATTCAGTTGGAGGCCAATTTCCTTATTATGAATTAATACAATAAGTACTTTTTTTTCAAAAATGCTATTTTTCTTCATCAGGATACTCTCCTGACAAATACTTCACAGAGTTTTTGCTTTCAAAAAACCTTTACACTTTCAAGAATGAAAAGACGATCATTTCGGGGATTACGCCACCACTTTCTAAAGAAAACTGATGAATGGGACTTGGAAAATCCCCGAAACGATCCTCTTTTCATTCCTGAAAGTGGAGAGGTTTTTTAAAAGCAAAAACTCTGTGAAGTATTTGTCAGGAGAGTATCCTGATGAAGAGAAAAAAAAACAGTTTTTGAAAAAAGTACTTATTATGTTAATTCATAATAACGAAATAGTCTTCGAACTGAATTAATAAATTTCTAATTAATGAATTAAAAAGGTCGAAAAAAACAAATTTTATTTTTTAAAATAAAAATTAAAAATCAACATGATAAAAAATTAACTTTCACAATTATTTTTTTTTTTACGGAAAAATAAATGAACTTAAACCATATTTATTTCAACATATGTTTGTCTGTTTAAATTTAAAAGTAAAAATAATTATTTCGACCTTTAATTCCACAATAAAAAAAATTTCCTTTATTTATTTCTTTAAAATAATTTTGAGTTTAATAAAGAGTATTTCGCTAACTATTTGGAAAATATATGTTAAATTTAATTATAAACATTTATTTATATGTCAAAGTGCAAAATTCAAAACCAGATCCACAATTTCGGAGTTTTTTTTTTTAATTTTTATAGTGCAATTAAACTTTATAAAATTTTGTATAATTAGATATCATGTCAGATAAATTTATACATAAAATTATTACAATTTTATATTAAATTTGTTATATATTTTGATATAAGATTGTTTAGAGAAGCTTATACGCCATTATATATAATTATGTATAAACTATATTTGCAGATCTCTTAATATATGCCTGGAGACAAAATCGCATATGATTATATATAACGTCATATCAAAAATATTTATAAAACCAAAGTGTTAATATAAATGTATATGGTCATATAAAGCCACACATATAAACATTTATAATTATATCAAATCATATAAGATTATATGAAAACTTTTTTAGTCGGGTATTTATTTTTTTTCGGTTAATGTCACTGCACTACACAACTATATTTCATGTTTCTCTAATTGAATTTATTTTGACTTTTAATTTATTTTCACTTTAATAGTTCTTTATTTTTTTTTACAATAAACCGGTCACATACACTTCTAGTTTTCGTTTATTTGTTTCGTTTTGTGATTGTTTTAATTGTTGTTCCTCTTTTTCATGTTTGTTACATAGTTTTACTAGTGGTGAGTTTGTTGGTTGGATTATTTTATGAGTGATGGGTATTTTAAGCACAACTTTAGTGGGATTTCATTTGAGATGAACTTTCTTATTTTCTTTTTTGTTTCAATTGCGTTGAGGTTAGAATTTTTTTCGTAAAATGGCTGTCTCATTTAATTTTTTGCAAATTGTTTTTTGTTTGTGGCTTTTCAATTTAAGCCTCTTCTTTTTGACGAGAAAAAAAAATGTCGCACAAAATCACTAAAAAACACAGTACATACATACCTTTTCTAATTTGTTTTATTCTGCCAACTCTTTTGCCTTGTAGACCTTTGTTGTTGTAGATGTATGCACTTATGGTTTTGTATATATATATATTTATTAATGTTGAGTCTATTAACTCCCTTTCCACTGATGAGGATGAGTAAAAAAACTCCGAGGGTTTTTTAATAAAAGCTTCTTGCTTTATTGAGGGCAATTCTTAGACTAATTTTATATATAAAAACTAAAATGGAATTTAAAGTTCTCTAACTAATTTAAAGCATTATGTACAAAAAAGGCGCTATAATAGTAGCCAATAACAAGTTATTTCTAGGAGAACTCTAATTAGAAAAAATACTCTCCTTGAGTTATAAATAATAGAAATTATATGCAGCAAAAAATACTGTTTTATGAGAAAAGATTTAAAGAGTATACAAACTGAATTAATGAGTTATTTTGCCAATCGCTTATTTAACCCTTACTGTTGAACTGGGTTCAACATACTGCCGGGCGAGAAATGTGGTTACAGTTGCATTCTTTTTAGGACATCATCTTTGAAAGTACGGCACCCTCTAGTTCAAGGCATGTTTCGAGCCTTTACTGATTAAAAATAGTATATATTTTCGGTTGGCTTCTAGCATTCTGTAGATACAAAAGTTAGACAATTTCGAAGCTGAATGAGTTTGGAAATCGCAATAAGATTTAGGATTTGCATTATTGAAGTTCCCAAAGACCTCACAATAGTTGAGTGGATGGTTGCACAAGCCATAACTTGGATTTCTGAATATTGTGGTGGCTAGATAGGGAGAAAAAAGGAATATATACTATGTAATTAGAGTTTTTCTTAAGCGACTCATTTTATATGGCTTTAGAAATATGTACATCTGGTTGGTTACTTTGCGGGTTCTAGTGGGATCTTTGGTAAACACTTTCGTGATCGGGTGCATTATAATACCATTTTGCTACTCGTACTTTGCCGTCTCTCCCATAGATTTTAGTAATGCTTCCCTGACACCACTCGGTGGGTGGTACCAGATCACAATGTCGTTAACATTTACGTTGTGTTGTCCGGTTTTTGAGCTCAGAGATATATTCATTGTTCCAGCGGCATGTAAAAATGTGTTGGAGGGCTTTTAGACGACCCCAGGGGCTTCAGGAGGAGCTATAAGTGGCGTGCATCTAAGGAGATGACCTGGAGTAAGTGGAAGTAATTCGGATGGGTTTTCGACAAACGATGACATTGGGTGCAAATTTAATGCAGCTTCAATTTGAATAAGCTCTTTAGAAAGAAGTATTGGGATTAGGTGCTACCTTTTCTAAATACGATTTTATACTTTTAACGTCGGCCTTCCAGAGGCCACTCATGTGGGGTAGGTATGGCGGAATGAACGAACACGTAAATCAGTGAGAGCCATATTTTTTCACCATGGAGATTCTTCTATTGTAAGGAAGCATGGTTTGTTTATTGTGCAGGTTTTCCAGCTACTTTATATTTTCGGGTTGTGTTTTTAAGTCGGGGAAGGTGAAACAAATGTCTTATAGCTCGGAGCAAAAAATAATGTTCTAAATGACATACAATTTTGTAAGTATATCGAATAAAGACTGTAGTAAAATAAGATTCTTCAGGAGTCACTACATCATGACATTTTCCATAACTTAATCTTGAATATTTTAGCTTAACCCCTACACCCTGGTTAAGAAAACGTTTATCTTTAAGAACGATGGGTATAAGACAATTTGTTACAGAGCGAATTGCTGATGTTGTGATAAATGGATCCGGTTCGAAGGACCAATATGTTGGGCAGGGTGACTCCCTTTCCAAGCAAATGATGATAAAAAAACTCCAAGTTTTTTTTCTAATAAAATTAAAGCTTCTTGCTTTATTGATGAGTATTCTTAGACTAACTTAACTTTTATTATTTACAAAAAGTACACTCTAAAAAATGTTTGTAAATCTACTACTATAAAATGGGTAATATTTTGTTTAATTTTACGAAAATTCGGTAAATATAAACAAAAAATGCGTAAACTTTTTTCATACACACTTCCATACACAATAATACACACACAAAGTATTTTTAGACATTATGTGTTTATAAATAAATACGTTGTGCCTAAAATTACTATTGTTTTGTTAAATAAAATTTTTACGCACAAAGTTGGTAAATATACTATCCTATAATAGTAATAAATACTCTGACATTTCAAATTGGAAAAAATTTAAAAAAAATTTTAATAATAAAAAGAAAAAGTGAAAACGGATTATTTTTAGTGAATTACAACATTTCCACAAAAAAATTCGAGTCTGGAAATAGCAACATAAGCATGAAATTGTTTTTGGTAATTATTGCTAATGCATGTGGGAGTCTAAACCTAATTTCAAAATTGAAAACGCCGTAAGAGAGACACGGCCTACGCAGGAACAACTGGGTGCAATGACTCCTGCTCAACAAAATGCCTTCTTTGCAACGGAGGCAGTCGACCAACAACCGTCAACAATAACGGGAGAAAATGCCGTAAGAGAGATACGGCCTTGGTAAAACAACTGGGTGCAATGACTCCTGCTCAATAAAGTCAGTATTCATTGAGTACTGCCTAACTTGCAAAGAAAGCATTTTGTTAAGCAGGAGTCATTGCACACATTTGTTCCTGCGTAGGCCATATCTCTGCGTTTTCTCCCGTTATTGTTGACGGTTACTGCCTCCCTTTCAAAGAAGGCATTTTGTTGAGCAGGAGTCATCGCACCCATCCAATAGTTATAACAAATTTTTATAAGAATTTTATACAAATGCCTTAAGATCCCAAAACGATTATTAATAAAATACGTACTAAAAATTAATTTGTTATTTTATTTAAAGAAATTTTAGGGTGGTGCTTAAAGTTAGCACAACTGTTGTAAATGTACGCATTATATTGGATTTTTACGCACTTTCTGTGGATTTTTCCGCATTTTTTGTGGATTTTTAATCATTTTATGCGTACATTTACACGTGAAACGTGCTTTTTTACACACAAATTTAGTAAATTAACACACTAATTTAAAAATTTCATTTAATTTTTACGCACTTTCAATGTAAAATTACAAATTATTTGTGCACCAACTTAAACACAATGAGCGTATTTTTTTCAATTACGCACATAGAGTAAATTTACCCAATTTATTGTAGGAGTTCAGTTTCCTACTATAAGTTGGGTAAATTTCAACAGAATTTAATTAGAGTGTATTTACAAAAAAAGGCGCTATTCAAGTAGCGGATTAAATTCAGTTCAAGGAGAACGTAAATGAGTATTAAGATCAATAAGTGAGATAAAAAACAAATACTGGTTTTTTAAGAGAAAAAATATAAATATATATATTAGGCCGGGTCGATTTGTGGGGAGGCAAAAAAATCGCCCATGGCTCAGGGAAAATCGTATTCTAGGGATCAAAATAAGAAACTTTGCCGAAGGAACCATACCTCTAAAACGAATTCTACTCCCCTGGGGAGTTCCCCATACAAACATTTTAAAAAATCACCATTTTTGGCACTTTATTTTATTATTTTTTATTTATTTTATTTATTTTTATTATTTTATTTATTTTTTCTCCTTAGAAATTTATTTAGTCAGAACATATGTAAATGAAACGAGTAAAAAGGTTAAAGTCGGGCATGCCGACTATACAATACCCTACACCAGTTTGGTGTATTGTTTGGATCCGAAATTCGAATGGGTTAAAATGGGGCTTATGTCAAAATTTTCTATAATGTGAGTCAGCGCACCAAATTTCATTAAAATATCTTAATATTTGCGACCTGCAGCGTATAAACAATATAATTTTGGGGGGACCCTTATATGGACACTAGTTCTAAACATGGACCGATGTTCACCAAAATCAATAGGCTTCGTCCTTGGGCCAACATAGGTCTATGTACCAAATTTCATCAAAATAGCTTAATATTTGCGACCTGCAGCGTATAAACAATATAATTTTGGGGGGACCCTTATATGGGCACTAGTTCTAAACATGGACCGATGTTCACCAAAATCAATAGGCTTCGTCCTTGGGCCAACATAGGTCTATGTACCAAATTTCATCAAAATATCATAATATTTGCGACCTGCAGCGTATAAACAGTATAATTTTGGTAGGACCCTTATATGGGCACTAGGTCTAAACATAGACCGATGTTCAACAAAATCAATAGGCTGCGTTATTGGGCCAATATAGGTCTGTGTATCAAATTTCATCAAAATATCTTAATATTTGCGACCTGCAGCGTATAAACATTATAATTTTGGTAGGTCCCTTATATGGGCACTAGGTCTAAACATGGACCGATGTTCACCAAAATCAATAGGCTGCATTATTGGGCCAATATAGGTCTGTGTACCAAATTTCATCAAAATATCTTAATATTTACGACCTGCAGCATATAAACAGTATAATTTTGGTAGGACCCTTATATGGGCACTAGGTCTAAACATGGACCGATGTTCACCAAAATCAATAGGCTGCGTTATTGGGCCAATATAGGTCTGTGTATCAAATTTCATCAAAATATCTTAATATTTGCGACCTGCAGCGTATAAACAGTATAATTTTGGTAGGACCCTTATATGGGCACTAGGTCTAAACATGGACCGATATTCACCAAAATCAATAGACTGCATTATTGGGCTAATGTAGGTCTGTGTACCAAATTTCATCAAAATATCTTAATATTTACGACCTGCAGCATATAAACAGTATAATTTTGGTAGGACCCTTATATGGGCACTAGGTCTAAACATGGACCGATATTCACCAAAATCAATAGGTTGCGTTATTGGGCCAATATAGGTCTGTGTACCAAATTTCGTCAAAATATCTTAATATTTACGACCTGCAGCATATAAACAGTATAATTTTGGTAGGACCCTTATATGGGCACTAGGTCTAAACATGGACCGATGTTCAAAAAAATCAAACTTGTTCGTCCTTGGGCCAACATAGGTCTGCGTACCAAATTTCATCATAATATCTTAATAGGTGCGACCTGTAGAGTGCGCACAAGATTGCATGGACAGACAGACGGACGGACGGACGGACAGACGGACATCGTTAAATCGAAATAAAAAAAAATTCTGAACCGATCGGTATACTATAAGGTGGGTCTACGACCAATATTTTTTGGTGTTACAAACATCAGCACAAACTTATAATACCCTGACCACACAGTGGTGTAGGGTATAAAAATTAATTTAACTTAGTAATAGAAAAGAAAAAATAAAAAATTACTGTTTGAAGTCTTTTTTGCTTTCAAGTCTGGGCAATTTCGCACGGCTCTCTAATGTCGTCGCCATAACAGCCTCTACATTTTCCGGTATAACTCGTTTGGAAACGCTAGCTAGCAATTGAACGTGTCGTTCTGTTTCTTGTATGTGTGATGGAATTTTTGGATCATTAAACGGTGGATCATCTTGATTTAAATATTCTTTCAAAGTATCGTATGGAATGCTTCGCGTGAATGGTGGTTCAAATACGTCATTTATGTCATTCATATTGATCATTTCCGTGTAACTTGTGCAATAAAAGTTTATATCTGGTTTTTTATAAGCTCTAAGTCCCGTTGGGTCGTCAACATCGGTTCGATAGCGTAGAATTATCTTGATAGCACAGTCGCGCTTTTCTTTGCTATCATCAAACAACATTGATAACAAGATATTTTCCGAATGCGCATAATATGAATTATCTGTAATTACTTTATTGACAATTTTGCGTAAACGAGGTTCTAGAAATCTTGACCAACTAATGAATTTGAAAAATAATCTACTACCGTACACGACAGAGCTGTAATACTTGATATTGAAGTACATTGGCACATAACATGTAATTATAAATTCAACCAGTATTCTTAAATTTGCATCTGGATTTTCCGTTGTCACATATAATCGTAATAGTCTAGCGGCCTTGGTGAGCCACCGAGAATGTACAATTTTCCCTGGTTTGATGTTTGCCAGATCCACTGAAACCACGCCGCTAGAAATTGCATGGGACATGTCGTATAAGTACTTGGAATCGGTGGAAAATTCAATTTTTTCTGGAGCAGGGGGCATATTTTTCAACTCAATTTTCTGAAAGCCGTCCACCACCTGAAAATATATAAAAATAAAACAATTAAAAACGGTTGACAATTATAATAAATGAGTGATAGCAATAACTTACCGGAAGAGTTTCACAAGTTTCGATTTGACGGCTCAATTTTCCGGTTGCCGATCTTGGTCCAGTGCTGGTTGATTTATCCAAAGCTTCAAACAAATGCCGAAACGGAAGTTCGTTGAAGTGTAGAAGGCAAACGAACCAATGCAATGGTCTTTTTAACAGCAATTCGAATCGTCGTATAATTCCACCGTTTGGGCCAGTGTTTGTTGGCTCACCGTCAGTGCATATGCCAATTAATGCATCCAGTGATATATTTTTATCGTTAAAAAAATCATTTAATTTGGTTGTTTTGTATTCAGCGGTTTCATGTTCCAGTCTTACGTAACCAATCAATTCAGAATTCGGTTCTCTCAAAATAACAAGATGAGGTTCTTTTACCATTCTAGTATGATACTTCTCATCAATTGTATCTCTCGTTAAAGTATCATCTTTTCTGCCATCGAATGAAAATGCTAACAAATTGGTATCATCTAACCGTTTGCGAAGCACTTCTTGTCTGCATTTCTCTTTTTCTCGGCGAACTTTCGATTTATCCATGATGAGAGGTTTGCCATGGATATCTTTCATTTTAAAATCTTGGAAAAGAGCTGTTCCCATTGCTGATGCTACTCTATCAGGCACGCCAAATCTGTCACATACCAAGGCAAAGTTAAAACAATCGTATCTCTGTGTGTATTGTGAACTTGTGCTTATATCCAAATCTTCTTGAACCGGTGGCGGTGCGTATGTTGAATCATCGGGATCTTGGTATGTTGGCATTGATGACATAGACGTTGCTCCTTGCTCTTCAATTTCCATCGCAAATCCATCCATTGTTAGACTTCTCTGATTATGTTGATCGTGCATAAACTCTTTGAGGCGTTCGGGAACCAAACCGCATGCACATGGAGCTGCCTTCAAATCGCATTTACATGTTCCATTGAAAAAAATTGTTTCCAGAGATTTTACATACTCTGTAAATTGTTGGGGTTTGTTTCTTCTCTTGATTTGCTCTTGATATTTGTCAAGCAATCTATTCAATTTATTACATACACTTTTTTTCAGCATTATTTCCATACCAAGTTTTTCCCAAATTCCAATCAACTTATCTTGTACTTGAATAGTGAATGCTTTATAGGACAACTTTTTTTGTTCGCTCAAGTAAAAATAATATCTCAAGATATCCAGATGGGTTGGTAAATTAAGATCAGTCAAATCAGTAGACACACCAAAAACAGTAACACCATGCCTGGGTATATGACTCATTGGGTTTTCGATAGTTGTTGATGTTGTTATTGCTTCATCTTGCGGTGTAGAGGATGGTGGATTCATTGTAAACTTCTTGATTTGGAATGATTTTTTAAATATTTTTTTATCTCAAATTAGCACTTCACACTTCGAGTTCTTCACAACGACTTAATGCATTCACAAAAACTGTTGCGTTATATATGGTCTAGGAGACGAGGTAATAAGAATGAAATGGTAATTTCAATTCTACCTGTAACCGATTTTGTTGTCAAAACTGCCCATAAAGTACTTACATGTAAATTAAACGTTAATCTGACCACAAATTCTGTTAAGCAAGTGTGCCTTTTATTACTTCTGGAAAATCCTTTATGATAATTTTATGCTCAATTCTACCTGTAACCGATTTAGCTTAAGTAAGTTTACGACATGCAGCTGTGTCTTGTGGTGGCTTAAAAAACCCACACAACCTATTTTACGACCTGCAACAGAACGACACGTTCAATTGCTAGCTAGCGTTTCCAAACGAGTTATACCGGAAAATGTAAAGGCTGCTATGGTGACGACATTAGAGAGCCGTGCGAAATTGCCCAGACTTGAAAACAAAAAAGACTTCAAACAGTAATTTTTTTTATTTTCTTTTCTATTACTAAGTTAAATTAATTTTTTCATTTACCTATGTTCTGACTAAATAAATTTCTAAAGAGAAAAAATAAATAAAATAATAAAAATAAATAAAATAAATAAAAAATAATAAAATAAAGTGCCAAAAATGGTGATTTTTTAAAATGTTTGTATGGGGAACCCCCCAGGGGAGTTCCAGGGGGTGTGTCACTGGCATGGGTGGATCGGCCCTCCAAAGTTAGTGGGGGTCGGTCATACATTTGGACTCGATTGGGGCACTCTAAATGGGTCAAAGTGGGATTTTTCAAAACTTGACCCTACGGGACAAAAGTCAACAGTTGGGGGGTAGAATTCGTTTTAGATGTATTGTTCCTTCGGCAAAGTTTCTTATTTTGATCCCTAGAATACGATTTTCACTGAGCCATGGGCGATTATTAAATCGACCCGCCCTAATATATATATACAAAACCATAAGGTTGAACACGGTTCAACAGTGTACATTAACGAAAATTGAGGTAATATGTTCATGTATGATCACATATGAGTACATATGAACACATATGAATCCTATATGGAAGTATATGGACATGTATGAATTTGTATGACTTCATATAACAGCATATGTGAGTTCACAAATGTCCATGAATGGATACATATATGTCGATTTTTAACAGGGTAGTATTTTTTTTGAAATGTACACGCCTTTAGAAATCATATATAAAAAAATTGTCAAAATCGAAGAGATCATGCATTTGAGGGTTAATAGGCTGGGGGTTGAGCCTTGCCGGTTACAGGGTTAATGAGATTAAAAAAATCTTAACACATTACGTTCGTCAATATTTCGCCAAATTCAATTCATCAGAAGGATGCACTAACTAAAATTCAATCCGAATAGTTCCGTTCTACAACTTGATAATTTGTACAAATCTTTACTGGATGGCGTTCGTAACCAGTGTTGCCAAAACTTATTTATGCTAAAAAATGCTAAAAACTAAAAAAATATGCTAGAAAAAATATGGTAAAAAAATTTTATAAAAAAATGTTTCAATTTGTTAAAAAAAAAAATAAAAAAAAAGTATTTTAGTGACTTTTTACAATTAAACTGAAAATAAGTCATCTATAGTCGTGAATTCATATCTTTTTATTAACTAAAATTATATAAAAGATAAATTAAAAACAACTCAAAAGTTGATTCTTGTAAATAAAAGTTCAAAAGTCCTTTTTACTACTTTTATACCTGAGCAAAAACTACCTGGTTTTTGGTTCTTGAAGTTTTTAACTTATCAAAACTCATACAAAAAAACAATCAAAAACTAGTTTTGTACAAAAACTACGTGGTTTTTGAACAAGTATAAATGTAGTATTAAAATAAATTTACTATTATTTGATTTCCCAACTGTGTCATTGAAAATATGTTATCTCAAAAAGTTACAGTCGGATAAACAAAAGTACCCCAAATTTGGCGGGTAAAATGAATTTCCCATTCTGCCTTAATTTATCCACTCCAAATTAATTTAATGATTTTTATTGCACGCTCTGTTTCCCGTTTTCAAATTTCTGCATCTTGCGGCTTACCCGAATTAAATTCTTTAAAAAAATAATTTTCGCGGTCAGGTTTAATACTTTCTGTGGTGTTGGTTTACATTGTAACACCCAAATTCATAAACGCTTTACAAAGTTACAGGAGGTTTATTACAAAATTTTGTATGAAAAATTTCTTTTGTAAAACTATCTCTTTACTAAGAGTTTATGAATTGAGGGATAAGATTTTTGGTATGATTAAATGAAAAAGTGTACAGGTGTTACAGTAGAAAAAATTAAAATCCACTGAAATTCTTAAAAGATAGAAAAACGCTATTTATCACAAACGCTATCCACATTACCATCTATGACCCATACCTAAAAAAAATTATTAAAAATAGCAAAGATTAAAAGCGTACCTTATGAACATTTTGCAATTCTATTAATTCTATTTTAAACTCCATTCTTTAAATTATTATTATTTTTTTTTTACCGAAATTGGAGTATTTTTTTTTAAATCACTCCTTCACCATAACAACAAAAAGTAAAACGAGTAAAAAAGTTAAAGTCGGGCATGCCGATTTAAAATTTTAATATTAAAGTACCATAAAAGATTATTTTTATACTCTTGTGATCATTTTTAAATTTCAATCAATCCAACTCTGTTAAATACATTTTCTGCTATTTTTTTTTTGAAAGAAATTTTTTTTTCTTAACTCTATTAAATATTTTTCTAAAACCTGAATATACACAAAATAACATAACATTGTACTTTTTATTTGGAGAAAAAAATGTTTTTGGAAAAAACATTATTGCTTCCTTAATGTTGTTCATATTTAATCAAATTTGATAAATTTATAATTAAAAATGATCCCAGAAGTATAAAAATAATTTTTTTTGGAACCTTAGCGTCAAAATTTTGAATTGCGAATACGAGCGCTAACTTTGAAAAACTGCTATCACCATTGAATTCAGCGTACTCGAATTAGCTTTACCAGAAGGTTTCCCAGCTTGTTAAAATTTGCGACTAGCACAGTGTAATTAATGTGTACGTATAAAAATAGTTCCTAGCACTTACTCTAAATATAAAAATAATCTGGCATGTGATTAGAATAAACTGTGATTTAAAATTATATATTTCAAAATAAATTTTTAAAATTTGGTGTTATTTTTAACTATATAATGTAGAGAATATAATAAACAACACAAAGAAAACTTAAAATTTAATCAAAATAGTTTTAAAAAAAATAAAAATAAGTAATTAAAAGTACCACTTTTAAAATGTTATTAAAAAACAATAAAAATCCCAGTTCAGTTGTTAAACGAGAACCGTGGAAAAAGGTTGATTTAATACTGTTGTTGAGTTTTTATATCGGAAACCACATCAATAATATTTTTTATAGCAAAAATTCAAATTAATGCAAAATATTCTAAAAAACACAAAATAAAACTGTAAAAAATGCTAAAAATATGCTAAATTTTTCTGGAAAAATGCTAAAAGAAATGCCATATGCTAGATGCATTTTTTTCATGCTAAATGATTTAAAAAAAATGCTAAATCTAGCATTAAATATGCTAAATTGGTAACACTGTTCGTAACACAAATACTCAGTAAACAGAAAGAGTAAATAAAGTAACAATTACGATATTTTATGAAATGAAAACAGTGAAACTTTAAAAATAAATTATGGAAAAGACAAGAAAATCTTGTAAAAAGTTTATTCTTAAGATTTCATCAAAAATTCTCTTCTTCCATACATTCTAAAAAAATGTTTTCAAATTTACTACTACAAAATTGGTAAATATTTGTTTAATTTTAAGAAAATTCGGTAAATATAAACAAAAAATGCGTAGCATTTTTTTGTACACACACAAAGTATTTTTAGATATTATGTGTTTACAAATAAACACATTATGCCTAGAACTACTACTCTTTTGTTGAATACAATTTTTACGCACAAAGTTGGTAAATATAGTACTTGTAGAGGCGCTTGTAGCCGAAAGATTTCATAATTTTCTATTTTTTTTCTGAACTTCATTAGTAATTTTTTTTTTTACACTTTTTTGTTTGAATTTTCAAAACCGTTAAGGTTGATAATTAAAAACATAAAATGATGACAATTTAATTCTGGCACACCCTGTGGGGGTATGGTAAGGCAGTGTATGTCAAAAAGTTTGACGTTCTGGTTGTTGTTAGTGTGAGTTAAAGAGTGTGAGTTAAAGAGTAATCCATTCTTTAAATTATTATTATTTTTTTTTTACCGAAATTGGAGTATTTTTTTTTAAATCACTCCTTCACCATAACAACAAAAAGTAAAACGAGTAAAAAAGTTAAAGTCGGGCATGCCGATTTAAAATTTTAATATTAAAGTACCATAAAAGATTATTTTTATACTCTTGTGATCATTTTTAAATTTCAATCAATCCAACTCTGTTAAATACATTTTCTGCTATTTTTTTTTTGAAAGAAATTTTTTTTTCTTAACTCTATTAAATATTTTTCTAAAACCTGAATATACACAAAATAACATAACATTGTACTTTTTATTTGGAGAAAAAAATGTTTTTGGAAAAAACATTATTGCTTCCTTAATGTTGTTCATATTTAATCAAATTTGATAAATTTATAATTAAAAATGATCCCAGAAGTATAAAAATAATTTTTTTTGGAACCTTAGCGTCAAAATTTTGAATTGCGAATACGAGCGCTAACTTTGAAAAACTGCTATCACCATTGAATTCAGCGTACTCGAATTAGCTTTACCAGAAGGTTTCCCAGCTTGTTAAAATTTGCGACTAGCACAGTGTAATTAATGTGTACGTATAAAAATAGTTCCTAGCACTTACTCTAAATATAAAAATAATCTGGCATGTGATTAGAATAAACTGTGATTTAAAATTATATATTTCAAAATAAATTTTTAAAATTTGGTGTTATTTTTAACTATATAATGTAGAGAATATAATAAACAACACAAAGAAAACTTAAAATTTAATCAAAATAGTTTTAAAAAAAATAAAAATAAGTAATTAAAAGTACCACTTTTAAAATGTTATTAAAAAACAATAAAAATCCCAGTTCAGTTGTTAAACGAGAACCGTGGAAAAAGGTTGATTTAATACTGTTGTTGAGTTTTTATATCGGAAACCACATCAATAATATTTTTTATAGCAAAAATTCAAATTAATGCAAAATATTCTAAAAAACACAAAATAAAACTGTAAAAAATGCTAAAAATATGCTAAATTTTTCTGGAAAAATGCTAAAAGAAATGCCATATGCTAGATGCATTTTTTTCATGCTAAATGATTTAAAAAAAATGCTAAATCTAGCATTAAATATGCTAAATTGGTAACACTGTTCGTAACACAAATACTCAGTAAACAGAAAGAGTAAATAAAGTAACAATTACGATATTTTATGAAATGAAAACAGTGAAACTTTAAAAATAAATTATGGAAAAGACAAGAAAATCTTGTAAAAAGTTTATTCTTAAGATTTCATCAAAAATTCTCTTCTTCCATACATTCTAAAAAAATGTTTTCAAATTTACTACTACAAAATTGGTAAATATTTGTTTAATTTTAAGAAAATTCGGTAAATATAAACAAAAAATGCGTAGCATTTTTTTGTACACACACAAAGTATTTTTAGATATTATGTGTTTACAAATAAACACATTATGCCTAGAACTACTACTCTTTTGTTGAATACAATTTTTACGCACAAAGTTGGTAAATATAGTACTTGTAGAGGCGCTTGTAGCCGAAAGATTTCATAATTTTCTATTTTTTTTCTGAACTTCATTAGTAATTTTTTTTTTTACACTTTTTTGTTTGAATTTTCAAAACCGTTAAGGTTGATAATTAAAAACATAAAATGATGACAATTTAATTCTGGCACACCCTGTGGGGGTATGGTAAGGCAGTGTATGTCAAAAAGTTTGACGTTCTGGTTGTTGTTAGTGTGAGTTAAAGAGTAATCATGACAGAATTAGCGGGGTTTTCCAAATAATTTTCCAAAAGTTTCCAAATTTGTGAAGTATAAAAGACATAGCGGATGCATAAATCTTCGTATTTTGCTGTCTATCACACAAGTTTTCTTTGTCGGATGCTGGTTTTTCTTGGCAATCAAGTAAGTTTTGAAATAATATTTTTTTTTTGGGGAAATTTCTTTTTAATTTTTATGAAATTTTCCTGAATTTGTTGTCTAAGAATAACGAAAGAATTTTTTTTATTCTTTTAAAGGAAAATTTTATTTGGAAAATATAATTTTTTCGCAGTTTCTGTTTTTGGCATTCATTTTTTTTGGAAGTCAATTTTTACCCGCTAAAAGTAAGTCTGAAAATCTTCAAAAAAGTTTTTTTTAAAGTCTTTCTTTAATTTTTTTTTACTAAAAAGTTTCCGGAATTTTTTTTTATTTCTTTCAATAGAAAATTTTTAATCAAAAAAATTAATTCTACCCCTTTTATTAATTTATATTGGGGTTCTAACACCAAAAGCTTTTACTTATACACCTTGCTGTTAGCTATCAAAAAGGTAATAAAAAAAATACTCGCACACGAGCAAAATGCAAAACCATAACCAAAAATTAATTTTTTTACTTTTCAGAAGAAAAATAGCATCCTCTATTGGTTTATTTTCCTCACTAGGGTTTGGTGCCAGAAGAGGGTAGTTGTTGAAGGAAATCTTTAAAGGGGAAAATCCAGGGAAAATTTACACCACATCGAAGAGAAAAAAAAACAAAATAAAAGTGAAAGTGCTATAGTGAAGTGTAGTGAAGTGGAAAAAGAGGGAGAACTTTGCCATGAAAATTAAAAATTTTTTTTTATAGCCTTTATATCTATATATTGAAAAGTGACTAAAATTTGATAAAAGTGCTTAAGTCTAGATTGCAAAGTCTCTATTGCCTAAAAATCCTATAAAAAAAGACTTTTTTTAAAAAAAGAAACTGATGTGACAAAAACAAAACAAAATTTAGAAAAAAAAAACAAAGTTGGTATTAATGGAAATTAAATTGCTATTTAAAACTAAAATTACACCAAAGTGTCTGTAAACCGAAAAAGTAGGCAAAAATTGGCAAAAACAACGTATTAAATAAACAGAGTGATAAAACAAATTTTAAAAATTTTTATTTGTAATAATTTCCATTTAAATTTACACGTCACATAAAAATACATTTCAACTTAAATCTAAATATATTTTTTATTTCACTTTCACTCGGTCACGTAATTTATTATTTGTTTAGTTTTATTTAAATCATTTTTCTTTTATATTTAAATTTTTTTTCTCACTAAAACACAATTTTTGTCCACTAAATATTAAGAAAAACCAAGGAGAAGGCAAAAATCAGTAAGAAAACGATAAGAGATTGTGCAAAAAGTCATAAAATAATTTACCAACAAGTGTCAAAAGTAAAAATCCATATTTGAAAACATATGTGCAAAATATTTATCTGATTTTTGAGTGTGAGTGCATTAAACACAATTAATTTTAAATTTAAAAGCTTTTATTTTATTATTATTGCTCTCATTGGAAGAAAAAAAAGTTAATGTTAAATCGCTTAATGTAACAACTTTCGGTGAACAGCTTTCCGGTAACGTAATTAATTAAAAATAAAAATTCGAACTTAATCAAGATTGTACTTTACAACAATACTTTTGAAACCACCTACGTACACAGGAAGGAGCCATCGAAAGATCTTTCGACGTGGGATCCAGTCTATGTAAGTCCTTTTGTTTATTTAATTATATTTTTTTTGATATTTAAAAATAACATAAAAACATATTCACTGAATAATACCACTGTTAAATTAGTGAAGCTTGCTGTTAACATTAAAGTTTGCAGAGTCATGTTAATAACATAAGTGGAAATGCTAACCACTTTTAGATAAATGATCAGTGAATGTGGTTTTATTGTTAAATATTTTATCGAAAATTTATTATTACTGTCGGATCGGAATTTGATTAAAGATTAAAAACGTTTTTATTTCGTTAAAATCGGTTGAAAAGTGAGAAAGTTATTAATTAAAAAGCATTTAATTAATTTATAATTATAACGGGTCCTGAGAATATTTGTTTATATGGAGCGTATACATTAACATCAGCTTCTTATTATTTCTCAAAGTTAACATAAACGCATTTTAGCCACTCAATTCCAAGAGCTGGCATAGCCTGGTGGGTTAGTACGTGACGTGATAATCCCGAGGTCGTGGGTTCGAGTCCCGGTGGTGGTAATTAAATTTTTTTTATTATTATTATTTTTTTTTTTCAGTTTTTTTATATGATTTTATTTTACTAAGATTTTTCGGTTGATTAAGGAATTTTTTTTTCCCCGAGTAAAATTATAGTATTTGAAATTTTTTTTGATACAAGGGAAAAATTAATTAAATAACTAAAGTTTTTTTTGCACATCAATTAAAAAAAATAGTAATTAATTATTGCACATAAAGGAAAAAGTAATTTTTATTATATTATATTAACAATTTAGGATAGCCGAATTGGATATCACCATATAAAATTTCTTTTTCAGCATTTTTTTTTCTTACTGAATTTTGCACTCTCAATTTAGGGAAAGATTTGTTTTGTAATTTGTAATTCCCAAATTTTTTATTATGAATAGTTTATTTTTTTTAAATTTTAACTTCATTTTTCACGGTGCTTTAAGCTAAATCGTTTAGTTATTATAAACTTATGTTTAAAGGTATAATTTTTTTTACTTCAATAAAATGTTAATTTTTAATATGAACTTGTAAAAAGTTTTGTTTTGATTCCTGGATAACGAGTTAGGATAGGAAACAGATGGGATCATGTTTAAATTAACGGTTTTCATATACATGATCATGGTTGGGAGGGCAAATTTCAGTCGTGTACCCATCTACGTACGACTTTGTCAATAAAAATAACTTCCGCTTACACAAAGCTTATTTCCGTTTCCTTTTTCTTTATTTCTCCCCTATTTCTCCAAAAATTAATTGCATGCACAAATTAAAATAGCAGTACTGTACACGTTTTGCTTTAAATTGAGCATAAGTAGCACCGAACCTCGACCTTTAGCCGACGAGATAGAAGCCGGAAACTGCATGCTACCGCTACTGACGCTCATATAAACCTACAAATAGATTTCATACATAGAAAATTCATAACGTTATATGCTACAGTTATTTTTGGCGCCAAACGTGGGGCTCACACGGCTTAAATTACAATTTCATGTCATCTTTTGAATTAACTTTCACAAATGTTAGTGTGGCTCCCTTAAAATTCTTAAAAACCTATTCTTTTACTTTTCTGTCCATTTACTTTCCTGTCACACTGTATACTTTTCTATCTTTATTTTTTTTATTTTAGTATCCACCTCTACGTATGAGTAATGCTATGGTATGGAATTAATTTGCGTGGATATTCGTGCTTTTAACCTGCAGATAAATTAATCATACGCCTTCATGTCTACTAATGTTTTTTTTATAATTTTATTTAAATATTGAATAAATCTTACTGGAAATGCTTCTTTTGGAGACTTTCTCTAATCCGAAAACCGTTTGATGTTTCATTATTTCAGTAAAATTCCTTGAATTTTGTTCGGTTGGAAAATACTATTTGGGTAATCTAATTTAGTACCAACGAACAACCCCTCAATAATATTTTTTTTTTCCTCTATACTGTGTACTTATCTATACTTTAATTTTCATCAAGTTTTTGTAAGCTTTTATTGGTTGTTGACTCTATATGAACCTATCCAACAGATTAACCAGGAATCAAACATTTTAATGATTGCTTTTAGCACTTTAGAAAATTTTAATTTTGCTCAGTATTTTGGATCTATACGGATTTTTCTGCTTCATTTATTTAAAAATATTTTCAGTTATTGATTCGAAT
Organism: Leucophora obtusa; assembly: GCA_949987735.1. NCBI lineage: Eukaryota > Metazoa > Arthropoda > Insecta > Diptera > Anthomyiidae > Leucophora > Leucophora obtusa. The sequence goes on along the minus strand of OX465295.1, from coordinate 123,668,827 downwards.
TTAATATAAATTTCGTGCCAATAATTTCTTGAAGATTTTCGATTTTAAATATAACAAACCTACCCGTAAAGTTTCTTTAACGTTCTTTAATTTTTTTTATCTAACTTGTAAATCAGTTGAAAATTGTCAATATTTACATTATATTCATTTTATATTTTCTCAGTACTAAGGGAAAACTTTAAGTTTTGTGGGAATTTAAAAATAGAATTTAAAAATATTTTTTTTTGGAAAAAGTCCAAGAAACAAGTATTGCTTTTCTGATTGAATATTTAAAATTCTTTGGTAATTATTTATTATTGTTCGGATATAGTTTTTATTGAGAATTTTTATTGGATTTTGTTATTCGCAATTTCGTTTTAATTTTTCTATAAATTCATAGTTCAGTTTTTCTATTACTTTTGTGGAATTTTTTTTTTTTTACACGATTTGCAATGCCTCCTAAACGGGTTACAGCGGGGTCATTTCTTCCCAATTGCGTTTCCTGCAAAGAGGTAATTTCTGATTCGAAATTTATGTATATTCCTCCATGTGGTCATCCACTTCATAATGCGTGTTGGAGGAAAATTTCTACCGATAATTTAATTTGTCCGGTTTGCGGTGGTAAACTTGAATTGCCATCGGCGTTAGCTGCTGCAAATATAGATGCACCACATTCGCCTGCCGTAACTCGGGATCGGGTATTAATGCAACGACAGCTGAATTATGAGTCGAATAGGACCAGTACTAAGGTATCTTTGGATGGCGCTGCGCTTCCTGCGGACAACGAAGATTCAGTGTTGGCTGCTAGTTCTCCACATGAGCAGACGGCTCATCTCAATAGCCTAGTTTCCGCCGCAATTAATGCACAACAGGAAGCTTTGTATGCAAATCTCAGTGATCGTTTGACCAGACTAATAGAGGCAAATATTACCGCTGGTTTTCAACAATTAAACTTAAATCTACCTTCACGAAATACTCCTAATCCACAGAGAACTCAAGCGCCTATTTTTGAGCAACCTCCCAATATTCTTACTTTACCTGATGTTGAACACCAAACATTAGAACAATTGTTAGGTCTTCCATCTCAAACGGGTAGTAATACTATTCAATCAAATATACATAATGATTCAACTCGAAATTCCAATGTTAGTGGTTTGAATGTTACACCGGCATATTCTTCGATAAGGCCTGACAAGGTAGGGCATGTAATACATAACTGGAAGATAAAGTTTACGGGTGATTCCCAGGGGATGTCGGTTGAAAATTTTATTTATAGGATTGAGGCATTGACCAACCAGACTTTAGGTGGTAATTTCGAGGTCCTTTGTGATCATATTTCTACTCTTTTTGAGGGCAAGGCATCAACATGGTTTTGGCGACATCATAAGGCTGCGAGGAGGATCGTTTGGCCTGAACTATGTAAAGCCCTTCGCGAACAATATAAAGATTCTCGGACAGATGTCGACTTCCGGGAAATGATTCGCGATCGAAAACAAAAAGTTGGTGAAAATTTTGATACATTCTATGAAGCCATTGTTGATATTTCCGATCGTCTATCGCAACCTCTGCAGGAGAAAGTATTAGTTGAAATCCTGAGACGCAATTTGTTGCCAGAGATTCAACACGAAATTTTGAATATAACGGTCCACTCGGTTTCTCAATTGCGGGATATCTGTCGTAAACGAGAATTTTTCATGCTGGATATAGGAAAAAGGCAACCGATCTTTAAACCTTTCGTTCATCGTAGGCTTGTAAACGAGCTTGTTGAAGATGAGGTCGAGTCCATTAATGAAGAAATTTCGGCGGTTTCACTGATATGTTGGAACTGCCAAAAAGCTGGTCACCGGTATCAGGAATGTCTCGACGAAAGGAGGGTGTTCTGTTATGGCTGCGGTGCAGCAAATAGTTATAAACCAAGTTGTAATACTTGTAATGCATCAAAAAACTTGCGAACGGGTGCGCCAAAGAGTGCACTCAAAACTACGAATCCAACTGCCAACAACTCCGAGTAATCAACACGATACCACTTAATGTTAATTCCACAGATTTTTCGAATATACCTGACCGAACGAAGTGTAGTTTTTCACCCAATACTGAGTTTTCTCCTAATTCTACGAAAACTTCACCCATTTCAATTTTGAAAAATACCAAGGAGGTAAGAACAGTTTCTAATAATTTACCACCAAATTCTTCTACAGGCACAACTCATCCACCAACCTATCTTAAACCCTTTCATATCCGTTTGGCCGAATACAAGGCAAAAAGGGAAGAGATTTTTAAGGAACCGAGTGTAAAAAGATTGAGGTCAACAAAGCGTATGAAATTTTTTTGGAAAAATGTTAATAGTACGCGCCGTCATCTCCTAAGTACCATCTATGATAGGCCTAATGATATCCGTCCATATGCTGAGGTGCAGCTGTTTGGTAAATCGATAATGGGTTTATTGGACACTGGGGCTTCCATAAGCTGTATAGGTTCGCTAGCGGCAAAAGATTTTATTGACTCTGGTCAAAAATTTAGGAAAATTCGATCGTATGTCAGGACTGCCGATGACAAACAACAAAATGTATTAGGTTTTGTGAAAACCGAGATTGCTTTTAGAGGGACCGTAAAGCCAATTGATTTATATATTGTACCAACGTTAGCTCAAAATTTATATTTAGGAATAGATTTTTGGCATTCTTTTAATTTACTGCCTCCTGAATTAATTTCTAAATTAACTTTTAACTGTTGCTCTATGCAATTGTCTGAAATTTCGGATCAACGCCCTTTGTCAGATAGCCAAAAACAACAACTTCAGATAGTAATAAACTCATTTCCATCGTTTTTGAAAGAGGGTTTAGGTCGAACAAATGTTATTTCTTACTTGATAGATGTTGGTGCTGCCACACCTATAAAACAACGTCATTTTCCAGTTTCCCCTGCGATTGAAAAATTGATATACGCGGAACTTGATCGGATGTTGGAAAACGATGTTATCGAAGAATCTGACAGTCCGTGGTCATCTCCTATTGTTCTTGTCCGTAAGCCTGGAAAGGTTAGATTATGTCTGGACAGCCGTAAGGTTAATTCCGTGACCATTAAGGATGCATATCCGTTGCCAAATATCGATGGGATACTCAGTAGGTTGCCAAAGGCCGAATATATCACGAGCTTGGACCTCAAAGACGCTTTTTGGCAAATCCCACTCGACAAATCATCGAAGGATAAAACGGCATTTACCGTTCCAGGTCGCCCCTTGCATCATTATAAGGTCATGCCTTTTGGCCTGTGTAATGCTCCTCAGACGATGTCGCGTCTAATGGACAAAGTTGTACCGGCGAACCTGAGAACGGAAGTGTTCGTCTATCTGGATGATTTGTTGGTGGTTTCGGATTCTTTCGATAGACATTTGGAGGTTTTAAGAGTCATTTCGCAACAGCTACGATCTTCAAGCCTGACGATTAATGTAGAGAAATCCAAATTTTGTGTACAAGAGGTCCGTTATCTTGGCCATTTAGTGGGTAATGGGGTTATTCAAACAGACCCAGATAAAATATCGGCCATTGTTGAATTCCCGACACCAAGGTCTGTTAAGCAAATCCGACGATTTTTAGGAATGTCCGGTTGGTATCGGAAGTTCATCAAGAACTATGCTTCCGTGACTGCTCCTTTAACAAATTTGTTAAAGTCAAATAGGAAGTTTGCTTGGACTGAGGAGGCTCAACGGGCTTTTGAGGAATTAAAATCCATTTTGACAACCGCACCAGTGTTGCACAGCCCAGATTTTTCACAGCCGTTTTACATACACTGTGATGCTAGCAACACTGGAATAGGAAGCGTATTGGTACAGAAAACTGCGGAGGGTGAAGAGTTTCCGATCGCATTTATGTCCAAGAAACTCAACCAAGCCCAACGTAATTATTCAGTGACCGAACAGGAATGTTTAGCAGCAATGTTAAGCATTAAAAAGTTTCGGGCCTATGTGGAAGGTCATGAGTTCACCGTAGTCACCGATCATGCATCGTTGAAGTGGCTTATGTCTCAAACAGACCTTAATTCGCGGTTGGCAAGATGGGCTTTAAAACTGCAGGGCTTTCAGTTCAAAATAGAGCACCGGAAGGGTAGCCAAAACGTGGTTCCTGATGCGCTTTCGCGTACCAACGTAGAAGATTTGTCCGGATTGCAGGGGTTAGAATTGTCCGCTTTAGACGAGAACGGGGTTTTCGTGGATTTACAATCCGATCATTTCAAGAGTACCGCTTACAACGAACTGCTAGACAGGGTTAGGGAAAATATTGATAAAACGCCCGACTTAAAGATAGTTGACGGTTACTTGTACCGACGAACGGAACACTGTACGGGAGGGCAGTTGCAGGATGACTTAGCGTGGAAGCTTTGGATACCCAAAGATATGGTAGGAGAGGTTCTTCAAAGGGCCCATAGTGGTATAAATAGGACATTGGAGAAAATACGTCGTTTTTATTTCTGGCCTAATCTGGTTAATGATGTGAGAGAATATATCAATAGTTGTGACATTTGCAAGGGTACTAAACACCCCAATTTCATTATGCGTCCTCCTATGGGCAAAACATCGGAAACTTCGAGATTCTTTCAAAAGCTGTATGTAGATTTTCTTGGACCCTATCCGCGGTCGAAATCGGGAAACGTAGGCATTTTTATAGTGGTGGATCACTTTTCAAAGTTTTGTTTTTTGAAAGCTGTAAAAAAATTTACCGCTGATGTTGTGATAAAATATTTGGAAGAGGAATTGTTTCACACCTACGGTACGCCAGAAACGGTTGTTTCGGACAATGGTTCGCAATTTAGGTCTTCACATTTTAACAAAGTTCTGCAAAACTATGGTGAAAAACATGTGTACACCGCAATTTATTCGCCCCAAGCCAATGCCTCAGAACGTGTCAATCGTTCAGTGCTAGCAGCTATCAGGGCATATATTAAACACGACCAGAGTAATTGGGATGAATACCTCAGCAGCATATACTGCTCTTTACGTTCAACTGTACATGCTTCGATAGGTACTTCACCTTATTATATGGCGTTCGGACAGCATATGATTACCAACGGTAATAGTTATGCACTTTTACGGAATTTGCAAATGCTGGATGATAGGTCTGTGAAATTCGGACGAGAGGATTCGTTCGATATTATTAGGGGTCGAGCAGCTAAGAACATGTGTCGGCAGCAGGAGAGGAATGAACAATCTTACAACCTTCGTTCACGGGAGGTAAATTATGTTGTAGGGCAGGAAGTTTTCCGACGAAATTTCCGACAGAGTAATTTCGAAAAGGGCTTCAACGCTAAGTTATCTCCACCTTTTGTAAAGGCCCGAATTCGCAACAAGACCGGAAAGAGCTATTATGAGTTAGAGGATCTAAACGGGAAACCGGTAGGAGTGTATCATGCTAAAGATATACGGCAATAATTTTGAATTATGGTTAGATTTTCAGTATTTTTTTTATTTTTTTTGCTACAAGCGGGATCAGCCGTGTGTTGCCAGTTAGCCACCCAAGTCTGATTTTGGTTGGGGGGTTTTGTAGAGGCGCTTGTAGCCGAAAGATTTCATAATTTTCTATTTTTTTTCTGAACTTCATTAGTAATTTTTTTTTTTACACTTTTTTGTTTGAATTTTCAAAACCGTTAAGGTTGATAATTAAAAACATAAAATGATGACAATTTAATTCTGGCACACCCTGTGGGGGTATGGTAAGGCAGTGTATGTCAAAAAGTTTGACGTTCTGGTTGTTGTTAGTGTGAGTTAAAGAGTAATCATGACAGAATTAGCGGGGTTTTCCAAATAATTTTCCAAAAGTTTCCAAATTTGTGAAGTATAAAAGACATAGCGGATGCATAAATCTTCGTATTTTGCTGTCTATCACACAAGTTTTCTTTGTCGGATGCTGGTTTTTCTTGGCAATCAAGTAAGTTTTGAAATAAAATTTTTTTTTTGGGGAAATTTCTTTTTAATTTTTATGAAATTTTCCTGAATTTGTTGTCTAAGAATAACGAAAGAATTTTTTTTATTCTTTTAAAGGAAAATTTTATTTGGAAAATATAATTTTTTCGCAGTTTCTGTTTTTGGCATTCATTTTTTTTGGAAGTCAATTTTTACCCGCTAAAAGTAAGTCTGAAAATATTCAAAAAAGTTTTTTTTAAAGTCTTTCTTTAATTTTTTTTTACTAAAAAGTTTCCGGAATTTTTTTTTATTTCTTTCAATAGAAAATTTTTAATCAAAAAAATTAATTCTACCCCTTTTATTAATTTATATTGGGGTTCTAACACCAAAAGCTTTTACTTATACACCTTGCTGTTAGCTATCAAAAAGGTAATAAAAAAATTACTCACACACGAGCAATATGCAAAACCATAACCAAAAATTAATTTTTTTACTTTTCAGAAGAAAAATAGCATCCTCTATTGGTTTATTTTCCTCACTAGGGTTTGGTGCCAGAAGAGGGTAGTTGTTGAAGGAAATCTTTAAAGGGGAAAATCCAGGGAAAATTTACACCACATCGAAGAGAAAAAAAACAAAATAAAAGTGAAAGTGCTATAGTGAAGTGTAGTGAAGTGGAAAAAGAGGGAGAACTTTGCCATGAAAATTAAAAATTTTTTTTTATAGCCTTTATATCTATATATTGAAAAGTGACTAAAATTTGATAAAAGTGCTTAAGTCTAGATTGCAAAGTCTCTATTGCCTAAAAATCCTATAAAAAAAGACTTTTTTTTTAAAAAAGAAACTGATGTGACAAAAACAAAACAAAATTTAGAAAAAAAAAACAAAGTTGGTATTAATGGAAATTAAATTGCTATTTAAAACTAAAATTACACCAAAGTGTCTGTAAACCGAAAAAGTAGGCAAAAATTGGCAAAAACAACGTATTAAATAAACAGAGTGATAAAACAAATTTTAAAAATTTTTATTTGTAATAATTTCCATTTAAATTTACACGTCACATAAAAATACATTTCAACTTAAATCTAAATATATTTTTTATTTCACTTTCACTCGGTCACGTAATTTATTATTTGTTTAGTTTTATTTAAATCATTTTTCTTTTATATTTAAATTTTTTTTCTCACTAAAACACAATTTTTGTCCACTAAATATTAAGAAAAACCAAGGAGAAGGCAAAAATCAGTAAGAAAACGATAAGAGATTGTGCAAAAAGTCATAAAATAATTTACCAACAAGTGTCAAAAGTAAAAATCCATATTTGAAAACATATGTGCAAAATATTTATCTGATTTTTGAGTGTGAGTGCATTAAACACAATTAATTTTAAATTTAAAAGCTTTTATTTTATTATTATTGCTCTCATTGGAAGAAAAAAAAGTTAATGTTAAATCGCTTAATGTAACAACTTTCGGTGAACAGCTTTCCGGTAACGTAATTAATTAAAAATAAAAATTCGAACTTAATCAAGATTGTACTTTACAACAATACTTTTGAAACCACCTACGTACACAGGAAGGAGCCATCGAAAGATCTTTCGACGTGGGATCCAGTCTATGTAAGTCCTTTTGTTTATTTAATTATATTTTTTTTTGATATTTAAAAATAACATAAAAACATATTCACTGAATAATACCACTGTTAAATTAGTGAAGCTTGCTGTTAACATTAAAGTTTGCAGAGTCATGTTAATAACATAAGTGGAAATGCTAACCACTTTTAGATAAATGATCAGTGAATGTGGTTTTATTGTTAAATATTTTATCGAAAATTTATTATTACTGTCGGATCGGAATTTGATTAAAGATTAAAAACGTTTTTATTTCGTTAAAATCGGTTGAAAAGTGAGAAAGTTATTAATTAAAAAGCATTTAATTAATTTATAATTATAACGGGTCCTGAGAATATTTGTTTATATGGAGCGTATACATTAACATCAGCTTCTTATTATTTCTCAAAGTTAACATAAACGCATTTTAGCCACTCAATTCCAAGAGCTGGCATAGCCTGGTGGGTTAGTACGTGACGTGATAATCCCGAGGTCGTGGGTTCGAGTCCCGGTGGTGGTAATTAAATTTTTTTTATTATTATTATTTTTTTTTTTCAGTTTTTTTATATGATTTTATTTTACTAAGATTTTTCGGTTGATTAAGGAATTTTTTTTTCCCCGAGTAAAATTATAGTATTTGAAATTTTTTTTGATACAAGGGAAAAATTAATTAAATAACTAAAGTTTTTTTTGCACATCAATTAAAAAAAATAGTAATTAATTATTGCACATAAAGGAAAAAGTAATTTTTATTATATTATATTAACAATTTAGGATAGCCGAATTGGATATCACCATATAAAATTTCTTTTTCAGCATTTTTTTTTCTTACTGAATTTTGCACTCTCAATTTAGGGAAAGATTTGTTTTGTAATTTGTAATTCCCAAATTTTTTATTATGAATAGTTTATTTTTTTTAAATTTTAACTTCATTTTTCACGGTGCTTTAAGCTAAATCGTTTAGTTATTATAAACTTATGTTTAAAGGTATAATTTTTTTTACTTCAATAAAATGTTAATTTTTAATATGAACTTGTAAAAAGTTTTGTTTTGATTCCTGGATAACGAGTTAGGATAGGAAACAGATGGGATCATGTTTAAATTAACGGTTTTCATATACATGATCATGGTTGGGAGGGCAAATTTCAGTCGTGTACCCATCTACGTACGACTTTGTCAATAAAAATAACTTCCGCTTACACAAAGCTTATTTCCGTTTCCTTTTTCTTTATTTCTCCCCTATTTCTCCAAAAATTAATTGCATGCACAAATTAAAATAGCAGTACTGTACACGTTTTGCTTTAAATTGAGCATAAGTAGCACCGAACCTCGACCTTTAGCCGACGAGATAGAAGCCGGAAACTGCATGCTACCGCTACTGACGCTCATATAAACCTACAAATAGATTTCATACATAGAAAATTCATAACGTTATATGCTACAGTTATTTTTGGCGCCAAACGTGGGGCTCACACGGCTTAAATTACAATTTCATGTCATCTTTTGAATTAACTTTCACAAATGTTAGTGTGGCTCCCTTAAAATTCTTAAAAACCTATTCTTTTACTTTTCTGTCCATTTACTTTCCTGTCACACTGTATACTTTTCTATCTTTATTTTTTTTATTTTAGTATCCACCTCTACGTATGAGTAATGCTATGGTATGGAATTAATTTGCGTGGATATTCGTGCTTTTAACCTGCAGATAAATTAATCATACGCCTTCATGTCTACTAATGTTTTTTTTATAATTTTATTTAAATATTGAATAAATCTTACTGGAAATGCTTCTTTTGGAGACTTTCTCTAATCCGAAAACCGTTTGATGTTTCATTATTTCAGTAAAATTCCTTGAATTTTGTTCGGTTGGAAAATACTATTTGGGTAATCTAATTTAGTACCAACGAACAACCCCTCAATAATATTTTTTTTTTCCTCTATACTGTGTACTTATCTATACTTTAATTTTCATCAAGTTTTTGTAAGCTTTTATTGGTTGTTGACTCTATATGAACCTATCCAACAGATTAACCAGGAATCAAACATTTTAATGATTGCTTTTAGCACTTTAGAAAATTTTAATTTTGCTCAGTATTTTGGATCTATACGGATTTTTCTGCTTCATTTATTTAAAAATATTTTCAGTTATTGATTCGAATTTAATATAAATTTCGTGCCAATAATTTCTTGAAGATTTTCGATTTTAAATATAACAAACCTACCCGTAAAGTTTCTTTAACGTTCTTTAATTTTTTTTATCTAACTTGTAAATCAGTTGAAAATTGTCAATATTTACATTATATTCATTTTATATTTTCTCAGTACTAAGGGAAAACTTTAAGTTTTGTGGGAATTTAAAAATAGAATTTAAAAATATTTTTTTTTGGAAAAAGTCCAAGAAACAAGTATTGCTTTTCTGATTGAATATTTAAAATTCTTTGGTAATTATTTATTATTGTTCGGATATAGTTTTTATTGAGAATTTTTATTGGATTTTGTTATTCGCAATTTCGTTTTAATTTTTCTATAAATTCATAGTTCAGTTTTTCTATTACTTTTGTGGAATTTTTTTTTTTTTACACGATTTGCAATGCCTCCTAAACGGGTTACAGCGGGGTCATTTCTTCCCAATTGCGTTTCCTGCAAAGAGGTAATTTCTGATTCGAAATTTATGTATATTCCTCCATGTGGTCATCCACTTCATAATGCGTGTTGGAGGAAAATTTCTACCGATAATTTAATTTGTCCGGTTTGCGGTGGTAAACTTGAATTGCCATCGGCGTTAGCTGCTGCAAATATAGATGCACCACATTCGCCTGCCGTAACTCGGGATCGGGTATTAATGCAACGACAGCTGAATTATGAGTCGAATAGGACCAGTACTAAGGTATCTTTGGATGGCGCTGCGCTTCCTGCGGACAACGAAGATTCAGTGTTGGCTGCTAGTTCTCCACATGAGCAGACGGCTCATCTCAATAGCCTAGTTTCCGCCGCAATTAATGCACAACAGGAAGCTTTGTATGCAAATCTCAGTGATCGTTTGACCAGACTAATAGAGGCAAATATTACCGCTGGTTTTCAACAATTAAACTTAAATCTACCTTCACGAAATACTCCTAATCCACAGAGAACTCAAGCGCCTATTTTTGAGCAACCTCCCAATATTCTTACTTTACCTGATGTTGAACACCAAACATTAGAACAATTGTTAGGTCTTCCATCTCAAACGGGTAGTAATACTATTCAATCAAATATACATAATGATTCAACTCGAAATTCCAATGTTAGTGGTTTGAATGTTACACCGGCATATTCTTCGATAAGGCCTGACAAGGTAGGGCATGTAATACATAACTGGAAGATAAAGTTTACGGGTGATTCCCAGGGGATGTCGGTTGAAAATTTTATTTATAGGATTGAGGCATTGACCAACCAGACTTTAGGTGGTAATTTCGAGGTCCTTTGTGATCATATTTCTACTCTTTTTGAGGGCAAGGCATCAACATGGTTTTGGCGACATCATAAGGCTGCGAGGAGGATCGTTTGGCCTGAACTATGTAAAGCCCTTCGCGAACAATATAAAGATTCTCGGACAGATGTCGACTTCCGGGAAATGATTCGCGATCGAAAACAAAAAGTTGGTGAAAATTTTGATACATTCTATGAAGCCATTGTTGATATTTCCGATCGTCTATCGCAACCTCTGCAGGAGAAAGTATTAGTTGAAATCCTGAGACGCAATTTGTTGCCAGAGATTCAACACGAAATTTTGAATATAACGGTCCACTCGGTTTCTCAATTGCGGGATATCTGTCGTAAACGAGAATTTTTCATGCTGGATATAGGAAAAAGGCAACCGATCTTTAAACCTTTCGTTCATCGTAGGCTTGTAAACGAGCTTGTTGAAGATGAGGTCGAGTCCATTAATGAAGAAATTTCGGCGGTTTCACTGATATGTTGGAACTGCCAAAAAGCTGGTCACCGGTATCAGGAATGTCTCGACGAAAGGAGGGTGTTCTGTTATGGCTGCGGTGCAGCAAATAGTTATAAACCAAGTTGTAATACTTGTAATGCATCAAAAAACTTGCGAACGGGTGCGCCAAAGAGTGCACTCAAAACTACGAATCCAACTGCCAACAACTCCGAGTAATCAACACGATACCACTTAATGTTAATTCCACAGATTTTTCGAATATACCTGACCGAACGAAGTGTAGTTTTTCACCCAATACTGAGTTTTCTCCTAATTCTACGAAAACTTCACCCATTTCAATTTTGAAAAATACCAAGGAGGTAAGAACAGTTTCTAATAATTTACCACCAAATTCTTCTACAGGCACAACTCATCCACCAACCTATCTTAAACCCTTTCATATCCGTTTGGCCGAATACAAGGCAAAAAGGGAAGAGATTTTTAAGGAACCGAGTGTAAAAAGATTGAGGTCAACAAAGCGTATGAAATTTTTTTGGAAAAATGTTAATAGTACGCGCCGTCATCTCCTAAGTACCATCTATGATAGGCCTAATGATATCCGTCCATATGCTGAGGTGCAGCTGTTTGGTAAATCGATAATGGGTTTATTGGACACTGGGGCTTCCATAAGCTGTATAGGTTCGCTAGCGGCAAAAGATTTTATTGACTCTGGTCAAAAATTTAGGAAAATTCGATCGTATGTCAGGACTGCCGATGACAAACAACAAAATGTATTAGGTTTTGTGAAAACCGAGATTGCTTTTAGAGGGACCGTAAAGCCAATTGATTTATATATTGTACCAACGTTAGCTCAAAATTTATATTTAGGAATAGATTTTTGGCATTCTTTTAATTTACTGCCTCCTGAATTAATTTCTAAATTAACTTTTAACTGTTGCTCTATGCAATTGTCTGAAATTTCGGATCAACGCCCTTTGTCAGATAGCCAAAAACAACAACTTCAGATAGTAATAAACTCATTTCCATCGTTTTTGAAAGAGGGTTTAGGTCGAACAAATGTTATTTCTTACTTGATAGATGTTGGTGCTGCCACACCTATAAAACAACGTCATTTTCCAGTTTCCCCTGCGATTGAAAAATTGATATACGCGGAACTTGATCGGATGTTGGAAAACGATGTTATCGAAGAATCTGACAGTCCGTGGTCATCTCCTATTGTTCTTGTCCGTAAGCCTGGAAAGGTTAGATTATGTCTGGACAGCCGTAAGGTTAATTCCGTGACCATTAAGGATGCATATCCGTTGCCAAATATCGATGGGATACTCAGTAGGTTGCCAAAGGCCGAATATATCACGAGCTTGGACCTCAAAGACGCTTTTTGGCAAATCCCACTCGACAAATCATCGAAGGATAAAACGGCATTTACCGTTCCAGGTCGCCCCTTGCATCATTATAAGGTCATGCCTTTTGGCCTGTGTAATGCTCCTCAGACGATGTCGCGTCTAATGGACAAAGTTGTACCGGCGAACCTGAGAACGGAAGTGTTCGTCTATCTGGATGATTTGTTGGTGGTTTCGGATTCTTTCGATAGACATTTGGAGGTTTTAAGAGTCATTTCGCAACAGCTACGATCTTCAAGCCTGACGATTAATGTAGAGAAATCCAAATTTTGTGTACAAGAGGTCCGTTATCTTGGCCATTTAGTGGGTAATGGGGTTATTCAAACAGACCCAGATAAAATATCGGCCATTGTTGAATTCCCGACACCAAGGTCTGTTAAGCAAATCCGACGATTTTTAGGAATGTCCGGTTGGTATCGGAAGTTCATCAAGAACTATGCTTCCGTGACTGCTCCTTTAACAAATTTGTTAAAGTCAAATAGGAAGTTTGCTTGGACTGAGGAGGCTCAACGGGCTTTTGAGGAATTAAAATCCATTTTGACAACCGCACCAGTGTTGCACAGCCCAGATTTTTCACAGCCGTTTTACATACACTGTGATGCTAGCAACACTGGAATAGGAAGCGTATTGGTACAGAAAACTGCGGAGGGTGAAGAGTTTCCGATCGCATTTATGTCCAAGAAACTCAACCAAGCCCAACGTAATTATTCAGTGACCGAACAGGAATGTTTAGCAGCAATGTTAAGCATTAAAAAGTTTCGGGCCTATGTGGAAGGTCATGAGTTCACCGTAGTCACCGATCATGCATCGTTGAAGTGGCTTATGTCTCAAACAGACCTTAATTCGCGGTTGGCAAGATGGGCTTTAAAACTGCAGGGCTTTCAGTTCAAAATAGAGCACCGGAAGGGTAGCCAAAACGTGGTTCCTGATGCGCTTTCGCGTACCAACGTAGAAGATTTGTCCGGATTGCAGGGGTTAGAATTGTCCGCTTTAGACGAGAACGGGGTTTTCGTGGATTTACAATCCGATCATTTCAAGAGTACCGCTTACAACGAACTGCTAGACAGGGTTAGGGAAAATATTGATAAAACGCCCGACTTAAAGATAGTTGACGGTTACTTGTACCGACGAACGGAACACTGTACGGGAGGGCAGTTGCAGGATGACTTAGCGTGGAAGCTTTGGATACCCAAAGATATGGTAGGAGAGGTTCTTCAAAGGGCCCATAGTGGTATAAATAGGACATTGGAGAAAATACGTCGTTTTTATTTCTGGCCTAATCTGGTTAATGATGTGAGAGAATATATCAATAGTTGTGACATTTGCAAGGGTACTAAACACCCCAATTTCATTATGCGTCCTCCTATGGGCAAAACATCGGAAACTTCGAGATTCTTTCAAAAGCTGTATGTAGATTTTCTTGGACCCTATCCGCGGTCGAAATCGGGAAACGTAGGCATTTTTATAGTGGTGGATCACTTTTCAAAGTTTTGTTTTTTGAAAGCTGTAAAAAAATTTACCGCTGATGTTGTGATAAAATATTTGGAAGAGGAATTGTTTCACACCTACGGTACGCCAGAAACGGTTGTTTCGGACAATGGTTCGCAATTTAGGTCTTCACATTTTAACAAAGTTCTGCAAAACTATGGTGAAAAACATGTGTACACCGCAATTTATTCGCCCCAAGCCAATGCCTCAGAACGTGTCAATCGTTCAGTGCTAGCAGCTATCAGGGCATATATTAAACACGACCAGAGTAATTGGGATGAATACCTCAGCAGCATATACTGCTCTTTACGTTCAACTGTACATGCTTCGATAGGTACTTCACCTTATTATATGGCGTTCGGACAGCATATGATTACCAACGGTAATAGTTATGCACTTTTACGGAATTTGCAAATGCTGGATGATAGGTCTGTGAAATTCGGACGAGAGGATTCGTTCGATATTATTAGGGGTCGAGCAGCTAAGAACATGTGTCGGCAGCAGGAGAGGAATGAACAATCTTACAACCTTCGTTCACGGGAGGTAAATTATGTTGTAGGGCAGGAAGTTTTCCGACGAAATTTCCGACAGAGTAATTTCGAAAAGGGCTTCAACGCTAAGTTATCTCCACCTTTTGTAAAGGCCCGAATTCGCAACAAGACCGGAAAGAGCTATTATGAGTTAGAGGATCTAAACGGGAAACCGGTAGGAGTGTATCATGCTAAAGATATACGGCAATAATTTTGAATTATGGTTAGATTTTCAGTATTTTTTTTATTTTTTTTGCTACAAGCGGGATCAGCCGTGTGTTGCCAGTTAGCCACCCAAGTCTGATTTTGGTTGGGGGGTTTTGTAGAGGCGCTTGTAGCCGAAAGATTTCATAATTTTCTATTTTTTTTCTGAACTTCATTAGTAATTTTTTTTTTTACACTTTTTTGTTTGAATTTTCAAAACCGTTAAGGTTGATAATTAAAAACATAAAATGATGACAATTTAATTCTGGCACACCCTGTGGGGGTATGGTAAGGCAGTGTATGTCAAAAAGTTTGACGTTCTGGTTGTTGTTAGTGTGAGTTAAAGAGTAATCATGACAGAATTAGCGGGGTTTTCCAAATAATTTTCCAAAAGTTTCCAAATTTGTGAAGTATAAAAGACATAGCGGATGCATAAATCTTCGTATTTTGCTGTCTATCACACAAGTTTTCTTTGTCGGATGCTGGTTTTTCTTGGCAATCAAGTAAGTTTTGAAATAAAATTTTTTTTTTGGGGAAATTTCTTTTTAATTTTTATGAAATTTTCCTGAATTTGTTGTCTAAGAATAACGAAAGAATTTTTTTTATTCTTTTAAAGGAAAATTTTATTTGGAAAATATAATTTTTTCGCAGTTTCTGTTTTTGGCATTCATTTTTTTTGGAAGTCAATTTTTACCCGCTAAAAGTAAGTCTGAAAATATTCAAAAAAGTTTTTTTTAAAGTCTTTCTTTAATTTTTTTTTACTAAAAAGTTTCCGGAATTTTTTTTTATTTCTTTCAATAGAAAATTTTTAATCAAAAAAATTAATTCTACCCCTTTTATTAATTTATATTGGGGTTCTAACACCAAAAGCTTTTACTTATACACCTTGCTGTTAGCTATCAAAAAGGTAATAAAAAAATTACTCACACACGAGCAATATGCAAAACCATAACCAAAAATTAATTTTTTTACTTTTCAGAAGAAAAATAGCATCCTCTATTGGTTTATTTTCCTCACTAGGGTTTGGTGCCAGAAGAGGGTAGTTGTTGAAGGAAATCTTTAAAGGGGAAAATCCAGGGAAAATTTACACCACATCGAAGAGAAAAAAAACAAAATAAAAGTGAAAGTGCTATAGTGAAGTGTAGTGAAGTGGAAAAAGAGGGAGAACTTTGCCATGAAAATTAAAAATTTTTTTTTATAGCCTTTATATCTATATATTGAAAAGTGACTAAAATTTGATAAAAGTGCTTAAGTCTAGATTGCAAAGTCTCTATTGCCTAAAAATCCTATAAAAAAAGACTTTTTTTTTAAAAAAGAAACTGATGTGACAAAAACAAAACAAAATTTAGAAAAAAAAAACAAAGTTGGTATTAATGGAAATTAAATTGCTATTTAAAACTAAAATTACACCAAAGTGTCTGTAAACCGAAAAAGTAGGCAAAAATTGGCAAAAACAACGTATTAAATAAACAGAGTGATAAAACAAATTTTAAAAATTTTTATTTGTAATAATTTCCATTTAAATTTACACGTCACATAAAAATACATTTCAACTTAAATCTAAATATATTTTTTATTTCACTTTCACTCGGTCACGTAATTTATTATTTGTTTAGTTTTATTTAAATCATTTTTCTTTTATATTTAAATTTTTTTTCTCACTAAAACACAATTTTTGTCCACTAAATATTAAGAAAAACCAAGGAGAAGGCAAAAATCAGTAAGAAAACGATAAGAGATTGTGCAAAAAGTCATAAAATAATTTACCAACAAGTGTCAAAAGTAAAAATCCATATTTGAAAACATATGTGCAAAATATTTATCTGATTTTTGAGTGTGAGTGCATTAAACACAATTAATTTTAAATTTAAAAGCTTTTATTTTATTATTATTGCTCTCATTGGAAGAAAAAAAAGTTAATGTTAAATCGCTTAATGTAACAACTTTCGGTGAACAGCTTTCCGGTAACGTAATTAATTAAAAATAAAAATTCGAACTTAATCAAGATTGTACTTTACAACAATACTTTTGAAACCACCTACGTACACAGGAAGGAGCCATCGAAAGATCTTTCGACGTGGGATCCAGTCTATGTAAGTCCTTTTGTTTATTTAATTATATTTTTTTTTGATATTTAAAAATAACATAAAAACATATTCACTGAATAATACCACTGTTAAATTAGTGAAGCTTGCTGTTAACATTAAAGTTTGCAGAGTCATGTTAATAACATAAGTGGAAATGCTAACCACTTTTAGATAAATGATCAGTGAATGTGGTTTTATTGTTAAATATTTTATCGAAAATTTATTATTACTGTCGGATCGGAATTTGATTAAAGATTAAAAACGTTTTTATTTCGTTAAAATCGGTTGAAAAGTGAGAAAGTTATTAATTAAAAAGCATTTAATTAATTTATAATTATAACGGGTCCTGAGAATATTTGTTTATATGGAGCGTATACATTAACATCAGCTTCTTATTATTTCTCAAAGTTAACATAAACGCATTTTAGCCACTCAATTCCAAGAGCTGGCATAGCCTGGTGGGTTAGTACGTGACGTGATAATCCCGAGGTCGTGGGTTCGAGTCCCGGTGGTGGTAATTAAATTTTTTTTATTATTATTATTTTTTTTTTTCAGTTTTTTTATATGATTTTATTTTACTAAGATTTTTCGGTTGATTAAGGAATTTTTTTTTCCCCGAGTAAAATTATAGTATTTGAAATTTTTTTTGATACAAGGGAAAAATTAATTAAATAACTAAAGTTTTTTTTGCACATCAATTAAAAAAAATAGTAATTAATTATTGCACATAAAGGAAAAAGTAATTTTTATTATATTATATTAACAATTTAGGATAGCCGAATTGGATATCACCATATAAAATTTCTTTTTCAGCATTTTTTTTTCTTACTGAATTTTGCACTCTCAATTTAGGGAAAGATTTTTTTTGTAATTTGTAATTCCCAAATTTTTTATTATGAATAGTTTATTTTTTTTAAATTTTAACTTTATTTTTCACTGTGCTTTAAGCTAAATCGTTTAGTTATTATAAACTTATGTTTAAAGGTATAATTTTTTTTACTTCAATAAAATGTTAATTTTTAATATGAACTTGTAAAAAGTTTTGTTTTGATTCCTGGATAACGAGTTAGGATAGGAAACAGATGGGATCATGTTTAAATTAAGGGTTTTCATATACATGATCATGGTTGGGAGGGCAAATTTCAGTCGTGTACCCACCCTACGGGAAATTTTAACAAACTGTCACCGAACTGGCCCCTTTATATGAAATAGACTGGTCACTTTTACATGGCGTTGTCATAGGAGGTGGAAATTGACCCCTTGTGACATGTCACAAGACAAATCCTAGGACAGGTTACTGAACTCTCAATTTCAGGGACCTGTCCTGGGATTTGTCTTGTGACATGTCACAAGGGGTCAATTTCCACCTCCTATGACAACGCCATGTAAAAGTGACCAGTCTATTTCATATAAAGGGGCCAGATCGGTGACAGTTTGTTAAAATTTCCCGTAGGGCATCTACGTACGACTTTGTCAATAAAAATAACTTCCGCTTACACAAAGCTTATTTCCGTTTCCTTTTTCTTTATTTCTCCCCTATTTCTCCAAAAATTAATTGCATGCACAAATTAAAATAGCAGTACTGTACACGTTTTGCTTTAATTTGAGCATAAGTAGCACCGAACCTCGACCTTTAGCCGACGAGATAGAAGCCGGAAACTGCATGCTACCGCTACTGACGCTCATATAAACCTACAAATAGATTTCATACATAGAAAATTCATAACGTTATATGCTACATACTACCTCCGTTCCGAAATGCGGTTAACATTTCTACATATATTTTTGCTGGGATTATGGAGGTTTTTTAAAAAAAACTAATTTTTTTTTTGGGATAGTTGAGATGTATCAGTGATTCTGAATTTATAGATAGCTTTCCAATTTTTTTTTTAAATTTATTTTTAATTCGATTTCAAAGATGAAAATTAGAATTAAAATAATTCTTTGATTTTGTGTGAAAAAATTAACAGCATTCAGAAAAACTAGAAAACGTATTTTTGAAATTACAAGCATGTATGGAATCTATAATGCTTAACAAAGATGGTAATAATTACAAAATTCGACGTATGGGTAAAGAAAGTCTTCGCCGAGATGGCCTTTAACTGGTTTCTATTAAATGCAGCGAAGAGACATTAGCTACAGCTCGTCAAAATATTGTTCATTAATTTTATTACAATACAATATTATTTTTTCTACCACAATAGTGGCACATGAACTGTTATTTTAACTTATTTTCTTTTGTTTAAATAAAAACACTTTGCTTAGTAAAATGTTAACATTATATTGGAACAAAAAATCAATAGAAATGTTTACCTTTTTCCGGAACAGAGGTAGTAACTTATAATAGTAATAAAATTCCAAAAAATTTAAATAATTTTTAAATAATAAGGAAAAAAAGCTAAAATGGAGTATTTTTTGTGAATTACTAGATTTCTACAAACACATTTTGATTTGGAAATTACAACATAAGCATAAAATTGTTTTTGGTAATTATTATTGACGCATGTGGTAGTCTAAACCAGAGTAGGAAAATAAACTCTAACGAACGGTACTTTAGCGTTTGCGTACCGCATAGCTCGCAGACTGTACGCAAATATATTCCTTACAAATAAAGACACATACGATATCTCTCTACTTAACGTTTGTGTGTATGCACACAACCTGAATACAGTACAGTAGGATTGAGAGACGACGAACGTAAACGCTTCGAGAATGTACCGGTCTCTGGGCGCAAAAATAAGCCGATTACAGTTCGTTTGACTCTTTGGTTTTGTTTTTGTTGTTTTTTTTCTGACGTGACGATTTTACTACATTTTAACGATTTTTGGTTCAAAATCATAAATAAAAAGATTTTCAAAAAATGGTAAATTGTTTTTTTTAAACCATGGTTAGTATTTTAGCACATGTACACGCGGGAGAAAATTGCCAGAGATAGAGAAAAAGATTCAGGATAGAACTATTTAGAGCTACTATTTAACTCGATTTTATGTATTTAAGCGTTAAACATGTTTCAGTGAGATGTTTTACAGTACATTTTTCTGCCCTTAAACACGCTAAATTATCATCTTTAATTTCTAAACACATTGTTACACACGATAAGTTTGATTTCAGTTGGTGTTGAATGACAAGATTGAAGCAGAAAAATAAAAAAATTAAAATTGAATAAAATAAACTATTATTTAAAAAACAAGTTAAAATGTGTTTTTTTCTTAATAAAGTGATAGACGAACAAAACAGTTAATGAAGTTGTCCCTTAACCAGAAATCTTGTTTCCGACTGGGACGGATAATGTTATTTCACTTTTTATAGCAATTATAACGTTGGATAATGCCAAAAAAATATTATTATTGCCTCCGGCCGAAGAAAAAATAACTTTTTGGCAAATTTTGTGAAATTTTTGTTTTTTTACAGTTGTTAAGGAACAGCTGTTCGAGATGTTTAACTTAAACACTTCATTTTTATGTGTGAACTAATATATTTAACTTTTACATAAACTTGTTTAAGAATCGTACTGTGAACGCAGTATTAAGAAAGAAATTAAAAAAATCTTACAGTTGCAGCGTTTTATGATAACTTAAACCTCAGATAGTGAACGGCGCTTTGGTTTTTAAATAAAATATTTATAAAATTTATTTAAAAACACGCAAGAAATGTTTCTCTATAAATTTGGCAAAATAGCTCTAATGTATGTTTATATGGTTTTAGATTTTTTAGCCAAAAACTTGGTAAAATTTCCGAAGTGTTTGGCTGAAAAATAAAAAAAATCATGAATTATGTGTAGTGTTCTTATATTAGTCTCGTTTTGTTCCTATACGTGTTACGAAATACCATACAAATTTTGACATTGGGCATATTAAGTGTTAACTCTTATAGGCCCTAGATACGATCAAGCATGATGTACAGCTTGGCTTGATGGTTGCGTGTATTTGTTTTTGTAATTTCCATCAAACACGGCATTACACGATCAAATGATGTACATGTTGTACAGCATGCTTGACCGTATATAGGCCGCTTTACAATTTTTTCAATGTCGATAATGTTCGGGCAACTGCCAGATTGTATGCAAAAATATGTCGTCGTTTTATGGTAAAGCCCAGTATTTTGTTTAAAAGAGCGAACAATTTTCGCTCTATGTTTGGAGCTCAAAAACTATAATAAAAACATTAAAATGCACAAATTTTTTATGGTCTATAAAAAGTTAAAATCATAATTAACTCAAATGTCACTTTTTCGCTACATTTTCAAATGGTCCTGCCTTTGCTGATGACGATTTTTCAAAAAAATTACGGACTATTTATTTTTACATTTTTGACCGAAACAGTCTGGCACCACTGCAAGGTTATACTATATTAAGTCACTATTGCCAACTTTTTTTGTCATAAAAAGCACTGGAAAACAATAATAATGTGTTTCATTTTTTCACAGAACATGTGTTTCATTTTTTTTACATGTTTAATACTAACGATGCCACACACAACAAAATTCCAACCAAAACTCATTTATGTTTGCTTGTCGAACTGCTCACATCAAATATGCGTGGAAAGAAATCAAATTAATTAATTTGTTAATTTTTCATATACTGCTGTTTTTTAGTTTTATTTTTTTAGCTATCAAATTTTATGTCTCATAATTGTCGAAAATTTGTATATTCATTTATAAAATTAATGTAGTTTTCATTATTTATATTTGTCGCCATTTTCGTCTATTTTTATTTTCTTTATGTGCAATTACAAAACCACCTCAGACCACGACTGCTCTTCATGAACTAACACAGCAGAAACAGTATACATCGATACACACGATGGAACATTGAGTTGGGAAACACAAAATATCAAAAAAATTTGAATTCCAACACGATACATTGATTCACACGACGGAACATTCTTTACAAAATGGGCATTTTCTGACGAATGTTCCTGCCTTTGTGTGGGCAATTTTCCACATTTTGCACAAAACTATTTTAGTGTACGCATGAGTCATTTATGCTGAATTTCCTTTTCTTTTTACCTTTTGTAAATTCGTAAATATTATTGTTTTGAATTTTGTCAAAATGGCCTAGGGCACGTGGATAAAAAGATAAGAAATAGTTTTTACTTTTGAACTGTCCAGTCTCACTTTTAGGAGTTATAGGGGTGGGATCAAAAATGACTCAGTTTCCATTTTTCCCATTCTTTCATGTAAATGTAAATATGATCATTGTGAATTAAATTGTGTTTATTGTGAATAAAAATCTATTTATTGTGAATTAAAATTTAATTTGTTCGAAATTGTTCCTCCGTTTGAAAATTTTCGTTAACATTTTCCGCCGCTGTGAACAATAAAAAAGCGCTAGATGAGTGGAAAAAGCAACAAGTTGGCAAAGTGCTTTTGGCTATAAAGTTGTTTATTTTAGTAACATGTTCATTGTCGTTGAATACGTGCACTTGATTCTTTCAATAGTTATTTTTTATTTGGGCTCTGACTAGTGTTTCCAATTATTCGACATAGGCGGTTAACCGGTTAATGCATTATTCGAAAAATCACTAAAATGGATTAACCGGTTATTCGGGTCGGTTATTCGAGAAAATTTGCGGTTAATCGATTAATCGTTTAATGCTAAATTAAGGATTTCATTAACTTTTTATTAATTAAAACACAAAAAGCTGACTCTTTTCATTAAATATTGACGTCATATATGAATACGATGTATTTAATAAAAAAGTTTTCATATTCGAAGGTTGAAAAATTTCGGGATCTGAGATTTTTTTAAAAATAGGTCTGTAAAAATGTTGCTAAATCTACTAAAATTTCGTTGAAGATGGCAGAAAGAACTGCTGAAACTAACAAAATATTAGTGATTTAATAACAACAAACCTAAAACTGTTACATATCGATTACTTAATGTAGATTTTTTATTTAGAAAAAATTTAAAAATCTGAAAAGCTTAGATACAAAATTTCTTTGAATGTGATTTTTAATCAATACTGACACTATAAAATTTAATATTGCATTTAACTTTTTCAGACCCAACTACCTTGCAAAAATGTATGCATTTTATACAGGGTTGGCAGAGAATACCGCTAAAATACGGTTATCGATTCAAACCGTTTCAACTGACTACCGTTACCCCTAAAATACCATTACCGAAATACCCGGAATACCGTTATCCTTAAAATACAGTTACCGAAATAACTGAAATACCGTTATCCTTAAAATAAATGAAATATCAATACCCTTAAAATACCGTTACCGAAACAAATGAAATATTGTTATCCCTAGAATACCGTTACCGTTATTTTTAATTTTCTTATTTTGATAATTTTACGTGATTATTGAGAATTTTTTGTACATTTAGTTGATAAATTAGTTCTGTTTTTAATCTCGTTTGTTTTTTGTAAAAAAAAATTACGAGTTGCATCGAAATAACTGACTACCGTTACCCCTAAAAAACCGTTACCGATATAACTGAAATACCGTTAACCTTAAAATACCGTTACCAAAATAACCTAAATATCGTTATCCTTAAAATACCGTTACCGAAATAACTCAAATACCGTTATCCTTAAAATACCGATACCGAAATAAATGAAATAGCGTTACCCTTAAAATACCGTTACCGAAATAACCTAAAATATCGTTACCCTAACGATAACCGCATTCGTTTCGGTTACCATCCATGATTTTATAACTTTAAGGTAAAATGGTACTGGCATGTGATGAAAATCTATCGGTTTCAAATCGATCGTTTTTGAAATTTCAATCCTCAATATTTCTTATTATTTTTAATTTAAAAGCGATAAGAAGTCGTAAATCGATATACCTGATACAACTATAGCGGTTAAAAACTATTTCAACCCTCTTTGTCTTATGTATTCATCATTTAATTTTTGATTTTTAACCAAATCGATCGAAATCAAAAGCGATCGTTTTCCATCACATGCCAGTAAAACTATTAAAATTTCCTGGTGTCAATTCGTATTTTATGAAATATAATTTAGATAAAAGTAAAACTGAAATTTTTTATCTAAATAAACCTATTAGTAGTGAAAATATTTGTAATTTTAAGAGAAAACATCACATCTCACAATCGTGTGTGCTGGGTCTGAAAGGGTTAAAGAAATGCTATACCTAGTTTTTTAAATTTTAATAAGATTCTTCCTACAGCTACGGAATTTTCATTAAAGTCATCGATAAAAAAATTTGAGTTCTCTTTGAGATTAATTTCAGTTAATTAAGAATACCAATTTACTTTGTTTCTCAGTATCTTTTTCGTTACTAAAGGCGATTAACAGTAAAAAAATAACCTAAAGTTTGAGCGTACTTACTCTGAGAGAATTTTATCGGACGAGCTGTAAACAAAATTTTCAAAAAGCTAATGAAGTTTTCTTCAAAAAGTAAAAGCCAAATTTATTAAATTTTATGAAAAAGCTTCACAATTTTTATGAATCTCTTTCTAAAAAAACTTTTTTGGGTGTATGACATTTTTAATAAATAATATGAAATTCTTCATCAAATTTTATGAAAAATTGCACCAATTCAATTAAAAGTTTCAATAGACGAATTCCAGCGAAACTTAATTGAATCAGTGTATAAATTCATCAATATCAAATAGACAATTCACTGAGTGTGCAGTTACAGAAGTCAAATTCTATATAAATTAAAATTTTTTAACTTTAGGTTATTTGTTTTAATTCGAATTTATATTCCTTGAAACGGGTTCGGGTTCAATGTCGCTCTAGTGGAACATGTTTTAGAATTGATGTGGTTTTGAACCGATGTGTATGTACACTTTCTTAGGAAAAATAAGAAAAGTTAAAGTTCTTACAGAGTTAACATGTTAATTGTGTAACAGTTTTAAAACAAATGCAGCCTTGTCTTAAAGGACATGGAGACATAATTTATATTAGTTTAAATTTTTAAAAGAATTGAAACAGTAATGCAAAATTGTCTATTTTATTTCATAAAGCATCCTCCAGCCAGTCGTGTATTTCGTGTGTTTTGTGAAGTTTTAAAAAACACCTTCATTTTGGCCTTTTGCTATGTTCTTAAGGCTTTTTTACAAATAGAAATTTTGATACATATTTTTTTTAAAACATTTGCGCAAAATTTTATTAAAAATTGGGAGTCTGATGGTACAATGTGGACTTGTTTGCGGTTGCTCGAAAAACGTATTTAAGGACCTATTTCACACGATTTTTAAAGAATTTGATTCTATTTTAGTTAGTATTTGTTTTTTCTAAGCTTTTCTGGTAATTTTGTAGCCCAGATTAAGAAAATTGTGAAGTTTTGGGAAAAAATTAAGGAAAAATTCCATATTAAAAATGTAACCGGTTAATCGACCAATTTTAACCGATTATTCGGGTCGAATAATTATTTGAGTTTTAAATTATTTGTTTCGACATTAACCGAAATAGAGGCGATTAATCGAGGAATCGGTTAATCGATTAACCGAATTGGAAACACTAGCTCTGACTGTACTGCGTGTCGTAAACTGTCTTTTTTTTATTTTATGGTGGGGAATTAATCTTTTACATGTTTTACTTTGATACAGATATAAAAATTATTTCACCCCTATACTTAAAATAATACGTCAGTAGAAAAATCTGTAAAACCGGTTTCAAATCGAATTGACTAATTTTTAACAAATTTTTAGTTGAAATGCTGATTTAAACAAAGATTTTAGTTATCTTCATTTAACACAATACTAAAAATCCTCAGTACTTTAACTGATTTTTAGTGTTAATTTTCAAAATTATTTAAAACTAATTTTTAAGAACCCATTAAATTTTACAAATTTTATTGTTAAAATAATATATAAAAGTAGAATGTTTGTATGTCTGTTTGATCACTTCTGAAAGCAAAAAACAATAACAGAAAGCTGAATAGGAAAGAAAAACTATGAATTAGCCACACTATGAGCAAGGCCTTACGTGGGTTAGATGGCTAAGCTGCCGAACTCTAGTATAGTTACGTTTGTAATGTGGGAATGCATGGGTTCGATTCCTACAGCCGACAGGTTGTTGAAAAAATTATCATATAGAGACAATCTGACAATAAAATAGAAACAATGGGTGCGTTCGGCAGATACAATTTAATAGTCAACAGTTCTACAACAGTTGTACAACTATCTGCTGAACGACCTGATCACTAACCGCTCAGTCTGAGCGCTCATGTAGCGCTGTCATATTTTGGAAGCGTAAAAAATATTTGCTACTTTTGATCAATAAATGATACATTTGTTGTTGTTCATTTACAATAAAAATTGTTTTGTAAGAATGACAAATAAAAACATACAAATATAATTCGAAAACAAAAATTAAAAAAATAAAAGGAAACTATAGAAAAAGTGTATTAAAAACAAAACAAAGAAAACTTCGTTCAGCAGAGTAAGTAATCACAAATCGCTACAAGTCACCGGTATCAGTTTAAGGTTTCTCTGCCAAATGCTACCAATAATACAATTTAATAGAAAATCACTGATGACGCCTGTCCAAAAGAAAAAGCAGAAACTAGATCTAGTCTGATTTGCAGATTAATAATGTGTTTATAACTTTGAAAAAATGTTTATTCTTCTTCTTAACCTCAAACCTACATAATTAAAAATTAACTAAAGATGCATATTAATTACAATATTAATTGCATTTGGTCTATATGACGCGTTTGAAAAAACAACACTTTACTAGGATAATAATATTTTAATGTTACTATAATTACCCGGTAGATGGCGCCACCAATGTATCCGAAGTTTTAAAGATGGCGCTATTTCTTTCACTCCCGGTTTTTAAAAATGGTCCGTATCTCGAAAACTAAGAGGGATAGAACAAAATTGATGAAAATTTCGACTACCCCTAACCGCGTAATACCCCAGCGATAGGGGTTACCTCTATCCAAAAATGGACCTTGTCGGGGCCTTAGACCCTCGAAAATTTTTAATAAAAATTTTCCACTTCATAAAATGGCCCATATCTCGAAAACTATGCGAGGTAGAGCAGAACGGACAAAATATTTGCTCCATTGAAGTGCCCTTATATGCCCTCACATGATATGCACTAGGCCCGGGGAGGGTCCCGAGACCCTAAATTTGGATAAATTCTACGACTCAGTATAACTACAGATAAAACTTTAGTTTTATAAATTTTTTACTTAAATTTAGATTTGTTAAATTCAACAAAAGAATTTGTTAAAATCAACTATAAATTTTGTTAAAGTAACACATTTTTCTGTCCAACCAACAGACGTATTATTTTGAGTGCATTTTTGGTTTTATTTTTTAAAATTTGTTCCATAAAAATAACAAAACAAAACAAATGAATAGATCGAATAATGGTGATCTAGTTCATATCTTTCAATTGGTTGAATCGTTCAATTGAACTCTTTCGTTCATTAACGACAAAACTGTTGTGTGCGCGTCTGATTTTTAATAATAAAAATGCCTTGGCCAAAAAATAATATTTTGCAACAAAGGGAATTGCAATTGTAAAGTTTTAAATGAACATTCGGGAAATTTGGAAAGGCATCTAAAAATATTTCATCCAAATATATATGCAAATTACTTGCCAAAAAAAAATGCAATAAAGAAAGCAACTCCGCTAAAAGTAAAATTAATAGCAAAAGACTTGCATCGAGCTAATGTTGAGCTAGCGATTGTGGAGCTTTTTACAAAAAATGGACCGCCACTGCGGATGGTTGAAGATCAAGCATTTAAAATGTTAGTGCAACCTGTATTTGACGCATTGGGTATACATAAGTGTCAATGCGCAAAATATAAATGCGAGAATAGTTGCATTTTCCCAAAAATTAAAAGCAGAAATTACCGAAGATTTAAAAGGAAAGTTGTTGTCTTTAAAAATTAATGCAGCAACTAGACAAGATTTAAGTGTACTTGGTATAAATGTGCAGTATATTAAAAATAAGCGCATACAAATTAAAACACTGGCAGTAAAAGAACTGAAATCAAGTCACACTGGTGAATATTTGAAATCAGTTATATTAGAAGTCTTAAAAGAATACGCAATTAACATTAATCAAATTTCAACAATAACTACGGATAATGGGGCAAATATGCTTAAAGCAGTGAAATACTTAAACGAAGATATTCGATTAATGGCGAGTTTTTAAGATGTCAGTTAAACTTGGTTTAGTTAAACCGAAAACGAATTTTGTCAGCCATTTCAAAGTTTATTAACAAAAATTTGCCGGAAAATCTTTTTCTCGAGTATAATTTATTTTTT
The DNA here is from genome assembly GCA_949987735.1 of Leucophora obtusa. NCBI lineage: Eukaryota > Metazoa > Arthropoda > Insecta > Diptera > Anthomyiidae > Leucophora > Leucophora obtusa. The sequence goes on along the minus strand of OX465295.1, from coordinate 123,640,493 downwards.
TATTGAAATAAAATAAAATAAACCACATTTTAAAAGCAGTATTCCAGTTACAAACTGCGTTAAACTAAGTTTAAAGATAACCCACTTCCTAAAAACTGGGCCTAAGAAGGAAAACCTTGGTAATACTGGGGAAGATGCTGAAGATGTAGAAGAAGAAGTCGGAGATAGCGCAACTGAAGATCAACTGAAGATCAACTGAACTCAATCCGATCCAATTTTTCGTCATACAGTATAACTGGTGTTCGCTGTGGTGCACACACACTGCAACTATGTGTACATGACGTCCTCAAAAAAACAGAAATTAAAAACAAATTAGAAAAGTGCAGATCAATTGTAAAAAAAACTTAGATCTCAAACCTATTTAAACATTTTAAAGAATGGACGCTACAAAAAACCCATTATTGACTGTATTACAAGATTCAATTCCACGTACGTTATACTCGAACGGTTATTAGAAATAAAAGATATAATAGAATCATTAAGCGCAGAAAATACCAGTTTGAACTTGAGTCCTGACGAATGGAACTTTGTTAGAGAATTTATAAAAATATTTAAACCCGTTTACGTTGCTACTAGGGTCTGGGGTTCGGGAATTCCCGGGCGGGAATTCCCGGGAAATCCCGGGAAAAGTTTGCCGGGAATTCCCGGGAAAATAATATATTTTTCCTGGGAAAACGGGAAATTTTACAAATATTAAATTTTTTAAATTGTTTTTGTTTCGAATAGGATTTTTTAATTTTAGTCATAAAAAAAATTTTAAATACCAAAACAAAAATGTCATTGTTAAAATCTTTTAAAAGGGAATACATTTATTTGACACAGATATAAAATCTTTGCCAAGTAATTAGGAGCATTTCAACTAATAAAGATTTTTCGCATAACTTATTCAAAATTTAAGTAGTAAAACCTAAAAACTTGATAAAATGTTTAATAGATATATGAAAAAATAGCTTTGTTTCTTACAAATAATCGCCCTTAGTATCTTAATTTTTCAAATGTATAATTTAGGTAAAGTCGACTTTAGTTAAAATATTGGGTGGCAGTATACCTTGACTTGGTTTATTTTTGGAGTATTCTGATTGGTTAATTTATTTTTAACCAATCAAAATATTTGAAAATATAAATATTTTTGTAAGGTTTTCATACACAAAATGAACAACACCGTTTGATTAAAAATAAAGTCGACTTTAAATTTGAAATACTCCTTTATATTAAGGGTCAATAATTTTATAAGTAACGTTTTCATTAATAAATATGAAAAGAAAAGACTAATGGTTAACGGTGGTATCTAAATTTGGTTATCCGACCTCTAAATTTGGTTCACAAAAAAAAAAAAAAAAAAATTGATGGTCATGCAACTTCTCTTGAAGAAAACAACAACAAGAACAACGTTTCAGCTAAAATTAGCAAAGTACCCGAAGAAAAAAGTGTAAGCTGAAGAGGCATTAAAGGTTTTATGGTAGGGCAAACATTTCCTGAAATGGTTCCAAATTAGCCGCAGTCAATCCGCACCATAACTAAATCTTCGTTTATTCGAGAAAGTTTTTATAATAAAAACCTGGCATTGCAAAAAAATGAAACCGATATAAAAAACATTATATTAAATAACTATAATCATGTAAAAGATATCATGATAAAAGAAATATCGAGCAATATTTCTAACAATAGGAGATTTACTATAATCTTAGATGAATGGACAAGAATATCACAAAAGAGATATTTGAACATATGTATAAACGGAAATAATTCATTTTATAACCTGGGGTTGGTTTATATATCAGGAAGATGTAATGCTGATGAAATAAGAAGAATTGTAGAAATAAGACTAGAAGAGTTTTATTTATCTTTGGAAAATAACATTGTGGCCACCATATCTAATGGGCCAAGTGTGATGAAACGGTTTGTTTCCGACAGTCCAGTAGTAGGTGCTTTCTGCTGGAATCATGCAATTCATTTGGCAGTGCTTAGAGTAATTTATGTGAAATAAATTGTTCAACATTCTGATATTTTTACTTTGAATTCTCACTACACAGACTGAATTTGTACTGAAATAGTGTTTTTTTTAACAAAAATTACTTATATAGTAGGTGGTTTTCATTAACAATTTTGTTCAAAAATATTTCCCGGGATTCCCGGGAATCAAATTTTTTCATTCCCGGGTCCCGGGAAATAAAAAAGTCCGGGAAATCCCAAACCCTAGTTGCTACAATAATATTACAACCAGATCAACTATGTTTTAGTGAATTGTATATTATTATAATGGACATATCACTCCAAACTGAAGCTCAACTACCTAGTGAAATGGGGACACTGCTCATAAACTCAATAAACAAACGAAAAGATAAACTGTTTGACATTGAGTTGTTTAATGCCGCTGTATTTTTGGACCCTCGCATCAAAATTTGCTTGAATCCTGAACAAGAAGAAAGAGCAAAGGAATATATAATTTGTTTATATAAACGAATGAATTCTTTGAAAGGTAATTTATGAAAAATTATTATTAGAGCTGTAAAGAACGTAGTATATTTTGATTAAAAAATACAATTTAATTTCCCTTAAGATCGACTGAATTCATTTTTAAACAATCGTTGAGAATTCATTCGAAAAAATCAATATTTTTCGAAAGAAGAATCGTTTGTAAAAAATGTTATTCATGGAATTTATTCACAATTGAAAATCAATTATTGGTTGAATACTTTTTAAGCTCTGATTATTTTCAGGAATATTTTTATATAGTATATACATACATAACATAAACATATTTTTACTTATTTAACAGAAATTGATTCCGAAATCAACTTTTGTAAAATCATTCTTAGAATTTTTACAAAATCTGGATTCGGATAGCCTTGAACCTACTTTACCACTTTCAAACTTTGAGGGAGATTTTGGGATGTACCATCAGCAGTCAAGATTAAACCTGGATTCGAATATTATAAACTATTGGTCTGAACAAAATACCACTTTAACAAGTATAGCTTATATATTATTAGCAATACCATCTACACAAGTTAGTGTGGAACGCCTTTTTTCGGCTCTGAAGTACATACTATCAGACCAGCGTAATAGATTGACAGCCGTTAATGTAGAACATATACTGCTGGTGAGAGTCAATGGAAGTCTTAATTACGAAAATTAATACATTTTCATTAAATTCAAATCTAATTTATTAACTTGGATCTCACTTTTTAAAAAGGAATTATTTTTAATATGTTCATGAATTCATTGTTTGTTTTTTTTTATACATCAGTTTTGTTTGGTGTTTAAGCTATTATTTTTTATTTCAATTTATGTTTATACTTTTAATTTAATGAATACGTACCTGTGAATTGAAAATAAATTATTTAAATTATTAATAAAACATAAAAAATCAAGTAAATTTTTTATGAAGTTGTTTTTAAAAATATAAAAACAGAAGTATTCAAAAATTTTATGGTGGTTCAAGTGGGTTTCTTTGCTTTTTAGTCAAAATCCATTATTTTTTAACCCATTACATAGGTCCCGTGCGATTTTTTTTAAAACAGCAACAAAAAAGCAATAAAAGTCAAAGAGAGAGTAAACGAAGGGTATTCGAGTGTGCATGTTATAAAATCCGCAACCACTAAGAGGAAGCGCATGTGTTTAAAGCACAGTACATGATCGAAGCGTTTGCGGTCATCATCGCATAATCCTAGAGTACTGCACTCGGTTTGTGTACAAACACACAACCACTAAAAAAAAGGATAGGGTATGTGTTCTTTGGGCGTACTGTACCCTACATGTTGTGTACAGTTTATTTTCCTACTGGTCTAAACCTCTTTTCAAAATTGCTTTTAGTTGAACAGTTACCCAGCAAAAAAATGGAAGTAATGCTTTACAAACTTCTTTATTCACTGCTTCACAAGTATCCATTACTGTGTTTCTACTGCTTTTTCAGAAATTATCCTGAACAATTTCAAAAAATCACTTCTGTCATTGCTTCCAAAGTATTCGTTAGTATATTTTTACAGCATTTTTAGAATTACTTCTGGACAACATCCAAAAATCACTTAAGTATAGCTTCTAAAGAGTAATTGCTCTAAATGTGATGTTAAAATTAGATTTTCATATCATATGGCATTTCCAAACAGAGGGTCGATTCCATTCGGGACCAATATTCTTTTATTTTTTTTCCATTTTTTTTGTTATTCTATTAATTTTTTTTTTATTATTTATAATTAATTTGTTCAAATTCATTATTTTTTGAATTTTTAAAAATATGTAGGTACATATAAAAAAATAGTGAGAATTTGCTTTTTATGCACCTGTAAAAATAATACTGAAAACAATAACTTTTACACGTGTTTAATACAGTAAAACTCGGTTAATACGAACTCGGTTAAGACGAATTCTCGGTTAATACGAGCTAATTTGAAAGTCCCAATATTTTTACATTTTGTACCAACCACATAAAAAAATTGTACTTTTTCGACCCTCACGGTACCAAAATTTTTCATAAATATAAAATTGGTCCGAGCAATGTCAAACTTGCCGAAAATATAATTCTACCAAAATTATTCTATTCCAGCCCTCAACAATTTTTTGGATACACTTAAAATAATACGTCAGTAGAAAAATCTGTCAATCGGGTTTCAAATCGATTTGACTAATTTTTAACAATTCTTTAGTTAAAACACTGATTTAAACAAAGATTTGAGTTATCTTCATTTAACACTATACTAAAAATCCTCAGTTCGTTAAATTTTACACAATTTATTTTTAAAAATATTTTCATATTTCTGTTATTAAACGGTAGATGGCGCCAGCAATTGTATCCGGAGTTTTAAAGATGGCGCTATTTCTTTCCCTCCCGAATTTTTTAAATGGCTCGTATCTCGAGAACTAAGGGAGATAGTGCAAAATTTACGAAAATTTCGACTTCCCCTGACCGTACAACGCCCCCGTATCTCTATCCAATAATGGACCATGGTGGGCCCTCGGAAATTTTTAATAAAAATTTTCCACTTCATAAAATGGCCTATATCTCTAAAACTAAGTGAGATAGAGCAAAACGGACAAAATGTTTGCTACTTCGGAGTGCCCCTAGATGATATGGACTTAAACAAAATTTACGACTAAGCATATTTACAAATAAAACTGTTGTTTTACTAATTTCTTACTTAAATTTAGATTTGTTAAATTTAACAAAAAAAAAATTTTTAAATTAACAAATTTTATTTTAAGCCAAAAAACGGGAATAAATTTTAAAGTAACAAATTTTTCTGTTCAGCTAACAGACTTATTATTTTGAGTGTATAAAAAGTGAATGAGAATGTGAATACCCTAAATATGTCTTAGTTTTTTATTAATCCGTTATTTCTCATTGACAAAATTATTAATATACAAAAAGTAGTTTACTGTTTATTCTTTTATGTTTAATGTGTTATTCTTCTTTCCCTTAACTTACTCATTAATGTAACCAATCGTTTTGTTGTAACAATTTGTATATATGTATGTACATACAAGTCTGTACAACTAAAACGCAGCTTACTAGCTTATTTTCTTAAAATTGAAAATCACTCTACTACTTTGTGTCAACGTGAAACCAACATATTTTGTCAACTAAATAAATTTAATTGAATTACAAAAATTGCAACCGGCATTATTCATTATACAGTCCACGTGGTTATATTCATAACTTGGTCACTTCTCACCGGATTAGTCGAAAACAAATTAAATTATAATGAAAGTCTTAAAAGCAAAACGTGCGTTATTAAAAGCTGCACTAACTCGCATCTTTAATTTTTTTGGTATAATTGGAGCCCAGTCCCCACTCATCGATTGGCAATGTCGTTTGGAGCGTTTAGAAGAGCTTTGGAACGAATATATGAATCTTGTGTCAGCCATGATTGAGAAAAGCGATGGTGAGCAAACTTGTTTAGAGGAAATTGAAAGTGATGCTGAGGAATTTGAATCAAGAATTTTGACTGCAAGAAGTAAAATTAGAGCACACATAGCTGAAAATACCAACGAGGCACAAGGCCCTGATGTTTCACAAGGAGAGTCAAATTTATCAATAGCAGGAATATTATCAACACAAACTGAGATACTCAACACCATATCAAGGCAAGTTTCAACGACAAACGTAAGTTTTCTTCCAAAACTTAAAATTAAATCATTCTGCGGTGAATTAACTGAGTGGAAATCCTTTCATGATTCTTTCGTAAGTTCTATACACAACAATACTTCATACACTTCATGTCAAAAGTTCCAGTTGTTAAAAAGTTATCTAGAAGGTCAAGCCTATGACATAATAGGGCAAATACCGGAATCAAATGACAATTATCCAGAAGCTTGGAAGAAATTGTGCAATCGGTATGACAAATCGGGAGTAATAGCCAACACATATGTATCAAAGTTCTTTAACATAACATCGGTAAGTAGCCAAAATGCTTATTCTTTACGGAAAATTTATGACGGAGCAGACGAGGTTATTAGGGGTTTACGTGCTTTGGGTTCTGTGGCAGAAAAACGGGATTTGTGGTTACTCCACATACTCATTTCGAAGTTAGATTCTACTACAACACAAGAGTGGTCAAAATACTCAAAATCAAACATGGATTTTCCTACTATAGCAGAGTTCATGCAATTTTTAGACACAACGTGCATTTCCTTGGAATCAGCATCACCAAGTCAAATACCTAAACAGGAAAACAGGCCAGTCAAATCTCATCAAACAATAGTACACTCACAATATATTTTCCATAACCGATTGAGGTTTATTTGAAAAGTAATAGGTAAAGTTTGTTTTCAATTGAAGAATCAATTAAAATACATTGAAACATATTGTTTAACTTTTTATATTCTTCAATAAAAAACAAACTACAAGAAATATTTATCGTCTGTAGGAGTTGATATTTTCAGTCAAATAATCTATTTTAAGATTTCTATTTTTAGAAAAAATAATTTAAATAATTTCGTTGTTTTCTGTTTTAAAACAAAAATTCAAAACAGATTTCAGTTAAAAATTGACGATTGTTTTAACAGACTTTTCAATTATCCTTTCATTTTTTAATTGTGTTTTCCATTAATTTAATATGTATTTTAGGTGGTTTTTAACGATAAAATATTTTAAGTGTATACCATCACCCTCAAAAATTTAAATTTTGTCAATGCCTGACCTTCCAGACATCTACACCACAATCGATTTGAAAATTGTATAAATTAAATTTGAATTTAAAATATTTTGAAATATTTATTTATACAACAAAAAGAAATTTAAACAAACAAATGTACCCAACACACAATTTGAATTTATAAAAATAATTTGAATCTATCGCACGACTAGAAAAACTGAACTTCGTTTTATATCTAAATTCTTTTGTTTGTTTTAACTTAAAATAGTTGAATATTAAATAATATGAATTCAATCAGTGTTTACGATAACGAAATTATCGAAATTGATTGACAAATTTATTTGAATTGTTAGTAAAAATGTTTAAATTGATTTGATAATCACGGGGTTGCCGGGTTGTAAAAATGTGAAGAAATCGCGATGATGTCAGCTGCTAGCAATAGGGTCGGCATATACGACTAAAATATTTACCATACAAATCGTTTTAAATGTTCACCATACAAATCGTTATAAAAACTAAAAATATAAAATACTAAAAATATAAAATACTAAAATAAAATTTAAAAACAAGCTTTTTTATAATGCCCTTTGAGGGGAATTTTTTTACAGAGTTTTTATTTTTAATTTTGTGTGGAAGTAAAAACGAAAGATTTTATATTTTATGAATTTTTTTTATTCTCAAAAAGTTTTATGCATGTCAGAAATTAAATAAATACAGGGTTATAAATTTTATTCAAATGAAAATTTAACTTAAAAAATCAAAAAAAGTAAATATAACGCAAGTTTTTCTTAATTAAAATTAAATTTTATAACTGCAGTTAAACACTAAATTCTAGGGACTTTGATTTATGTAAATTGGTATTTCTAGTCAGTCGACTAATCTTATTCTCATCTAATTCAGAGAGTATTGTCACTTTTAAGATAATTGTCGTCAAACAGGATGATTTTAAAATCTTAAATAATTTTATGATAAAAATATTTTTGTGCAATTTTGCTCCAAAGTTTAATATCGATGGCTTAATAAAGAAAGACGCTACACAGAGAGAATTTTGCTGGACGAGTTTTAGTGAAATTTTTCAGTAAACTGTTGAAGTTTTCTTCACAATATAAATGAAAAATTTGTGAAATTCGATGAGAAAGCTTCGTATATTTTATGAATATAGTTTTAGTGAAACTTTTTCATGGAGCGTATGAAACTTTAAGCAAATAAAATGAAATTTTTGATAATATTTTATGAAAAATTCCATTAATTCAATGAAAAGTATCAATGGACGAGTTCCCGTGAAACTTTATCGATTTTATGCAAAAATTCATTAATATCATGCATATAATTCTCTCAGTGTATCTTTATTCTTAATTTCTATAGAGGGGAAGGCAATAAAAATATAAAAGCGGTGGAAATATTGTTTCTCAGAATGAAACTTTATATTAATACAAAAACAATAAAATAAAAAGTATAATTTCCTCTAATGGAATATTAATTCCAGTTAGGGCCTTTCTGCATTAAGCATTAAATTTATATACCAAACATTTGAAAAGAGCAGCATGTTTGTTGCTACATTTAGGGCATTTCTTTTAACTATTATATTTATGTGTGATGGGTAATTTGAAATTTAAAAAGATAGATTCAAATAAATTAAAAACAATTTGAATTATAAAAAAATGTTTATGAAACTATTTGTATCAATATAGTTTGGCTCAAGGGGTAAGGCGATGAACTTCTAAACCAAAGGTCGTTGGTTCGAATCGTGTCTGGTGTTGGAACAAAACAAAATTGCTTTGAATTTAAAACGAAAGAAAATTAAATTAAAGAGAAATTAAATAAACAAAGAACGTGTGTGTTATGTGTGCAGTGTTTTGAAAATTGAAACAAAAAAAAAAACTTTCGAATATGAAAAAACAAACCAAAAAATCGTTTTTTTTTACGTTTTGTCAGTTAAAAATTGATGATTGTTTTAACAGACTTTTCAATTATTTTTATTTCTTTTATGGATTGTTTAAACAATGTTTGAAAATAAATAGCAAAATGGTTTGAATATAATGAAAAATCAGTAGTCCTTTTTTTAATTGTGTTTTCAATTAATTTGATATATATTTTAGGTTGTTTTTAACGATAAAATATTGTGAGTGTAGGAACAAAAAATTGCATAAAGTGTAACGGTACCCATGATCTATTTCAATGTGAAGATTTTTTGAATTTTAATACACAATTACGTAGAGAATTTGTTAGTAAAAATCGGGTTTGTTTTAATTGTTTAAGAGATGGTCACATTTCTCTCAATTGTCGATCAAGGTTCACATGCAAAATATGCAAAAAGCATCATCACACTCTCTTACATGATAATAGTTCTCAAACACAAAACGGCAACAACAACAACACAGTAAATGTTAATTTCAATGCCCTCCAGGACATTAACACCCTTTTACCTACAGCATTGTGTTATGTACGGGATTCATTTGGTGACCTACAACAATGTCGTTTATTGCTTGATAGTTGCTCAGAAAAAACAATAATCTCTGAGAGTTGTGTAAATCGTTTGGGTCTTCGTCGGGCACATACAAGGGTGCCGATTAATGGCTTGAATGATTGTTCTACTGGAATTTCTCATGGTTGGGTTTCAATACATATTACTTCAAAAATTAATGAACACGAATCATTTGATATTTGCGCTCTTATTATGCCAAGAATTTCATCTCTTTTGCCAACACATTCTCTAAAGAAGGAACAATACTCATCATTTTTGTCATTAGAACTAGCAGATCCATTGTTTTACATACCTGCACCCATTGACATATTATTGGAAAATGACAAATTTTTTGAAATATTGGAATGTGAAAAAATTATTGAGGATAAATTATGTGCATTCAAAACAACACTAGGTTGGATTGTAGGTGGAGATCTTACAAAAGCGAAAAATTTTCAAAAAACATGTATTGTAGTCTTTAACAATATAGACGTGGATAAAGCTTTAACACAGTTTTGGGAAACGGAAGAAATACTGGCCCCACTAAAGCCAACAGATGATGAACGTGGTGCGGAAGAATCTTTTATTAATACGTATGAAAGAGCGCCTGACGGTAAATTTAAATTTATTGTGGAGCTTGGTTTGGCAATAAAGCGATTTAAGGCAACAGAACGTAGACTTTCCTTTAATGAAGAACTAAAAAATCAGTACACACAATTTATTAATGAATATGTTTCATTAGGTCACATGGAGAGAGTCCCAGAATGTGAAATAGACAAATCCTCAGAAGATTGTTATTATTTACCACATCACCCAGTATTCAAAGACGACAGCACAACAACCCGTCTTCGGCCAAAAATGGCAATAATCCTTCTCTTAATGAGACTATATATATTGGTCCATCTCTGCTGCGTGAAATCTTTGCCATTCTAATACGCTTTCGCCGTCATCGATACATAATGTCAGGAGATATAGAGAAAATGTATCGAATGATTTGGATACGTGATAATCATCAGGATTTCCAACGCATTTTATGGCGATCATCGGTAAATCAACCAATAAACCATTATAGCCTCAAAACAGTAACATATGGTACTGCATGTGCCCCGTTTTTGGCTGTTAGAGTATTAGAAGAACTTGCAAAGCAGTCCCAAAGCAAATTCCCAAAACAGCCGCCGTCATACTCAATGATTTTTATATGGACGATGTTATAACTGGAGCAGAAACAAAAAATGAGCTTTTGGCTATTCATAAAGAACTTATTGATGTATTAAAAACAGCTGGAATGAATTTACGGAAGTGGAGTAGTAATTGTGAAGAGCTTTTGTGCTCTCTTCCAGAACATTTAAGAGAAATGAAACCCGTTACATTCGAAGAGTCCAAATCATTAAAATTACTTGGCTTAAAATGGAATCCAAAAATCGATAATTTTGAATATTGTATTTCTCCCTCAAAAACTACTTTTGTAACAAAGCAGTCGCTTTTATCAGATGCTGCACGAATTTTTGATCCACTAGGTTTTTTAACACCGTGCACAGTTTCGATTAAAATCATTTTTCAAAAATTATGGCTGACTAAACTCGATTGGAAGGAAGAGATTCCACCTTACATTGCTAATGAGTGGTATAGTATTCGCGATTCTTTACATTGCTTAAATGCATTAAATATCCCCAGAAGGGCCTTGTACATAGGTGGCCATAACGAACTACATGGCTTTTGTGATGCATCACAAAATGCATATGCAGCAGCAGTTTATTGCAGATCTGAACATAGCAACAAAATTACAGTTCAACTGATAGCAGCTAAAAGTCGTGTGGCACCTTTGAAGGAAGAATATCTGCCGCGACTTGAACTTTGTGGGGCCTTATTATTGTGTCGTCTGATGAATAACGTATTGAAGGCTCTAGAAATGGATTCAAAAAGCATCACACTGTGGACCGATTCATCTATAGTTTTACACTGGTTATCATCAATTCCAAAGCGCTGGTCAGTTGACGTGGCCAATAGAACGTCAGAAATTCTATCGAACTAAACTAGAAATCATTGGAGGCATATTCGTTCAAATGATAATCCTGCAGATCCCGCTTCAAGAGGCGTGTCCCCATTAAAACTCAAAACCTTAAATATTTGGTGGAATGGTCCGACTTGGTTGGCTTTACCTAAATGCAATTGGCCGAATGAATTAAATACATCTACACCACCCAAAGAAAAATTGGAAGAACGTAAGAAAAAATATGAATCAAATGTCAATATTTTTTTTATATTTTCAGAAAAGCATATTATACTTGGCTCTCTTCTGAAAAACATATCACAATGGTGACGTCTAGTTCGTTCCACAGCTTTCTGTTTGAGATTTATTGATCTACCAAAAAAAGAAAACTACAACAAATTTCTCTGTTCAACTGAATTGATAGCTGCAAAACCCTATATTATTGGGGTCGTGCAGAAAGAAGTATTTCATGATGAAATTTACTCTTTACAAAAACAAAAACCTGTAAGTGAAAAAAGCAAGCTCTCATCACTCTCGCCTTTTTTGGATGAATTTGGGGTATTAAGGGTTGGAGGAAGAATTTCAAATTCAATAGTATCGTTTTCAATAAAACATCCCATAATTTTGCCAGCTAAGCACACAATCACCGATATGATAGTAAAATATGCCCATATTAATCATTTACACGTTGGTGTAAATCAACTCATATTTCTGCTAAGACAGGAGTATTGGATTTTGGGAGTACGAAATATTACCAAACGTGTAGTCCACGAGTGTCATCGATGTTTTATTTAAGTCACGGAAAACTACTCAAACCCAATTTATGAGTGATTTGCCATTGGAAAGAGTTCAGTTTCAACGGCCTTTCAGTAAGGTTGGGTGTGACTATGCAGGACCGTTTTTAATCAAGGTTGAAATTGGTAAAGTTCCAAGAAAAGTAAAGGGTTATATCTCACTCTTTGTTTGCTTTATAACTAAAGCAATACATTTAGAGTTGGTTGGAGATCTGACTTCTGAATCGTTTATTGGCGCCTTAGATCGCTTCATTTCGCGACGTGGAAAGCCAGTTGAAATATGGTCAGATAATGCCACAAATTTTGTTGGCTCAAAAAGAAAGATGAATGAAATCATACATGGGACTAATGAATTAGGTGGACTAATTAATTGACGATTTCATTAACATTGATTGATATAAATGGTAATGAAATTATTTTCGTTACCATTGTTTCAAATTAATGTTAATGATTTTAGAATTTGATTTCATTGAATAATGACAATGGTTTTTAATTTCATTACCATTGATAATGTATCAATTAAAAAAAATAATTACCATTGACAGATAAGCTTTCCGAGGAACGCAAAAATGCAGAAAATTCACTGAAATCAGGGTTGGAAATTGTCAAAATTTGAAAAAATTTACAAAATTGGAAAATATCACAAAAATTGGAAAATATTGGAAAAATCGTCAAAATTTGAAAAATCGCCAAAATTGAAAAACCGTCAAAATTTTAAAAATCGTCAAAAATTTCAAAAAATCGTTAAAAATTGTAAAAATCGCCAAAATTTCCAAAATTGAAAAAAATCATAAAAATTGGAAAAAATCGTCAAAATTTTAAAAATCGTCAAAGTTTGAAAAATTGTCAAAAATTAGAAAAAATGCCCAAAATTTCGGTTTTACAAAATTGAAATTCATTTCTCGCAAAAATTGAAAATCGCTTAAATAAAATTTTAATTTTCCATATCTCGAAAACTATAAGAGCTAGAAAAAAAAATTACTGCACCAAAGGTCAAAACTCACTACCAATACCCCGATAGCGAAATTAGATTTTGACCTGCATTGCTAGATTTTAAAATCGCGTTTTTCTCGCAAACTAAGCCTCGTAGAGAGAAAAGGGCTTTTATTTGGAATATCCCCCATATCTCGAGAACTAAATGAGTCAAAGGAAAACGGACAACGGTTTTGAAACAGGGAAGTCATAGTGAGTCATCTGCGGAAAAATAAATGCGAAAATCGCTTAAATAAAATTTTAATCGTCCATATCTCGAAAACTAGAATAGCTAGAGGAAAAATGACTGCACCAAAGGTCAAAACCCACCACCAGTACCCCGATACCGAAACTAAATTTTGACTTGCATTGCTAGATTTTAAAATCGCGATTTTCTCGAAAACTAAGCCTCGTATAGAGAAAAGGGCTTTTATTTGGAATGTCCCCCATATCTCGAAAACTAAATGAGTTAAATGAAAACGGACAACGATTTTGGAACCAGGAAGTCATAGTGAGTCATCTGCGGAAAAGTAAATGCGAAAATCGCTTAAATAAAATTTTAATCGTCCATATCTCGAAAACTAGAAGAACTAGAGGAAAAATTACTGCACCAAAGGTCAAAACCCACCACCAATAGCCCGATACCGAAACTAAATTTTGACTTGCATTGCTAGATTTTAAAATCGCGTTTTTCTCGAAAACTAAGCCTCTTAGAGAGAAAAGGGGTTTTATTTGGAATGTCCCCCATATCTCGAAAACTGAAAGAGTTAAATGAAAACGGACAACGGTTTTGGAAAAGGGAGGTCATTGTGAGTCATCTGTGGAAAAATTAGTGCGAAAATCGCTTTAATAAAATTTTAATCCTCAATATTTCCCAAACTAGAAGAGCTAGAGGAAAAATTACTGCACCAAAGGTCAAAACCCACCACCAATACCCCGATACCGAAACTAAATTTTGACTTTCGTTGCTAGATTTTAAAATCGCGTTTTTCTCGAAAACTAAGCCTCGTAAAGAGAAAAGGGCTTTTATTTGGGATGTCCCCCATATGTCGAAAACCAAATGAGTTAAATGAAAACGGACAACGGTTTTGGAACAAGGAAGTCATAGTGAGTCATCTGCGGAAAAATAAATGCGAAAATCGCTTAAATAAAATTTTAATCGTCCATATCTCGAAAACTAGAAGAGCTAGAGGAAAAATGACTGCACCAAAGGTCAAAACTCACTACCAATACCCCGATAGCGAAATTAGATTTTGACTTGCATTGCTAGTTTTTAAAATCGCGTTTTTCTCGAAAACTAAGCCTCGTAGAGAGAAAACGGCTTTTATTTGGAATATTCCCCGTATCTCGAAAACTAAATGAGTTAGATGAAAACGGAACAAGGAAAAATAAATGCGAGAAATAAATTTTGGATATTTCGTTTTTTAAACCTGGACTATTTTTTAAATTTTGGCGATTTTTTCTAATTTTTGTCTATTTTCACAAATTTTTACAAGTTTCTGAATTCTGGCAATTTTTTCCAATTTTTTGACGACTTTTTGAAATTTTGACGATTTTGGTAATTTTTGTCAAATGTTGACAATTTTTTCATAATTTTTACGATATTTTGCAAGTTTGGCAATTTAGTCGATTTGACGATTTTTTTTTTTAATTTTGACTATTTGGGCAATTTTTTCAAATATTGACGATTTTTTCAAGTTATGACGATTTTTTCAAAATTTTAAAAATTTTTTTTCAATTTTGGGATTTTTTCAAATTTTGGCGATTTTTTCTAATTTTTGCATTTTTTTTTTTGCGATTTTTTCGATTTTTAATTTCAGCGATTAAATGTTTATATTTTTGGCTCGCTTGAGGGCTTTTCCATCCCTGATTGTAGCTTATGTTATATATTAAGATTTTTGTAAACAAATGGTTTTTTAATCAATTGTAATTAGTTTTTTTTTACATTAGTGTGATTTCATTACCATTAGTAATGATTTTTCTAATGAAAAATATTTCATTACCATTAAATGGTAATGAAATTTTTTTCATTGTCATTAGTATGAACTAATTGTAATGAAATTTCAATGGTAATGAAAAATTCCCATGTATGGATGAAATGCAACAAATTCTGCATAATCAATATAAAGACTCTAAAATAGCTGATTACTTTTCTCAGAATTGTATTGCTTGGCGATTCATACCACCATCATCACCTCATTTTGGAGGCCTCTGGGAAAGTGGTGTTAAGTCCGTAAAGACGCATCTGAGGAGAGTGATTGGTGAGACATCACTTACATATGAACGTCTTTATACACTACTAGCGGGCGCATCCCGCTACGTTGTTAGCGTGCCTTAAAGGGGCTGCGCCGTCCCCCCGGGGGGGGGGCTGCGCCCCCACAATTTTTATTAAATTCGTTTTTTTATTTAAAGTTTTTTTATTTAAAGCCTTCACCCAGCCACCACAAATAAATAATTCTGCACAACAATGGGTTTAAAAAAAATAAATATTTGATCACTTTTTCTCATGAAAGTGGATTGTTAGTAATGAATCCATAATAAATTGCAGTATACGTGTGTATGTTAAGATAATTTGGTAAAGTGCGAACTTAGGTAGATAGACCCGTAAGTAGTTTTGTTCATTTGTGTTTTGAATGAAAATAAATAACGTAAGGCAGGGTTGGAAAGCATTTTATAATATTAAAAATAGCGGGCAAAGCCCGCTACGTTGTTAGCGTGTCTTAAAGTTTTTTTTTTAATTCCAGTTTATGTAAAGGTAGACCTGGCAATTCAAGTAAATTCACAAATTCAGTTGGAAAATTTACTGCTTCGGTTTCTTCCACCGGTGCTTCATTACATGAAGTTTAAATATCGGAATATATAAGTTCCATTCCTTTTCTAAGGTTTTTTCTCTTTTAGAAAATTTGTTTAACTTTTTGGAGAGTAAGTTTCAATGCTACATAAGTTTCATATTCCGTGGATAGTGTTTGAACAGGTAATTCCCTCTTCCAATCCATTTGCATTCTCTATAATTTCAATTCTACTCGTTCAACGTTTATATCCATTTCATTCCACTTGTGTAGTGTTTCATTCCACACGTTTCCTATTTAGTTTCTTAATTTTAGTGTTTCATATACACTTGTTCTTTAAGTTTTAGGTTTCTAGCTAAAGACGCAGACGTTAAGGGGGGGGGGGGCAATTTTCCCCTTTTGAACCACCATTTTTACCACGTTCCTGTCCAAAGTCGTAGAAATGCCTTGTCGATAAGTTAGCCCATACTCCAAGGAAAACATATTATATATTACAGGTTTCTAGCCGAAGGGTTCGGTTAGGCCATCAAGGGGGAGAATTATTCCGTTTTTACCCCTCCCGGTAGGAATTTCCAAAAATTCCGTTGGCCAAAAGGGATTGGGCAAGCCGTCAGGAGGAGACTTTTACCTTATTTCCCCTCCCTATAGGAATTTCAAAAATTCCGTCTAAGCGGACGCCTACACAGAAGGAGGAACTCACATACCGAGTTTCCTTTTGGGATATCCTGTAGGGAATTCCAAAAATACAAACTTAGTCGATGTCTACTACAGTGGAGGAACCTTTATACCAAATTTCAACTTCTTACCTCCAGTGGTTTCGGCAGGCACTTTTCCAATTTGTGAGACTGTTTTGCCCGTTCCGGTAGGAATTTCCAAAAATCCCGTCTTAGCGCACGTCTATGCCGAATATCAAGAAACCTTGTTTTAGTGGAGATATCCGTGATGGAGGGAAAAAAGTAGTTTTTTTGAAATTATATATTATTTTAAATGGTACTTTTTGGAAAAACGAAATTTTTTGGAAAAAGATACTTTGATTTTACAAAGTACTTATTTGTACTTTTTTTGGAAAAGGTATTTTTTTTAATAAGGTGTTTTTTTTGGAAAAATGTATGTTTTTTGGAAAAAGGTACATTTTTTGGAAAAGGTACTTCTTTTGGAAAAGGAAAATTTTTTTAGAAAAAGGTACTTTTTTTGGTACTTTTTTTTGGAAAAGGTACTTTTTTTGAAAAAGGTACTTTTTTGAAAAAGGTATTTTTTTGAAAAAATGTATGTTTTTTGGGAAAAGGAAAATTTTTTTAGAAAAAGGTACTTTTTTTTGGGAAAAGGTACTTTTTCTTGGAAAAGGTACTTTTTCTTGGAAAAGGTACTTTTTTTTGAAAAAGGTATTTTTTTTGGAAAAATGTATGTTTTTTGGGAAAAGGTACTTTTTTTGGAAAAGGTACTTTTTTTTTTGGAAAAGGTTAATTTTTTTAGAAAAAGGTACATTTTTTGGAAGAACCCGACTAAAAAAGATGTTATATAATCATATATCACCATATATAAACCAATATATACGTCCATATCTAATTTGATCCGAATATTGGAATATATAATTATATCAAGCGAGATAAGCATGTTATCTCACCTGATACAATTTGATCCGAAAAATGGGTCTATCTAACTGCATCAAATTATATATAAATACATATAATTTGATGAAGATTTTCAAAAAATTTTAGTAAATATTATTGAAATCACTTATTTCATTCATATTAAATCTAATGCTTAATGTTTAGAACAATTTTTGCTAATAAATTTGGAAATAGGTGACAAAATAAAACATTACAAAAATTTGTCGGAACAACTTTTTCTAGATTAGAGTTTTTATCTTTCTTATAAAATAAAAAATTAACTAATTAGAAATTTATTAATTCAGTTCGAGGCCAATTTCCTTATTATGAATTAATATAATAAGTACTTTGTTTTTTAAACTGCTATTTTTCTTCATCAGGATACTCTCCTGACAAATACTTCACAGAGTTTTTGCTTTCAAAAAACCTCTACACTTTCAGGAATGAAAAGGCGATCGTTTCGGGGATTACGCCACCACTTTCTAAAGAAAACTGATGTAGGGGACCTGGAAAATCCCCGAAACGATCCTCTTTTCGTTCCTGAAAGTGTAGAGGTTTTTTGAAAGCAAAAATTCTGTAAAGTATTTGTCAGGAGAGTATCCTGATGAAGAAAAAAAAAACAGTTTTTGAAAAAAGTACTTATTATATTAATTCATAATAACAAATTTTATTTTTTAAAATAAAAATTAAAAACCAACATGATAAAAAATTAACTTTCACAATTAATTTTTTTTTACGGAAAAATAAATGTACTTAAACTTATTTATTTCAACATATGTTTGTCTAATTTTTAAATTTAAAAGTAAAAATAATTATTTCGACCTTTAATTCCACAATGAAAAAAAAAAAATTCCTTTATTTATTTCTTTAAAATAATTTTGAGTTTAATAAAGAGTATTTCGCTAACTATTTGGAAAATATATGTTAAATTCAATTATAAACATTTATTTATATGTCAAAGTGCAAAATTCAAAACCAGATCCACAATTTCGGAGGTTTTTTTTAATTTTTATAGTGCAATTAAACTTTATAAAATTTTGTATAATTAGATATCATGTCAGATAAATTTATACATAAAATTAATACAATTTTATATTAACTTTGTTATATATTTTGATATAAGATTATTTAGAGAAGCTTATACGCCATTATATATAATTATGTGTAAACTATATTTGCAGATCTCTTAATATATGCCTGGAGACCAAATCGCAAATGATTATATATAACGTCATATCAAACATATTTATAAAACCAAAGTGTTAATATAAATGTATATGGTCATATAAAGCCACACATATAAACATTTATAATTATATCAAATCATATAAGATTATATGAAAACTTTTTTAGTCGGGAAGGTACTTTTTTTAAAAAAGGAACTTTTTTTTGGAAAAATGTACTTTTTTTGGAAAAAGGTACTTTTTAGGAAAAAGGAATTTTTTTTGGAAAAAGGTACTTTTTTGGAAAAAGGTACTTTTTTTGAAAAAAGGTACTCTTTTTGGAAAAAGGTACTTTTTTCGGGAAAAGGTACTTTTTTTTGGAAAAATGTACTTTTTTGGAAAAGGTATTTTTTTTAATAAGGTGTTTTTTTTGGAAAAATGTATGTTTTTTGGAAAAAGGTACTTTTTTTGGAAAAGGTACTTTTTTTGGAAAAAGGTACTTTTTTGGAAAAAGGTACTTTTTTTGGAAAAAGGTACTTTTTTTGAAAAAACGTACTTTTTTTGGAAAAAGGTACTTTTTTTTGGAAAAGGGTACTTTTTTTGGAAATAGGTACTTTTTTTGGAAAAAGGTACTTTTTTTTTGGAAAAAGGTACTTTTTTTGGAAAAAGGTACTTTTTTTGGAAAAGGTACTTTTTTTTTGGAAAAAGGTACTTTTTTTGGAAAAGGTACTTTTTTTGGAAAAAGGTACTTTTTTGGAAAAAGGTACTTTTTTTGGAAAAAGGTACTTTTTTTGGAAAAAGGAATTTTTTTGGAAAAGGTACTTGTTTTGGAAAAAGGTACTTTTTTTGGAAAAAGGTATTTTTTTTGGAAAAAGATACTTTTTTTGGAAAAAGTTATTTTTTTGGGAAAACGGTACTTTTTTTGGAAAAAGGTACTTTTTTTGGAAAAAGGTACTTTTTTTGAAAAAAGGTACTTTTTTTTGGAAAAAGGTACTTTTTTTGGAAAAAGGTACTTTTTTTTGGAAAAAGGTACTTTTTTCGGAAAAAGGTACTTTTTTTTGGAAAAAGGTACTTTTTTTGAAAAAGGTACTTTTTTTGGAAAAAGGTACTTTTTTTTGGAAAAAGGTACTTTTTTTGGAAAAAGGTACTTTTTTGGGAAAAGGTACTTTTTTTGGGAAAAGGTACTTTTTTGGAAAAAGGTACTTTTTTTGTCCCCTTTTTTCCCCTCCCGATAAGAATTTCCAAAAATGCCGTCTCAACGGACGTCTACACCGGTCGAGGAACCTACATACCAAATTTCAACTTCATAGCTCCAGCAGTTTGAGCAGGCCGTCAAGGGGGAGACTTTTTCCCCTTTTTGCCCGTCCCTGTAAAAATTTCCAAAACTCCCGTCTTGGTGGATGTCTACGATAGTGGAGGAACCTTTATACCAAATTTCAACTTCCTACCTCCAGCGGTTTGGGCAGGCCGTCAAGGGGGGCCTATTGCCCCTTTTTAACCCCCATTTTTACAACGTCCCTGTCCAAAATTCCAGAAAGTACTTTCCAGAAAAGTTAGCCCATACTCTAAGGAACACATATCTTAAATTTCAGCTTTCTAGCCAAAGGGGTTTTGGCAGGCCGCCAAGGGGGAGACTTTTCCCCTTTTTGCCCGTTCCGGTAGGAATTTCCAAAAATCCCGTCTTAGCGGACGTCTAAGCCGAAAGAGGAACCTACATACCAAATTTCAACTTCCTAGCTTCAGCGGTTTGGGCTGGGCGATGTTAAGTCAGTCAGTCAGTCACGTTATTCTTTTATATATAGAGATTAACCAGAATTGAAGCCCTTTTAAATTCAAGGCCGTTGTGTCCCAGCAATGATGATGAAATAGATGCCTTAACGCCAGCCCATTTTTTAATTGGTCAACCCTATACAGCCCGTGCGGAACCTAATGTCGATATTGCTACAAATATTAGCCCACTAAAGCAGTGGGATAAAGTCAAGCACATGTCCCAAGGGTTTTGGAAACGGTGGCACAATGAATATTTAACTAGCCTACAACAACGACAAAAGTGGCAAACACATAAAGATAATATTAAGCTAAACGACATCGTTAGATGAATGTTTGAGAGAGCCAAACATTCCACAATCACACTGGGTATTGGCACGAGTAATAAAACTTCATCCAGGTAAGGATGGTAAAGTGAGAGTAGTTACGATTAAAACTGCAACAGGAGAATATGTACGTCCAGTTATTAAGTTGGCACCACTACCAAGTTCAGAAGGACTACCGTCCATCAGCGCTGCGGAGGATGAATGAGAATGTGAATACCCTAAATATGTCTTAGTTTTTTATTAATCCGTTATTTCTCATTGACAAAATTATTAATATACAAAAAGTAGTTTACTGTTTATTCTTTTATGTTTAATGTGTTATTCTTCTTTCCCTTAACTTACTCATTAATGTAACCAATCGTTTTGTTGTAACAATTTGTATATACCCAGCAAAACTTTCTATTACCTGGTAATAAGGTTTGTAAGAAGAAATTAAGGTATGTAACCTCTTACTTTGCTATTCCAACAGCTATTATTTTAACAAGGGCATGTCATTGGAGGTATGTACTTTCCAAAAGAGGGCTAGGTAACAACATAAGAACATGTTACTTTAATGTTACATGTTAGGAGTTACGTAACCACTTACATAACCGATACTGAGCACAATACTACTTACATAACAGCTTAAAGTAAGGCCAATAAAATGTGTTACAAACAGGTCTGAAATAACACATTAAAATTATATACTTACTTCTTACAAAAAAAATTAAAATAAGACGTTATCGTGTTGGTTTTTTATAAATGCTAAAACGAAGCATATTCTTATTTAATTAATATTTACTCAGATTAATATAAAGTTAACAAAAAACATAAAAGATATTTCAGTCAATATGTATAAAACATATAAATTATTTGTATCGAATATTTTAAATAGAAAATAACACTCATGTATCGCATTTGAGGTATTTGAATACACCATCGGTAATAAGTGGCTATTTCTATTAAGTGATCACTTATCACATTAAAAGTAACTCCTTATTTTACGGTTTTAAAATATCCCATCTGTAATAAGTCGCTGCTATTATTTAGAACTCATGTTGTGTATTACAAGTAACTCTTTTCTTTGAGGTGTTTAAATATATCATTGGTAATAAGTTGCTATTACTACCCAGTAGTTATGCAGCACATTATACGTAAGGCATTACATTTTAGTTATGAAATAATGCAATGGTAAGGGGTATGGTATTACCAGGTAATATGTTCTGTAATACCAACATATTACCAAGGTTTTGCTGGGTACATACAAGTCTGTACAACTAAAACGCAGCTTACTACCTTATTTTCTTAAAATTGAAAATCACTCTACTACTTTGTGTCAACGTGAAACCAACATATTTTGTCAACTAAATAAATTTAATTGAATTACAAAAATTGCAACCGGCATTATTCATTATACAGTCCACGTGGTTATATTCAAAAAGTATGTGCGATCGAGGTCAAGCTTGCAGGAATTACTATTCTATACGAAACAAAGAATTAATAAAAATACATATTAATTACAATAGCCGCTTTTTCTAATCACTTGGATTTAATAAATCCAAAAAGTATTTCTAAAAGTGCTCAACAGATGGGGTTAGATTCTCTCTATTTTAAAAAGAATTTTCTGTCCGACACTTCTTTCACCCTAATTTTTAATACCGAATTCGATGATGAAGGATTTTACTTTAACTTTTAATTATATTTTATATAAAACAGCGATAAAAAGTCTACCTTTTCAGTTTTATCACTTCAATTTATATTTTTACACAATTGAAAAATTCCATTGCAATATTTAATATTCACTAATTGGATTTAATTAAATTACTTACTGTAGAGTGAAAAATTGCCATTTCTATTTCAGGTATTTCTCCATGTCCAAGATTAAAAATATGTATTTGGTGAGGTCTAGTTTTTTTTTCTAAACATATTTCATAAAAAAAATTTAATAAAAACCTTTTATTTGTTAGTTTTTAAATTTTTTTGTTTCTCTTTTAATTTTTATTCGTATTTTTTTCTGACATTAAATTAATAGGCTGTTTCATATATTTGTGCTTTTATTATGGATTTATTAAATCCAGCTTTTTTTGGATTTAATAAATCCACTTTTTTTATGAAAAATTCTAAATCCATGTGATTAAAAAAAACGCTAAATATTAATTGTATTTGGTCTATACGACGAGTTTGAAAAAACAACACTTAACTAAAAAGAATAAAAATGCCCTGTTGGCTGTCCGTCTCCAATATACACAAATTGCCTTCACTTGTACGTAAAAACCATACGTCAGTGTGGCAACATTTTCGAAAAGGTGACACGGAGGAAATAAGATGATAAACAGGAAATCTAAAGTAGAATGTTTGTATATGTCTGTTTGATCACTTCTGAAAGTATGCATATAGAGACAATCTGACAATAAAAATATAAACAATAATACAATTTAATGGAAAATCACTGATGAAGCCTGTCCATAAAAAAGGCAGAAACTGGATCTAGTCTGATTTGCAAATTTAATGTGTTTATAACTTTTGAAGAAAATGTTTATTCTTCTTCTTAACATCAAACCTACTAAGTAATATTTTTTTTTTTAATTTTAAAAAAATATACGAAAGAGGCGGGTTAAATTCTCGAATTTTATGTAGTAGCAGCACTCAATCGACGCGTGTTGATGATCTGATTACGGGAAAATAATAATATATATATATTATTTTTTTTTAAATTGGACTCAAAAGTTGTCAGTTACTAGTTTTTGTTAGAATGATTTTAGTCCACGTCTGCAATTCGAATATTTTTTGACATTTTTAAAGTACAACAAGTTCATTTAATACAAAAATTTAAGATTTGGAAATTTTTGGAATTGTACCAAATGCATCGCGGTAGTACCACGATACCAACGGAGGTCAAAATGTACCAAAAAAAGTACAATTGTACCATGTTTTACATCCCTGTGCCGGACATTTCTGTTGAAAACAGAATTTTTTTTCTCCGTTTTTACGTGAGAGTGGCAAACAGCTGTTATTAGTTGCATATCAGTGATGCGATTCGTGGCACAATTGTACCATGTTTGGCACAATCAAAGTTTCATTGGTGCACTTGCACATTTTGGTTATTTCCAAAAATTCTATAGAAATCTGGTTTATTTAAAAAAGAAATTTATTGGCAAAAACAATTAAATTTTTTTTTTAATTTTCATACATAAACTTGTGTTTAAAACGAACACATAAAATATTACATTTGAAAAGTAAACAAATTAGGTAAATAAAAATCGATTGAATTTACAAATAAATTAAATTTGGTATAAACTAATTTAATGATTGAATGAATCAAATGAGCTAAATTGACTATTTTATAAAAAAATGTAAGTTTTGGTACTATAGGGGTCAAAAATGTACTATTTTTAACCTGGTTGGTACTATTCTGAAAATCAAATTTATCATTCCTTAATAGCACGTTACATATTTTGAGTAACTTAGCAAAAATAAAATACCACGTTTCGACTAGTTCTCGTTACATTTACGTTCTAGTAACGAGACCTTAAGGAACAATATCTCGCAGTAACAATGTGGTGTTTTTATGTCGGTCTGTTTTCATAACAAACAATAGCTCAGAGGTAGAGCGCTAGACTAACAATCGTGGGGTCGCAAGTTCGATACCCGGTGGCGGCAATAAAAAATTGTTTGTAAAATAAAAAAAAATTTATTTTTATTGCGAAGGATTTTTTTTTTAGATTTTAATAGGTGAAAAAGAGCCTCCTCTGCACTCGTTCAAAAAGCACTGAAAAAATGTTGAAGTGGGAGTACTCCTCTCCTATGACAACTCAATGTTAAAATCATTAGTGTTTATGTTAAAAAAGAAGTACATGTATATCATCAATTGTAGTGCTTTTTTACTGCTTCGGAATCTCTTTTTTTGCTGGGTAGTATTATATTTTCTTTAGTACGTTACTATCCTTAAGTCCCCCATACATTTGCAATATTATGTCCAATATAATGGCACAGTATTTTTCTCGTTTTGCCA
This sequence comes from Leucophora obtusa, assembly GCA_949987735.1. Classification (NCBI taxonomy): domain Eukaryota; kingdom Metazoa; phylum Arthropoda; class Insecta; order Diptera; family Anthomyiidae; genus Leucophora; species Leucophora obtusa. The sequence continues at coordinate 123,615,533 of OX465295.1, read as the reverse complement.
CACACCATACAATAAATTGCAACATATATGTAACAAAAGATAGTCACAATATTTTATGCAATATATGAATTCAACATAACCTCAAAATGAACATAAACAGCCCAAAATTAAAATATCACAGTGTTGCCAATAGATTATGCAATATTTCAAGTTGTCCAATAAAACTCAAAAGTGTTTTGATTCACTACATAATATTGCTCAACCTTCAATTTAATACATACACGGCCAATATGATTGCACCACTTGGAAAGTTGTACCATAATATTGCAAATGTATGACCTGCTTTATATTTAAGAATTTTTTCTTAACTGTCTATAAATTTTTATATTCATTTATAAAATTAATGCAGTTTTCATTATTTGTAATCACCTCCCAGTACGACTGCTCTCCATGAACTAAAACTGCAAAAACAGTAATATCGATACACACGATGGAAAATTGAGTTTGGAAACACAAAATATCAAAAAATTTTGATAACATGAATGTTAACCCGATACATTAGCGGCCATATAGATTACCAAGTATACTATCAGCATGCTGGCCGGCTGTATGAATTTGATCATGTAATGTCTAATTTGCGGTTTGTCAAGTATGTTGGACGAAAAACAAAATTTTTTGATTTTTTGGCAAGTTTGACAAACACGCTTTACCGTCTATTGAAAAAAATCATCAAACATTGGAGAATTTTACATTTTTAATAAGTTATTTTGTGATAAGAAAGGGATAACGTTAATAAATAAACTAAAAAATGAAAAAACAGAAATTCAAAAATTAAATTCCAATTTATTTTTTTAATTGAATTTTTTTTCTGCTTTTGCATTTTTTTGTTTATTTATTAAGGTCATCCCTTTTTTTTGTTACAAAAAAACTAATTAAAAATGTAAAATCCCCTAATGTTTGATCAATTTTTCCATTACACTGTAAAGCGTGTTTATCAAACCTGCCGAAAAATCAAAAAATTTTGTTTTTCGTCGAACATGTTTGACAAGTTGTCAAATTAGACACTACATGATCAAATTCATACAGCCGTCCAGCATGCTGTACAGCATGTTTGATTTTCTATAGGTCGCTATACACGAAGGGCATTTTGTGACGAATGTTCCTTCGTGTGTAGGTAGCTTTAGAATAGAAAACAATTGTACCATTTACAGTAACCAACCCATTTTGGTGAAAAATCGTCATATTTAATAAAAGATATCGTCAAAATAATCATTTTCTAAATGAAAAATCGTCAGTGAAAAAACTTCTTATATTTGAATGAAATAAGGAAAAGGTTTACTCAAAAATATTAATAAATTATTACGCTAATATTACTTTAGTTGGAACAATTTCACATTTTTATGTAAAACTCTGTATTGATAATTATTTCTTTTTTACTGGCTATTTCAATAGGGAATTTGAGGTAAAGTGGAAAACTGATCTTCCTTCAAAATATACAAATAATATTTGTTTAGCTTATTTTGAAGGTCTAGTCACTATGTGGTAACAGAATAACTTCTCACATTACACCTACTCCTTTACTAATGAACCAGAATGGAAAAAAATCAATTTCGCGCACCCAAAAATGATAGATAAAATTTATAAAATTAATTCCATGACGAAATGTTTCAAATTTATGTTTCGTTCGGTCTTCAAGAAAACATGGATTTAGTAGAATTCCAAACTATCAATGAGTTTAATAATGAAACTACAAAAAATTAATTTTAAGTCCTTTTAATTTTTCTATTTTTTAATAAAATTGTATTTTTAGCAATAAACTATAAAAAACTATTTCATTTTTAAAAAATCGTCATTTTTCATACATAAAATTTTGCAAAATCTTCAATCGTCATTTCATCAAATTTTATTTAAAAAATCGTCAAAATGGAGACAAAAAAAGTAATATTTTTTAAGCAGGTTGGTACTATTTTGAAAATCTCATTTATCATCTCTGGTTCACACATAATAAAAACAATGCAATGGTGTGACAAAAAGAAATTGCACATTAGTTAATGCCAAGGTTGCCATATAAACTATTTCCCGGCTAGATCTAGCGTTTTTTTCGTGTAGCTATAAAAAAGTCGTTAGATTGCATCTAGCGGGAAGATTTACCAAATTTTTTTTCTTTCTAGCTATTTCTAGCAACTTTTTTGTTAGGTACATAACTTTTCTTAAACTTGACGTTTTTTATTTTGAAATGTTATTACAAAGCTATTTTTCTTTTGAAATCTATCATAGTAACATGGAAGTATGGCTACTCAAATTAGAGGAAATTGTCTCACGATTCCAAAAATGCTATTTTTTATCCATAAAATATGGGCCCCCTTTTAAGGGTTTAAACCAAAATGATGAGATTTTGTTCTATGGTAAAATGGTACTCAAATGATAGGAAATATTTCCACGACATCAAAAATATTTTTTTTTTTTGTAGATTTTTAGTTGATCTGAAGATGTTTTACAATGAGTGTTATTTTCGTTCGGTTTAAGATCAAATATTACAAATTCTAAATAGAATTTACAATTTTTATTTTACAACCAATAGAGAAAAACTTATTAAAAAAACTTTCCTAGAACCAATGGTTGACAATTAATGAATTTTCAAGTGACATCGCTCACTATCATCAGATTGTCTTTATGGGGTCCTCTCTAGTTTATAATGTAGATTTTAGTTTTTTGTATATATATTAGGGATGCCAAACGGGAAATCCCGAAATCCCGGGATTTTCGGGATTGGCAAAATCCCGAATCCCGGGATTATTTCTCAAAAATCCCGGGATTTTCTTATTTTTTAATATTAATATAAACGCAAATAAACAAAGTTAGCAATTTTAGATTACCTACGTTTTTTCTTGAATTTTCTCATATTGACAAGAAATTGATACCAAGATATTGGTGAAATTATAAATTAAGTAGATTATTCGAGTAAACTATGCAAAGACTTTGCAGAATTATTTGAAATTTTGGTAAACAATATTAAGTTTTTGAGTAATACATGCGAAGAATCAAGTTTGTTATTTTACCGAATTATTCTTCCAAGCGAAATTCGATTTCTGATACTGGGACTGTAAGTTTTGGCTGGGACTGTAAGTTTGAATTCTTCCATGAAAACATTTGATAACGATAACCAAATAACTTTGTTGCTGTAATTACACGATTTAGTGGGCAAGGTTATCGCAACGAATCTGTTTTAAAATCTGCTTACAAAATACTGGGCGCAAGTGTATTAAGTACACTACAGGCCTTTATGTATATATTATCCCAGCCAGAAAAATACAAACGGGAAAGCGATGGCAAGGTATTTTAACATGTTGTACAAGTACTGACAAAAATTGCTTTCCCATTTCGAATATGATAACAAAAGGACCGGCAGTTCAAAAAGCGCCGGAAAAGTACTGGAGAAACAAAATTTTTAACTTTGGCAAAATGCTGCCAAAACCAATAAATAGGTGGTTTGGAATTATATTTTCCAAAACAAAATTTAAAAAAAGTTCATATGTATCTTTTTTTTGCCATGCCGTGATGTTTTGTAAAACAAATACTGGCAAAACGATGTTTGCAAACGCTGGCAAAGCGTCCCAAATGAGTGTTCTGCCAGTCATTTATTTTTAACATCGCGGTTACCCAGTTGTATGCAAGTACTTGATTTTTCGTACCACTGTTAATTTCTGACTGAGATGTTTCAATATTCATAAAATGTACCACATTATTAATTAACAACTATTAAATAATTAAAAAATTCCGAAATTCCGTAAAATCCCGGGATTCCGAAAAATTCCGTAGTCCCGAATCCCGGGATTTCATACAAAATCTCGAATCCCGGGATTTTCAAATATCAATCCCGATTGGCATCCCTAATATATATGTTCAATTTCAAAGAAATGCATTTTCAGAAGTAAATTCAAACATTTTTACTTATCCATTTTTCATTATTATAACTAACGAAAACCACATGTCTTTAACAAAGCTATTATTTTTCCCTATGTTGTAGTTGTGCTTTTTCATTGAAGTTCCTTCAATATGTAAAGCAATGGTAGCATTCGGCAGAGAAACCTTAAACTGATACCCGTTACTTGTAGCGCTTTGTGATTACTTACTCTGCTGAACGATGTTTTCTTTGTTTTATTTTTAAATACATTTTTTATATATTTTCCTTTGATTTTTTAAATTTTTTATTTTTGAATTATATTTGTATGTTTTTATTTGTCAATCATACAAAACAAAAATTATTAAAATCAACAACAACAAAAGTATCACTATTTTATCAAAAGAAGCAAACATTTTTTACGCTACTAAAATATGACAGCGCTCAGACTGAGCGGTTAGTGATCAGGTCGTTCAGCAGATAGTTGCACAACTGTTGTAGAACTGTTGACTGTCAAATTGTATCTGCCGAACGCACCCAATGATTCGTGCTTGTATCAATTAAATCTTAGCAACAAAAGTAGTTGAAACATTTTTGTATAAATTAAAACATATATTCTAAATATTTCCGATTCAAATAAAACACAGCAACAAATCTATTTCATGTTTTTCTAGTTCAAATAAAAATATGAAATAAATTTATTGGAAATTTTCAGGTACAAATAAAAATTTTAGAAAAAATATTTTATTTTTAGGAAACTCAAATAAATAATTTAATTTATTATTTTATTTGCCGAATATTATTTTTATTAAAATTATTTAATTTTTATGAAACTAGAATAAAAAATTTTAGAATTTTATTTGAAAATAAAAAAATAAAATAAAAATAAAAAATATTTAATTTGTATTCGAACTATGTCAATTAAAATTATTATTTTTTTTATTTAAAAAAGATAAATTTAAAATAACAATAAAAATTTTCCGTTTCATAATTATTTTTTTAAGGAACAGAATTTAATTGAAATTTCTTTTTATAAATATAAAATAGTTTAAATCTAATTGATATTTAACGAAAAAAAATACAATTACAAAAAAATTTATTTTTAATTGATACTTTTATTTCAAATAAACAGCTATGATCCTAACATCCTTTTTTTCATAATCTATAATCTCATTCAAAATTTGGACATAAAAAATTAAAAATTTGGAAAAATCGCTCAATTTTGTTAACTTAAAAAAAAAACAAAAAAGTATTATAATTTTTAATTTTTCAATTTCAATTTATTTGTATCAATATTATTTACAATGTTTCTTAGAATATTTATGTACAAAGAGTTCAAGAGTTTACCTTTTTCATCTTAATAATAATCTTATTTTAAAAATTTATATACACTGCTGTGCAATATAATAGGCACATTCAAATTTTTTCTAATTTTATTCTCGATGCCTTTATTTTTAAAGATCAAAATAGTGGACAAATTCACCCCAAAATGCGAGGAGATTATTCATAAATTGGTGCAAAATTTATCGTAATGTCTGTTGTTTTATTTTGTAATTTGTTTTAAGTAGGCGTGGCTTTTAATGAAAAATAAGCGATATCGATTTTCTATCAAATTACATAGTAAAATTTTGCGAGCACTGATCGGATCTATACAATCTGTATATTTTTGTAAATTCTATAAAATTTCCTTAAATCTTGCATTATCTTTATCCACAAACGGTCCCCAGACTTAAAATGACAGCGCCTTAAACATGACCAGATTTTTCTTTGTTTTTAGCGATTTTAAAATAGAGTTAACAACACTGAAACTTTAAAGTGAATGGCCTTATTCTACACTTAACGAATCAGTCAAGCTTTTTTTACGTTATAGTATAAAGCATTCCGTGTTTAAATTTCAGTGTTGTTAACTTTATTTTGAAATCGCTAAAAACAAAGAAAAATTTAGTCATGTTTAAGGCACTGCCAGTTTAAGTCTGGCGACCATTTGTAGAAAAAAATAATGTAAGGCTTAAGGAAATATTATAGGACTTCCAAAAATATACAGTTTTTACAGAACTGATCAGTACTCGCTAAATTTTACTACGTAATTTGATGGAAGGTCGATATCGCTTATTTTTTATTAAAAGCCACGCCCACTTAAAATAAGTGACAAAATAAAAAAACAGACGTCACGTTAAAATTCTGCACCATTTTCTGAACAATCTCCTCGCATTTCGGGGTCAATTTATCCATTATTTTGCTCTTTAAAAATAAAGGCAATGAGAATAAAATTAGAAAAAATTTGAATGTGCCTATTATATTGCACAGCACTGTACATATTTACAAAAATTTGGAGGCAAAAATTTCCAAAAAAACCTATTTGATTCCCATTTTAATAAAAACTTAACCTGAAAACTTACTAACTACCTAAGCTGATGCTAAATCATCGGAGTTTGTACATCGGAGAAAAAAATCTCTGGGAAATTCTTTTTAATTTGCTTTCCACTAATTCTATATCTGCAAGAGCATGAAGTCGGCGGGTAGAGAAGATTATAAATCAGCTTGAAAATTTTTTAAAATTTTTGAGTCAGTCTGCACGAAAAAAAATTTATTAGAATATATGAATTTAATTGGCTTAAAGCTATATTTAAAATTAATTAGTAATCCATTGCAGAAAAGATAACGTTATCTTTGTAATTTTTCATAAAATATGACTTTTTTGCAGTTTGTTTACTAACTTTTGAAATGATATTAAAAATTTTTAATTTTTTAATTTACTGAAAACTGGACTTCACATAGAAAATGGTTTTTGGGAGAAAAAAAATTTATCAGTGTAATAATTCTATAATACTGTAAGATAAACTGAAAACTTTTTGGAAAAAAAATATCTCCATTGGAAAATTTTTAATCAGCTATATCGCACAAACCGTTCCTCTGTTTGAAGTTTAGACTTCATATTCGTAATTATCGGCAAAATATTTAAGAGATTTGATGTATCGCGTTTCATTATATTAAATTGGATTTTTTTTTTTATTTGAAATTTTTAAGTTTTTGTTTACCTATAACCGCAATTTTATCGAAATTTAGCCACCTAAAGATGAAAAATTTTTTAAGTTTTTTTTGATTGCATAAACTTCTAAAATGCAGTAACATTGATGGGGCCTTGAGGAGCTAAAAAATTCGAACGCTTTGCAATTTGAAGAACCCTAGTGAACAACCAGTCAAAAACCTCACCGCCTGTCCCTGAACTTGTGACATTTATATTGCAAATATTAAGGTAAGTAAACAAATTTGTTTTTACAATTATACAATTTCAAAACAAATTCAAATCCACGAAAGAGTGCTGGATATATGAAAATGGAGATTAATATTGGTGAATTAAAAGTGAAAATGTTTATAATAAAAAATTATAAAATTATAGTTGTCAGGCGATATCATACTTTTAACTTCCAGATGATATTTTGGCGATATATACCCTACTTTTTTTATCGTCCAGATGATAATTTAGTGATATCGCCAATTTATCTTCTAGAACAATTGCTTTCATATTGCTGTGAAGTATTGCATTCGTGACACGTTTTTTAACAAATGTGGTATATTCCAAAATACGAAGATGATTGTTGCCGCAATAAAATTTTTCAAACAGGGAATACGATGGGGAATCGCCTTCATATTGCGATGTTTGCTGGGGACCAGACCTTTAAAATCAATTCAATCAACAGTAGTAATTTAATTTCTAAAAAAGAACCAATAAAATTTGTTTTTGATTCTCGAATTATATCTGGAATTATTTGAGTCGCGCGAATTATCACTTTATTTTTTGATTCTCGAATTAAAATTGTATTTCTATGATTCGCGAATCAATTTTAGTCATTAATATATCTATAAAAAATAAACTTACATTGAATACTTTAATTTAACTATAATTTCAAATACAAAATTAAATTTACTTTTAATAAATCAATGTTTTAAATTGTAATGCAGTCTTTAAAACGAATAAAAAAAATACATTAATTCGCGAATCAAAACAAAAAATTTGATTCACGAAATAAAAAATATGGAAATAATTCGCACGAATTATCCTATTTTTTTACTATAAAATCTGTAGCAATCTAAGTAAATATGTATTCCATCCGGCTATTTTTGAAATATATCTTTTTATGTATGAATAGCGCATGGTACGGGGACATTTTTTCGATCAAGTGTTTAGTATGGAGACATTTGGTTAGTTTGGGCACTGTCCTCAAACTCTTCCTAGGTCCTGCGCATAGTATCAAGACATTTCTGACTCATATACAGCATAGTTTGGGCACATTTTTGGCTATGTCTCCGAACTATGCGCACCACATACATATATAAATATGTATATGTATAAAAAAAATATACCTATATTTATTAAAATAGAGACTAAAAAAACAGAAATAAATACAAAATTTAAGGCATTCATTAAGGCATCATTTTATTTAGATTAACCCAGGGAAATTTTCTGTTCCAAAGAAGCTGCTTCTCCTTTGTAACCCCTTCTACTGTCAAGGATTTTTCTTTGAAAAAGTAATCGCTTCTTTACCACCCAAAGTGGAACCTTAGAATCAGTTCTGGAACTAGTTCTAGAGCTTCTGGAACTAGTTCTATAACTTCTTCAACTAGTTCACCCAGAAAACAGTCTCAGTTGTGGCTACCGAATTTGTTGACAATCGAATTCGTACGGTTACGACAACTATATTTATATTAAATTATATTTTTCGTCGTGAAAGCCAATATTCGGTTGTCTAATTCAATATTATATTCCACATAAATATTATTATGTTCCACAAAATTTTATTGAAATTAAAAAACTTATTTTCAACTCTCCGGTATTGAACCCGGTCATTGTGATTAATAATCCACATTCTTACCCATTGCACCACAACTGCTTTTAATTTTCTTAGCCATATTTACTTTTTATACTTAAGAATATTTTATTTCTATTAAAAAAACAACATCTAAATTTTTGTCTTTTCAGGGATTCGAACCCGGAAATCTGGCATACTAGGGCAACTCCTCACCCACTAAACCACAAACACTTATTAATTTTAATGTCTAATTTTGAATTTATATGTTTATTTTGGAAAACAAATATAACATAAACTTCGTTTACCAATACCAATTAATAGTTGAGTGTGTTATCAATACAATCCACAATTCGGTTGGTTCTACAGAAACTCGACTTTAAGGTCTTATTTGATTAGGATACCCGTATTGGTAGGTACCACTTTCGAATATTGAAATTTTTTTAATAAAGGTGATAGATAACACCAATTTTCTTGTATATTCCGTAAATAAATGGCTGCTTCTACTGCATAGAATTACTAAACTGATAATTTTAAAATTGATTGGAGATACCAGTAATTTGTTAAAAGGATTATTTTTTAGTTTGCTTTTCCTATTTTTAATACCTAGTGATTGTGTAGGAAAGTAACCAATCTATGGAAATGAAACCCTCATGAGCTCAAACAAATCAATTGCAAATTTTGTACTCCAATTTTGTTACTCCACAATTTATTTGTATAAGAATATTTATCACAAATAGGAATATGAAATAAATGTTAAGAAAAATAAAACAATTGAATTAGGAATTGGACAATAATTAGCTATTTTATTGGAGGAACTCTTACCAATCGTAACGAAGTGGTTGACGTGTGAATAAGAATAGACTCTATGTTCTAGTTTTGGCGGAAATTGTTACCTTGTAATATGATCTTTTCTTTAGAGCGAAAATAAAACGTGGTAAATCAGATAGTGCAATAAAGTAACCGTGTTACCTTATTGCACTTTATATAAAGATACAAAAAAAAAGTATTAAGAATACAGTATTCGGCAAAATTATTGTGTTTGGCATAAACATTACCGCCCGCCTTGCAGCACGGTGCAATTAAATACAGATACATATTACAACGATACATATTTCCTTATATTATATATATATATATATACTACATTTTTATTTTCAGGGTATGAGTAAACAATCTTAGAGATACATAGATACAAATTTAGATAATAATATTATGTCTAAGAACAAAAAAAATTTTTATTTTTTTTTTTCAAAAATATAATGTAATTCAAAAAGTTAACATAAAAAGCTACGTTTATACTTTGCTTTAGTTCATTGATAGTGCAAATATTTAGAACGATTTCGAAATGGGAAATAAATGATTTTAGTTTCAGACGTTTTAAATCTTAAATAGTAAAAGAACCATAAAAAACCCATCCAAAGATGGTGTTTTGAGCTGTTGGAAGACCCGATTTAATCATAATGCCCTCGCTCATAACACGAGAGTAATTATCAACACCCAAAACAATATCGATAGAGGAAGATTTATAGAATTCTCTATCAGCTAATAAGAGGTTATGAAATTTGTTTCTAAGAGATTCTGGCAAAGACTCGGTTGGAGTTTTAATAGCGATTCTATTATTAACTTTCAACGTTGCCCTAACTCTGCACTCCGAATCATGATAAGACTCCATAATAACTGGGCATATTGTTTCTTCATCTAATGCAAGAGTCGTCAAACCAAGTTTTTCAACAAACTTATTAGAAATACTGCTCATTTTGGAACCAGTGTCTAACAGACATCGAGCATAATAATTGTTATCCTTGTGCTTAATTCGGACTATGACCGTAGGAAGTAATGAAACAGTATAGCAGTGAGAGAAGTTTGGGTACAATTCGGAGAGGTGTTGGTTTGCTCAGATGAGCCTACATTAGACTGAGCGGCTTTTACAGTTGAATATTGAGGTGTTGGCGACTTCGTAAACCGACGTTGTGGTCGTTTGTTAAATCGGGAATTCTTATGTAAAAGAGTATGATGTTTTTTATGACAATGTCTGCATCCAGTTTTAGAAAAACAGGTACCTTGTGAATGCTTATGCGCAAGGCAGTTGGAGCAATATCCATACTTGCGAACTACTTGCTGACGTTCCGTAGCGTTCATTCGAAGAAAGCGGCGGCAAGTTCTTAATGGATGAGGTTTTCTACAAAGGCGACAAATGAACTGCGGACTGTCCATTCTGCGATGAAGTTGTCTTCGGTTAACATTTGAGTTTCGGTGCATAATGATCTGAAAAGGAGTTATTCAAGTGAATCGATGAAATGATGCAAAACAAAACGTAGAATTATGTAGGCAAGAAGAAAAATTAAAATTGTAACTAAAAGTATGTATGAAAACTTAGGATGCATCAGATTCGAATGGCAAAATAATTAGCTTTGTTATGGGTCTAGTAATTGTACCTCTTTGTGTTAGAATGTCGGCTACACGAACTCGATTATCTATCCCATAATAAATTTTAGAAATTCTTCCAAGACGCCATGAATTGGGGGGTAAATTATCCTCTTTAATTACAACAAGCATATTTTCTTTCAAGTCCTCTTCTGGTCTTTTCCATTTGTGACGTTTATGTAGTTCGGTCAAATACTCATTTTTCCATCGCGTACAAAAATTCTGGTGAATTGCTTTCAGTCTCTGCCACCGATTACTTATGGACATTGGTGCTTCGCTTGTATGTGGATCAACAGGAACTAGAATCGGTGTGCCAATAAGGAAGTGGCCTGGTGTTAATGCCGTTAAATCGGATGGATCTTGCGAAATAGGAGATAAGGGTCGGGAATTAAGGCAGGCTTCAATCCTAGCAAGTAAAGTTTGGAATTCTTCGAAAGTATATTTCGAAGCACTAGCAAATTTACGAAGGTGCGATTTAAAGCTCTTCACTCGAGCTTCCCAAAGGCCTCCCATATAGGGGGCTCCTGGGGGAATGAAGTGCCAGATTATGTTTTGATGTGCATAATTAGATGTGACAGCTTGATGTGAAGTCCGAATAAATTCCTTTGCTAAAATTCTCGAAGCCCCCACAAAAGTCGTGCCGTTGTCTGAATATAAGTGTAGTGGACACCCTCGCCTTGAAACGAAACGATTGAAGGCTGCAAGGAATGCGGAAGTTGACAAGTCGGAAGTGGCCTCAAGATGTATTGCCTTAGTGGAAAAACAGACAAATACACAAACATACCCTTTAGTTATAAGACAAGCTTGACCAGTGTAGTTCTTTATGTCAAAAGGACCAGCAAAATCTAATCCTGTATGGGTAAATGGACGTGTAATTTGAGATCTCTCTGGCGGCAAAGCTGCCATAAGCTGGGTTTGACACCTTCGCTTATAAAGAATGCATGGTTTGCACTTATTTATAGTGGATTTGATCAAATTCTCCACCTTAGGTATCCAATAATTTGTTCTGACTAATCTAAGGACAAGCTGATTACCGCCATGGAGACTAATTTGGTGAATAAATCTAACAAGAAGACGAGAAAATTGACAATTGTAGGGAAGAATGATAGGATGTCTTTCATTATAGGACAATTCTGGTGAGGACTCAAGTCTACCACAAATTCGAATAATATGTTCAGCATCCATAAATGGATTTAAACTTAAAATTGGACTAGATGCTGATATGGGCTTGCCAGCAGATAGTGCCATATATTCACTTGGATAACAAGCTTTTTGGCAAACAGATATTAATTTATTTCGAACCATTTCTATTTCTGAACTAGTGATAATTTTGCAATCTTTATAGAAATTTTGACGGTAGTTCGGATGTGTACGATAGTAGAAACGATATATATACGCAACAAAACGCAAAGCTTTAGAAAGTGATGAAAACCGTTCAAGTATGTCCACGAAATCATGGAAATATGAAAAGTTAATTTTTATTGGTTTCTTTTCAAGCTCTAACTCCCCGTGAAATGGAGTATTGATATGCTGCCATTTATCTTGTGCTTCTCTGAGCCAATATGGCCCATACCACCAGAAGTCGTTGTCAATCATATCCTGGGGCATAATACCTCGACTCGCTAAGTCTGCAGGATTGGACTCAGAGGAGACATGACGCCAACGTGATGCATCTATTATCTGCGAAATCTTGGACACCCTATTGGCTACAAATGTTGTCCAAAAACATGGTGGTTTTGCTAACCAAGAAAGCACTATAGTTGAATCTGTCCAACAAAATATAGTATAATTATCGACTTCTAGTCGTGGAATAATGCTATCGACCATTTCTACTAACAGTACTGCACCACATAGCTCTAATCTTGGAATCGACAGAGTTTTAATAGGAGCTACCTTAGTTTTGGACGCTATCAAATGTGTGGATACGGAATTTCCATTATCTATTCGTATATATAAAGCAGCAGCGTATGCTTTTTCCGAAGCATCGCAAAATCCGTGAAACTGAACTTTAGAATTAGGAGTATAGTCGACCCATCTAGGAACTCTGATGGAGTTAATTGAAGGATAGTTCGATTGAAAAGTTTTCCATTTTAAAAGGGACTCTTGGGAGAGGACTTCATCCCAATCGGTGCGCTCAATCCATATCCTTTGCATCAAAATTTTTGCTAAAATAATGCATGGGGCAAGCCAACCTGCAGGATCGAATAATTTAGATATTTGTGAAAGGACTTCTCGTTTAGTATACTGAAAACATTCTGGAAATGGTTTTACGGAAAAATAAAACGAGTCGAATAGCGCGTTCCAACATATACCCAATGTTTTCGCCGAGCTACTGTCATCGAACTCCAAAAAGTCCTCATTGTGCAGATGATCTGTTGGAAGGCCTGAAAGAATGTCCTTTGAGTTAGCAGTCCACTTCCTCATTGAAAACCCAGCGGAATTTAAAGCAAGAATAAGCTCATTTCTGGCTTTAATTGCAGTTGATACTGTAGGAGCACCCAACGCATCGTCTACATACATCGAATTCTTTAAAATATGGCTAGCTAGAGGATATTCGGATCGAACTTCGTCTGCTAATTGGATCATCGTACGTATTGCCAAGTATGGAGCACAGTTGACTCCGAATGTCACTGTTTTTAACTCAAAGTCCTGAATCATATCGCTCGAGTCTTTTTGAAAGAGGATGCGTTGAAATGCAGTGTGATCTGGATTCACCAGAATCTGTCGATACATCTTCTGTATATCTCCGTTAAAAACGTATTGGAAGAAACGCCATTTTAAAATAAGGATCGTCAGATCATTTTGCAAAACAGGACCAGTGTGCAAAATGTCATTAAGGCTTAATCCATTGGACGTAGAAGATGAAGCATTGAAAACTACTCGGACTTTCGTAGTTGTACTCGCAGGCTTAACTACCGCGTGATGCGGTAAATAGTAATGCAGTGGATGATTCGAAGACGCTGGAGGAGAAACGTGAACCATATGGCCTAAAGATATATATTCCTGAAGGACCTTGTCATATTCTCCTTTTAAATCAGGAGAACAAATAAGTCGATTTTCGTTTCGGAAATATTGAGCCATGCAATTTGTCCTGGATTGACCAATGTATAATTTTTCAGGATAACCATCTTTAAATGGCAGTGAAACTATGAATCTACCTTCACTATTTCTTGTTGTAGTACGACAATATAAATCCTTACAAAATTTGTCGGATGAAGATAAATAATTTTTTATGGGAAGGTCCTCCACCTCCCAAAATCGTGAAATTTTCTTATCCAAAGAAATTTCACAAAACATGGCTACACAGGAAAAAAAGGAAGATGCAGTCTGAACAGGGATCGGGCCAGAAATAACCCATCCGAAAACCGTTTCCTGTGCCATTAACGTCCCACAAATTTTATGCTTTATGACTTGAAGCATTACAGACGGGAGAAGATCTCCTCCTAAAAGAATATCAATTTTAGCACTTTCGTTAAAGCGAGGATCAGCTAGTTTCTGCCGATGAATGCCAGAAAGAGAAGAAATATCCACCGTACGTGACGGAAGATTACCACACAGTCGTGGAACTACCAAAGCAGATGCAGAAATTTCAATATTACTATCAGTAAAAGATCCTAATATGAAAACACATTCCTTAGTAACATCAGCGGTAACCGAGTTATTGAGTCCAGCAATCTTTGCACTAGTACGTTTGTATGGAAGTTTAAGCATATTAAAAAATTTTTCCGAAATTAAACTTCCTTCAGACCCTGAGTCTAAAAGGGCACGAGCTCTATAAGTAACACCACGATGGTACACTCTGACTACAGCAGTTACCAACAAGACACCCCTAGAACCAGTGGAACAATAAGTTTGTACAACACCATTTCCTAAACTAGTGGACTGTATAGTTAAATTGGTATTGGATTGTGAATGAGGCTGAAATGGTGTGGAAGCCGGTCTAAGATTGGAATTGGCGTTGCCGGATGACTGCGGTGATTGTGTGTTGGGTTTAGAAGATTCAGATTCCCTATGAAGCAGTGTATTGTGTCTCTTATTACATTTATAGCAAGAATGTTTACTAGTGCAGTTTTTTACCGAATGAGAACTAGAAAAGCAGTTTAGACAAAGATTACTATTTTTAATTTCTAAAAACTTCTCACTGACAGTCATATTCAAAAAACGTGGGCATTTGCGTATTGCATGAGATTCTTTTGGGCACAATTTACATTTAGGATGAGTGACTGTGTTTTGAAAAGATTTAACATTACCGACATTGGATTTAGATTTAGCCCTCTGATTTGCCTTTGATATGGAAGGCTTTGAAATATTAGGTTTCCTTAGTTCAACAGATTCGAGAGTACCATTATAACCTGTAAGGAATGCATCTAGCTCCGACCATTTCGTAATGGCAGTTTTGTCAAGTAGAGTGTGTTCCCATTCTGTAAGGGTTACATCCGGCAAACAGTCTGTACATAAGTAAACAAAAATAGGATCCCAAGTAACCATATCAACTCCCAATTGTTTTAGATTTGTGATGCAAGCGTTAATATCCCTCTGAAGTTTTTTGAGAGCATTTGCGGATTCAGAAACAACTGGTTTTAAGCTAAATAATTTTCCCAACTGCACGTTTATAAGAACTCTTTTGTTCTCAAAGCGCAAACACAGATTTGTCCATGCTGTATTGAAACCTTCATTGGTCAAGGAACATCTTGCAACAATGTCAAAGGCTTCGCCCGAAGTTTTCTCAGATAGAAAAATAAGTTTCTCAATTGCACTTAGTCTAGGGTTCTAAATACATACAGCTGTAAATAAATCCCTAAAGGTTGGCCAGTTAATGAATTCGCTATTGAAAACTGGAATTTTGCATGTAGGAAGATTAAAACCATGATTGTGACTCATACTGGGGACCGAAGATTTAGGAGATAACTCCTGAACAAGCTCGCTCAATTTACTTATTATACGGCAATACGTGATGTATGCCCTTTTGTATTTTTCCTTAACGGTTTCCAAATCGGTCCGTTTCTTGTCATCATCCTCCCTGTCCGAATCATTTTCAATGTCAAAGAAACACTTTTCATATGCAGCCTTCAATTGGCTCCAAGAGTATTTTAACTCATCTTTGTGAGTTTCAATGGAATGAATTGAGGATGTGGGAAACTGATTATCGTTAAAAGCCGCTTCAAACTCGACTAAACGATCGGCCGTGCGGATAAAGTGATCAAGAGACATATTTAAGATATATGACTTAATGAACCCACAAATAAATGAATTAGTAAAATAAAGTTTGAAACGAATTGAATTGACTATTGGAAAAATAGAGTATAGTTATATTCGATCTGAATTTAAATAGGGCTCTACAACTTAATACAATAAATGAAAAACAAAAGACAATAAATGAAATAAACAATTTAATGTTTACAAATCTTTCTGAATTTTACCAACTTTATCACAAAGTCTGGTCGAATTTTGCTATACCAAAAAGAAACTCTTGAAAAACCAATATCCAATTGAAATAATTTCAGGAATATTGCAATTCAATTTTCTATATTAGGATACTTCCCCTAACATATGATTGCAAATACACAAAAAATTACACTAAAGTACTGGAACGGATTGATTTTTATCTTGTAAATGGTTTCCCCTCTCTCTAATTACCTTATTATAAAAAAAGGTAGAGAAAAAACATACGAAATATTAAATTTTAGATTTCCAATATAAATCCAAGTGACGTAGAACTTTACAAGAACAATATGCGGAGGAATGTAATGAATGAACCACTCAAAATAACTTGAAGCTCAATTGGAAAAAAAAAACGAAAAGGGAATAAAACTAAATTGTATAAAAGAAAACAACGTATGTATTTAATTTGTAACCAAAAACAAAATCCGAAGTGATCATACACATGTGTACTACATATGTTGCGAATCTTTGCATTTGCAGAAAATTTTGTTGAGAGATCAAACACACATGTTCGATTCATACAAAGTTCGATACTCAATACGTTCGATATTATTAACCGTAACCGATAGTTAATAGACTCGTCTCTTATTTTTTGCTTTCTAAAAGAAGAAACCAACAACAAATATTAATTTTTAACAAAATTAACGCAATTTAAAAGTACAGTTGACACAAATATTGACTGTTCCCACTTTTTTCTTGCACTAAAATATTATTCTTTTGGAACAGCTTCATACAACTTTCTCTAAAGTATGTATTTGGAAATAATTTTTTTCTTTCTGTCTTTTATCGCACTCACCAAAGTAATTCCATTTGGTTCTTCAAAAAATCTATTTTGTTGGATTTAGAATAAAAAAATTTGCTTTAAATGGCCATTTTTTTCTGCACAACTTGTCGGAATAATTTATCATGAGATTTAGCCTGATACTTTTATATCCCTTGTTATTCTAATTTCACACGATGCTTCTCTTTTTTATATTTCTTTATACTAAACACGTTTTTTTTGTAAAAATTTCAGAAATGTGTGCGCTTTCTAATTTACTTTATCACACTATCAATTGCACTAAATAGATCAAACACGCAAAATATAAATGTACCTTATTTTTCTTTTGTAGGATTTTTGTCTTCTTTTTCAGTAGTTGAAGCTGGATTCTCAGAGAGCGATTTCCTATTAGTTTCAATATTGAATTATCCGATTCGAACTGGACCAAATGATTGTGTAGGAAAGTAACCAATCTATGGAAATGAAACCCTCATGAGCTCAAACAAATCAATTGCAAATTTTGTACTCCAATTTTGTGACTCCACAATTTATTTGTATAAGAATATTTATCACAAATAGGAATATGAAATAAATGTTAAGAAAAATAAAACAATTGAATTAGGAATTGGACAATAATTAGCTATTTTATTGGAGGAACTCTTACCAATCGTAACGTAAGTGGTTGACGTGTGAATAAGAATAGACTCTATGTTCTAGTTTTGGCGGAAATTGTTACCTTGTAATATGATATTTTTTTTAGAGCGAAAATAAAACGTGGTAAATCAGATAGTGCAATAAAGTAACCGTGTTACCTTATTGCACTTTATATAAAGATACAAAAAAAAAGTATTAAGAATACAGTATTCGGCAAAATTATTGTGTTTGGCATAAACACCTAGTAAAATATTTTTGGTGTAGTATTCAATTATAGGTAACTCCAAATAAAATAACGTCCTGGCAAATTCATTTTAATAGTTCTGATCGAATTCCAACCAATCTTTTTGCTGGGTGTTCTAGAACTGATTCTCCTTCAGTTATATCTTGCATATAAGATCCATGGAACGGGTTCCGGAACCAGTTCTATGGAATCGGTTCTAGTGGAACCACTTCCAGAACTAGTGTGATTGGCAACCAATTGTAAAAAATTTTTCTGGTAAGACGAATGTAAACAAATAAATTCGTGTTTAATGTTATAAATTTTTCCACCGTGTTCCGTGCACAAACAGACGGACGGTCGGACAAGAGTAGCTAAATCGCCTCAGAAAGAGGTTCTGAAAAAAATCTTACACAATTTTTTTTACAATTCTTCATTCAATAATGGCGTTTATAAAAATAAATTTTGGACTTTCCTTTAATACACACTCAAGAAAAAAGGAATAGATGCAGCGATTTTTCTCAAAAATACCAACTTTTGGGGCCCGGTAGCGACCCCTAAACCTTAATAAAAAAAATTTTAAAAAATCATGTGTTAATTTTTCACGGTGCTTAATATATATTCGGGCTGACCCATACCAAAATCCAACTTTTGTTTTTTATGAACAAGCCTAATATTCACCCAGAAAACTGTCTCAGTTGTGGGCACCGAATTTGTTGCCAACCGAAGTCGTGCGGTTATGACAACTATCTTTATATTAAATTATATTTTTCGCCGTGAAAGCCAATATTCGGTTGTCTAATTCAATATTATGTTCCACATAAATTTTATTATGTTCCACAAAATTTTATTGAAATTAAAAAACTTTTTTTGAATTTTCTGGTTTTGAACCCGGCCATTCAGGTTAATAGTTCACACTCTTACCCACTGCACCACAACTACTTTCAATTTTCTTAGCCATATTTGCTATTTGTACATATGAATATTTTATTTTAATTAAAAATAAACATATAATTTTTATATATTTATAGTGTACTAGGCCAACTCTTTACCGACTACACCACAAACATTAATTTTGAAGTCTAATTTGGAATTTATAGGTTTTGCTTGAAAAACAAATATAGGTACACCGAAAAAATTCCTCAGTTACTGGCTACTAAAATTTCAACTGAATCTCAGGTGAAATACCCCCTACTAGGCTTAGTTAATGAAATTAATTGTATATAACTAAGTCGATAGTTGAAAATAGTGTCAAGAAATTTAACTGAAATTTCAGTCACTAAGAGCGATTTCTTAGTTACAATTTTGTGGTCTTTGTACAAAGTAATTATCAACTGAGAAAATTTATTATTTTCTATTATTTTGATAATATTAAAAAGAACTTGACTTGACAATTAGAATAATTTAATTTTATTTTAATAATTACCAGGAATGAAAACAAAATTGCATTAACGAAATCTATGATTAGTTTTTATCTTAATGTTACACCCAATTTGATTAACATTTTTCTTTAAATCTTTATTACGTCATCAAAAAAGTATGGTTCTGCTGGAGATTTAATATAAATTCTTGCGGGAATATCTTCTCCTAACAGAAAAAAATGTTAAATTATTTTTCTTGAAAGATCAAACTTTAAACTTATCTTTTAATATTGTATCTGTATTTTATTTAACAAAATATACGTATATTGCTTTCCAATGCCTTTACAATTTTTTTTATTTAATTTTCTTAAATTTGTTTCTATTTCTTCATAATTGTGTGTTTAAAAATCTTTGACAATTTCAAAATTAATTTACAGGGTAAGAAGTAATAACGATTATTTCAGTTGATTAAAAAGTTTTTGGTTTTAACTGAGAAATTGATTAACTGAGCAACTGAGAACTTTTATCGGTGTAGTAAAAAATTCGTTTACCAATGCCAATCAATAGTTGTGTGTGTTATCAATACAATCCACAATTCGGTTGGTTCTACAGAAACTCGACTTTAAGGTCATATTTGATTAGGATACCCGTATTTGTAGTTACCACTTTCGAATATTGAAATTTTTTTAATAAAGGTTATAGGTAACACCAATTGTCTTGTATATACACTAAATAAATGGCTGCTTCTACTGCATAGAATTACTAAACTGATAGTAATTTTAAAATTGATTGGAGATACCAATAATTTGTTAAAAGGATTGTTTTTTAGTTCATTTTCCCTATTTTTAATACCTAGTAAAATATTTTTGGTGTAGTATTCAATTATAGGCAACTGCAAATAAAATAACGTACTGGCAAATTCATTTTAATGGTTTTGATCGAATTCCAACCGATCATTTTCCTGGGTGTTCGCATCTTTGGGGGATTTTACGCATTTTTATGGATTTTTACGCATTTTATTCGCACAATTACACGTAAAATGTGCTTTTCTACGCACAAGTTTAGTAAATTAACACACTAATTTCAAAATTTCATTTAATTTTTACGGACTTTCAATGTAAAGTTACTCATTATTTATGTACCAACTTAAACATAATGTGCGTATTTATTTTTCAAATTACACGCATAGAGTAATTTTACTCAGTTTATAGTCGGAGTAGAGTTTCCTACTATAAGTTGGGTCAATTTCAACAGAATTTTTGTGGATTTGGTGTTGTACTCAGCTGTATCTACAAACTTGCAAATTGTTGTAAATTTTCTGTTCGCGTACATGTTTGGGAACATATTATTTTAAGACTACATCTTGTCTAGCTCTGTGTAAGTTTGTACTGAGTAATGCTTACTGGACTTGAATGAGAAAAGTAAACGAATGGAATTTTGTTTTTATTACAAAGTAATTTTGTATTTTTTTTTTTTTGTTTGTACAAATTAATTTAACTAGTCCCGCGAAGCCAAGTGGCTTGTCTGCAGGTGCTCTACTATGGTAAAAATAAATAAAGCAAATTTTTGGACACGCATGATACACTTGATTTATTATTTTAATTTTTTATTTGCAATAAATTATTAATTGTTATTGAATATTTGAAATGATTTTCGATTTCAATAAAGGAAAATTTATTTTTATATAAAAGTAAAACTAAGGAAATAAATATTAAAACATAGAATTCCTACAACACATTACCGATTTCATCTAATGGTTAATAAATATTTATAGAAATTTGCTGAAAATTTTCTAGCTTTTAAGTATTTCCATTATCCTTAATATATTTATAAATCTATTCAATGAAGAAAACGAAAGAAAATGTGGATATTTTAAGTAAATATTAACTTTTACCATAAAAAACGTATTTCTTTCAGAAAAAAAAAACCAAAAGAGAACAAAAAAACAGCCTTTATTATGAATGCCAAAAGCTTAAGCTTTTTTTTTGAAAACAGTACATCTAAAGGTATGCAAAAAACATATTTTTGTTGTGCGCTTGAATGAAAATGTAATTTTCTTAAGCACATAATTTTACATAATTTTCAGAAACCGCAGTTTCCTTTAATTTACTGTTTGATGCACTTAAGAAAATTTATGCAAATACCAAAAATACTAAATATACTTTAAAAGAGTACGAGGTACACACTATGAAAATACAACCCAACCAGCCAAGGAATAGCAATAACAACAACGATAACAAAAAATCAGCACCAGTAGTTTGTAGTACTTAAACATGCAACAACATGGTGAATTTTTGCAACAGCGACGTGTCTGTCTTCCCGACTTCTGGCAAAAACGAAATTATAAAATTTTCTTAAAAAACTCTAACAACAAAAAATTATTCCTTCGGCCCAGTAAAGATGATTTTTGAAAAGCAACCTTACAAAATTTGTTTAGCTATGGCGTAGATGTTCACTAAAAGGAGTACTTTATACAAACACACACATTCATTTTTTACAAAGGAGTGTTTTCTTTTTATTTATTTATCTCTTTCAATGTATGCTGAAGTATTTGTTTGACATGTGACCAAAAATGTGAAATATCGTTTTCGCTTTAATATATATTTATTTATATTGGTCAAAACCGCGCGTAAAGCACACTCTGTTAAAAGAATTAATTATGCGATTTTCTTAAAAAATTAGATACTTCACAGGGGCGAAATTTCGATGCTGCTGCACTGACACTACGTCAGCCTCAAGTATCATATTGCTTAAGCCCCGTTTAGATTATCACACAAGTGTGTTAAATGTGTTGCATAACGAAAATGTATAATAGTGTGAATAGTGTGTTACACACATGTCAAAATGGGTGCACACATTTTAAAAAGTAGTCACACTTTTTTGACAAGATTTATTTTTTGAAATCTTCTTCTATATATAAAAGAATAACGTGACTGACTGACTGACTCAACATCGCCCAGCCCAAACCGCTGAAGCTAGGAAGTTGAAATTTGGTATGTAGGTTCCTCTTTCGGCGTAGACGTCCGCTAAGACGGGATTTTTGGAAATTCCTACCGCAACGGGCAAAAAGGGGAAAAGTCTCCCCCTTGGCGGCCTGCCAAAACCCCTTTGGCTGGAAAGCTGAAATTTAAGATATGTGTTCCTTGGAGTATGGGCTAACTTTTCTGGAAAGTACTTTCTGGAATTTTGGACAGGGACGTTGTAAAAATGGGGGTTAAAAAGGGGAAAAAGGCCCCCCTTGACGGCCTGCCCAAACCGCTGGAGGTAGGAAGTTGAAATTTGGTATAAAGGTTCCTCCACTATCGTAGACATCCACCAAGAAGTGAGTTTTGGAAATTTTTACAGGGACGGGCAAAAAGGGGAAAAAGTCTCCCCCTTGACGGCCTGCTCAAACTGCTGGAGCTATGAAGTTGAAATTTGGTATGTAGGTTCCTCGACCGGTGTAGACGTCCGTTGAGACGGCATTTTTGGAAATTCTTATCGGGAGGGGAAAAAAGGGGACAAAAAAAGTACCTTTTTCCAAAAAAGTACCTTTTCCCAAAAAAAGTACCTTTTCCCAAAAAAGTACCTTTTTCCAAAAAAAGTACCTTTTTCCAAAAAAAGTACCTTTTTCCAAAAAAAGTACCTTTTTCAAAAAAAGTACCTTTTTCCAAAAAAAAGTACCCTTTTCCGAAAAAAGTACCTTTTTCCAAAAAAAAGTACCTTTTTCCAAAAAAAGTACCTTTTTCCAAAAAAAAGTACCTTTTTTCAAAAAAAGTACCTTTTTCCAAAAAAAGTACCTTTTTCCAAAAAAAGTACCGTTTTCCCAAAAAAATAACTTTTCCCAAAAAAAGTATCTTTTTCCAAAAAAAGTACCTTTTTCCAAAAAAAGTACCTTTTTCCAAAACAAGTACCTTTTCCAAAAAAATTCCTTTTTCCAAAAAAAGTACCTTTTTCCAAAAAAAGTACCTTTTTCCAAAAAAGTACCTTTTTCCAAAAAAAGTACCTTTTTCTAAAAAAAGTACCTTATTCCAAAAAAGTACCTTTTTCCAAAAAAAGTACCTTTTTCCAAAAAAAGTACCTTTTTCCAAAAAAAAGTACCTTTTTCCAAAAAATGTACCTTTTTCCAAAAAAAAGTACCTTTTTCCAAAAAAGTACCTTTTTCCAAAAAAAGTACCTTTTCCCGAAAAAAGTACCTTTTTCCAAAAAAAGTACCTTTTTCCAAAAAAAGGACCTTTTACCAAAAAAAATTCCTTTTTCAAAAAAAGTACCTTTTTCCAAAAAAAGGACCTTTTTCCAAAAAAAGTACCTTTTTTCAAAAAATGTACATTTGTCTAAAAAAATGTACCTTTTCCAAAAAAAAGTACCTTTACCAAAAAAGTACATTTTTCCAACAAACATACATTTTTCCAAAAAAAAAATATACATTTTTCAAAAAAAGAACTTTGTAAAAACAAAGTATCTTTTTCCAAAAAATTTCGCTTTTTCCAAAAAGTACCATTTAAAAAAATATAACTTCAAAAAACGTACTTTTTTTCCTCCCTGCACGGATATCTCCACTAAAACAAGGTTTCTTAATATTCCGCATAGACGTGCGCTAAGACAGGATTTTTGGAAATTCCTACCGGAACGGGCAAAAGTCTCCCCATAAACAGTCTCAGAAATTGGAAAACTGCCTGCCCAAACCACTGGAGGTAAGAAGTTGAAATTTGGTATAAAGGCTCCTCCACTGTAGTAGACATCGACTAAGTTTGTATTTTTGGAATTCCCCACAGGATATCCCAAAAGGAAATACGGTATGTGAGTTCCTCCTTCTGTGTAGGCGTCCGCTTAGACGGAATTTTTAAAATTCCTATCGGGAGGGGAAATAAGGTAAAAGTCTCCTCCTTGACGGCCTGCCCAATCCCTTTTGGCCAACCTAAAATTTTAAATATGTATTCCTTGAAGTAGGACTAACTCACCGGCAACGTAATTTTTCTATTTTGGAACAGGAACATAGTAAAAATGGTGGTTGAAAGGGAAAAATGTCCCCAATAACGGCCTGCCCAAACCGCTGAGGCAATGAAGTTGAAATTTGGTATAAATGTTCCTCATCCATCGCAGATAGCCGCGAAGATGGAATTTTTGTAAATTCCTAAAGGGAGGGCCAAAAAAAAAAAGAAAAGCCTCCCCTTGGTGGCCTGTAGAAACCCCTTCGGCTAGAAACCTGAAATTTAAAATGTCCATGGAGTAAGGGCTAACTTATTAGAAAGATCCTTTTTTGAATTTTGGACAGCGTCGTTATAAAATGGGGGCTCAAAAAGTGAAAGTGGCCCCTTAACGACCTGTCCAAACTGCTGGAACTAGGAAGCTTAAATTCGGTATTTGGTTTCGTTCTCCAACGTAGACGTCCCCAAAGATGGTATTTTAGGAAATTCATACCGGGAGGGGTAAAAAGGAAAAAACTTCCCCCTTGACGTCCTGGCCAAACTGCTGGATATAGAGACTTAAAATTATGTATGTAGTAGGTTCCTCCTTCAACGCAGACGTCCTCTAAGACGGAATTTTTGGAAATTCCTACCGGGTGGAGTAAAAACGGAATAATTCTCCCCATAGATGGCCTAACCGAACCCTTCGGCTAGAAATCTGTAATCTATAATATGTTTTCCTGAGAGTATGGGCTAACTTATCGACAAGGCAATTTTAGGACTTTGGACAGGAACGTGGTAAAAATGGTGGTTTAAAGGGTGAAAATGCCCCCCCCCCCCTTAACGTCTGCGTCTTTAGCTAGAAACCTAAAACTTAAAGAACGAGTGTATATGGAACACTAAAATTAAGAAACTAAATAGGAAACGAGTGGAATTGAAACACTACACAAGTGGAACGAAATGGATATAAACGTTGAACGAGTGGAATTGAAATTATAGACAATGGAAATGGATTGGAAGAGGGAACGGAATGGAATGGACTATAACGAAATGGAATTAGGAGCGAAATGGTATAGAATGGGGAACGAGTGGAATTGAAACACTGCAGTTAAAAGAGGAATGGAAGGGAGCAAGTGCAAAGAAATGTAATGGAAATAGAAGCGACTGATATCAATATCGATACACAAGACGAAATGGAATGAAACGCGGAACGAGTGGAATTGGAATAACAGATAATGGGAACGAAATGCAATGGAATGGTTAACAAAATGGAATCTTGGAAGGAGTTGCATTGGAACAATAAAATTGTTAAACAAAATGGAATGGAATTTGAATGACTCAAACTGCCGGAGTTTGGTACTTGAAATTTCGCATGCGATTGAGGCAAGATTATATATATTTGGGACTTTTACTGGGTGGAACAAATAGGGGTGAAGAATCGCTTTTAATTACCTGTTCAAACACTATCCACGGAATATGAAACTTATGTAGCATTGAAACATAATCTCCAAAAAGTTAAACAAATTTTCTAAAAGAGAAAAAACCTTAGAAAAGGAATGGAACTTATATATTCCGATATTTAAACTGCAGGTAACGAAGCACCGGTGGAAGAAACCGACGCAGTATATTTTCCAACTAAATTTGTGAATTTACTTGAATTGCCAGGTCTACCTTTACATAAACTGGAATTAAAAAAAAAAAACTTTAAGGCACGCTAACAACCCTGCTTTACGTTATTTATTTTCATTCAAAACACAAATGAACAAAACTACTTACGGGTCTATCTACCTAAGTTCGCACTTTACCAAATTATCTTGCCATACACACGTATATTGCAATTTATAATGGATTCATTACTAACAATCCACTTTCATGAGAAAAAGTGATCAAATATTTATTTATTTTAAACCCATTGTTGTGCAGAATTATTTATTTGTGGTGGCTGGGTGAAGTCTTTTAGTATAAAAACTGTAATTTAAATAAAAAAACGAATTTAAAAAAAATTGGGGGCTGCCCCCCCCCCCCTAAACTTTAAGTCACGCTAACAACGTAGCGGGCTGCGCCCGCTAGTATTTCATAAAGTTACCACTTGTCTCAACACAAGTGTTGTTTTATTCACAAATAAATGTAAACAACCCGGTTAAAAATAAGCATACATGTTCATAAGCTCACATGTATGGAATCATGTATTATTACATGTGAATGCTGTATGCACATACATGCCATATATGAAAGCATATATGGTTTCGTACATTGAGAGAAAAATCCAATACATGGTAATGTATGTAATCATATGTTAAAATATATGTCATATATTGCACCATGAATGTCATACATTATCATAAATGAATTCATAAATTATCACATATATGATTATAAATGGAGCTTATTTTTAATTTTACGACCACATATGCCCATATATGTATGGCCATTTATAACATTTGGAAAATAAACGCAAAGATTTGTTTTTTGTTTTATACTGAATTTAGACTGAGCGAAAACCAGGTGGTTTTTGTACAAAACTAAATTACAAAAGCCAAGTCATTTACACTGGTTATTTGGTTTTTCCTTGTCACATCACTTTTTTATTAAACAATTTTCTTTGTGTTTTTATGGTTAAATCAAATTTAAAAAATTATTAACACATTTGAAAATACATAGCAATACACAATTTTAAAACAAAACTGAAATATTTAAAGAAAAATTACAAAATATATATTTGACACTTGCTTTAATCCTATATTCGTTGTAACATGGTGTATCGAAAATTACTTATAGGAGAAACCGGGTGTATCAAAAATGAAAATTTAAGATATTTTTAGTTGGTTTTTGGCAAAAACCATGTAGAACCTTGTTTTCAATTTTTATGAAAATTGTATGGGAAAAACTAAATTGGTTTTATGGGTTTCGGCTCAAAAACTAAAAATAGCCAAAAACTACTAGTTTTCGCCCAGTCTAAATATACTATTAATAACTTCCAAAGAACTTTTTTAACTCGAAACAAATAATTTTGTATATTTTTATAAAAAATAGTATAACTAGTTGTTGATCCTTTTTAATAAAATATTTTATTAATACGTAAATAAATTCTCGGAATCTTGGACTTGTCCTTAACAATAACTTTTAAAGCTTTAAATCTTTCCTTTAAGAAACAATTATTAGAATCCTAAAGTACTTATATTCCGTTAAAATAATTTTATTTCTCTATAAAGAAATACAATGATTCACAAGCCCCACACAAAGACGAATTTATGTCTTGTTTTTTGTTGATTACAAAAGAAGAAAATTTTACCTTTTGCTGTTTTTGTGAATCACACTCTCAGATTCAGGCGAACACCTACAAAAAATACTTACAAAGAAGATATGTTTGGGGTCACCACCGATTTTGCTTAAATTTGTATATGTGATACGGAAACACGTATATTCAAGTGATCATTTTAAATTTTCTCTCCTATATCACATGTTCAAATTTTAGCAAGTCCGATTAGTTGTCTATAGAATTTCCTATAGAAAAACCATTAAATAAAAGACTTGTAATAAAAACTTGTCTCATAGCAATGAGTTTTTCTAATGGAAAATCCTTATAATCTGAAGGTTTTTTTAATGGAAAAAATATCTTGGAATATAAATGCTTCTCTTTAATTTGAAATTCGCACAACCTCAGAGTTTCTCAATGTTTTACTTTAAAAAATCTTAGAATGTGATTACAAATTTGAAAATGTCAATTACACAAGAAGAATATTTTTAGAATATTTAAATAAGCAATGCACGGCCCATATACGTTATTGGCTTTAACCAAAACAATTAGATAAGAACACGTTATTTTCAACTTTTAGGATTCAAGAGTTGACTTTTGCTAGTCAAATTTCTAAACAATTGTGAGTACGTTATTTATCAATTAGTTATGAATCTGTAAAGAAACAAAGAATTTTTTATGTATATAGAAAACATTATCCTGTAACCTTTCTTTAAATATTCTACTGGGGAATATACAACAAAACAGAATCTTTAGGCTTTTCTGCACTCAAAAAAAAGTATAACTTTTTATTAAAGACAAAATGTCTTTAAATTAAGGATACGGAATTTTCCTTAACTTAAGAAAAATTTCTTTAAAATAAAGAAAAAATCCTTAGTATAAAGAAAAATTTACTATTTCTAAGTACAACGTAAAATCCTCCTTCCTTAAAATAAAGAAATTTTTTTCCTTATTTTGACACTCATGATTTGTCTTTAATTTTTGTAAGAAATTCCTTGGCATGTGTACGAAATTATTAAATTTAATGATCAATTTCTTATTATAAAGATTTTCTATACTTAAACCAAGCAAGCAAATAATGTTGTCGAAAAAATGGTTTTAAAGACATAAAAAGACATAACTTCTTTAATTTATGTCCATAATTTTGGATTTACTTAAATTAAGTATAGAGTTTTATTTAAATCAGTTACATTTTTTTCCACAAGATAAGGAAACATATACTCGTATTAACTCAAGAATATAATTTTATATTTTTAATGCTATAAAAGATATAATTTTAAAGATAGTTTCTTTAAATTACAACTTAAAAATTTGAGCAGAGTCTCAGAAATTATTTCCTCAAACTAAAGAAAAATATAATTGGTTTAATGAATGTTAGCATTGAGTTAAGGCAATTTTTCCTTAAATGTACATTCAAAAAAAGGGATAACTTTTTACTGAAGACAAAATATCTTTAAATTAAAGATACGGAATTTTCCTTAATTTAAGAAAGATTTCTTTAAAAAAAAGAAAAAAATCTTTAATATAAAGAAAAATTTACTTTTTATTGATGACAAAATGTCTTTAAATTAAGGATACGGACTTTTTATGAAAGATTTCTTTAAAATAAAGAAAAAAATCTTTAATATAAAGAAAAATTTACTATATCTGAGTACAACGTAAAATCCTTTTTTATTAAAATAGGGAAATTTTTTCCTTATTTGAACCCTTTTGATTCGTTTTTAAATTGTGTAAGAAATTCCTTTTTATGTGTACGAAATTATTAAATTTAAAGAAAAATTTCTTATTGTAATGATTTTATATACTTAAACCAAGCAAGCAAAAAATGTTGTCGAAAAAAATAGTATTAAAGACATAACTTCTTTAATTTATGTCCATAATTTTGGATTTACTTAAATTAAGTAGAGAGTTTTATTTAAATCAGTTACATATTTTACACAAGATAAGAAAACATATACTCGTATTAACTCAAGAATATAATTTTATATTTTTTAATGCTATAAAAGATATAATTTTAAGGATAGTTTCTTTAAATTACAACTTGAAAATTTAAGCAGAGTCTCAGAAATTATTTCCTCAAACTAAAGAAAAATATAATTGCATTAATGAATGTTAGCATTGAGTTAAGGCAATTTTTCCTTAAATGTTCACTCAAAAAAAAAACATAACTTTTGATTGAAGACAAAATTTATTTAAATTAAAAATATGAAATTTTCCTTAATTTAAGGAAAATTTCTTTAAAATAAAGAAAAGATCTTTAATATAAAGACAAATTTACTATTTTTAAGTACAAGGTAAAATTATCTTTTTTTAAAATAGGAGAACTTTTTCCTTTTTATTGAAGACAAAATGTCTTTAAATTAAGTATACACCATTTTCCCTAATTTAAGAAAAATTCCTTTAAAATAAAGAAAAAATCTTTACTATAAAGAAAAATTTACTATTTCCAAGTACAAGGTAAAATTCCTTGATTCGTTGATTTTAGTAAATACATACATATAACCTGGTGTCTTCAAATGCGATAAATTATATGATATGAAATGTCAAAACCATTGCAGAGAAACATCAAGATGATATCAATTGCAAAGTGATGGAAAACACTTGACCATTTCATGGCTAAGAATATCGTAAATTTTTCTTCGAAAAACACAACATTTTTTCAGCCACTAATTTTTATCTACAAATAATAAATAATTTAACTTTTCCCATTCCTTTTTATCAAATTTTCTGTTATTTTTTTTTATAAAATTAAAAGGAAAAGTGACATATGATGGCAGGCATCATTGCCAGAGCCGCTTGCATGTCAGCGATATCATTATATTGGAATAAAATTGAAATTGTGATGAAATCATTTTGACAATTGCTTGCTATCATTTTATTGCATGTCAAGACACTAGGAAGTATATTCCATTAACCTAGTGTCGTATCAAAATTTTTTAGCCATTCCCATTCCCATTTTTTTGTGAATGTGTGTGTTTGTGTGCGTGTTGACATCGTGCAATTCGTATTTACAAAATTTTTTGATATTTTCTGTTCTCTACTTAATGTTCCTTAATGTATGGGCAGCTTTAGATATTTTTTGTTTCCAAATTTAATGTTCCTTCGTGTATACTCTGCTTAATTTTCGAATTTCATTACACATTTTATTGCATTTGTAGACACTAGGTAAAAAAAAACAACCCCAATGTGGTTTCTGTGACGAATGTTCTCTTCCATGAACTGTTATTTTCGCTCTTTAATTTTAGCATTTCTTTGAGTAACACTGTTGCCAATTTAGCTATTTTCTTG
Organism: Leucophora obtusa; assembly: GCA_949987735.1. Taxonomy (NCBI): domain Eukaryota; kingdom Metazoa; phylum Arthropoda; class Insecta; order Diptera; family Anthomyiidae; genus Leucophora; species Leucophora obtusa. The sequence continues at coordinate 123,584,590 of OX465295.1, read as the reverse complement.
TCTAACCTAGCGATATTTCAACAGATTTCGCGGGATTAAATATGACTTTAACTATTAGTGGGAAAACTAGCGTTTTTTTAAAGTCAATCCTGACGTTTTCTTTGCGCGTTTTATAAAATTATTTCCTTATCAGAATTGTTGATATATATATTATTATTTAGCGATTTATCGCAAAATTTTTAAATAACACTTGAAAAGTTTGAAAAATTTAACGATTTATTGTTTAAGAAACATTTAAATTGTATTTATCGCTACATTTTTGAAGTTGAAAGAATAATATTATATTATGGATTAATGAATGTTACCATTCAGTTAAGGCAATTTCTCCTTAACGGTAGTCTTAATATTATAAAATAATTTTAAATATTTTGTTAAAATATCACATAAAATTTATGCTGAAAAAACAACCTTAGTTATTTCTGTTAAGGCAATATTTTCATTAAATACATACTTATGTTAATGGCAAAGTAACATGTTAATAGCAATATTACTAATTTTAGTAAATATATATGTTCATAAATTACATCAGGGATGAAAAATTAGATTTTTGAAATGGTGCTGAAGCTTAATCAGAATAGTACTTTTCCGAAACCGACGGTACCTTTTTAAATAAAGCTTCAGCGCCAAACCAAAATCAATAAAAAAAAATTATAAAAAACTCAAAAACTAAAGGCTTTTTAAAAATAATTGTGATTTTCTACATTTCTCGTAGAGTTTGTGTTAAATTTGTCATCTCTAATATTGTTGGCACTAATTTTTATCATAAAAGTACTATCTCTAGTTGTCAAGGATTTGTTTTTATTAAAATTTTTGTATTTCAAAGAATAATTTTTTCTCTAAATAACAAATTGTGCAACTGAAATGTTCAATAATGTTACAAGACATTTTAAAAATTGTTACTAATTAAAAAAAACTTGTGCATGACAGCAATTGTCAATGGTCTAGAGATTACATTTCGTAGACTTATACAGAGCTGCATTTTCATAAAATCTCGAGACTTTTCTATCCCGTGTAGATTTGCCTTTAAATTCTGAATGTAGAAAATCACAATTTTCGCATATGTTTTTGTCATGCTTAGAAAATTTAATAACTGCTAGGGATATCTTAATTGGCACAACATTGTTCGTTGCAATTTAAGAACTAGGAAAAAAACACACAATGGTTTTTTAATACATTTTGGAAAAAACAAACTACTTTCAGTTTAAGTAATTCGCTCCGAAAAACCACCAAAAAATCCAATTAATTTCGGTAATAATGCAGAAAGTAAGACGACGAATCATTCTAGAATATATTATTTAAAAAAATTAAAACTAAAATTCATAGATACTTTTTTAGCTGCCTACACACTAGCGAACATTCCATTCCACATGGCCATTTTTTTACGAATGTTGAAATGTGTATAGCATTGTGTCATGTTGACCTTCGTGTTTACAAAATTTTTTGATATTTTTTGTTTCCAAACTCAATTTTTCATCGTGTGTATCGATGTTACTGTTTTTGCTGTATTTAGGTCATTGAGAGCAGTCACGCTATTAAGAGCTTTTGTAATTACGCATTTGAGAAAATGAAAATGACGACAATTATAAATAATGAAAACTGCTATAATTTTATAAATGAATATATTTACGAGAATTATGGGACATAAAATGTGATAACTAAAAAAATAAAACTAAAAAAAACAGCAGCATATGGAAAACTAACAATTAACAAATTCATTAATTTGATTTTCTTCCGCCCATATTTCATGTGATCAGTTCTACAAACAAACAAAATTGATGTTTCGTTTGAGATTTTGTTGTCGTGTGTGCATCGTCTGTATAAAAAAATGAAAAAAGTAGAAACACATGTTCCGTCACTCATGTTCCCTAGTGTGTGGGCAGCTTTTGAGAGCAAACCTGTTCCCAACTGACCTCATGCTCCCCTTTATAATTGTTTTTTGAAAAAAGAGATTGTAATGAATTTTTCCGTTGAAATATTATATTACGATTCTTTGAATAATAAATTATTAATTATTCCCATTAAAAAATTAAAAACATTTTCTAAAATTTCAGATTTGCTTTTTCAAATTAAAAAAGTACTAAAGTACAGCATTTTCCATCCCTGAGCTGTATTATAAAAGAACAACCCTATATTGTTCGTATAACGAATGTGATCGTCCATGATACAACCATACTAGGTAGATGCATTAGAACAACAACAAAAAATGTAATCGGCTACTTTTGATACATAGCGAAAGCATACGAAAAAATCCCTGAACTGTCATAATAAAACCCTGAACTGCCAAACTTTCCCTAATGCATCTACCTAGCACTGTTGGTAAAAGTGGCACAAAAGTGCCATTTGTGGCACTATTGAATGTTCAATGGCACCTTGGCACTCCATAGAATTTTGGCACTTTTTACGAAAATTTCTATATAATTTGATAAAAGGTCAATATCGCTGGTTTTTCATTAAAAGCCACGCCTATTAAGAAGGGGTAGCAAAATTAAAAAACAAATGCTACACTAAAAATATCTACAATTTTTTGGACCACCTTCCAGTTCTTCGGGGACAATTTAATCATTATTTTGATATTTAAAAATAAAAGCAACGGGGATAAAATTAGAAAAACTTTAATTGATTATATTGTATTGTCAAATTTAATTGTAAAATTTTTTGAAAGTCTTGGACCTGCTATCTTAAAAAAACGGAAGTTATTTTACTATAGTCAAGAACGGCATTTTTATATGAAAATATTTGTGGTAGGTAATGTTAAACTCGGGTTACTTTTTAGATAAGTTGCCCGCCTTTTTTTTTGTCTTTTTACTTAACCCTTAAATGCATGATCTCTACAATTTTAACCATTTTATTTATATATGATTTCTAAAGGCGTGTACATTTCAAGAAAAATACCAAAAAAATTTATTTAAAAAAAAAGTTGATTTTTATTGAAAAATATGGTTTTTTGCCAAATAGCTAAATTGTGATTATTTTAACGTATATGAAAAAAATAAACAAAAAAAAAATATATGAAATATTAATTATACATTTATTGTTGCCAAAATTAATTTTATTGCGAGAATACCACTTTAAATATTTAAACAAACATTTTTGAATATTGAACTTTTTGTAAAAAAACGCGTGTTTTAGATTTTTCACAAACATACGAAGCAAAACCAAGATTTTTCCTATTAATCTTTAAAAAATCTGAATTATAGTTTATAACAACACTTTGTGCAGAAAGGGCCCCAATGCCCAAAAATGGAGTTATGCATCAAGTGGCGTTTTTTATTAAGAAACTGGTATGTTGCCAAATGGCTACACCACGCATTTAAGGGTTAAAGTAACTAAATATATAAATATTTGAAATAAGAGCTGAACATATTTTTTTTGAAACATTAAATGTTGCTTAATTTTTTTTTGGCACTTTTAAAGCTTTTTTGGCACTTTTTTGGCATCATTGAGGCACCAAACGAAAATTCTCAAATACCATCACTGCTACCTAGTATGGTAGATGCATTGGTGCTCGTCAATGAACAGTTATTTTTGCTCTTCTATTTTAGTATTTCTCTGACCAGTAATGCCAACAATTTCTCAAATAATTTATAGACCAGAACCAAAAAATCGCTACCAAATTACTAGATTTATAAATAATGCAAAAATTAATATCATCGAAAAGTGGTACAAAAACTTATGTATTTTTTCTCACATATTGAATATGTTCATAAAAATTTTACGATTTACCTTCAAATTATCAATATCGACTTTCATTAAATTAATAATATGGTCAAAATACTCAATAAAGACCGTTGTACGTTGGAAAAATACATGATAATTTCTAATGAAAATATGGATTTTTAGACAATTTATATTTTTTATAAAAAAAAAAAATTTATAAAAAAAATATCAATATGTTAAGCTTATAATATTTTAAAACAAATAACAAAACACATTAAAGGTTAGCGCTAAATCACAAAAAACATTTAATTAGCGATTTTAACATACTTTTTCTATGTTAAAGTCGTTAATTTTTTTCAGTAAAATACCAACTTTTTATATTTTAAGGCTTGTATTCACAAAAATGTTTTGAATTATTTTACAGTTTAATAAAACAAATCAACATGTAAAACAATAACAAAAATTCTTCACTAAGCCTCTAATAAGACAAAAAGTTTTTTATTAATAAGCATGTAAAGATATAAAAAAGATATACGGTGAATAACAAAGAAATAAGAGCTGTGAGAATAACAGCAATCAAAGAGCAAAGCTAAGCAGCGTTGCCACAAGCGAAATTAGCAATTACCCAGAAGTGTAGACAAACTTTCCCAAATTTATAAAATTACCCATAACTTTAACAGATTTTTTTACAATTTGAACTCCTAAGATAGTGGTAAATAACCAAAACATCATATGGAAACTTATCAATATATGGGTATTCGCTATTACAACCTGAATTAAATTATTTGATTTAAATTGAGCGAAAATAAATATAAATTCCACTCAATGAAGTTTAAAGTTTGAGTGCTAATGTGCTTTCGTTGTAATATAGCATAATTTTTGAAGTTTAACCCATAGAAAGTTGTCAAATTTACGATAAATGGTCTTTTGTGAATTAATTTACTGAATTTTTAATTCAGAATAATTAAATTAAGTAACTAATTCTTGAAATTTTTATTTTGTATTCCAAGAAAAAATATTTTTTTGAAAACTCCTAAATGTAAGAGAATTTTTAAATAGTTTAGGTGAATTCTAAAAAATTACATGGCATCACTCATCACTAACCATTCTAAAGTTGGTGCAGTGGTGCCAGACTTTTTTGGGAAAAAATCGTCAAAAATGCAAAACAAAAGTCGTCAAGAATTTTGTAACAAATCATCAAAAAATCGACAGCGGTAATATATCATAAAAACAGAAGTTATACTTATTTTTCAATCAAAATTGTTTTATAAAACTGAGTAACAGTTCATTTGACCTGCTTGCCAAAATTAGTACTGAATTTAGACTGATCAGAAACTACCTAGTTTTTGTACAAAACTAGTTTTTGTTCGTTTTTTATGTATGCGTTTTGACAAGTAAAAACTAGCAACGTCTAAAAACTAGGTAGTTTTCGTACAAAACTAGTTTTTGCTTATTTTTTATATATACGTTATGACAATTAAAAACTAGGAAGACCCAAAAACTGGGTGGTTTTTCCTCAGTCTAAATGCAGTATAAGATTCCTAAAAAGTTTTCTAATTCTGAATATTTGTTGACTGCACTACTGATATAAATTAATTTGAAAAAAATGGTTACCTACATCAGACCCAATAATCGCTAGAAAATCTCCAGATTTATAAACAGTGCAAAAAATGAACGATTGTATTGGTAGATTATCAAAAATTGTTCTTCTAGCCAGTAATAAGGGTTATTTGTTCTAAAAAGTATAATAAATATGTTCATGAAAATAGTTGTAGTCAACTTAAAATATAACAGCAACAAATTACGATTTAACTTCAAATAATCAATATCGATTTGAAATGAATTAATACCAGACATTTATTATCGAAATGTGGATTTTTAGAAAGTTTTTATGAAAATCGTTTTAGAAGTTCTTTTTAATAATAAAAAAGAATATCAATAATATGTCCCTTTATTTACATGCTAGTTTTTACTATTTTTATTAATTTTTTTCATTTTTATATCGTTTTCAAAGAGATATTTGCAAATTTTTTAATTCAGTTGTTTCGATTTACTACTTTTGTTATAATTTTCTTGCGTTCCATATGAAGAGCAATTCCTTTTTGGCAATTAGTACTTTCGTAGTTTACTATTTTTACTAGAATTGTAAAGTGATCTGAAAAATTTGGTGATTTTCATGACTGGTACAAAAAATGTAGTACAAACAAATTTTGTTTGAAGAATTTCTCGGTAAGAAGATCAAATTTTAGGGCATAAGTTCTTTTATTCTAGTTTAAAGTCAAAATAAAATTGGATCTGATTGTATTTGGTGCGCCAGATCCAAAATTTGTCCACAATTTTGGGATTCAATTATTAAAACTTATATTGATTCAATTTTGATTCTATGGAATTATTTTTTTAAAGGATAATTGATAGATATAAATATAAATCAAGGCAGGTATTTTTAATTAAATTGATTTGTAGAAAGTGTGATTTGCTGTTTGATACTGTGAAAAACGCCACAAAATTCAAATTGCACCTTTGAATAAGTTATTGATTGATTTAAGTAGAAAATAATTCAATCAATGAAACGAGTTATGTGAATTTATTCGTTTAAAATTTGATCAGATTTCAAAATAGAGATAAACTACGTTCTCACTGCGGAAAATTTTCAGTTTTCGTTAATTGAAAATATTTTGAAACTCACCTGTTCTCACTACAATTGTTGATAGTTATTGTATTTTGGGAAGTTATTTGGCAAATATGAATGCAATGAAAATGGCGAAAAAATCATGGAACACTTCAACAATGTAAAAAAGAGTTTAAATATTTATTTGTCCTTAATTGTTTAACAACATAAATATATTTAATAAAAATTTAAAGTAAAATGAAATTATTATTGTTTTTGACATTCCTTCATTTTCTTTTAATATTTTCAATCAGAGATGTAAAAAACTTTAAAACCATTATTTTTACCACAACTTGCTAGGAAATTTTGTTATTTTATTTATATTTATTGAAAAATTTAGTATATCACATACAACAAGATAAAAATCTTTTTAATTACAGTATGTGATCTTATAATGTTTATATTATTTTGTAACAAATGATTTTTAACTAAAATTAAATGATAAAATTTCACTTTAATAATATTAGGTGCAATAAAATTAAATACATATAGTGACATTGAAATACATTAAATTTGATTTAAAAATAGGGAACAAACGATTACAAGTTACTACGTACTGATTATTTAAAAACTTGAAGAGTTTTTTTTTAAATCGTACATCGTTGCCTATTAATTGTATACTAAGGGGTAGAGAGTTCCAAAGATGTTCAACATTTATCAGAAAGTGCCAATCAGAATTTAAAGTACAACGAAAAGTGAAAATTATTGTCCTGGTTCTTCCGGATAAAGCAAAATGAAGATATCTATAAAGTTTATTTGGTTCTTTTGTATATATAATTTTATGCAGGAGAATTAATGGTTTAATCTTATAGCGAATTAATCACTATTTTCGATGGAAATCTAACAAAAATTTGGGATTTCAAACAGATTTCCCATAGGAAATGAAATCCCAATTTAATTTGGATTTCATAAAAATCTCATCGAAATCCAAATTGAAATCCAATTTTTCTCCCATATTTACAGAAAAGTAGGGAAGTTTGCACAAAAAACGGCAACATTTAGCAGGTGTTTATGTCATAAAAAATTAATAAATAATAAATTTTAGTAACTTAAAAAACTTAAAGAATAACATACTAAAGTCTGTTATTTTTAATTGAAAGAAATATTTAAAATTGAAAACGGCTATTTTTTGTATCCGAAGAAGAGAAACTATGCAAAATCATTTGATGGCGCCGGCAAGACCACTGACAAAACATTGAATATTTCAGCTTTTAACTAATCATCCCTATACTAAAACACATTTTTTAGCAAATATAACATTGTATCTTTCATAATATAAATGATTTTTAAGTTCCGCCATTTAATAAAGTGGTTTTTAGAAAATCTTTTAATTTTGGTTATTTTGTAAGGTTAGTTTGATTGTTTACAAAAAAATTGTTGTTGGATAATCGAAATCCCATTCATCTGTCAAATATTCGAATGTAAACGATATAGATCTCGAATTGGATTTCAAATGAAATCTAGTGAACATTTTAACAATATAAATTCAATATTAAGCAAATCGTCAAAACTAATACCATGCAAGGACTTTGAATAAGAAGAGGTTCTATCATATCTATTTATCGCATAAACATACCGCATTTATCCCTCAGATTTGTATTTTAAATGCAGGAGTATTCAAAAATTCTTTCGCCGAAAACACATTACTATCGAGTTTTAGTTTTAAAAAGAGAACGCGTTTTCATGCTCACAGTATAGGCTTTAAGTTATTGATAAAAATGCAATGTCAAAGAGTTCTTATTTAATATGCGAAAACGTGTATTTTTAAATGCTTTGGAACGCAAACTCATTAAACGAGTTTTCGTCTTCAGTATGAATGGTGAATTAAGGAGAGTTTTCAAAGAGAGAGTTCAAAAGGTTATAAAATTATTTCTTTCAGTGTTTTGCTTTAAATTTGTTAAACAAATCTGTAATTTTCAGAAATCGTCAAAATTAATTAAAATTTTAGCAAAAAATTTTCAATCTTCATTTAATAATTTTTCACCAAATAAATCGTCTAAATGACGTAAAACCGTCACATCTGGCACCGCTGAGTTGGCGTTGCAAAATGCAGATCTGAAATCTTTTAGTTTTCGTTTATCACTTGACGAATTTGGTTGTGTCTGTCGGTAAGTACTATTTATATTTAGTTAATAAATAAAAGTGTTAAAATAAAAGTGTTAAAATAAAAGTAATAAAAAAAAGTTATAATTAAAAAAATTTTAAATAACACACAAAGCAACAGCAAGGAAAACAATCTTGTTTTTACTTTGTCTGTAATTTGCAAATTTAATGCCATTTTTTTTATTGCATTTGAAGCAGAGGTCCAATCTGCGCGATTATTTGTGATTTCGAGCCGCCTCCGATTTTAGCGGCTGATTTCGGCTAATATTTGTTAGCCGTCTAATTAACTTGTACCTTTTAATAAAAAGTACCTTTTATAAAAAGTACATTTTATAATATACCTTTTATAAAAACTAGCTTTAATAAAAAAGTGTTTTTATGAAAAAGTACCTTTTATAAAAAAGTACGTTTTATAAAAAAGTACGTTTTATGAAAAAGTACCTTTTATAAAAAGTACCTTTTATAAAAAAGTGCCTTATAAAAAAGTACGTTTTTTAAAAAAGTACCTTTTATAAAAAAGTACCTTTTATAAAAAGTATATTTTATTAAAAAAAAATCCTTTTATAAAAGAGAGCCTTTTACAAAAAAGTACCTTTTATAAAAAAGTACCTTTTATAAAAAAGTACCTTTTATAAAAAAGTACCTTTTAAAAAATGTACCTTTTATAAAAAAGTACCTTTTATAAAAAAGTACCTTTTATAAAAAAGTACCTTTTATAAAAAAGTACCTTTTATAAAAAAGTACCTTTTATAAAAAAGTACGTTTTATAAAAAAGTACCTTTTATAAAAAAGTACGTTTTAAAAAAAGTACCTTTTATAAAAAAGTGCTTTTTATAAAAAAGTACCTTTTATAAAAAAGTACCCTTTTATATAAAGCGCATTTTTAAAAAGTAATTTTTAAAAATGCGCTTTATGTATTTAAAAAAGTACCTTTTATAAAAAAGTATGTTTAATAAAAAAGTACGTTTTATAAAATAGTACCTTTTATAAAAAGTACCTTTTATAAAAAGTACCTTTTATAAAAAGTACCTTTTATAAAAAAGTACCTTTTATAAAAAAGTACCTTTTATAAAATAGCACCTTTTATAAAAAAGTACGTTTTATAAAAAGTACCTTTTATAAAAAAGTGCTTTTTATAAAAAAAGTACCTTTTATAAAAAAGTACCCTTTTATAAAAAGCGCATTTTTAAAAAGTACCTTTTATAAAAAAGTATGTTTAATAAAAAAGTAAGTTTTATAAAATAGTACCTTTTATAAAAAGTACCTTTTATAAAAAGTTCCTTTTATAAAAAGTACCTTTTATAAAAAAGTACCTTTTAAAAAAAAAGTACCTTTTATAAAAACTACCTTTTATAAAAAGTACCCTTTCTAAAAAGTACATTTTATAAAAAGTATCTTATAAAAAAGTACCTTTTATAAAAAGTACCTTTTCTAAAAAGTACCTTTTCTAAAAAAGTACCTTTTCTAAAAAAGTACCTTTTCTAAAAAAGTACCTTTTATAAAAAAGTACCTTTTATAAAAAAGTTCCTTTTATAAAAAAGTACCTTTTATAAAAAAGTACCTTTTATAAAAAAAGTACCTTTTATAAAAAAGTACCTTCTATAAAAAAGTGCCTTTTATAGAAAAACTACCTTATAAAAAAGTACCTTTTATAAAAAAGGACATTTTATAAAAAGTACCTTTTATAAAAAGTACCTTTTATAAAAAGTACCTTTTATAAAAAGTACCTTTTATAAAAAAGTACCTTTTATGAAAAGTACCTTTTATGAAAAGTACCTTTTATGAAAAGTACCTTTTATGAAAAGTACCTTTTATAAAAAGTACTTTTTCTAAAAAGTACATTTTATAAAAAGTACCTTTTATAAAAAAGTACCTTTTCTAAAAAAGTACCTTTTATAAAAAAGTACCTTCTATAAAAAAGTGCCTTTTATAGAAAAACTACCTTATAAAAAAGTACCTTTTATAAAAAAGGACATTTTATAAAAAGTAATTTTTATAAAAAGTACCTTTAATAAAAAGTACCTTTTATAAAAAGTACCTTTTATAAATATGTACCTTTTATAAAAAGTACCTTTTATAAAAAAGTACCTTTTTCTTAAAAGTGCATTTTTAAAAAGTAATTTTTATATAAAACACTTATTAAAAGTACATTTTATAAAAAATACCTTTTATAAAAAAAAAAACTTTTATAAAAAGTTGCTTAAAAGAACCTTTATAAAAAAGTGCCTTTTATAAAAAATACCTTTTATAAAAAAATACCTTTTATAAAAAGTACCTTTTCTCAAAAGTACATTTTAAAAAAAGTACCTTTTATAAAAAAGTACCTTTTATAAAAAAGTACCTTTTATAAAAAAGTACCTTTTTATAAAATGCGCATTTTTAAAAAATAATTTTTATAAAAAATACTTTTATTAAAAGTACATTTTATAAAAAAATACCTTTTATAAAAAAATAACCTTTATGAAAAGTAGCTTAAAAGTACCTTTTATTTTTATAGTACCTTTTCTAAAAAGTACATTTTGTAAAAAGTACCTTTTATAAAAAAGTACCTTTTATAGAAAAGTACCTTTTATAAAAAGTACCTTTTCTAAAAAAGTACTTTTTATAAAAAAGTACCTTTTATAAAAAAGTACCTTTTATAAAAAAGTACCTTTTATAAAAAAGTACCTTTTATAAAAAAGTACCTTCTATAAAAAAGTGCGTTTTATAGAAAAAGTACCTTATAAAAAAGTATCTTTTATAAAATAGGACATTTTGTAAAAAGTAATTTTTATAAAAAGTACCTTTTATAAAAAGTACCTTTTATAAAAAGTACCTTTTATAAAAAGTACTTTTTATAAAAAGTACCCTTTTCTAAAAAGCGCATTTTTAAAAAGTAATTTTTATAAAAAATACTTTTATTAAAAGTACATTTTATAAAAAATACCTTTTATAAAAAGTTGCTTAAAAGTACCTTTATAAAAAAGCGCCTTTTATAAAAAAGTGCCTTTTATAAAAAAGTGCCTTTTATAAAAAAGTACCTTTTATAAAAAAAGTACCTTTTATAAAAAAAGTACCTTTTATAAAAAGGACCTTTTCTCAAAAGTACATTTTATAAAAAGTACCTTTTATAAAAAGGTACTTTTATAAAAAGGTACCTTTTATAAAAAGGCACCTTTTATAAAAAAGTACCTTTTTCTAAAAAGCGCATTTTTAAAAAGTAATTTTTATAAAAAATACTTTTATTAAAAGTACATTTTATAAAAAATACCTTTTATAAAAAAAACTTTTATAAAAAGTAGCTTAAAAGTACCTTTATAAAAAAGTGCCTTTTATAAAAAAGTACCTTTTATAAAAAAGACCTTTTATAAAAAAGTACCTTTTATAAAAAAGTACCTTCTATAAAAAAGTGCATTTTATATAAAAAGCACCTTATAAAAAAGGACAGTTTATAAAAAGTAATTTTTATAAAAAGTACCTTTTATAAAAAAGTACCTTTTATAAAAAACTACCTTTTATAAAAAGGTACCTTTTTCTAAAAAGCGCATTTTTAAAAAGTAATTTTTATAAAAAAAACTGTTATTAAATGTACATTTTATAAAAAATACCTTTTATAAAAAAAAACTTTTATAAAAAGTTGCTTAAAAGTACCTTTATAAAAAAGTGCCTTTTATAAAAAGTATATTTTATAAAAAAGTATCTTCTTTCAAAAGTACCATTTTTCAAAAGTACCTTTTTTCAAAAGTACCTTTTCTCAAAAGTACATTTTATTAAAAGTACCTTTTATAAAAAAGTACCTTTTATAAAAAAGTACCTTTTATAAAAAAGTACCTTTTATAAAAAAGTACCTTTTATAAAAAAGTACCTTTTATAAAAAAGTACCTTTTATAAAAAAGTACCTTCTATAAAAAAGTGCATTTTATAGAAAAAGCACCTTATAAAAAAGGACATTTTATAAAAAGTAATTTTTATAAAAAGTACCTTTTATAAAAAAGTACCTTTTATAAAAAGGTACCTTTTTCTAAAAAGCGCATTTTTAAAAAGTAATTTTTATAAAAAAACTGTTATTAAAAGTACATTTTATAAAAAATACCTTTTATAAAAAAAAAACTTTTATAAAAAGTTGCTTAAAAGTACCTTTGTAAAAAAGTGCCTTTTATAAAAAGTATATTTTATAAAAAAGTACCTTTTTTCAAAAGTACCTTTTTTCAAAAGTACCTTTTTTCAAAAGTACCTTTTTTCAAAAGTACCTTTTCTCAAAAGTACATTTTATAAAAAGTACCTTTTATAAAAAAGTACCTTTTATAAAAAAGTACCTTTTATAACAAAGTACCTTTTATAAAAAAGCAACAGTTATGAATTTACACGACATTTTTTTTATAACATATGCTTCTAAATTTTTTAAATATATATAAATTTTTAAATATTCTAAAATTTTCGTAATATATAATCAGTGTTAGTTCAAATTATTGCCAAAAATTTTAAAAAATAAAAAAGATCGAGTTTTATATTTAATATTTGAACATTTTAAATGTATTTTATCATATCTAATTATATTAGTAAATTTTTTTAATTTACACAAGTTTAAGAAATATAATTGTTGAGCATCAGCGCAATAAGTTGTTTGTTCTTATAATTGGTTCAATTTGCTATAATTTTCAGTAATTTATATTCGGCCATTGAGTTTTGGGTTAGTCCAGCTAGCGGTTCAAAGAAACATTCGCGGCAATAACCATGGCTAGCCCTGAATCTTGCATGAGCATGTGTGGATTCAGCATTCATTTCTGCAGAATGTTTTCATCCGCCAAGTTGACTTTTGACACAAAATTATTTCTTAAATCAGTTTTTTTTAAAATAAGTCGAAAGTTCAGCCTGGCGTGTGAAAGTATTCTTTAAGACCTAATGTAATCTGCCCATGTCAATGAGCCAAGGTCACAAATGTGACTGGTAAATATATGGCAGCCTTTAATTGACCAAAATAAGACTGGATTTTATCCCAACTTATTGAGTTGTAGGGAAACCTAACGTACATCGTTTTAATTTTTAAACTTGTAGAAAATTGAGCAAAAAAAAATACTTTAAAAAGTTTCGATTTTTAGCAGATTTATAAAAACGTACTCATTAAATTTATAAACTAAAAGTTAGGCATGTGCTTGGATAGGATAACATTCATTAGTAAGTTTATATTGTGTTTTATATTTAATATTTGAACATTTTTAAATGTATTTTATCATATCTAAATATATTCGCAAATTTTTTTAATTTACACAAGTTTAAGAAATATAATTGTTGAGCATCAGCGCAATAAGTTGTTTGTTCTTATAATTGGTTCAATTTGCTATAATTTTCAGTAATTTATATTCGGCCATTGAGTTTTCGGTTAGTCCAGCTAGCGGTTCAAAGAAACATTCGCGGCAATAACCATGGCTAGCCCTGAATCTTGCATGAGCATGTGTGGATTCAGCATTCATTTCTGCAGAATGTTTTCATTCGCCAAGTTGACTTTTGACACAAAATTATTTCTTAAATCAGTTTTTTTTAAATAAGTCGAAAGTTCAGCCTGGCGTGTGAAAGTATTCTTTAAGACCTAATGTAATCTGCCCATGTCAATGAGCCAAGGTCACAAATGTGACTGGTAAATATATGGCAGCCTTTAATTGACCAAAATAAGACTGGATTTTATCCCAACTTATTGAGTTGTAGGGAAACCTAACGTACATCGTTTTAATTTTTAAACTTGTAGAAAATTGAGCAAAAAAAAAATACTTTAAAAAGTTTAGATTTTTAGCAGATTTATAAAAACGTACTCATTAAATTTATAAACTAAAAGTTAGGCATGTGCTTGGATAGGATAACATTCGTTAGTAAGTTTATATTGTGTTTTATATTTAATATTTGAACATTTTTAAATGTATTTTATCATATCTAAATATATTCGCAAATTTTTTTAATTTACACAAGTTTAAGAAATATAATTGTTGAGCATCAGCGCAATAAGTTGTTTGTTCTTATAATTGGTTCAATTTGCTATAATTTTCAGTAATTTATATTCGGCCATTGAGTTTTCGGTTAGTCCAGCTAGCGGTTCAAAGAAACATTCGCGGCAATAACCATGGCTAGCCCTGAATCTTGCATGAGCATGTGTGGATTCAGCATTCATTTCTGCAGAATGTTTTCATCCGCCAAGTTGACTTTTGACACAAAATTATTTCTTAAATCAGTTTTTTTTAAATAAGTCGAAAGTTCAGCCTGGCGTTTGAAAGTATTCTTTAAGACCTAATGTAATCTGCCCATGTCAATGAGCCAAGGTCACAAATGTGACTGGTAAATATATGGCAGCCTTTAATTGACCAAAATAAGACTGGATTTTATCCCAACTTATTGAGTTGTAGGGAAACCTAACGTACATCGTTTTAATTTTTAAACTTGTAGAAAATTGAGCAAAAAAAAATACTTTAAAAAGTTTCGATTTTTAGCAGATTTATAAAAACGTACTCATTAAATTTATAAACTAAAAGTTAGGCATGTGCTTGGATAGGATAACATTCGTTAGTAAGTTTATATTGTGTTTTATATTTAATATTTGAACGTTTTTAAATGTATTTTATCATATCTAAATATATTCGCAATTTTTTTTTAATTTACACAAGTTTAAGAAATATAATTGTTGAGCATCAGCGCAATAAGTTGTTTGTTCTTATAATTGGTTCAATTTGCTATAATTTTCAGTAATTTATATTCGGCCATTGAGTTTTCGGTTAGTCCAGCTAGCGGTTCAAAGAAACATTCGCGGCAATAACCATGGCTAGCCCTGAATCTTGCATGAGCATGTGTGGATTCAGCATTCATTTCTGCAGAATGTTTTCATTCGCCAAGTTGACTTTTGACACAAAATTATTTCTTAAATCAGTTTTTTTTAAATAAGTCGAAAGTTCAGCCTGGCGTGTGAAAGTATTCTTTAAGACCTAATGTAATCTGCCCATGTCAATGAGCCAAGGTCACAAATGTGACTGGTAAATATATGGCAGCCTTTAATTGACCAAAATAAGACTGGATTTTGTCCCAACTTATTGAGTTGTAGGGAAACCTAACGTACATCGTTTTAATTTTTAAACTTGTAGAAAATTGAGCAAAAAAAAATACTTTAAAAAGTTTCGCTTTTTAGCAGATTTATAAAAACGTACTCATTAAATTTATAAACTAAAAGTTAGGCATGTGCTTGGATAGGATAACATTCATTAGTAAGTTTATATTGTGTTTTATATTTAATATTTGAACATTTTTAAATGTATTTTATCATATCTAAATATATTCGCAAATTTTTTTAATTTACACAAGTTTAAGAAATATAATTGTTGAGCATCAGCGCAATAAGTTGTTTGTTCTTATAATTGGTTCAATTTGCTATAATTTTCAGTAATTTATATTCGGCCATTGAGTTTTCGGTTAGTCCAGCTAGCGGTTCAAAGAAACATTCGCGGCAATAACCATGGCTAGCCCTGAATCTTGCATGAGCATGTGTGGATTCAGCATTCATTTCTGCAGAATGTTTTCATCCGCCAAGTTGACTTTTGACACAAAATTATTTCTTAAATCAGTTTTTTTTAAATAAGTCGAAAGTTCAGCCTGGCGTGTGAAAGTATTCTTTAAGACCTAATGTAATCTGCCCATGTCAATGAGCCAAGGTCACAAATGTGACTGGTAAATATATGGCAGCCTTTAATTGACCAAAATAAGACTGGATTTTATCCCAACTTATTGAGTTGTAGGGAAACCTAACGTACATCGTTTTAATTTTTAAACTTGTAGAAAATTGAGCAAAAAAAAATACTTTAAAAAGTTTCAATTTTTAGCAGATTTATAAAAACGTACTCATTAAATTTATAAACTAAAAGTTAGGCATGTGCTTGGATAGGATAACATTCGTTAGTAAGTTTATATTGTGTTTTATATTTAATATTTGAACGTTTTTAAATGTATTTTATCATATCTAAATATATTCGCAATTTTTTTTTAATTTACACAAGTTTAAGAAATATAATTGTTGAGCATCAGCGCAATAAGTTGTTTGTTCTTATAATTGGTTCAATTTGCTATAATTTTCAGTAATTTATATTCGGCCATTGAGTTTTCGGTTAGTCCAGCTAGCGGTTCAAAGAAACATTCGCGGCAATAACCATGGCTAGCCCTGAATCTTGCATGAGCATGTGTGGATTCAGCATTCATTTCTGCAGAATGTTTTCATCCGCCAAGTTGACTTTTGACACAAAATTATTTCTTAAATCAGTTTTTTTTAAATAAGTCGAAAGTTCAGCCTGGCGTGTGAAAGTATTCTTTAAGACCTAATGTAATCTGCCCATGTCAATGAGCCAAGGTCACAAATGTGACTGGTAAATATATGGCAGCCTTTAATTGACCAAAATAAGACTGGATTTTATCCCAACTTATTGAGTTGTAGGGAAACCTAACGTACATCGTTTTAATTTTTAAACTTGTAGAAAATTGAGCAAAAAAAAATACTTTAAAAAGTTTAAATTTTTAGCAGATTTATAAAAACGTACTCATTAAATTTATAAACTAAAAGTTAGGCATGTGCTTGGATAGGATAACATTCGTTAGTAAGTTTATATTGTGTTTTATATTTAATATTTGAACGTTTTTAAATGTATTTTATCATATCTAAATATATTCGCAATTTTTTTTTAATTTACACAAGTTTAAGAAATATAATTGTTGAGCATCAGCGCAATAAGTTGTTTGTTCTTATAATTGGTTCAATTTGCTATAATTTTCAGTAATTTATATTCGGCCATTGAGTTTTCGGTTAGTCCAGCTAGCGGTTCAAAGAAACATTCGCGGCAATAACCATGGCTAGCCCTGAATCTTGCATGAGCATGTGTGGATTCAGCATTCATTTCTGCAGAATGTTTTCATCCGCCAAGTTGACTTTTGACACAGAATTATTTCTTAAATCAGTTTTTTTTAAATAAGTCGAAAGTTCAGCCTGGCGTGTGAAAGTATTCTTTAAGACCTAATGTAATCTGCCCATGTCAATGAGCCAAGGTCACAAATGTGACTGGTAAATATATGGCAGCCTTTAATTGACCAAAATAAGACTGGATTTTATCCCAACTTATTGAGTTGTAGGGAAACCTAACGTACATCGTTTTAATTTTTAAACTTGTAGAAAATTGAGCAAAAAAAAAAATACTTTAAAAAGTTTCGATTTTTAGCAGATTTATAAAAACGTACTCATTAAATTTATAAACTAAAAGTTAGGCATGTGCTTGGATAGGATAACATTCATTAGTAAGTTTATATTGTGTTTTATATTTAATATTTGAACATTTTTAAATGTATTTTATCATATCTAAATATATTCGCAAATTTTTTTAATTTACACAAGTTTAAGAAATATAATTGTTGAGCATCAGCGCAATAAGTTGTTTGTTCTTATAATTGGTTCAATTTGCTATAATTTTCAGTAATTTATATTCGGCCATTGAGTTTTCGGTTAGTCCAGCTAGCGGTTCAAAGAAACATTCGCGGCAATAACCATGGCTAGCCCTGAATCTTGCATGAGCATGTGTGGATTCAGCATTCATTTCTGCAGAATGTTTTCATCCGCCAAGTTGACTTTTGACACAAAATTATTTCTTAAATCAGTTTTTTTTAAATAAGTCGAAAGTTCAGCCTGGCGTGTGAAAGTATTCTTTAAGACCTAATGTAATCTGCCCATGTCAATGAGCCAAGGTCACAAATGTGACTGGTAAATATATGGCAGCCTTTTATTGACCAAAATAAGACTGGATTTTATCCCAACTTATTGAGTTGTAGGGAAACCTAACGTACATCGTTTTAATTTTTAAACTTGTAGAAAATTGAGCAAAATAAAATACTTTAAAAAGTTTCGATTTTTAGCAGATTTATAAAAACGTACTCATTAAATTTATAAACTAAAAGTTAGGCATGTGCTTGGATAGGATAACATTCGTTAGTAAGTTTATATTGTGTTTTATATTTAATATTTGAACATTTTTAAATGTATTTTATCATATCTAAATATATTAGTAAATATTTTTAATTTACACAAGTTTAAGAAATATAATTGTTGAGCATCAGCGCAATAAGTTGTTTGTTCTTATGATTGGTTCAATTTGCTAATTTATATTCATAAACTTTTGCTTCAACTCGCCGTAAATACGGACTCAGAATTATGTTATTGTACTAGGTGACTACCAACTCCCAGCCCTTAATGACATAGTGTCCCAGCGCATTAGTCTGCGCCAGCGTAGATTTGTAAGGAGTTGCACTTTTGGTACAATGACGGTTACACATGTACCCAGCTTAGAAACGTTGGTTCATTAGTTGAGCAAAATTTCGAATTTCTCATTGACCAAAATAAGATTGGATTTTATCCCAACTTATTGAGTTGTAGGGAAACCT
The DNA here is from genome assembly GCA_949987735.1 of Leucophora obtusa. Lineage (NCBI taxonomy): Eukaryota > Metazoa > Arthropoda > Insecta > Diptera > Anthomyiidae > Leucophora > Leucophora obtusa. Next base: position 123,565,737 of record OX465295.1, on the reverse strand, counting down.
AACGTACATCGTTTTAATTTTTAAACTTGTACATAATTGAGCAAAAAAAAAAAATACTTTAAATGGTAGAATTATGAAAACATACTTATTAAATTTATAAACTAAAAGTTAATCATGTGCTTGGTCAGGATAACATTCGTTAGTAAGTTTATATTGTGTTTTAAGGCTTCATTAGTCTAATCGTAAAGTAAAAAAACGTGTCTGTAATCAATTCAATGTGTTAAAATAATATAGAAATACATTTTTATCTTTTTTCTATGCATTGAAACTGTTGTCAAGTATAATCGTAAAAAAGTTCTGTTGAAAATAGGAATTTTATATTTTATTACTTGACATTTAATTCTATGCACAAGAAAAGGATAAAAAATACAATATTTTTATTTTTTATACTCTTTTTATTCATTATGAGAATGATACGTTACTTTTTTTACGATACTTCCAAACTAATTTGGGCTTATATTTAGTATTTGAACATTTTTAAATGTATTTTGTCATATTTAAATATATTAGTAAATTTTTTTAATTTACACAAGTTTAAGAAATATAATTGTTGAGCATCGGCGCAATAAGTTGTTTATTCTTATAATTGGTTCAATTTGATAATTTATATTCATAAACTTTTGCTTCAATTCGCCGACAATACGGACTCAGAATTATGTTATTGTACTAGGTGACTTTTTTTTATTGTGAACACTATATGTACTTTCTCAAGGATTTGTGTTTGATTTTTTTCAATTATTTTTGTATCTTATAATATATTTGAAAAACAACTGTTAAATGCATTTATTTCATTTAAATTTTATAGTTTTTTTTTTTTTAACAATTTAAGTCATACTCAAAATATTTTAGTGGTAATCATAGTTATATTTGTGCGAGCATCAGCACATAATAAACTGTTTTATTAATATATAAGGTTTTTATTAAATATAAGGTTATTTATTGAACTATTTTAAAAACTGTGTTTTCTGATGCCTATTTATCTTTTTATGTTTTATGACGCACATGTATGGGTCCCGAGAACTTTTACGTTTAAATTGCAACATTGGCAGGTAAAGAGCAAAATTATTTTTATTATAGATAAATACATACATACTTAAGTTAACAAAATATTTACAGGATTCAATCTTTGCCGCTTATTCCCTTCTTGGGCAGCTGTGATTTTGTCAGGTTTGAATTGTTTTAAAGATGTAAGATGTAAGTTTATACATATTTCAAAAATAATTTTTCATTAAAACTCAATTTAATTATTTTATCTTTCAGAGCCACATAGTATTGTAATGCGATAAAAGCAACATTTTTTATTCATATATTTATTTTTATCTATATTATATTATTTAGAAACCCGATACATAAAATTTTTTTAAGAAAACTGAAGTAAATATTATTAATAAAACATAAAATAGAAAAAAATCTAAAAAAATTCCGTAATCTTTATTTTTATATATTTATATTTATTTCAAAAATTTCTAATGTTATAACAGGGCAGCGACTTTCATGCACTTAAAAATCGAAAATTTGCGCTCAAAATATGCAGTAAAAACCCAAAAATATGCACTTAAAATCCAAAAATAAACGCTTAAAACCAAAAAAATACACTCTAAATTTATCGATTTTTAAAATCATATTTTTTATTCGAGCATTTAATTAAAAATTAAATCCAATATAAATGTCGTAAGTAGATGACAACTTGATGTTTTCCTTCTACACCATTTCCAACTGTAATTGAGAAAAGAACAATTGAAATTGAGATTTTCCATTTGAAATTGAGAAAAGTTCATTTGATTTTGAGATTTTCTATTTAATATTGAGAAAATAACAATTGATTTTGAGATTTTCCATATGAAATTGAGAAAAATGCAAATGGAATTAAGATTTTCCATTTAAAATTGAGAAAGGAACAAATGAAATTGAGATTTTCTAATTCAAATTGAGAAAAGGAGATATGTAATTGAGATTTTATATTTGATATTGGGAAAATAACAAATGAAATTTAGATTCTCCAATTGAAATTGAGAAAAGAACAAATGATATTGAGATTTTTTATTTGAAATTATGAAAAACACAAATGAAATTGGGAAAATTATAAATGAAATTAAGAAAAGTATAAATGTAATTTAGAAAATATCAAGTGATTTTGGGGAAAATTTGCATTAAAGAACAAATTTTATAAAACACAAAAAATAAACAATAAAAACAACAATCAACGTGCCCGTACGTTTTTTATTTGTACGGCGGATTAATGGAATGTGCAGGAATGCTGTATGGCTCTGCTGCAGTCGCCAGCAGTTATCAATGTTTTAGCTTCATCAATACGAGCTCAATCTGAGTAGAGTTGCAGAAGAATTTTCAAATACAGTTTCTAACCTGTTGCAATAAGAAGCATTCTCAACGACTACCAGGAACTCTGAAAGGTTGTTCCACATCTCCTCCTATCTCACGAAAAAATTTCTCATCCATTCCCTGGCAACAGGGAATCCAATTTTTCATCCAATTTAATAACGCCTTTAACAATTGGGTCCCGTGATGGTGGGTGGGTGTTGGCTAGCGCGAGTTCAAAATCTTGAATAGCCACGTTTACGGCGATAAAAAAACTGAAATTTGTTTCGTCCAGCCCCACTATTTCGTTACCGGCTCTGACGTACTCGTTCAGACAAGTAACGTATTCTGAATATTTGGCCTTCTTAGCAGCTTTTAAGGAATATATATCGGTGTAAGTTATTTCCAATTTCTTGCCATTTTTGTCTCCGTGCAAGCTTAATTTTATTCACAAGAATTTTATTAAATTTCTTAATTGCAGTTGAAAATTTCTCAATTTTATATGTACTTTTCTTAATTTATTTGTTTTTTCTTTTCTCAATTTCAAATAAACAAATCTAATTTCCATTTGTTTTTTTTCTCATTTTCAATTGTAAAATCTCAAATTCATTTGTTTTTTTCTTAATTTCAATTGTAAAATCTCAATTTCATATGTTCTTTTCTCAATATCAAATTAAAAATCTCAATTCCATGTATGCTTTTCTCAATTTCAATTGTAAAATCTCAATATCATTTATTCGTTTCTCAATTTTAATTGGAAAATCTCAATTTCATTTGGTTTTTTCCCAATATGAAATAGAAAATCTCAAATTCAATTGTTCCTTTCTCATTAGCAAATGAAAAATCCCAATTTCAATTGTTCTTTTCTCAATATTACATGGAAAACTCTCAATTTCAATTAGAAATGGTGTAGTTAAGTGCTGCGTTAAGGTTTTTAAATTCTTCTTTTTCTTTATTTTTCACTAAATCTTATTTTTTTATTTATTTTTATTTTATTCACCCTTAGTTAAAAAAAAATATATGAAGAAAATATGCAATTTAATGAATAACATGCAAAAATACGCAATAATAATCATTAAATATGCCAAAAATATGCACTTAAAAGTAAAATATGCAAAAATCTTCATTTATAACAAAATATGCAAAAATATGCAATAACAAATCGATGCCATTTCGTTGCAAATTCTTTGATTCGGAAAAGTATTTGGTTTAAATCACTTTTGTATTAATGACTACAAACATGCATGTGCATGAAAGACGTTGCCCTGGTTATTAAATAAAGTTTTTAGCTTTTTAAAATTTGAGTAAATTGCTATACTTATGGTAAGTAAATTATGAGGTTATTTTTTATAGGTGTCCTGTAACTAAAGAAAGTAATGATTGAAATAAGTATATTTTTTGTTTTACATGGCTTTATTATGGTAAATATATTTTCTTAAAATACATACATATGTGTATAAGTATTAAGGATCCAGCCTGAATTAGATTGATTTTTTCATAAATCGATAGCACTTCTCTACAATAATATAATACTAAATTTTCAAAACGAAGTTCTAAATATTTCCAGGGTTAAAGCCTATTGAACTTAAAAACTTCAGTCACATTGTATTTGTTTCTTAAACTTCAATTAAATTTTTCTGAAATCTTTTGTTTTTGAAAAATTGTATTCAAATAAATAAGAAAACAAAAATTTCTTATTCTCCATAAAATTTTCTTCTAGAAGGAATAAAGAAATCTGTAAAGACTTTAATTTTAATATATTTTTTTTAATAACAAACTATATTTTAATAGAAAATTTTTGAATTTTCAAATTTAATGTCTCATAAAAAATATATCGAAATAGTTTTTTTGAAATGAATTTTATGAAAAATAATTCTTTAGTTGGATTAAAAATGCGCTCTGTACGGTGTGAGCAGTGAAAAAACTTTTTTTAGTTCAAAATTTTAATAAGAATTTAACTGAAGTTAAAGAAACATACATAGATGCGACTGAAGATTATGATTTCAATAGGCTGTAACTTCGGAAATACTGAAATGTTAGTATGGTACTTTTGTGGAGAAATAGTATTGATTTATGAAAAAAAATTCTTTAAAGCGTCTAAATTATACTGTCCTTTTAATACTTATATACATATTTAAAGTAAATATATTTACCAAAATAAAGCCATTTTCAACAAAAATATACTTATTTTATTCACAGATTTCTTTACATACAGCACACTTTTATAAAAAATAAAGACATAATTTACTCAACATAAGTAAAACAATTTACTCAAGTTGAGGATAACATCTTAAAATTCTTGATATTTCATACTCAATTTAAGTAAAACATTTACTTACGCTGAGGAAATCGTTTACTTTAATATAGAAAAAATATACAAAATTTGATTATATCATTTCCTTATACCTAGGAAACATTTCCATATTTATAGGAAATTTTTTACTCTTATATAGTAAAAATATACTCAGCTTAAGTATATTATTTTCTTAAAACTAGGCGAAATTTACATGCATTGAGGAAATATTTTACTGTTAATTAGTAAAAATATACAAAATTTGGGTATATTATTTCCTTAAAACTAGTAAACGTTTGCATATTTTAAGAAAGCTATTTACTCTTGCATAGTAAAAATATACAAAATTTGAGTATAATATTTCCTTAATCCTAGGAAACATTTTCATTTTATACTCTTATATAGTAAAAATATACTCAGTTTAAGTATATTATTTTCTTAAAACTAGGCCAAATTTACATGCTTAGAGGAAATATTTTACTGTTATTTAGTAAAAATATACAAAATTTGGGTATATTATTTCCTTAAAACTAGTAAACGTTTGCGTATTTTAAGAAAGCTATTTACTCTTGCGTAGTAAAAATATACAAAATTTGGGTATAATATTTCCTTAATCCTAGGAAACATTTTCATATTTATAGGAAATTTTATACTCTCATATAGTAAAAATATACTCAGCTGAAGTATATTATTTTCTTAAAACTAGGCCTAATTTACATGCTTAGAGGAAATATTTTACTGTTATTTAGTAAAAATATACAAATTTTGGGTATATTATTTCCTTAAAACTAGTAAACGTTTGCATATTTTAAGGAAGTTATTTACTCCTTTGTAGTAAAAATATACTACATTTGAGTATACTATTTCCTTAAACCTAGGAAACATTTTCATATTTATAGGAAATTTTTAACTTTTATATAGTAAAAATATACTAAGTTTAAGAATATTATTTTCTTAAAATTAAGCCAATTTTACTATAATTTAGCAAAAATATACCAAATTTGAGTATATTACTTCCTTGAAACTAGTAAATGTTTGCATATTTTAAGAAAGTTATTTACTCTTGCGTAGTAAAAATATTCTCAATTTGAGTATATTATTTACTTAAAACTGGGAAGCACTTACCTATCTACAAGAAGTTTTTTATTCTTATATAGTAAAACTAGGCTCAATTATGTAATTTTTTTAAAGGAATTTTCTTTAATTTGAGGTAAAAACTAATAAGTTTAAGGAAATAAATATGAGCTTTGTGTTTAAAATAAGTAAATTTTTATTTACTCCACGTTTAAAAAGTTTTCAATTTAAGGAAATATTCCTTAAATAGGGGAAAGTTTTTACAAGATTCTAAAATATATTAAAGACAAGTTTACTTAACTTAACGAAATAAGAAACTTCGTTTTCCTGACATTTACTAATCCAAAGTATATTTGTACTTATTTTTAATACAAATAAAAAAAATTGTATTTCCTAAATTTAAGGAAAAATTTATACTTCTGCTGTGTAAATTTTTTCTTGGAGCTTAAACATTCCCTTATTTTACTTAGTTTAAGGAAATTTTCTTTAATCCGAAGTAAATTTTTTTTTGAGTGTGTAGCATATAATTTTTATTTTTGCTTTTAGTGTAGAAAACTATTGCATTATTTTAAAAAACAACTTAAAATTTAAAAGAAAACTACGTAAATTTTCATGATGTTTTTTTTTAATTATGTACCAAATTCTAAAAGAAACAACTAAGATTTACCGAAATGTTTCCAAAATTGATAAAAGCTTGTGCATCGACTTAAGTGACCACGCTTAGTTAAACGTTTTTTTTTTTTTGTTTGCCAGCTACGCCCATTTCAATTATACATGTCACAAGAATTTACTCCAAAAAACCTTTCTGCTTGACAAGCCTGTGGTAGGTCCGAAAGCGGCTTCGCTGAGCTTTCTTCTGTAGCCAGTCTTCGGCTGTGCTTGAGGGGTTTTAACCTTTGGGGTATTTTCTACGTAAAACTTCGTTAATTTTAGAATCCTTGCTCACGTTAAAGGGGTCGTTGCAAAAAAAAACTGCATCATTTAACAAAGCTTGGGCACTTTAGTCGATGGACAATTTCTGAGCCATTTCGTTAAGATATCTTAAATTTTTAGTAATTGTTTTCTTTAAAAGGAACGTTAAAATTTTTAGAACATCCATTAAATCCTGAATTTCTTTTATAAATAAAACATCAATCTCTGAGCACTTTTATTTATCCAGAAAGAATACATAAAATTTGGAGTTATTTGTCCTTGGAAAACCCTTAGATTCTCTTGCATTTTCGAATAGAATATTTAACTTCAAAGAACAATTTGTAATAAATCTACATACCCATGCTGCAAAATGTTCCTTCTATTTGGGGCACCTTTCGATTGTTTTTAATTACAATAATTATTTATAAAAATAAATATTTTATGAAAATTTTCTCAAATTGCCTTCAATGAATATTTATATTTATTAAATTGAATTTGACATATAAACAAAAAATAGTGTTGTAAACACGCAAGGGCAAAACAAAAACGCTGTTTTAAATAAAACAATAAAAGGGAAAAAACACTTTTTATCCGATAATTCATTAATAGTGGTTCAGCTAAAGGGGTAACAAGAACTAACAAGGAATGTGTCTTAAGGCACATTTACACGCGAGAGAAAACTGCTAGAGATAATAGAGCAAAAACAACTCTCAATAGCTCTTGTGAATAATTCAGGCTATTTAGGGTTGCTTTTTGCTCTATCTCTAGCAGTTTTCTCTCACGTGTACATGTGTCTTAAAGGGTGTACAATCAGATATTGATAATATATAATTATTTATAGGTGCTAAAAGCAAAACCTAGTCGTATAAGTCCACAAGCTTTCGTCTGGCAACTATTTAAATATTATAACTTTGGAAAATAGACGAAAATTATTTAGAGACATAAAATAAGCCAACGAAACGTTGATAACATCAATCCTTTATTTGCATCCGAAATGAGATAACCTGACCATTAACATAAGTTAATTTTAATACATAATTAACACATCAAATCAAAAATTAAATTAATTTTCAACCTCTGCCATAATAGGTATAGCAGAAATTTATAAAAATCAGAGTATATAAGTTGGATGCTTTTCTTGTAAGTTATTTAAATATTGTGATCAAACTAGTTAGCGAATCAACTGCTAAGTCTTCGATCCCTATCCAACGCGTCTATTGAAATTTCTTTAATATCATTTAATTAAAAGGGTAAATACAAATCACGAAAACTTAACAGAACGCATAGTTACTGAAGTTATTTTCAACCTCATAAAGACGGGTAATATCAGTTCATAGTAAATGTTTCTGTTATCACCTTGCTAAACAAACATAGCCGTTTTATTGCAAATATATGATAGCAACATTCTGAAAGTCAAAAATATACAAAACTAGTGTACTTTTTATCAAAATATCCATGACTCTTTTGTGCTTATTGTTTTGTTTTATGAAAAAAAAACGTTCAAAAAGGTAAGAAAATATTTTTGTAAATAAATTGATCTAAAATAATAATATTAATTTTTAAGGTAAAACAAAACAACCTAAAGAATTCAAGCAGCTAAAAAGTCATCCCATTTTGTGTTTTTTTTTTTGCTCAAAGATGTGTAAAATGCTGCTTTCGATAACATGGATGATGACGGGGAATAACATCGGCATGGTCAAAAATGTTCAATAGCTGATAGGTAAGGAGATTTAAATAATATTTTAGTGGATTTTAAAAACTTTGTAAAATTTTCCGTTTTGTTTAAGAACTATGTATGTGTGGTACCTGAGCATTGCGTACTGGCCATTGGACCAATATGGATGGTTTTCCTAGCTACATAAGAAAATAGGTGCTAATTTTTATTGGATTTCGTTGTTGTAGTTTTTACAATAACTTCATTAAGTGATGTAAGTATTTTATTGTAGTTTTATTTAGTATATTGGTTTTGCAAAAGCTTTCTCCTCTTCTTTTTAGGACACTGGTGGAAAATCTTCCTTATTTTGTCAAATCACTTCATTTAAATGAAAGCAAAGGACTATGCAATATCATGCTGTTTCATGTTTTATAATGTCCCTTTAGTTTTTATATTAATTATTTATTCATTAATTACTTATTCATTTCATTTTTCATATAGAAAGCAAATACGATTCCCAACAAATTTTCCTCAGCTTCTAAGATTTGTTTATAAAAAATATTTTATAGTTTTTCTTTATGAATAAGGTTTATAGGCTCATCTAGAAGAAAGATGAAACTGATATAAGTAACTCAATTCTGAATGTCGTCTTGTCTTCCGTCTAGATGTGCCACTGGATTTTGGAGATTCTATGGATTACTATGGATTACTTTTATCCTATGGATAAACCCTGAATTTCTAAACACATTTTTTGACGACAGAATTAGCTACATTTTTTTTTTATATTGAAATGAGGAAAGTTTTTTATAAAAATACAATTTTTATATTGGAATAACTTTAAATAAAATTTGAATTTTCTATTTAAAGTTTGAAAAATTCGAAATGAAGATGTTATTCTTATTTAAAATTTAAAAAGTTTTGTATTAAAATATTTTGTATTCAAAATTAAAAAAAAGATTCCACAAAATGTAAACTTTTTATTATGTTTGTATCCTTTCCTTTTTTCAATTTCAAATAACATTTTCATTTGCGTGTTTGCTTAAAATTTACTTTTTCATTTGAAATTCCACAAAACAGAAACAGAAAATGCCAATTTCCCTCAAAATTTTATTGAATTAATGTAAAACCTAAAGATTACTTGTAGCATTCTCAATTTCATTTGAAAATAGTGTATAAGTATATATGTAGGCATTTTGTTGATTTTTATAATGGTCTTATAAATCAAATTATGTTAATGTTATGTTACATGTTAATTTAAGTTATAAGACTTTTAAAAACATCAACAAAATGTATATGAATAGTATTAGTGTTATTATCTATTTTCATTACTTATACTGTAGTTAATTTGGTACGCTGGATTTCAGACTAAAGGTTTTCGAGTTAACTAGTTAACCCAAAAATTTTTTGTTTTGTATATAACTTTTTTACCTTTTCTTTTATTTAACAGTTAAATTTAACTCTTAAATATGAAATCTAGCGTTAATTATTAATAATTATGTATTAATAAGTAGAATATATACTTAATAGCGGGCGCAGCCCGCTACGTTGTTAGCGTGCCTTAAAGATTAAGGGGGGGGGGGGGCTTCGCCCTCCCCCCCGGGGGGCTGCGCCCCCCACAATTTTTATTAAATTCGTTTTTTATTTAAAGTTTTTTATTTAAAGCCTTCACCCAGCCACCACAAATAAATAATTCTGCACAACAATGGGTTTAAAATAAATAAATATTTGATCACTTTTTCTCATGAAAGTGGTTTGTTAGTAATGAATCCATAATAATTTGCAATATACGTGTGTATGTCAAGATAATTTGGTAAAGTACGAACTTAGGTAGATAGACCCGTAAGTAGTTTTATTCATTTGTGTTTTAAATGAAAATAAAAAAACGTAAAGCAGGGTTGGCAAGCGATTTATAATATTAAAGATAGCGGTCGCAGCCCGCTACGTTGTTGGCGTGCCTTAAGGTTTAGGGGGGGGGGGCGCCCCTCCCCCCGACAATTTTTTTTAAATTCGCTTTTTATTTAAAGTACAGTTTTTATAATAAAAGCCTTCACCCAGCCACCACAAATAAATAATTCTGCACAACAATGGGTTTAAAATAAATAAATATTTGATCACTTTTTCTCATGAAAGTGGATTGTTAGTAATGAATCCATAATAAATTGCAATATACGTGTGTATGTTAAGATAATTTGGTAAAGTGCGAACTTAGGTAGATAGACCCGTAAGTAGTTTTGTTCATTTGTATTTTGAATGAAAATAAATAACGTAAAGCAGGGTTGGAAAGCATTTTATAATATTAAAAATTGCGGGCAAAGCTACGTTGTTAGCGTGTCTTAAAGTTTTTTTTTAATTCCAGTTTATGTAAAGGTAGACCTGGCAATTCAAGTAAATTCACAAATTCAGTTGGAAAATTTACTGCGTCGGTTTCTTCCACCTGTGCTTCGTTACATGAAGTTTAAATATCGGAATATATAAGTTCCATTCCTTTTCTAAGGTTTTTTCTCTTTTAGAAAATTTGTTTAACTTTTTCGAGAGTATGTTTCAATGCTACATAAGTTTCATATTCCGTTGATAGTGTTTGAACAGGTAATTCCCTCTTCCAATCCATTTGCATTGTCTATAATTTCAATTCCACTCGTTCAACGTTTATATCCATTTCATTCCACTTGTGTAGTGTTTCAATCCCACTCGTTTCCTATTTAGTTTCTTAATTTTAGTGTTTCATATACACTTGTTCTTTAAGTTTTAGGTTTCTAGCTAAAGACGCAGACGTTAAGGGGGGGGGGGGCAATTTTCCGCTTTTGAACCACCATTTTTACCACGTTCCTGTCCAAAGTCCTAGAAATGCCTTGTCGATAAGTTAGCCCATACTCCAAGGAAAACATATTATATATTACAGGTTTCTAGCCGAAGGGTTCGGTTAGGCCATCAAGGGGGAGAATTATTCCGTGTTTACCCCTCCCGGTAGGAATTTCCAAAAATTCCGTCTTAGAGGACGTCTGCGTTGGAGGAGGAACCTACTACATACATAATTTTAGGTCTCTATATCCAGCAGTTTGGCCAGGCCGTCAAGGGGGAAGTTTTTTCCCTTTTTACCCCTCCCGGTATGAATTTCCAAAAATACCATCTTAGGGGACGTCAACGTTGGAGAAGGAACCCAATTTAAGATCCCTTGTTCCAGCAGTTTGGCCAGGCCGTTAAGGGGGAGACTTTTCCTGTTTTTGACCCTACCTGTAGAAATTTCCAAAAATCTCATCTTAGCGGATGTCTACAATAGAGGAGGAACTTTAATACCAAATTTCAACTTCCTACCTCCAGCGGTTTGGGCAGGCCTTTAAGCGGCACTTTTCTCTTCATTAATCCCCATTTTTGCAATGTCCCTGTCCAAAAAGCACCTTCTCGGTAAGTGAGCACATACTCCAAGTAACATATGTTTTACATTTCAGGTTTCTAGCCAACTTTTACTATTTGTGCCCCTCTCGGTAGGAATTTCCGAAAATCCATCGACAGGGAATTCCAGCTTCCTAGTTCCAGCAGTTTGAGCAGGTCGTTAAGGGGCAACTTTCACTTTTTGAGCCCCCATTTTATAACGACCCTCTCCAAAATTCAAAAAAGTATCTTTCTAATAAGTTAGCCCTCACTCCAGGGACCCACATTTTAAGCTTCAGGTTTCTAGGCGAATGGGTTTTTACCGGCCCCCAAGGTGAGGCTTTTCTTCTTTTTGCCCCTCCCTTTAGGAATTTACAAAAATTCCATCTTCGCGGCTATCTGCGATGGATGAGGAACATTCATATCAAATTTCAACTGCATTGCCTTAGCGGTTTGGGCAGGCCGTTAGTGGGGACATTTTTCATTTTCAACCACCATTTTTACTATGTTCCTGTTCCAAAATAGAAAAATTACGTTGCCGGTGAGTTAGTCCTACTCCAAGGAATACATATTTAAAATTTTAGGTTGGCCAAAAGGGATTGGGCAAGCCGTCAGGAGGAGACTTTTACCTTATTTCCCCTCCCGATAGGAATTTCAAAAATTCCGTCTAAGCGGACGCCTACACAGAAGGAGGAACTCACATACCGACTTTCCCTTTGGGATATCCTGTAGGGAATTCCAAAAATACAAACTTAGTCGATGTCTACTACAGTGGAGGAACCTTTATACCAAATTTCAACTTCTTACCTCCAGTGGTTTTGGCAGGCACTTTTCCAATTTGTGAGACTGTTTATGGGGAGACTTTTCCCCTTTTTACCCGTTCCGGTATGAATTTCCAAAAATCCCGTCTTAGCGCACGTCTATGCCGAATATCAAGAAAGCTTGTTTAGTGGAGATATCCGTGGGGGGAGGAAAAAAAGTAGTTTTTTTGAAATTATATATTATTTTAAATGGTACTTTTTGGAAAAACGAAATTTTTTGGAAAAAGATACTTTGTTTTTACAAAGTACTTTATTTGTACTTTTTTTGGAAAAGGTATTTTTTTTAAAAAGGTGTTTTTTTTGGAAAAATGTATGTTTTTTGGAAAAAGGTATTTTTTTTTTGAAAAGGTACTTCTTTTGGAAAAGGAAAATTTTTTTAGAAAAAGGTACTTTTTTTTGGGAAAAAGTACTTTTTTTTGGAAAAGGTACTTTTTTTGAAAATAGGTATTTTTTTGAAAAAATGTATGTTTTTTGGGAAAAGGAACATTTTTTTAGAAAAAGGTACTTTTTTGGGAAAAGGTACTTTTTTTTGGAAAAGGTACTTTTTTTGAAAAAGTTATTTTTTTGGAAAAATGTATGTTTTTTGGGAAAAGGTACTTTTTTTTAAAAAAGGTACTTTTTTTGGAAAAAGGAATTTTTTTTGGAAAAAGGTACTTTTTTTTGGAAAAAGGTACTTTTTTTGGAAAAGGTACTTTTTTTCAAAATAGGTATTTTTTTGAAAAAATGTATGTTTTTTGGGAAAAGGAACATTTTTTTAGAAAAAGGTACTTTTTTTGGGAAAAGGTACTTTTTTTGGAAAAAGGTACTTTTTTTGGAAAAAGGTACTTTTTTTGGAAAAAGGTACTTTTTTTTGGAAAAGGGTACTTTTTTTTGAAAAAGGTACTTTTTCTGGAAAAAGGTACTTTTTTTTGGAAAAAGGTACTTTTTTTGGAATAAGGTACTTTTTTTGGAAAAAGGAATTTTTTTTGGAAAAAGGTACTTTTTTTTGGGAAAAAGTACTTTTTTTTGGAAAAGGTACTTTTTTTGAAAATAGGTATTTTTTTGAAAAAATGTATGTTTTTTGGGAAAAGGAACATTTTTTTAGAAAAAGGTACTTTTTTTGGGAAAAGGTACTTTTTTTGGAAAAAGGTACTTTTTTTGGAAAAAGGTACTTTTTTTGGAAAAAGGTACTTTTTTTGGAAAAAGGTACTTTTTTTGGAAAAAGGTACTTTTTTTTGGAAAAGGGTACTTTTTTTTAAAAAAGGTACTTTTTTTGGAAAAAGGTACTTTTTTTTGGAAAAAGGTACTTTTTTTGGAATAAGGTACTTTTTTGGGAAAAAGGTACTTTTTTTGGAAAAAGGTACTTTTTTTGGAAAAAGGTACTTTTTTTGGAAAAAGGTACTTTTTTTGGAAAAAGGTACTTTTTTTGGAAAAGGGTACTTTTTTTGGAAAAAGGTACTTTTTTTTGGAAAAAGGTACTTTTTTTGGAAAAAGGTACTTTTTTTGGAATAAGGTACTTTTTTTGGAAAAAGGTACTTTTTTTTGGAAAAAGGTACTTTTTTTGGAAAAAGGTACTTTTTTTGGAAAAAGGTACTTTTTTTTGAAAAAGGTACTTTTTTTGGAAAAAGGTACTTTTTTTGGGAAAAAGGTACTTTTTTTGGGAAAAAGGTACTTTTTTTGGGAAAAGGTACTTTTTTTGGGAAAAGGTACTTTTTTGGAAAAAGGTACTTTTTTTGTCCCCTTTTTGCCCCTCCCGATAAGAATTTCCAAAAATGCCGTCTCAACGGACGTCTACACCGGTCGAGGAACCTACATACCAAATTTCAACTTCATAGCTCCAGCAGTTTGAGCAGGCCGTCAAGGGGGAGACTTTTTCACCTTTTTGCCCGTCCCTGTAAAAATTTCCAAAACTCCCGTCTTGGTGGATGTCTACGATAGTGGAGGAACCTTTATACGAAATTTCAACTTCCTACCTCCAGCGGTTTGGGCAGGCCGTCAAGGGGGGCATTTTTCCCCTTTTTAACCCCCATTTTTACAACGTCCCTGTCCAAAATTCTAGAAAGTACTTTCCAGAAAAGTTAGCCCCTACTCCAAGGAACACATATCTTAAATTTCAGCTTTCTAGCCAAAGGGGTTTTGGCAGGCCGTCAAGGGGGACACTTTCCCCCTTTTTGCCCGTTCCGGTAGGAATTTCCAAAAATCCCGTCTTAGTGGACGTCTACCCCGAAAGAGGAACCTACATAACAAATTTCAACTTCCTAGCTTCAGCGGTTTGGGCTGGGCGATGTTAAGTGAGTCAGTCAGTCAGTCAGTCAGTCACGTTATTCTTTTATATATAGAGATGTATGTACATATGTATATATTATTTAGTATTTTGAAGGAGAAATTATGCAAATAATAAATATTTTTAAACCAATATACTAGGGGTTTTCATATAAACTCGTAAATTCCTTGTAAACCTTGTATAAATACAAACCATATTTTTTATGTATGGAGTTTGACATTAAACTCATAAACATACCAGGTTTACATCTTTTACGAGTTTATATGAATACCACTACTATTTTTTATTGCCAATAAGTTATGTATGCAAAAACGTATGATAATATATGAATAAATATATGTATGCATATACAGCTGTAAGCATATTATCATGTGTGAACATATATGCTCATGTGTCTACATATTACCTCAATTTTCGTTAATGTTCATTTGTGGAACCATATCACATGTTATTATTTTTAACCGGGAAAGATTAAAAACAACCAATGGTGGAAAAAAAGTAATAATAGAAGAAAAAATAACTGTTTTAATTTATTTGTTGTGTGTGTCGATAACAGTCTGAACACTTAAAAGATTTTCTTTTATACTTTTTTGACAACCAGACAATTTCAGCATACTTTTTGTCATACTTGTGTGAAGAAAAGTATAAGCACTTGTGTGATAATGTGAACGGGGCTATATCGGTGTTATTCTGCACACTGCATTATATATTAACTGCGTTAACAATTCCAGTAATCAACAAATTCTTACTGATAATAAAATTTAGTTTGCATTACCAGTCAATTTTTACTGGTTACTGAAAAAAAAATGCAATAATCAGTAAATTTTTACTGATAATGAAATTTAATTGAAATTAACCAGTAAAATCTTACTGATTACTTGAATTTTTTTCAGTAATCAGTAAAAATTTACTGGTAATGCAAACTAAATTTCATTACACTATGGAACATTTTTGGGATTATTGTCTGGGGGGTGAGAAATTCCAAGTCAGGGTGATGGTACTAGGTCAGTATAGTAAAACCCTCAAAGGGTTTGGCGTTCGTATGTGTCATTTTTTTTTATGACCTTTTAAATTTTTTCCTTATCTTGATGTTTTTTCGCTTAGTTGTAACTCGAGAACCACTTGTACGATTTTGATGAAACAAATTTAGAAAAATTTAGAATTACAATTTCTTTAATCCGTTCATATAACATTTTTCTTTATAATCAACAGTTTTGCCGGTAAAAATAAATTTGTGGAGAAAAAAAAATATTTTTTTGCCTAAAAATTAAAATTTTTTATGAATTTAAAAAAAAAAAATTTTAATTTTTAGGCAAAAAAATATTTTTTTTTCTCCACAAATTTCTTTTTACCGGCAAAACTGTTGATTATAAAGAAAAATGTTATATGAACGGATTAAAGAAATTGTAATTCTAAATTTTTCTAAATTTGTTTCATCAAAATCGGACAAGTGGTTCTCGAGTTACAACTAAGCGAAAAAACATCAAGATAAGGAAAAAATTTAAAAGGTCATAAAAAAAAAATGACACATACGAACGCCAAACCCTTTGAGGGTTTTACTATACTGACCTAGTACCATCATCCTGACTTGGAATTTCTCACCCCCCAGATTGGCTGTTGTACTGTGTTATCAGTAAAAATTTATTGGATTGCATTAAAATTTTGATTTAAAAATAAACTTCATTCACTTTTAACACACAACTCTACAAAAAAAAACACGGTTATTTATAATATCCCAGCAAAACTTTCTATTACCAAGGACCTATCCCGTGACCGGTCAACCGAAGGCATATTACTAAATTAGGACAAATATGAACCAAAGAGAATGAATTAATTTTCTAAGTATTTTCTGATTCGTTACTTTCACTGTTGCTTTTAAAAAACTTGAGCGATATTTTTTAAAATATTTTTTATTTATTTTACTCTTTTATTTATTTTGAACTTTATTTGTTTACGATTTGCTTATTTTAGATCTAATTTTAAATTTTTATAATTTTTTGCTATAAAATTTTAAGTTTTGTATTTTCAACGTTTTTTAATGTTAAAGCTGTTTTAGTTTCAACAATTGGTATTTCATTTAATTTTCTTTTTAAATTAAGGGCAATTTTTTAAATTTTTATTTATATTATCAGAGTTTTTGAGGTAATTTTCTAATTTTTAATTGATTTTTTAATTTAATTATGCACACAGAAAACAGATTCTTTGTGTCAACCGAATTTGTCGCCAACCGAATTTTGGTAGTTACATGTACTATCACATTATTCGATTGCCGCTTTCTACATTTGAAGTTGAGGCTACTATATTAAAACAATATAAAATTATTGGCTCAACCGAATCAATTTGGTATACCTGACCGAATTGAATATTCAGTAGATCCAACCGTATTATTTTACTAATTCCTACCGAATTATATAAAAACACTGTTTCCAATATTGTTTTATTTCTTTTAATTATTAAGTACAAAACAAAAGTAGAAACATATTACAAAAACTACAAAAAGACTAAATTATAAAATAATGGAACAATTATTAACGCAAAAAGATATGCATTTTAAGACATTTATATAACAATATAAGCAAAATAAATATTACAAAAATTAACAAAAATAAAACAAAATTATTTTTGGGAACTAGTTTTCTAAAGCAAAAAATTTCAGAAACTAATTCCTTCATACTCTGGGGATTTTTCTTTGGGAAATGTCTTTAGAATTTTAGGGGTTTCCAATAACAAAAATCCTCTGAATCAGAGCGGTTTTCTATAAGAAAAAATTTCCAGTTATTCTAAGGAGTCCTTCGACAGAGAAACATCCTCAGGATCTGATTGTTTTTCATGTAAAAAATTTCTTAGAACTTAGGGGTCTTGTTACAGGAAAATGTCCTTATATTTTGAGGGACGTCTATATACAATTATCCTCAGAATCTAAGGTGTTTTCCAAATTATTTTCCATAGGTCCCCAGAATTGGAAGACTTTTATATAGAAAATATACTTAGCAGTTTAGGGTTTTATCTTCGAAAAGTTCTTCAAAATCTTAGGGATCTTAAGGACATACAAAAACCCCCAGATTCTGAGGATTTTTCATGCGGAGTTTTCTTTAGGGAAAAGTCCTTAAAATATTAAGGTTCTTTGTAACAAAATGTTCTCAGAATCGAACTGTTTTGCTTTAAAAAAGTCTAAATAATGTGAAAGTTTCTCAATAAGTAAAGCGTGAGAGTTTGTGAATTTTTTATAAGAAAATGTCCTTAGAATCTAAATGTTTTTTTAAAGCAAAGTGTCCAAAAATGTGACGGTTTTTCATTAGACAGATTCTCAAAATCTGAGTGTTTTTAGAGGAAAATTTTCCCAGGATCTGAGTGTTTTTCTATAAGAAAAAGTCTTTAGAACCTGTTTTCTGTGTAAATCGTCCTTAGAATCTAAGGATTTCTCTATTTGAAATAGCACTCGGAATCTTAGGGTTTGCTGTAGGGAAAAGTTCTCAGAATCTGAGGATTTTTATACATGAAAAAAAAGTAATCCGAGGCTATTATAGCAAAACATAATGTGAATCTAAGGTTTTTCCATATAAAAAATTTAGGAATCTGAGGCATATTTCTCTAGTAGAAAGGTTTCGTAACCTGGGAAATTCTGATATGGGCATATTCCTATTTTGAAACCCTCAGATTCTGAACAGAGGGTTTTTTCCATTGTATACTATTCTAAACGTCTTAGGATTTTTCTATGTACCCAAAAAAATTTTAGTATTTTGGAAGCAGTAAAAATACGAAGCGCTTAAAAACGCGCTACAAATTCTTCTTTACAGAGTTGCGCCACTTTATGCTTATACAATACACAAAAAATTTTGCAATTTGATTGTATACCCTGCAAAACTGCCTTAATCGAAGCAAATCGTAAACAAGTTATTTAAAAAATTATAGTGCTACGCTATTCCCTTACGACGAAGCAGGTTGTAAAATGTAAGTTATCCAAAGATTAATGCGCACGAAATCTGAGTCATCTCATTCGTGTTTTACCCTTCTTTAGTAGAGTTTAATGTATAGACGTCACATAAACATGATTCAGTCTGTATTTTGAAGTCGGCAAATGAATGCATTTATTTTCATAAGAAGTCGCATGAAAATCATGAATTTATTGCATCTTTTCAGCAGCAAAAAAAAACACTTTTTCCAAAAAAAAGTGCATGAATTTGTTTGTGGTTAAATGCACTTACGAAAAACATGAATTTACTGCAATTTTTCAGCAGCGAATAATGCGCTTTTTCTCACAAAACAACGTGCTTCCAAGCGGGCCCTTTGTATGGAAAAATCATGCCTTCCGTAAGCAGCTTTGTAAGGGATTAATTTTATTTATTCCCTTACAAAGCTGCATCCAGCGAAGCAGGTTTTTTGCTGGGTATATACCGTTTCCATAGAAAATGGTTCTAAAGGTCTGAGGATTTTTCTGTACACCCAGAAAACAATCTCAGTTGTGGCCACCGAATTTGTTGCCAATCGAATTCGTGCGGTTACGATAACTATCTTTATATTAAATAATATTTTTCGTCGTGAAAGCCAATATTCGGTTGTCTTATTCAATATTATGTTCCACATAAATATTATTATGTTCCACAAAATTTTATTGAAATTAAAAAACTTTTTTTGAATTTTCTGGTATTGAACCCGGCCTTTCAGGTTAATAGTTCACACTCTTAGCCACTGCACCACAACTACTTTTAATTTTCTTAGCCATATTTAATGTTTATAAATATGAGTATTTTATTTTAATTAAAAAAAAAAAAAACATAAATTTTTGCCTTGTCCGGGATTTGGACCCGGAAATCCGGCGTACTAGGCCAACTCCCTACCGACTACACCACAAACACTTATTAATTTTGAAGTCAAATTTTGAATTTATATGTTTTGCTTGGAAAACAAATATAATAAAAAATTCGTTTACCAATACCAATCAGTAGTTGTGTGTGTTATCAGTACAATCCACAATTCGGTTGGTTCTACAGAAACTCGACTTTATGGTCATATTTGATTAGGATACCCGTATTTGTAGTTACCACTTTCGAATATTGAAATTTTTTTAATAAAGGTTATAGGTAACACCAATTTTCTTTTATATGCACTAAATAAATGGCTGCTTCTACTGCATAAAATTACTAAACTGATACTAATTTTAAAATTGATTGGAGATACCAATAATTTGTTAAAAGGATTGTTTTTTAATTCATTTTCCCTATTTTTAATACCTAGTAAAATATTTCTGGTGTAGTATTCACTTATAGGCAACTGCAAATAAAATAACGTCCTGGTAAATTCATTTTAATGGTTTTGATCGAATTCCAACCAATCTTTTTCCTGGGTGTAGGAAAAAGCCGGCAGAATCTGGTGGTATTCCTATACGAAAAAAGTTTTCGGAATCTGGGGGAAAAAGATGACTTGAAAAGCCCTCTTTTCTCTCTATAAGGCAGAGATTTTCTATATAAAATATCAGATTCACATCACTTTTAACTTTAAGAATTTCATATATTTTATGGACCTTTTAAAGGTCCCCGCGTTAAAACGCGTTAATTCTTATGTTTTTTATTCAAAGAAAGAAGACACACATATTTTCTTACTTGCTTGAAAACAGCCTAGGAAATTTTCCTATTGGAAAACGCCAGATATTTGTGATTTTTTAATATAGGTAATCATAAAAATTATACCTTTTTTTTTGATAAATGTCTGATGACTTGCATGGAATTTCTTGATTGAAAATACCAAAGAGTTTGATGATGTTTCCATAGAAATATTTCCTTAATTTTTAATACAAATGCCTCTTAATTTTTGTTACATTCTATAGAATTACCAGTGAAACCTAAATGTAATTAAAGATTCATGTCAATTAATGAAAATCTGTGTTTAGTTACATTTACCTCTAATAAATAAGCCAAGACCAAATGTAGCTTTTTTTTATTTATTTCCGCTTGTTTATACTTTTTTAAATTCTTCTAAATTTCTTATTATTTTGTATTTTTGGACATTTCTTTTTTATTTTTTTATAATCTTTTGATATTTACTACTAACATTTGGTTGTGAATGCAAGCTTTATTCAAAATATAGGTACTAAATACCAAATAAAATATAATAAGAAAGTTAGTAGGTGTGTTTCTTTACTTTTTGGGTAAAGTTCGGTAAAATGAGAGTAAGCCCAAAATCCTCTCACAAAATGACAAATTTACCCAATAGTACAGGAACGCAAAGAACCACTTTTCTAACCCAAAAACTTATTTCAAAGAATAACACTATGCGACAGTCAAAATCGGGATGGGATGAAACCAACGGGAAATGTTATATCGGTCAAAAACAAGTTATACGTGTCCCGGCGTTTCGCTGGGTCAACCCTAGGAATCGAGATATATCTTTTTTTTGACATAACTCGAGAACCACTAGTCCGATTTTGCTCAAACAATTTTAAAAAAATTAAAAATTACAATTCCTTTAATCTGTTCATATAACGTTTTTCTATATACTCAACAGTTTTTCCGGTAAAAATAAATATTTGTTACCGCTACCATAAAAATCAATAACATTTTGTTTATTACTTTTTTTTAATATTTTAGGCAAAAAATATTTTTTTCTTCATACATTTATTTTTACCGGCAAAATTGTTGAGTATATAGAAAAACGTTATATGAACAGATTAAAGGAATTATAATTTTTAATTTTTTTAAAATTGTTTGAGCAAAATCGGACTAGTGGTTCTCGAGTTATGTCAAAAAAAAAGACCACCAAAGGTCAATTCGATATATCTCGATTCCTAGGGATGACCCAGTGAAACGCCGGGACACGTATAACTTCTTTTTTACCGATATAACTTTCCCCGGTAGTTTGAACCCTTCCCGATCACTGACCCCTACCATTTGTCTCACAGTGTAATGTGAAACAGTGATGGGACTTGAAAATGTTTCTTTTGTACCAAGTGTGTGACTAAAATGTGCCAAATGGGCCTTTATTGTGCCAAAACTCAATTTTCACTTGGAACCCGTGTTTTCAACTTTCATTTTGTAAAAGCATTCTTATTGAATTAATTCTATTTTGAATGAATTAAAATTTTCTTGAATTCATTCAATTAAAAGGCGAATGATAGATAAAATTCAATCGATTCTTATTAAAGATTTGGGAATGCAGCCAATGAATGAATTCATTAGGAATGGTTGCACGGAATTGTATACATATAAACATTTTTCTAAAACTGAATTAAATTTTTCATGAATTAAACTTAAATTAATTCTTTACGGTGGGTCTCATACTGACATTCTATTTTGTTTTTAGTTAAGTTAAAGTTAAACCTAGAGTATGAGACCCACCGCTAGAAGCTCTGAGCTAAATTTAAAGCATATGAATTTTTAAAATTCTATGGTAATATCTGCGATGACATTTTTTAGTTTTGCTTTATTCGAAAAGGTATTTTAATACCAATAAATGCTTAGAGACTAAAAATTAAAGAATTTTAAAAGAATTGTTATTTATTAAATTTTGTAGATAACCAAAATGTGCCCAATAGTATTGGTTGTGCCATTGTTCCAATCAACCTTAGATTGTGCCAAAAATCCCTTCACTGATATGAAAATACGTATAATTTCAGTTTGCAAATTAGCACAAATACACACATTTGTTCGCATTTAAAAGTTGTTTTTGATTTTATTCAATTAATTCTTGCAAAAAACCAAGTTTATTTGCTTCATTCTTTATTTAATTAAAATTTTTAATTTGTTTTCACAATTGTTTTTTATTTATATTTGCATCAGCTGTTTTACCAAAGTTTACCCGAAGAAAAAGTCTGGGTAAATTTTGCTAAAAAGAGGAACACTAATACACTCTCATTAGCGCTCTCATTTACCCAATTTTCGAGTACGGGAACGCTTTTGGGTAAATTTCGGTAACTTTGGGTAAATGTACCCAAAAGCGTTCCCGTACTCGAAAATTGGGTAAATGAGAGCGCTAATGAGAGTGTATTAGTGTTCCTCTTTTTAGCAAAATTTACCCAGACTTTTTCTTCGGGTAAACTTTGGTAAAACAGCTGATGTAAATATAAACAAAAAACAATTGTGAAAATAGATTTAACCCTCTAACCGGCAAGCTAGCCTCCAGGCGGGGTATATTTAATTGACCAGAAATGCGCCAAACGAGTACTTTAAAATAAGAAATTATGCTTTTTCAACAGAAAACAAAATTTATAAATTTTGTATGAAGAATTTTTTTGTATACGGTGCACGGTTTGGAAGCGAGAAAGTGTCAAAAATAAAATTTCGTAAAATTTTGAAAATTAAATATTTTAAAACAATCGCAATTTTCAAATATCTTAAAAACAAAGGGTACTTTTATGTAATTGTTGCTTTCAAAAAGGAGTTGATTTATAACTGGTTTTACCAAATCAGACAGTTCATATACGAAAGTACAAAATTCTCATCCCGTTGGTTTTTTGTACCTTATGTAATGTCTCGGTTTGAGTAGGAAAGTTATCATTTTCTTATTGCGGACAACTGAAGAGTAGAGTGATGTCTACGAAACAATTGTATTGTCTATCATGAAAATGATCAACCCTTTTTGAAACAACAAATAAAAATCTAATATGACAATATCATATTAGAATTTGGACTTGAGGTGGAAGAATATTCTAACTAAATATATGAAAATATAGAAAGTCCGAAAAAACAATTT
The DNA here is from genome assembly GCA_949987735.1 of Leucophora obtusa. Classification (NCBI taxonomy): domain Eukaryota; kingdom Metazoa; phylum Arthropoda; class Insecta; order Diptera; family Anthomyiidae; genus Leucophora; species Leucophora obtusa. The sequence goes on along the minus strand of OX465295.1, from coordinate 123,542,350 downwards.
TTGTATTTTTTAATGCAAAAATTAAAATAATTGTTGAAAATAAGCACACCACGGCTAAAATCTCATTCAAATATTTATTTTGTTTTGAGTTTAAAATTAGTTGTTTTTACAAAATGTATTGACAACAGACATACATATAAATAGTACCCAAAGGGTACTTTTATGTAATTGTTGCTTTCAAAAAGGAGTTGATTTATAACTGGTTTTACCAAATCAGACAGTTCATATACGAAAGTACAAAATTCTCATCCCGTTGGTTTTTTGTACCTTATGTAATGTCTCGGTTTGAGTAGGAAAGTTATCATTTTCTTATTGCGGACAACGGAAGAGTAGAGTGATGTCTACGAAACAATTGTATTGTCTATCATGAAAATGATCAACCCTTTTTGAAACAACAAATAAAAATCTAATATGACAATATCATATTAGAATTTGGACTTGAGGTGGAAGAATATTCTAACTAAATATATTAAAAACATATTTAAATCGACTAAAACAATTGATAATGACCACAAAGTTAGATTGAAGCTTCGGATATTCAAAAAATTCCTTACTTTGGTCCAAGGATACACAGGATTCCATAGGATACCTTTAAAGGACATCGCCTTAACTTGAAAACCAATGGACGGATTTTTCTGAAATTTGGTAAAGAGAATATATTTGGTATAAGTAGCAAAGCTTATAAGTTTGAAGTTGTGGTGCGTTTTCGCTCAATTTCGCATTTCTCGAAACACGAAAATCGCTACATCCACTTAAGTAACAGCACAAAAAATGTAATTTTTTTTATTGCAATTACATCTTGGTAAGAGGAATAATTTATGATTAATCCTATTAACTTTTTTGCGCTGGTTTTCGAGATTCACCCTTAAGCTATTTTGGCCCATATCGCCTAAAGTAGGCAACGAAAGAAACTATTGTAGAAGAGCTTTTCAAATTTCTTTGCAAAAAAGCTTAGGCCGGTTAGAGGGTGAAAATTTTAATTAAATAAAGAAATAAGCAAAAGAAACTTGTTTTTTTATAAGAATTAATTGAATAACATTGAAAACAACTTTCAAATGCGAATAAATATGGGCATTTGTGCCAATTTGCAAACTGAAATCATATGCATTTTCACATTAGTGATGGGATTTGTGGCACAATCTAAGACTGATTGGTACAATGGCACAACCGATACTATTTTGGCACATTTTATTTATCTACAAAATTTAATAGAAAATGGATTTAAAAAACAACAATTCTCTAAAAATTCCTTAATTTTTACCCCTCAATTTATAAATGCTTTGTAAAGTTATGGCAGGTTTACAAAACGTCATTTTCATACAAAATTTGTTCCATAAACCTCCTATATTTTACAAAGCGTTTATGAATTTAGGGGTTAGTTTCTAAGCATTTATTGGTATTAAAATACCTTTTCGAACAAAGCAAAACTAAAAAATGTCGTCGAAGATATTACCGAATAACCCATAGAATTTTAAAAATTCAAATGATTTAGGGGGTAATTTTCTAAAACACTTCGGTGAAGTGTTGCGTTATTTCTATAGAAATTGTTTTTGTAACAAAAACAATTTACATTGAAAGTTCCCTTCACTTCACCCAAGTGTTTTACGAAATTAGGTACTTAAATTTAGCTCAGAGCTTTTAGAAAATTTTAGAAAATCTTTCTATGTACACACCCAGAAAACAGTCTCAGTTGTGGCCACCGAATTTGTTGCCAATCGAATTCGTGCGGTTACGATAACTATCTTTATATTGAATAATATTTTTCGTCGTGAAAGCCAATATTCGGTTGTCTTATTCAATATTATGTTCCACATAAGTATTATTATGTTCCACAAAATTTTATTGAAATTAAAAAACTTTTTTTGAATTTTCTGGCATTGAACCCGGCCATTCAGGTTAATAGTTCACACTCTTAGCATCTGCACCATAACTACTTTTAATTTTCTTAGCCATATTTACTGTTAATACATATGAGTATTTTATTTTAATTAAAAAAAAAAAACATAAATTTTTGTCTTGTCCGGGATTTGAACCCGGAAATCCGGCGTACTAGGCCAACTCCCTACCGACTACACCACAAACACTTATTAATTTTGAAGTCAAATTTTGAATTTATATGTTTTGCTTGGAAAACAAATATAATAAAAAATTCGTTTACCAATACCAATCAGTAGTTGTGTGTGTTATCAGTACAATCCACAATTCGGTTGGTTCTACAGAAACTCGACTTTATGGTCATATTTGATTAGGATACCCGTATTTGTAGTTACCACTTTCGAATATTGAAGTTTTTTTAATAAAGGTTATCGGTAACACCAATTTTCTTGTATATATGTACACTAAATAAATGGCTGCTTCTACTGCATAAAATTACTAAACTGATACTAATTTTAAAATTGATTGGAGATACCAATAATTTGTTAAAAGGATTATTTTTTAATTCATTTTCCCTATTTTTAATACCTAGTAAAATATTTCTGGTGTAGTATTCACTTATAAGCAACTGCAAATAAAATAACGTCCTGGTAAATTCATTTTATTGGTTTTGATCGAATTCCAACCAATCTTTTTCCTGGGTGCACCATTAGGTGTTACCATTCCTAAAGAATACATTCATTGGCTGCATTCCCAAATCTTTAACAAAAATCAAATGAATTTCATTTATCATTCACCTTTTAATTGAATGAATTCAAGAAAATTTTAATTCATTTGGTTAGAATTCATTCAAAATAGAATTAATTCCTTAAGAATGCTCTTACGAAATGAAATTAAAGTTGAATTACTCGAAATGAAATTAAATTTGAAAACACGGGTACTGAGTGAAAATTGAGTTTTGGAAAATGAAGTCTCAAGGCTAATTAGACGTGCCATAACCATATAAAACAGCTGTTCAAACCAATCTACATGGCACAAAACAAAATTTTTCAAGTCCCATCACTGTCTCACATTATTCTTTAAAATAAAATTTTGGGCTAGAAAAGTGGTTTTTTGTGTTCCCGTACTATTGGGTAATTTTGTCATTTTGCGAGAGGATTTTGTGCTTATTCTCATTTTACCGAACTTTACCCAAAAAGTAAAGAACCACATCTAGTATTGCAATTCGGTTGGATTTACAGATTTTTGTTTGGTGTATGCGATAAATCGTCTAAAATTCATATTTTCTTTTTTTAATAATATTATCACTACGAAAACATTTTTTAAAATTTATTTATTTTTTAATTTGGTTGTGATGCCCGATTTAAATTATAACAAATAATTCCAATAGATATGGTCATTAACTATTTGTTGGTAAAACTATATATATATTAAACCTATCTAAATTATATAACCGTAAACAAATTTGTGATATTTCAATGAAATCAAGGTTATCGTGATACTTTTCCAACCGAATTATTCTGCCACCGCAAAAAACGAGTCAACTGCCATTAAAGGACCTATCCCGTGACAGGTCAATCGGGGGCATACTGAAGGCACTTCCACTATATTTGCGTGTGTGTTAGTGTTGTTTTCTTTTCTATTTTTTCTTTTCCATTTTTTTTATTTGCTTGTAGTGTCCCTACGGGGAATGAGGAGTCAATTGTCCTCCAAGGGCCTATGCCGTGACCGGTCAACCGAAGGCATATTACTAAATTAGTACAAATATGAACAATAGAAAATGAATTAATTTTCTAAGTATTTTCTGATCCGTTATTTTCACTGTTGCTTTTAAAAAAACTTGACCGATACCTAAATAAAAACAAAATTCGCGGCATATTGTTAAAAATATTTTTTATTTATTTTACTCTTTTATTTATTTTTAACTTTATTTTTTCACGATTTGCTTATTTTAGCTCTTATTTTAAATTTCTATAATGTTTTGTTAAGAAATTTTAAGTTTTGTATTTTCAACGTTTTTTTTTAACAATTGGTATTTCATTTAACTTTTCTTTGTAACTTAAGGAGAATTTTTAAATTTTTATTTATATTATCAGAGGTTTTGAGGTGGTTTTCAAATTTTTAATTGATTTTTTAATTTAATTATGGCCAACGCAAAAAACAAGTCAACTGCCATTAAGGGACCTATCCCATGACCCGTCAATCGGGGGCATATTCAAGACACTTCCACCATATTTGTGTGTGTGTTAATGTTGTTTTATTTTTTATTTTTTCCTTTTCCATGTTTTTTTATTTGCTGTGTGTTTGTTTTTTCTTTCTCTTTTTTATTTGAACAGAAACGAAAAACATATAACTTAACCATCAGCCAGCCATCACGCATAAGCAACGTTAGCTCAGACGGTAGAGCGTTTGCCTTACAAGCAGAAGGTTGTGTTATCGAGCCCTACTTCAACGCCAAGTAGATTATTTTTAATTCTTAATTTTTTTTTAGTTTATTTGAAAAGCTATTTTTAGACACACCACCTTACTGCCACAATGTGTCTAAACTGTGGCAATTGGTCATTTCCAATGACAACGCCATGTTAAAGTAATAGTCTCTTTCAAACAAAAAGACCGATCAGCGACCGGTCTCCGCCCCCTTGGGACCTATCCTGCGTGTCATCTGGGACCAGTCCCTTTCCCCGTAGGGGTTTATTTTTTTCTTTTTCTTTTTTATTTGAACAGAAACGGAAAATATATAACTTTACCATCAGCCAGCCATCACGCATAAGCAACATTAGCTCAGACGGTAGTGCGTTTGCCTTACAAGCAGGAGGTTGTGTTATCAAGCCCTACTTCGACGCCAAGTAGATTATTTTTAATTCGTAATTTTTTATTAGTTTATTTGAAAATCTATTTTTAGACACACCATCTTACTATCACAAGGTGTCTAAACTGTGGCAATATGTCATTTCCAATGACAACGCCATGTTAAAGTGATATGTCTCTTTCAAACAAAAAGACCGATCATCAACCCGTCTCCGTCCCCTTGGGACCTATCCTGCGTGTCATCTGGGACCGGTCCCTTTCCCCGTGGGGTGTTTAATCATGCTTTGTATAAAAATATTTATTATTCTTTATTATTTTTTAAATAAAGGTACATATTATGTATGTCATATTGCATAAATAAATTACATGCACTTTTCGAAACTTTTCTAATTAAATTTATACTTCCAAAAAAAAAAATAGTTTCCCATCAAAAACATGGTAATGACAGGTCATTACCTTACGGATTACCAAGTAATGATAGGTCATTATCATTTGCATTACTTTAAAATACAAAATAATGACTTACTGATAATAAGTTATAGAAGTACTTATATATTCTTGCAAAGTAATCACTTACTGGTAATTGATTAAATAAGTATTGATTTAGTATTTTTTATATTAATATTATATTTATTAAATTGTTTCGAATATTTTTCCAACTGAGGTAAAAAGTTGTTTTTCCAATATGACCAACTATTTCACAATGTAGGGTGACCAGTTATTCTCTAACTTCTGAGTAACCACTTATTCTATCTTTGTGAGTAACTACTTATTCTTTCACTATGGGTAACTTGTTATTCGCACTTTTTTTCTAAGCGAGAGGGTAATGACCACCCATGAATTTTTGGACATCGCGAACAAAAGTAATGTTGCTAGTAAATAGCCTGGTAAGTAGTGAAACCTTTTGTGTGCTACTTACTCGCTTAATTACTCGGTAATGTCTGTTTTTACTGGGTTACTGTACTAAAAATTACTGTAGGTACTACTCGTATTACTGAATTCTTTTTTGAAACGTCAGATTTCATGCACTACTGATATTGTTGCGAAATTATTGTAAGTTTCAAAGTTTATACAATATGACATATATACAAATTTAAAATTTTTTTCTTTCCAAATTGGCTTTGATATTTACCATCGGACATTGTGTTATATTAAAATTTTTTTAACCCTCTTCGGTCCCCTGTATGCGCACGCATACAATTGTGATCTTTAACCTTGAATAAAATAAAAACGGTTCAGCGGAATGACCTTGTATTTTGCAAAGTAGAATTATTTTGCCTGAACAACCAAAAAAGCCGTTTTTGAATTTGTACCCTTAATGTATTTGCCTGTGCAGTTATAGTTACGAATCGGTCCCTGTGTATGTGCGCACATAACCTGGAATTGCCGCTTATTTTTGTGTGTGTATTTATAGCACGCTCTTATTTTTTCGTTTTATGAAATTAAGTTTGTTCTGGAACACACATAAGTGAAGTTTGTTTGCGCATTTATTTGAATTTTGGTTGTGTTTCGAAGTATTTTAATAAAAAATGGAGAGTTTTACGTAAAAAAAGGCAGCGAGATGAACTAGAAATGTATTTTGATTTGGAAAGCAAAGCGGGCTAATCTCCGTGCAATAGTGACGATGATTTTGCATTATCAGACGAGGAGAATGATGAAAGTGAAGTTAGCGTGCATTCGGATGAAGACGACATTGAGCCACTTGAGCAAAATTTAGCAGAAAATAAATATTTTTCAAAAAATAAGAAAATTGAATATTCATCGCAACCATTTGAAATAAATCGAATAAAGTCATTTCGGCGTGCAGAAAAATTCACTTCAGGTAAAAACTTACCCTCTTTGTTATGGGTTCATGTTCATTATATGTTTCATTTTTGTTATAATTCAGGTCCAAAAGCATTAGCAGCTGCTAACATAGTTTCGTCTGCATTTCACATGTTCCTTGGACCGGTTGAGAATATTATTTTGAACATGACGAATTTATATGGTGTGCGAAAGTACAAAGACGAATGGGAAAACATTGATTTGGATACTCTGCACGCATACTTTGGATTGTTGCTGCTTTCTGGTGTGTATCGGTCATACGGTGAATGTGTCACTAAACTTTGGAATGAAGAAACTGGTTGGGCAATATTTAGAGCAACAATGTCTTTGAAAATGTTCAAGGGTATCCATGGTTGCATTCGATTTGATGACCGCGAAAACGTACAAGTGCTTCTGTTCGTGACAAATTGGCACCGATTCGAAATGTACACTCATAAAAAAAAGTTAGTACAAAAGTCTGTTAAACGCGTTTTAATTCAATTGAACTAATTTTTCCTGCTGTTTTCGTTTAAATCCGTTGTTTAGCTAAAGTTGTTAGTTATCAAATTTCACCACAAAAACATATTTCTGCTGTATTTGAACTAATTTTTCCTTCTGATATTTAGTTATTTTTTTATAAATGATTTTGACAATGTTATCAGCTAATATAGATAAATTTATTGGCAACTTTTTTAATATTTGTGTTTTCAAAAGAAAACGATAGGGGCGCTAGTGTATAGTGATTGATGGTGCTTGATGGCGCTTGATGGTGAAGTGTGTATTGGTGAGTTTGCCGATCAATACAAATTAGAAAATTTCTAGTAAGTGTATTTTAATGTGTGTGATGAGTCATCACTGATGACGCTTACCAATGCAAATAAAAATAATATGCGCTTGTTTAGAAAGTTCTAGTAAATAAAATAATATGATAAGAGCATGTTTTCTTTTGTTTCTGTTAGTCAGCAAAGGAACGCAAACGAAAACGGAGGTATACTGGACATTAACATTTCGCAGCTAAAATTGTATTTAAAAAATAAAATAATAGAGGTTTGTTTTATAATATAAACTATATTTAAGGGAATACTATTAATTTTTTTATTTTTTTTTCTTTTATTTCAGCCCTTTAACATTTTCATCTAAATTCGACCCGCAGGTAGACGAAAAAAAAGAACCAAGTAATACAACTCCAGCGGAAGTTTAACATATTGGCAAGAAAATAAAAGTGCAAATAGTTTTTTTGGATTGTGTAATTTATTTGAAAATAAAATTAACAATATTTACATTAATTTGTTTTTATTCAATTAATAACAAAAAGTGATTGTAATTTTAGCAGCATGTTTTGCAGATTTCAACTGACCCACTTTCATTTCTATTAAACGAAAATTCTTCTAAATTTTTGAATGTTAACTAAATTTTTTACCTGTTTATAACCAACTAAAATTTAGCAGAAAACATATGCTGATTTCAGCTGAGTAATTTTCATTTCCATTAAACAACATTTCTTATAAATTATTGTATTTGAACTAACTTTTTTACCTAAAATTTAGGTCACCTAAATTTAGCAGACCATGATTCTCAACATCATTGAAATTTCTGCTGGCGCAAATTCAGGTACTATTTCCTGTTATTTTAGCAGAATTTTTAACTATTTGTACGGACTTTTTTATGAGTGTATCGATAAATGGAATCATAATTTGAAAGCTGTATACACACCAGGAAAAAACATTACCGTAGATGAACAGTTCGTATCGTGGGCGATTTCCGTTTCGTCAGTATATTCCCTCCAAGCCGGCGAAATATGGCATCAAAATTTGGGTGCTATGCGACTCAAAAAGCTGGTATGCATTCAACACACAAATTAATGTTGGTCGGAATCGTAATGCCACTCCTGAACGCAATCTCGGACGGCGTGTTGTTTTGAATTTGGTGGAAGGACTTTCTGACAGAAATGTAACGTGTGACAACTTTTTCACTTCGTATGAATTGGCAGAAGATTTGCATAAGCATCGCATGACTATTTTGGGAACAATAAGGAAAAATAGGACTGAAATTCCTTCAGTTCTACTCGACAAGCGTCAAAAGCCAATTTATCATACAGAAGTTGTATATGAACATAAATTGCAAGCAGTTATGTTGTCATATGTTCCTCGCCGGTACCGATTTGTGACATTGCTCAGTACATACCACAATGTTGTCAGCACAAATGAGAATAGTGAACAGAAGAAACCTAACATCATTGAAGACTACAACAAAACCAAGAGTGGAGTTGATACTATGGATCAAATGGTGGCTACGTACACATGCAAACGAAAAGTCAATCGGTGGCCAATTGCAGTATTTGTAACATGCTTGATGTTAGTGCATTGAATTCATTCGTGACGTTCATTGCATTGTTCCCGAATTGGAAAAATTCTAAAACGAACCATAATATTCGTCGTCGCCTTTTTATCGAGGAGCTTGGATTGAATCTCGTTGAAAAACAGATCACTAAACGTAAAAAACAACCTCAAAGTAATGATGCTTCCAGTGTTATTCAAAGAATTCGGGAGATTCGCCATTTACCAAGTACATCAAAACGAGGCCGATGCTACATCTGCACATATAAAAAAACAAAAATCTTTTTGCTACACGCTGTGAAAAGTGTAGAAATTTCATTTGTGCTGAACATAATTTCAATTTATGCGAAAAATGTACAAATAATTGACAAAAGTTAAAAATTCAATTTTTTCTAATATATGTAATATTCTAATTTTAATTTCATTCTAAATCTACCTTTATGAAGTTCAAATGTATTAATATGATAGTAAACAATATAATAAACATAAAAAATCACAAAACATAAATGGTTGTTAATTTTTTTCAGCTCTTTTACAATTAAAAATAAATGTATCGGTCCCATTGCGCGCGCATACAATGGGACCGATCAGGGTTAAAACCTAAAAAAATATTGAAATTTTGATTTTGAGCGACTATAGTTACAAAAGTAATGGAGATACTGATACACACTTAATTTTGAAAAATAGTACATGGAATCAAGCTTACACTCTAAAATGAGTTTTTTTTTCTTGAGCAATAGTTACACTCATAGAAATAAATCTGTAAAAATAGCAGAAGAAGTTACTAGAAGCTTGTAAAAATGATGTTGCAGAAAAAACTGCCGAAATTAGCAGATTGTTTTGCTAAATACTAGTAGAATATGAACAGCAAAATTAAAAGAATTTTAATATTTAACTTTTACAATAGTTATTTGAAAATAACAAATGGTACTGTAGAATCTGAACAAAATTTTGCTAAATATTAGTAGACTAAAAATAGCAAAAATAAACTGTTATATCTACAAATTTTTTGCTATTTTAAAGCAAAATTTAGTTAAATGCAAATAGCAGTCTATCCTGCTAAAATCAGCGGAAATATTTGGTAAAGAAAAATTGTAAACTGCTGTTTTCGAAAGTCTCGATTTTTATTTGCATTTCAAAAAGCAACAAAAAATAAAATTTTAAAAATTTCAAATTTTTCTGTGATTTTTTAGGGTACAAATTTATAAAAAATGTTTGCTCATTTTAACAGGATAATTTGCTATTTTTCATTAACTGAAATATAACTAAAATCCTGTATATTTAACAGTTTTATTTTTGCTCTTCCTACACTTAAAAAAAAGTCGGTAAAGTCAGCAAAAAATGTTGCTGTGTCAGCAAATTTTTAGTCAGAAGCAACTTAGTCGATTGCAAATGAAAAAAATCCTTTCTAAAATCACTAAACTTTTTGCTGAATATTAGTAGACTGAAAAACACTCAAAAAACTTGTGGCGAAATTTTATTTTAGTTAATTTATTTGCTGAAAATTTAAATACAGAAATTGTGTAGAGTTGTTTTTTTTTTTAATTATCATTTGCGTTATCTATATCCAGACAAACTGCGACATCTACATCTTGTCTATCTGGTTGACGTCCACGCTTTAAATGCGGTTATCAGCACAATTTTTGTAGAAAATAAATTAGTAAATCATTAGTTCAAAATTAGTTTAGTGCTAAAAAATATAACTAAAACTACTAACTTATTTTTTTGAGTGTAAAGAAAAAATCTGTGAAAATTGGAAAAAAGTAAAATCGCGAATTGCGCAAAATCTAGAGCGAATTTGAACAAACTGACTTTACCGTTATTTTTTATTTCTTCAAATATATTAAATAACTCCCTTTTTGAACTTTTTTACCCGGTAGAATATATGCCACTTTCAATTTTTAATTTTCATTTTCACGGAATTTATTAAAAACTCAAAAACTAATTAAGACAATTGTTTAATGGATTTTATTATAATTGGAGCTTTCGAAATCTATTCACGTATATACAATGTAATTACCAGGGCAAGGACTTTCATGCAAATGCATGTTTGTAGTCAGTGGCCGAAAAATGATTTTGACCAAATACTTTTCCAAATCAAAGAATTATCAAAAAAATGGCATCGATTTGTTGTTGCATATTTTTGCATATTTTGTTGTAAATGCATATTTTTGCATATTTTGCTTTTAAGTGCATATTTTATTGCATATTTTATGATTTTTATTGCATATTTTTGCATATTTTGCACATTATTGCATATTTTTTAATATTTTTAAATTTGAAATTCGATTTAAGAATTCATACTTTAAAACTAAAAAAAAATTCTAAAGAATTAATAATTTGGAAGCTCTGTTGGTAATATAGCTCTACACTAGAAAGAGAAACACATAGTATACAATATGTTGTCATCCAATAACACATTTTTTAAAGATGTAATTTTAAATTAACGTTTTCGGGTGTTATTGTTCACACACAGAAAGTTGAACAATTTTATAAAAATTATTTTAAGGAAACTTGTCCCCGAGCATTAATTTCTGCCACTTTTTTCTCTGAGTCACGAAAGTGAGTACGATTTTATAGTGCATATATTTAAGTTCTATTTTATAATAAAGTTTTTTTCAGGTAAAATGCCACACACAAAAATATATTTAACTATGTGTATTTGAAGACATATTCAGTGTTTTCGTTTACACGAATTTCTTACTACTTTGACTACAATTGCAAAGTTTTGTTTACTTTTTGTATTGAATTTTTCCAGCTGTAGTAAGTATAGTAACATGTAGTAAGTAAACGAACAAGCTTATTGTAACCGACACCTGAACTTTTACGTTTATGTTAGTTTTTAATAAATATAATTGAAAAACCATTTATTTTTAATTGCATATTTTTTGGGTTTTAGTGCATATTTCGTTATAAATGCATATTTAAGTGCATATTTTCCATTTTATAGTGCATATTTTAAGCGCATATTTTCGATTTTTTAGTGCATGAAATTCCTTGCCCTGGTTATTACTAACACTGGGATAGACTGAAAATTGACTCGTCAAATGAACTAATAATATAGGTTGCAGGTCTAGCTGAATGTATTACAAAACCGGCTTGAGAAGTTGCAATATACCCATTAATTTATTAATAACACCGTTACTTTTTTAGATTCTTGCAAAAATATTGTTTGTGGTACAGCTTAAAAAAACATTGTATTACACACAAAAAAATAAAAACTAATTTCAATCATGAAAACCGCCTATTCAATAAATTTTATCGTTGAAATTCCTCCAATCACGAAAATTGTTCATTCAATTAAAAATTTGTAGCTCTTTAATTGAATAAATTTTCAATAAAATAGTGATACATTTGATTAGGATTTTTATTGGTTTTTTATATGAGTTTGATTAAAAATTAATTCATTGGATTAAAAATTGATCAATATTATATACCTTATAAATAACCCATTATATTCATTTGATTAAAAATTAATCCATTGGATTAAAAATTGATCAACATTGTATAACTTCTAAATAAGACTATCAGCTGGATAAAGTGGTAGTTGCCATGCCAACTATAAAAAAATATACTTCTTTATTTTTAGCTTGAATTTCATTAAAATAAAACCTGCATGCAATTTTCATTCAGTTGATAGATTTATTTATACTTATGTGAAAAGTTCTCTCGTAGAAATTAGTTTTCTTATATTTTCTGAAGCATAAGGGCTCTGTTAAAATTTTTTTGAAAACCAATAAATATATTTAATTTAAAATAATTTTTAATTTATTTTTATGCGATTTTTTGTTTAAAAAAACTTTCAAATTTTTTTTAAACAAAATTTCGAAAATTTTGAATTTGTTTAAATTTAGTTTGAAAACTTTTTGTTTAAAAAAATTTTAAATTTTTTAAACAAAATTTCAAAAACTACATTACTATTTTATAGTAATGTTTTGGAATAAATGAATATTCAGATTTAACATGGCAAAATTAAAATATTTAACTAAATAAAGTAATAAACTCAACGAGAATTTATAAAATTTTATAAAAAATAATTTAAAATATTAGTTACTAATCAGGGATGATAAATGGGATTTTCAAAATAGTACCAACCTGCTTAAAAAATTGTACTTTTTAGATCCGCATAGTACTTTTTTAAAATTTTTTTATTATAAATTAACAAAAAAAGTACATATATAAAGGTTCTTTTGTACATTAAACTCTGTATAGTGTATTTTGTTCTTTCTTCTTCGCAGTTACCTTTTTTATATTATTCTATCGCTTTTGTTCTTGCATCCAATCTACAGCGTTGACTATTATAAGCGTCCCAGTCTCATCTTTAATATTTAAAAAGCGGGGTCAAAAATTATAAAATTTTAATCTTTTTTTTAAATTTATTTCTTATAATTAAAAAAAACTATATAGGGATTGGGTATTAAAACAAACAACGTGCCCGAACATGTCCAATTTACTAAAAATGAAGTTACCGCACAAATAACTAAACAAAAAACAACTTAAAGATTTTCTCTTAAATTCAAATAAATGCTTAATATTTTTTCTGCAAAATTTTAAAAATCTTTTTTTTGAATTACGTTTCTTACGATTTTTTACTATTTATTTTGAATAATTTAAATTGGTATCAAATAATGCTAAGGAGTACCATAGTCCTTTTGAGGTTCTAATAGTACTATAAAATGAGGTTCTAATAGTATTATAGTACCAACTTTATCATCCCTGTTACTAATCCATTAACATTTATAAAAACAACTACATATATAAAACAAACGAAAAACAACAACAATATGCTGATGTAGTTCTCTTGTTTCATGAAATGCTTGTGAGTGGCAGAATAAAAAAAAATCTCAAGCAAATTGCAGTTTTGAGCAATTATTTAATCTATTGGATTAATTTTTAATTGACACCTTTTGAAATAATTTAACAAATCGTTTTAATTGAAAAAAGTTGAACAACATTTTTTTGTGTGCACACAAAAAAATAAAAACTAAATTCAATCATGAAAACCGCCTTTTCAATCAATTTTATCGTTGAAATTCCTCCAATCACAAAAATTGTCCATTCAATTACAAATTTGTAGCTCTTTAATTGAATAAATTTTTAATAAAATAGTGATACATTTGATTAGGATTTTTATTAGTTTTTTTTATATATATTTGATTAAAAATTAATTCGTTGGATTAAAAATTGATCAATATCGTATACCTTCTAAATATGCATTTGATTAAAAATTAATCCATTGGATTAAAAATTGATCAATATTGTATAAATTCTAAATAAGACTCTAATCAGCTGGATAAAGTGGTAGTTGTCATGCCAACTATAAAAAAATATATTTCTTTATTTTTAGCTTGAATTTCATAACATTGAATTTTATTAAAATAAAAGCCGCATGCAATTTTCATTCATTTGATAGATTTATTTATACTTATATGAAAAATTCTTTCGCAGAAATTAGTTTTCGTTTTTCTTCTGAGGCACAAGGACTCTGTCAAAATTTTTTTGAAAATTAAAAAAATAGTTTTTGTTGAAAACTAAATAAAATATTATTTAAAATAATTTTTAATTTATTTTTTGGGATTTTTTTGTTTAACTAAAATATTGATTTTATTAAACAAAATTTCAAAAGTTACATTATTTGTTTACAATAATGTTTTAGAATAAATGAATATTCAGTTTTAATATGCAAAATGAAAATATATAACTAAATAAAATAATAAACTTAACGAGAATTTTTAAAATTTTATAAAAATGAATTTAAAATATCTAGTACTAATACATAAACATTTCTAAAAGCAACCACATAAATAAAACAAACAAAAACAACAACAATATGCTGATGTTTTTCTCTTTTTTTATGAAATGCTTTTGAGAGATAGAATTAAAAATGGGAAGCAAATTGCAGTTTTGAGCAATTATTTAATCTATTGGATTAATTTTTAATTGACACCTTTTGAAATAATTTAATAAATCGTTTTAATTGAAAAAAGTTTAACAATATTTTTTTGTGTGTAACTTGTGAAAAAAGTTAAAAATTATTTTTCTTCTACGAACAACTAACAAAAAGTGACTGTATTTATTTTGTTAGTGTAATATACTAGCTAGACTTACAACCTTTTTTTGTGTTAAAAGAAGTTTTCATATTTTATAATAAGTCTTCTTATTTTATTTGCAGTTTTATTGCATATAATGAGACATACAAATGATTATAATGCATCAATAACAACATATGCTGCATATGTCGCATGTGTCGCACTTGTTGACATGTTCATTTTCTATGTCCATGTATGCAAAATCACTGTTAAAAGTATGCATAGATTTGAATTTGTTCGACAGTGTCTTCATATGTCATTGCAGTGTTGCCACCAGTAAAGCAAAAAATTACACAGCTGTAGATCAAAAATTATCCAAAACAGTATGAAATTACACAAAAAATACATATATTATTCATATTATTTCAAAATAAACTCTCCTAGGCACAGTGGAGAAGAATACAAATATTTTCGCCATTCGACTGATATGAAATTTCACACTGTAAGTTTTGGATGGCCGAAACTGCAAGAGCTATGCCATTCGACTCCAAAGTTTTGCCATTTTTCTATTTACAAACCGATTTTTAAGACGTAACATTTCTATCATCTACAAAATGCAAAAGTTATTTGCATTTTAAAACTAAAATTTAGCATTTTTGTTATAACCTGTTCCGTGTTTTTGCACTCTGCAAAAGCATACCCAGGCCAAAATTTAAATTAAACCAATTTTTTTCTGAGTTCAAAGCTGGAATTTAAAAAAAAAAAGCTGGAGTAGATCCTCCATGGCGTCCGTAATGTGTTGGCATAAATCCTGTTCAACCCTAGCTTTAAATGTCGGCAAGACAGGAACAATTTTATAAACAACAAATTTTCTTTTAAAAAATATAAAATTTTTTTCAAAAATTTCATACGATTCTGTTGAAATCTGAAACATGTTGGATTTACAGAATTCTAAAATATTCTGAATCTGCTCCACCTCGCTGCGTTAGCAAAATTTTTGTATGGTCAAAGTCTAGTATCATGATAACTACAGCAAAAAAAATTTCAGACATTAGAAAGTCACAATCATAACAAACTCAAACTTTTTTAAAAGAAGCTTGACAATTATTTTCGCAAAAAATAAACAAAAAGCGGTGCTTTAAACAAAACAAAAAAATACATAACACCATTCCTTATTTCTTCTAAATTGGGTTTAGTGTTGAAAAAACTACAAAAGTAATTGACCAGAAAATGGAGATTTGTGGTAAATGTTTCACTGACAATATCGTTCCGTCTAAATATCGACTAATTTTTATTAATTTATTAACAAGCTCCGGGACTTTTAAAAATTTACGTAAATTTCTATAAAAAGTGAAATTACACAAAAACTACACAAAAATGTCATTATTCAAAAATTATCCAACGAATGTGTAAACAGTCCCGTTTTTGAATAATTATTCAAAAAGTGGCAACACTGTGTCATTGTCAAACATGTGTGAGCACATAGCAAGACATAACACTTGCATTATGCGCACATGTCGCTGTGTTGTATACTTCAACATTTGCAGGTCTTTAATAAAAAACAAACAAAAACTAGGTTTGTACAAAAACTAGGTAGTTTTTGCTCAGTCTAAATTCAGTATTAAATTTTTTTTGAATTAATTTTTATCATTAAAAATTTCATTCACACATATTTACAGTTTTTAGATTTTATTAAAATTTTCCTTCTCCTCTAAAGAAATAAAAAAAAAACGGTTTAGGATCGTCTTAAATTAAGCCATCCAAAAATTTTGTTTATAGCTTTTTATAAAACTGCACTGCAAATTATTTTTAGACGAGTATTTAACAGACCTCTGTTAGATTTCAAAGTATATATAAATGAATGATCTGTACATTTTTTTAAACTTTACTTATGAATTTATTTTAATTGTTGATTTGTTGTGTTTTGTTACTAATAAAGTATATATAAAATCTACAAAAAAATGGATAATTTTCAAGAAAAAATTATGACACAAAATTGTTTCAAGATTACTTTTAAATCTTACACGAATAATCGAGTTACTCGAGTAATTTTAAAACCCTACACGATCCATCGACTTCAAAACCTCAAACTCGAGTTAATCAGTTACTCGAACAAAGCCAAACCCGAGTAATTTGAATACTCTAGTAAGTACCCTGCAACAAAAAAAAAAAAATGAAGTAATGCTTTAAAAACTACTTATTTCACTACTTAACAAGTATCCGTTAGTGTATTTTAACTGCTTTTTTAGAAGAAATTCGCAACAACTTAAAAAAAAATTACTTCTTTCGTTGCTTCCAAAGTATCCGCTATTATAATTTTGCGGCGTTTTTAGAATTACTTCTGAAAAACTTCCAAAAAATCACTTAATTATTGCTTCTCAAGCACAATTGCCCTAAAAATCCTAAAAAGTGATTTTGGAAGCATTTGGTATTTCCAAACAGATGAGCGCGGGTTCGATCTCCGGCGGGACAAATATTTTTTTTTTAATTTTTAAAATTTTTTTTTTATTATTTTATTAATTATACCCTACACCACTACGTGGAGAGGGTATAATAAGTTTGTGCTGATGTTTGTAACACCAAAATATATTGGATCTAGAGCCAATCGGCGATCGGCGCAGAATCTCTTCTTATTTCGATTTAACGATGTCCGTCTGTCCGTCCGATAGTCCGTTCGTCCGTCCGCGGTCTGTCTGTCCATGCATTATTGGTCGCAAATATTAAGATATTTTGATGAAATTTGGTACACCGACGCCTATTGAAATGGCAGTGACTAATTATTTCAATAATTAATTATTATCAGCCTTACTATCAATATTTTTCAAAGGTATATTTTTGTTAAGTCGACTTTATTTTAAATCAAAGGTTTTGTTTTAACCGTACTATACAAAATATTTAAAATAGAAGTTTTAAAATAATGCCAAACGTATACATTAAAAAATTTTGTTTATTTTTATTGAAAACCAAAACAAAATATTCAAAATAAAAAGGAAATTTGTAAACCAAATGTAAACAAACTTTGAAAATTTCAAATTTAAAACGGAATTTTAAGGTATATTTCAAATATTTTGTATGGTACGAAAATTAAAATAATAGTCGGCTTTTGTGATTTAAAATCAACTTTTTCTTTTTTATAGTAAAGTTGCATGTTTTTACTAGAATGTATTTTTAATTTAATTTTTAATTTTGGTTTTAATCTATTCGAATTTTAGTTCGTTGACCATGCTATTTGAAGCCGATTTATATATATACATATACATATGTATGTATTCACAGCGCATGCTACTGGGACATTTTTTCGATCAAAAGGTTAGTTTGGGGACTGTCCTCAATAGAGACGTTCCATCTAATGTGCGGAGATGTTCTCTGTACAACTTAAAAATATTTCACTTGGTTGTAAATTTAAAATTTTTATAAATTTTCCCAGGGTTCTATAATATTTCCGCACATTTGTCACTTACTGTATTTATATTAAGTAGATCGTGTACTATTGTGATGTATTTTGTATACATACACGATGTTCAAGACTACATACACAATGTTCCTACGAAAATAAATGTTATTACTACTGTACGCAAAAGAAACATTTGTTCAACAAAATTAACAGTACAGACCTGCTAGGAAAAAATATTTGTTGAGCAACATAGTTTAAACCCAAATATAGTATTTTAGAAAAGTGCTGTCAAAAATGTCGAACCCAACACAAAAAAAAAAACACACAATGTTGCAGAGAAAACATGCATACATAAAAAAACATATTGTGCCAAGAAAAAAACTGCACATTACTAATAAAGAAATATTTATTTTTTTGAATCAATTCGTATGAAAATATATTCATTTTATGAATCAGTGAATAACTTATAGTCATAGTAAGTAAAATCTAAGAAAAAATCTGACTACCAAATATAGGAAATCAAAATAGCAAACAAATTAAATTGTATTGCCTCATTGGAGAGACGAAATTTTTGCTCTTAATTTGTTATTAAATAATTTAATTTTATAAAAAATTTTCTTCATTTTGCGGAAAAGTAAATGCTAAATACTTAAGAATTAAATAAAAAACAAACCTTACGCTCAAGAAAATTGTGGAATTAAAAATATAAAAAGAAGGTTAAATAAACGAAAAAAATTTATAAAAGGAAATATTTCAAACAAATATTAACTTCCTAATTTTTCATCTCTGTTCTATTGTAACTGAAAAAACCTAAAAATAATACACTACTAATTTTAACTTAGCTGCACAACCAACTTTTGGAAGAATTTTTGTGCAGGTAAGCTGTCTTACGGTCTGTTTCTAGAAGACGTGTCACTCAAATATTTCGTTGAAATGAGTGAAGAATTTAATTTTGCGGTTCTGTATTACAAATTGTCATTTTATTGAGTGAAAACGTAATAGTCGTCACTTTTTTCTTTTTTTTTTTTTGGTTTCCATATTGCGAATCGAAATGTCATAAATGTCAAATACAGATGAACACAAAAAAGCATTCGTCAAGACAGACAGTTATTTTTTCGTTGCAATTTTTTATAAAATAGTTAAAGTTTTTAGCAAATAAAATAGGCAAAATGAGTTCTGAAACTAAAAAAAGGTAAGTGATCGATTTTTTTTTATTTTAAACAATTTGAAACATATGTTAAACAATATTTATTTATTTGATAAAATTTTAGCATTAAAAAAACAACAGCAGATCAATTTCAGAAATTGATAGGTTTAATGGAAGAGTTTCCACATTTGGCAACTGGGAGTCCTACTTTTGGAAGCAGCAGAGCTGCTATAGAACATACTTGGGATAAAGTCGCACAACGTTTAAATGCTTATGAACCGCCAGAACGAAATGGAGGTGAATGGAAAAAGGTATTTATATTCAGTATTTTATAATTCATAGATTGATGAAATATGTTAAATTTTAGGTTTGGCAGGACCAGAAATGCAGATTAAAAAAGAAAATTGGTGAAAACAACAAAAGTATTCATGGAACTGGTGGCGGCCCATGCTATGTAAATAATCTGACTGCCTTAGAATTAGACATTGACAGAATATGTCACCTGTCATCAGCAGCTGCACCTAGTGGTAAAGTGTTTGGAGTGTCCACTGCTACCAAAAAATTACAATTTCCAAGCTGCAGTCAGAAAATTGTTTTGGATGTAACGCCTCCACGAACCCATAACAAGGTGGCAGTTGTTACACCAACAACCACAACCCCAGCAAAACAAAGCCAAATACATGTTGCGAGTATACCAAATAATTCTCGACAACTTCCATTTTTTACATCAAATATAACTAGAAAAGCACCATTACCTAAAATACCATCGCAAGGAATACAATCACCTATAATTACTGCAATAGATACACCACCAAAACAATCTCAACCAAAAACAATAACAAACTTGGAACCAACAAGACCATTTTCACACTATCGCAAAAGAAAACTCAACGAAAATCATACGGAAAAGCATGAGCAGCTAAAACTTTTGCGAAAACAGCTTGAAGTACAAGAAAACTCACTTGATGCAATGAGGGCACAAGCAGAGGCTGCAAAATGCAGTGCTGAAGCAGCTAAAGCTCAAGCTGAAGCGGCGAAGGCTCAAGCTGAAGCAGCAAAGGCTGAAGCTGAAGCAGCAAAAGCACAAGCTGAAGCACTTAAAGATATTGCTACGTCATCAAAAATTATTGCTGAAGCTATGGTGGGTTTTCTTAAGCACGTAAGAGATGATGATTAAAAAAAATTATTATTTATTTATTAAATGAAAAAGTTTTAAATTTTTATAAGCTAAAACTTATTAGCTACTTACTTATTACAATAGATCGGCCCTTCGTTGTTTGGGCGATTTTAAAGTTGTTCCGAAACCCGTTCCCTGGGTATTATTTTATGAGGCTACTGGAAAAACTAATACAGAAAAAAATTCAGCTCAATCGAAGAACTTTTGAGCTACCCCTGGCTCTTCAAAGTATTGTACTACGATTTACAAGGGAAAAAGATTACGATTTACAAGGGAAATTAGATAACTCAAAAGTTCCTCGATTGCACTGAAATTTTTCCTGGATTAGTCTTTCCAGTAACCGCACAAAATAAGCCTGGGGAGTGGGATTCGGAACAACTTTTTAAATAAGGGCCAGTCAGTTATTTACTTATTTGCTTACACTCGTTTATTTCAATTGTTTGTTGGATTAAAAAAAAAAACGATTGAAATAAGAAATCTGTCATTCATTTATTTATTTAAATATTTACATGGTTATTCAAAAATTTTTGTTTGTCTTATTAGAGGCTAATTCAACGTTTTTTGTTGTTGTTTTGCATGTTAATTTGTTTTATTAAACTGTAATAAAATTCAAAACATTTGTTTGAAGACAAGCATTAATATTTTAATATATGTATGTATATAATAAGTAATATATTAGCCGTGTTTTCGACTTAACTATATCCGTTAACTCATAAAAAAATTTAAAGTGCGTAAAAACGCGTTTAAGACGAAAACTAACATATGACTTTTCGTATGCACGTTAACTTTCAACACGGATAATTATCAACGTTGAAAACTCAACGTTTATACATTTTCACATCTAACGTAACTTATTCGCGTTACTTCCTAAAAACTTTTACTGACGTACATAACGTTTTTAAAAAATTTTTGTACTACAATCGGTTAAACGTAGATTTGTTTTAAATACCTAACGTTGATAGGCATGAGACAAAATACAGCTATTATTTATTCAAATCAAAATGTATTTTTTATTAATAAAAAAAATTTATACGTTAATTAGCCTTATTTACTTTTATCAAATTTCTTGAAAATATTTAAACGTAACACTTTTTTTTTTAAAAAATTTTAAAATCTAAGAAATTTAAGTTTTTCAATTTAGAACCAAAGAATTTTGTTATCATAAAAATCTGCATAAATTAAAAAAAAAAATATATAGGTCATTTAATTATTCACTTATTAAATTACCTATTTAATAAATTACTTACCTTCTTACTTCCTTACCTTCTTACTGATTTACTTTTTTTTGTTTATTTGAATTGTTTCTTGAATACAAAAAAAAAAACAATTGAAATAAAAAATGTTTTGTAAATAATTTTTGTAAAATGCTACACAGCCTGCAATTTTATTTGTTTTAAAGCTATTTAAAGTCTTATTTTAGTTAAAATTAAATAGATAATAGAAAAATTGTTTGTTTTATTGAATAAATAAAAATTAATACGTTAATTTGTTTTTTTTTTTTAATTTAAGTCAAATTTCTTGAAATTTCGTCTCTAATAGAATTGGCCACGCCTGACTCTTCGTTAGACGCTTCAATAATGTCATCATTAACATCATTATCCAGATCTATGTTATCAAACGGCTGCAAATTATTTTTATAAAAAATGCAAATATTGTGTAGGGCACAACATGCATTTACAATTTTTGTTGTTTTGTCGGGACTGTAATGTAATCCTCATGAACCAATTATACACCTAAATCTGTTTTTTAGTGAACCATTACAGCGTTCGATTACGTTTCGTAACTTGCTGTGTTTTTCATTAAATTTTTTTTCTCTAGCATCCGTTGGATTTCGATAGGGCGTCATCATATACGGCAGTAACTTATAACCACCATCACCTAATAAAAAAAGTGATTTTTATAAGCAGCAAAATATAGAAAAGTATTTCAGAACATACCAAGAAGCCAAGTGTTTCGTTTTCCTTTAAGATAATTACTTTTGAAATAATAATCAGCTGCACTCTGGTCCCAAATAAAAGCATCGTGATTAGCTCCTGGGTGCCTGGCATCTACATACATGATGACCATGTTGTGATCACATACCTGAACAAATTTATCAGGCAACAATTAATTTCATGAAGCTTTTTTAATAAAATTCGTTGAATATATACCACAGAATACTCACCAACATCACGTTAATACTGTAGTAACCTTTGCGGTTATAATACAAATACTTTAAATCATCTCCCGGTGATTTTAAGCGAACATGCGTTCCATCGACGCACCCCACAACACCAGGTATTCCACCACTACTGTAGAAACTTTCTTTAATTTTATTTTCCTCTTCTGCGGCTTTTCCTAAAACGATCCACTTTGGGCACAAGTGCTCTTCGAAGATGTCCAACATTTCACTTATTATTTTAGACACCTGAGATTTCGACATACAACAGACACTATCGTTACCAATAGATGCTTGATAGCCACCTGTTGCCAGAAAAGATAAAAATGTGGCAAGCTCTATTGGTGCTGGAATATGTGTATTTCGATAAACGGCTTTCCTTCTTGGTATTGTTTCTTCAAGAAGCATTAAAAAAATTTCCTTGTTGACGCGGAAGGTAGCAATAAATCTGGAAAACAGTATTGACATTTTAACTAAAAAAACAATAAATTTTTTTACTCATATCTTACCGCTCCTCCGAAAGTTCCAAAACGTTGCAAATTTCTACGTTGCAAACGATTATCTTCATTCTCACTTTCACTGGAATCACTATCGAAAGTTAACGCAATTGACCCGAACATTTTTATTATTGTTTCAATAGATATTTAATTCCAAACTTTTATTTTTATACACAAAACAAAATACTTTTTTTGTAAACAAAAATCAGATGTTTTCATATTTTATTTACACTGTGGGGTTGCCATCTTACAACGAAAAATATGTTGTTTTCTATGAAAGGAATTATACAAAATATGAAAAACGGTATGATGGCAATACTATCATTTGTCAAATCGTAAGGATTTCCGTAATCACACGTAAGTCAGACGAACGCATTATAAATACTCATTTCATTACGTATTCGTTCGGGTGCCACACATTCGTCTGGAATTATACACGTCTTGTAGAAACAGACCGTTAATCTTTAAATTAAAACACTACGAGCATTTGTATGATACTCGCTTGAGTATTTGTAGGATACTAAAATTTTATTTACAAAAAACCTACTTAAATACTAACCCCTCAATTCATAAATGCTTTGTAAAGTTATAGCAGGTTAACAAAACGTCATTTTCATACAAAATTTGTTCAATAAACCTCCTATAATTTTACAAAGTGTTTATGAATTCAGGGGTAAACATTTAAATCTTAAAACTAAAATAATCTATTAAACTATCTTGCAGGGAATCATAAAAAACTATCCCTGCAAACATAACAAACAAATCTTTATTCTACCAGCAATAAAACCTTTGTGTGTGGTGCTACCAGTGTTACCATATATTTTTTTAGAAAAACTGTAAAAAAAAACTGCTTCTTTATAGAAAAACTGTTTTTCTAAAAAATTTTAAAAATCATAAGAAATTCTGGGATCCTGAAGTATCCTGGGACTAAAATATTATCCCAGGGTCTCAATTTTCAAAATATCGAGATTTGAATAATTTAACCCTTTCACTACCGACTTTTTGTTTGCGGATATATCGTTATTTTGACATCAGATTCTTGTTAAGGATCCTCAAATTAGAAAAAACTATGCAACATATTTTGTCCCCTCCCCCTCCTACCCACCAAAAATGACGGTCGAAAATCGATTTTTTCAAACTTCTGAGCCCCGTTTTACCTCTTAAACATTCGAGTAGCCAAAAATATTTTGGTTGGTTTTCTTTCTTTGGTTGGAAGCTATATGCCAAATTTCAATTATCTATCTTCATTAGTTTAGGAGAAACACCAAAACCCTCTTTTCACGGAGATTATGATTTCTTAAAAAAATTAGACTTCATTAACAAATATCGCGACCATATTGTCATGTTGAACTGCTTATACATACAATGATTTTTATTTAAAGGCCAAGATCCTAATAAACTTACTTGTAAAAAGTATAAAGTTTTTTTGCACTATTAAATTTCTTATATTGTTTTAAAGATCTGTACACTGTATTTACAAGGGTAGTGAAAGGGTTAATTGCCGTTGGCATTTATAGTATTCGACTTTTTGAACAGCCTTCCAATAAAACTTTTTTTTTAGAATTTTGGTCTCCTAGGCTCGAATCTGAAGATGAAAAATTTCATCGAATCATCCTTACGAGATGTGAACTTTTTTTTATTAACCCCTGACTTAGGATAGAAAACTTTACTGCCCAAGTAAAAAAAAGTTATATGGAGCCATATAAAGTTATATTTAATTATATATAATCTTTTATGTAATTAGATATAATTATATCCGAAAAATGAGAACGTCTTATTGTATCATATTGTATCGAATTGTATACAATTGTATACAATTTGGTACAATTTGATACAATTTTATGCAATTCGATACAATTGTATCCGAATTTTGTCCTCATCCAATTACATCAAATTATATCTTTTTGTATAAAATTATATAAAATGTTATAAAAGTGGACATAGTTTGATACAATTATATCTAAATATTAACCTTATACTTTTTATCATATTATATAGGACCATATCTAACAATATACATACAAAAATTAGTTTTTTAAATAAAAAAAAAATTTCAATTACTTGTAATTGTTCTTTTTTTAATTTCAATTACAAATAATATGTAATTGTAGATGAGTTTTTTTTCAATTAAAATTACATGTAATTGTGTAATTGCATGTGTAATTAATTACAAAATGTAATGATTAACCCTAGGTCTGCTGGATATCTTATAATTTCGATAAATCTTCCATTACTTTTATCCAGATTTATCAAGGCAGTGCAATAAACATAAAAAAATTTTTCTTTTAATTTAGTAATTTTAAAATAAAGTTAACAACACTGAAATTTTAAAGTTAATAGGATTATGACATACAACCAAGATATAAGAAATCAGTCAATTGTACGTTATAGTATAGAGAATTTCGTATTAAAGCTTCAGCGTTGTTAATGTTATGGGTGCGTAAGCCATTTTTGACTCATGCTCCTAAACAAAAACAAATTACTCACTCACGAGCATTTTGTTTCTTACTCAGCACACATGACTTACAATCAGAAAATTCTCACGCAAAACAGTAAAAATTACTAAAAACATATGATGCAAAAAATAAACTCACACAGGAATCATGCACGGGTTATTCTTACTTACGCTCACGCACGAACCACTTAAGTATAGTAATTATTACTCACGATCACGTGTGAATAACGTGACTCACGAACATTTCGTCTCACGCGCCAATCCCTAGTAATTACTAAATCTAAAACTAGTTCAAAATCATTGATCATTGGTTTTATATGGACCTTATATACTTTGAAAAAATTGTCTATGAGGGATGATATATATGGGCATTTCCACCGAAAGGTCCACCGAGACTAAAATATTAAAAGTTCTTGAAAACACTTTGTTTTATCATATTTTCATAGGGAAACAATCAAATTTAAATAACGTAAAAAGATTTCGCATTTATTCATAACCCATTTCGAGGTATTCGAATGCAAAGTCGCACAAGCGCATCTTTTCTTATTTGGATATTTCTATTGCACATTTTGTTTTGATAAAAGTTTTTAAACAGAGACGTTATGCATTGACTTATGCTTTCTAAAATATTTCTAAAGGTATAAAGAGTCATAAAAGAATGCATAATAAACAATGCGATTGAAAATAACTGTAAGTTTTTGATTTGCATTGTAGCATATTTCGATGTCCCGTGCGACATTGAAAAACAACATTTGTTATCAGTGCGTCGAAAGTACACGCAGAAAGCTCATCAAATATTGATTACAAACAGAGATTTTTTATACAATTAAAATAAAAAAAACCTACCTGAAAAATAAGAAGAATTGTGATCTTGGTACTTATACACAGTTGGTCACGTGCGACATCGTAAGGGTGAAATTTAAAATTTTAAAATTTTTTTTTCTTATGTAAATGATTTATTTATATAAATACATACTTTTAAATTTTTTTAAAATTGGCATGCACCATGGTCAAGAAGTAAAAGCAAAAAAAAACTGTGTTTTATATTTTCTTATAAATAAATACTTCCCAGCAAAAGTTTTTTGAACTGGTTTCCTCTGAATGTGTTCTAGAACAGGTGTTTTTACCACCAGTTACGTGGAACAGGTTCTAGAACTGATTCCTGGGAGTCAAAATGGAAGGTTTCACTGTCGCGGAACCAGTTCTATAACTGGTTCTAGAACCGGTTCCAAAGTAACCTGTTCTAGTTTGGAGGAAAAGAACCTGTTGCTTTTGGGACAAACTCAAACAAAAATCACCGATGATAGAACATAAATTATAACAGGTTGCATGCACGTACAAGTTGTTCTACAATGGGTTCTTTCCATCCCACAATTTTGCTGGGTTAATTCATACTACATATTTCTTTTAAGTTTGTTTTTGGTTATTATATTAAAATAAATACCTTGAATACTTCTGTCGATTTAAAAACATTTTTACTAAGCTTGTTTATATATAATTTCGTAAAAAGAGCAACAGAAACAACATAAATCTCATGATGGAAAAAAATGTCCCGTGCGACATGTCACGTGCGACAGTGAATAAAATTAAATTAAAAAAATAATATGAATCGTTTTTGGGTAAAATTACAACCATTTTTAAAGGACATCAATTCACAACAGTGTAAAATTAGTCACATTGAAATATTGCTTCAGGTTTCGCTGAAATCGGCATTTTAATTGTTAGCCGCGAAAACCACTTCTGTTTTTGTCCCGTGCGAATGCCTTGTTTTTTTACAATTATCTTGAAAACGAAAAATTGCTAAAAATCAACCTCAGCACCAATTGTAGGGCTAATAAAAAGATATAAATAAAGCCTATTGTCAAAATAAAAATCCGTTTTATTTTGACTTTTTTTCACTTTAAAGGTGTACGACGGTCCCGTTCGACATGATGGAAATGCCCATATATAATTACACTGTGAGACAAATGGTAGGGGTCAGTGATCGGGAAGGGTTCAAACTACCGGGGAAAGTTATATCGGTAAAAAAGAAGTTATACGTGTCCCGGCGTTTCGCTGGGTCACCCCTAGGAATCGAGATATATCGATTTGACCTTTGGTGGTCTTTTTTTGACATAACTCGAGAACCACTACTGCGATTTTGCTCAAACAATTTTAAAAAAATTAAAAATTACAATTCCTTTAATCTGTTCATATAACGTTTTTCTATATACTCAACAGTTTTGCCGGTAAAAATAAATGTATGAAGAAAAAAATATTATTTGCCTAAAATATTAAAAAAAAGTAATAAACAAAAGGTTATTGATTTTTATGGTAGCGGTAACAAACATTTATTTTTACCGGCAAAACTGTTGAGTATATAGAAAAACGTTATATGAACAGATTAAAGGAATTGTAATTTTTAATTTTTTTAAAATTGTTTGAGCAAAATCGGACTAGTGGTTCTCGAGTTATGTCAAAAAAAAGATATATCTCGATTCCTAGGGGTGACCCAGCGAAACGCCGGGACACGTATGACTTGTTTTTGACCGATATAACATTTCCCGTTGGTTTCATCCCATCCCGATTTTGACTGTCGCATAGTGTTATAGATGATTTTATAAAGAACGTTATAAGTTATATATGGGTTCATATTCGTCAATATATAATGATAACTAACACAAATTATAAAATATTTCTTATATGGATCCATATAGTTTTATATTATTATGTATAGTGTCATACTAAATTATATATAAACGTATATGTAATTATATCTTTTATATGTTACTTTATGTACTTATATATAGCACTGACCTACATATATATGGCCAGTATGTAATAATATAAAATCACATATGTCTCCATATTAAAACCTTTGAGGAAAAAATATCTAATATATGACTATATAAAAGTATATATGCTTGAATTTAAAAGCATATGTGGCCATATGTAACTATAAGTTACTATATGCAATTACATAAAATAATATATGATTATATCAAAACTTTTTTACTCGGGTGGTCAGTGTTGTACTTCAAAATATTTTTTATGTATTTGCATTCCACATAAAATTACCTTTCATTTTATTTAGTATTGTTATGTCGGGAATTGTTTGACGGTGGGTAAAACCCCTTAAAAATACGTTTTTTGGAATTGTCCGTGATCATAATTGCAAAAATAGTAGTTATAGTTATCCAGAATTGGCAAATATTTATTAAAAAAATAAAAAATCAATTTCGGACTTTTTTGATGAGACATTGTTTTAAAAATTTTTTCAAAAAAATATAAATTTCTAAATTATCCTTCATTTAGAAATGATCTGCAAAGTTCGGCTAAAAAATCTCAGTCATATCTATGCCGTGTCAGATATGGTTTAGCCAATTTTACTCCGTGCTAATTTTTGATGAAATTTTTTGTTTTGTTATTCTTAAATTTTAGTTAAAAAAATAAAAAAAAATGTAAATGAAACAAATGTACCGATTTAATATGAAAAAACTGTAAAAAAAATCCATGAATTAAAAAAAAACAGTTTTTTACATGAGAAAACTGGAACACTGTTAGGCATCCCAAAAAACTGTAAAAAAAAGTTAAAACTGGATATATTGCAACACTGGTTGCTACCTAATAACAAGGTCACATGCATTATCAGTGTCTACATATCCATGTGCATAGCAAATGTGTATTCGTAAAGACCAGTGTTGCCACTTTTTGAATAATTATTCAAAAACGGGACTGTTTACACATTCGGTGGATAATTTTTGAATAATTACATTTTTGTGTAGTTTTCGTGTTATTTCACTTTTTTCAAATATTTCCGTAAATTCATTTCCAGAGCTTTTTAATAATGAATGAAAATTATAATTTTGTGAAACATTTACCACAAATTTCTATTTTCCGACAAATTATTTCATAAATTTGTTGAAAACTAAACCCAATGAAGAAGAAATCAAAAACATGTTTTGCGTAAATATTTTTCAAACTGCATGTAAAAAAGTACTTTTCTCTTGAGTGGCAAAACCATTTGAAAATGCTGCGACCATTTGAAAATGCTGGATTAGTTAGTTTGTGGTTGAGTGAAGAAACTAGTAATTTTCAAAGTTTTTATAGCAATTTTAGGGATTTGAACCCAACGCGAAATTTTTTTCTGTACACACAGGAAAAAAAATTGCCAACCAAATTGATAAGCCTATTTTGGTTGCTACAACCAATAAATTCGGTTGGTAAAACCATATTGGAATGAGATTCCTAAATATTTTTGGTTTTGCAAACCGAATTCTGTTGTGATAACCAATATTCAGTTGCACCAACTTATTTTAGTAGATTTAACCGAATTTTAGTTGGAAAATGGCATATTTTTTTCACTGTGTGTAGTTTCCATGATCAGAGAAAAACGTTGTTAACTCATCAGAACTTACTCGGAACTAACTCGGTCAGAATCAAAATATTTTGAAAATAATTTAGAAATAGTTAACCTAGAAATGTTTCTTTTAACTATGAACGACACCCTATAATTCACTATTTTTAGCCTGAAAAATATATTGCATTTACTTTTTATTTAGTTAATAGAATATTTTTTTTGCAAATAGAAACAACATTTTTCTTAAAATTTGGCTTTGATTTGGCTTTGCAGAAAACTGGACCAAGTTATTGCAAAATGCAAAATTTTCAAATGCAAACAACTTTTTTACTTTGAGACAAAACACACATTGTAAGCTCTTTATTGTAGGCTTTGCAAAAATGTTACGTTTTTAACACCGGTTCATGAATCATAAGTTGGCAGACTTCCACAATGCTCGAGGGCGTCTGGTTTGGTGTCAAGTTTCACTGTGGGCTCGTCCGGAAAAACTTAAGCTCGAAATTACTTTGATTTCGACCTTCAGAAATTTCATATAAAAAAACATTAGGGGTTTTCATATAAACTCGTAAATGCCTTGTAAACCTTGTATAAATATAAACCATATTTTTTATGTATGCAGTTTGACATTAAACTCATAAACATACCAGGTTTACAACGTTTACGAGTAGAATACGAGTTTATATGAAACCCCTTATTATAAACTTTTTTGTGTAATTTCATACAGTTTTGGATAATTTTTGACCTACAGCTGTGTAATTTTTTGTGTTACTGATGGCAACACTGGTAAATACACAAATTGTACTAAGAGATTCTCCTAATCTCCCTTATTCTTAGAATACCATTAAAATATAATCAAAACCTCTCTTATTCTCAGAATACAATTAAAAGATAATTAAAACCTCTCTTATTCTCAGAATACAATTAAAAGATAATTAAAACGGACTGCACTTATGTGATTGTATTACAAACAATCACTAAACTACTAATTATTAGTTTTTCCAAGAAAGGTTTGTGTTCATATTTGAACATAAGCCAAAAACGCAGCTAAGTCAAATTCCTTACCTGCCTTAATGTGCAGGTATACCAATACAGACTGAAAACAAACAAAAAAAATGAAGCTAATGATGACAACTTTGTGCTTTGCACCAGATCTTGCGATTTTTATGGTTAAAAAACGTCTAAAGTAGGATATTTTTGTCAAAAAAAATATTGACAACACATTTATTTTATATGTGTTTTTTTTTTCCTAGAATTGAAAAACAAAGCAAAACACAAGAGGCAGCTAACGGTGATCTTTTTTATGAAAATAATGTAAAACTGCCAAAAATATGAGGCAGTTATCTTAAATGCGCAGGTACAAAAAGTGCACTTAAAGAAGACAATTGCGTACATAATTTTGTAAAATAGAAACTAAACAAAAATTTTGTGCAGTTATACCAAATGTGCACTTAAGAAAAATGAAGTTAGATCAAAACTATTGTACTTGTTATCCAAAAAATAACAATTTCATAATGGAAATCAAACTCAAATGATTCTTTCTGCAAATTAAAAAATTGCAATTTCTTTTTAAAGCTTTATCTGAAATTAATAAAATGTACATAATAACCAAAGAACAGATTTTGTATTTTGTAACTAGCAATTTTTTTTTTTTTTGTTTGAAGTTCAAAAAATACCAAATTGAAATTAAAAAATATTATTTCAAATTCAAAAAACACCATTTGAAATTAAAAAAAAATACGGAATAAAAAAACACAAATGAAATTTAAAAAATACAAATTGTTATTCACAAAATTTTAAATGAAATAAAAAATACCAATACCGTTTAATATTAAAAAAATTTCATTTCGAAATAAAAAAGAAAAACCATTTGCTATTAAAAAAATACCAATTGAAATTAAAAAAAATATATCAATTAACAAGCAAAAAACCAAATGAAATTGAAAAATATCAATTGCAATTCAAAAATACCAAATAAATTAAAAAATATAAATTTAAATTCAAAACATACAAAATGGAATAAAAAAATATCAATTGAAATTAAATAAATGTAAACTGAATTTAATTTGGTATTTTTTGACCTTTTTTATTTCGATTTTTTTTAATGTTAATTGGAATTTTTTGGCTTTATTTGGTAGTTTTTACCTTTAAATTTTATTTGATATTTCTTGAATTTCAAACGGTAGCTTTTGAATTTTATGAATTTCAGGTTTTGAATTTTAAAAATTTCATTAAAAAATCGTACTTTTTGTAATGTAAAAAAAGATAATAACAACTTAAAAATAATTAATTAAAAAGCATAAAAAATATTAAAATTTTAATTTATCGCTTTATTTAGGCGATATAGCACAACAAAGGTTGAAGACGTATCTTGAAACTCAGTAGTCAAATAATTTCGGTTTTTGCTGTAAATAACACTATCAACAAAATAAAATTACGTACCGAAAATTGTTGATCAATTGTTGTTATTTCAAAAGTTATGGCGATTTTCGCTTATAACGAAATTTTGCGAATTTGGCACTAAACATCAACAAATTTTGACGAAGTTAGTCCTGCTTACTATTATCTCTAAGTGTACAATCTGTGTTTAATTTCAAGAAAATCTGTTGGCTAATTTTTGAGTTAGAGAGATATTTGCAAAATGTATCCTGGCGTTATCCTGTGAGTCCTGGAGAAAAAATTATAACTGATTTTGCAATTACAGACTCTAACCTAGCTTTATTATTATCGGTAATGTACGCCAGATCGTAAATGCATTTTTGGCAAATTTTGAAATATATTTTTCTGTTTTAAAAAGTTAATTTTTTCAAATTTTCACTTTACATGCTCCTCGCTTGAAAACCGTTCCTTATACAAAAAAAGTTTGAAGGGAAAAAAGTAGACAGTTAAGTTTTCTATGGATATGATACAACTTGTTTCATAAAATATTGTTATTTAGACAAAAACTATTTAAAATCTGAAGATCTGAAGGCAGCCTTGGGCATTAGAGGGTTAATTTTGTATTGAATGGATATAGGCTTGATGAAATGAAACAACAAATATTAGAGAGAGTAAAAAATATAATTTATAAACAAAGTTTTTTCGAACGGAAAATCGCTAAAAATTATTAAAAATCGTTACAAGAAACAGAGAAAAACTTAGAAAATTTACATTATTCTCAACAATCAATTACTGATCCCCTGTTTTTCTAAAGCGAAAGGAAATATTCTTCCAGCGGAATGTATTTTATTTTTGTTACAATAACAAAATACACAAATTCCTCTGAGGGAATTATTCCGCTCGCTTTATAAAAACAAGGGGGTAAATGTAATTTTAAGTTGCATTTACATCTGCACCCAAATCCCGAGATTTTGACTAAAATTTAGACTTCAATCAAAATATCATGTGAAATCCCGAGATTCTCCATACAAATGAAATCCCGTAAATTCGCAAGATATGTAAGAAATCTCACAAATGTTTAGACTTTCATATAATACAATACTGCGTGCATGTCTTTCTTCCATCAAAATATTGAAAAATCCGGCATCTAGCTTGTCGTCCTTACAGAAAAACGAATTTACTAACATAATTGGCGTTAGATCTTTACATAAAATAATGTAAATTGTACTCCGCCAATGAATAAAATGGTTACTAGTAATATTTTTAATTTAAGATTATTTTTCATGGTACTTTATTTCCAAAAAAAAATGCGGTTGTCAAAAAGAAATCTCGCTACTGTCATAAAGTGCAAATGTAAACGGTCAAGAATTCTGGTCGAGATTTCCATTGAAATATCGGGATTTAAAAATATAAATGAACGCAGCATTGCCGTTTATCATTGATTTCCCTGATATGCAAGTATGGTTGTACTTTTTGCACTTGTGTAATTTTCCTATGACCATAGATTTGCACTGTTCCCAAATATTTGTGGAGAACACCCAATTAAAAACTTCACCGCACGTCCCTGGTCCTCGAACTCTTCCTAGGTCAAGCGGATATTATCAAAATAAACCTTGGTTTGTTTTATGATGATTCCCAAAATGTTTCGGGTCTAGCAACGAGATCTCACGAGCTGGACAATTTTTAAAAAAGGTCTTTTTTTAGTTTTTGTTAGAAATTTGCATTTTATCTGTAGACAACACTCATATGAAAGGTTTTTTTGAGGCGCGTCCAGTGGTATATATAACATGTCCAAGCGTATTCAGACATGTCCTATTTTCAAGGATTTTCTATAAAAAAAACAAATTTTTGAGTCTTTTGTACGCAGATGTTTGTTACTGAAATATCAAACTTGCATATCATAATCTGTAGTGGATTTAAGTGAACATGGGTTTCAGATTTTTTTGAAATTCGCGATTTTTCGCGTTTTATCAGAAATTCAATGTGGAGGAAAAAATGTGGTCTAAATAGGGCAATATGGATACCCAAGCTTTTCTTTTGATAAGTAAATCATCGCAAAGTGAATATAGCTCCGAATTTTGCAAATTTCATATATTTTGCGTGATGCTGTGGACCAAATTTTGTTAAAATTTTCGAGTTACTGCAATCTGCATTTGAATTCAGTATCTAGTTGATGTAAGATCAAAATGCAACTTAACAGAAATAAACCCAACACGAGCTTTTTTTGGCGGAATATCTTTTTTTCGCGAAAAAAAATTATTATAAAATTTTATTTAGGGTCAGCTTATATTAAGATTTTTCTTAAAAAAATTACAGACACGCGTATTTTATTAAAATATTTTATTTAATAATAAACCTACAAAAAATTTCATAAAATTTTTTTATTGAATTGGGGTAACTCCAAATTTTATCAAAATTTGGTCCAGAGCACCATGAAAAATGTATTAAATTAGCAAAATTCTAAACTATATCCACTTAGCGATTATTTACTTATCAAAAGAGAAGTTTTTATATCCATATTGCCCTATTTTAAACATATTTTCTCCACCATATTGAAAAGTCTCCCCCTTAACGGCCTGGCCAAACTGCTGGAACTATGAAGCTTAAATTCGGTATTTTGGTTCCTTCTCCAACGTAGACGTCCCCTAAGACGGTATTTTTGGAAACTCATAGCGGGAGGGGTAAAAAGTGATAAAACTTCCCCCTTGCCGAGTTGGGCAAACTGCTGGATATAGAGACCTAAAATTATGTATGTAGTAGGTTCCTCCTCCAACGCAGACGTTCTCGGAATTTTTGGAAATTCCTACCGGGAGGGTAAAAACAGAATAATTCTCCACCTAGAAGGCCTAACCGAACCCTTCGGTTAGAAACCCCTAATCTATAATATGTTTTCCTTGGAGTATGGGCTAACTTATCGACAAGGCATTTTTAGGACTTTGGACAGGAACGTGTTAAAAATGGTGGCTCAAAAGGGGAAAATTGCCCTCCCCCCTGAACATCTGCGTCTTTAGCTAGAAACCTAAAATTTAAAGAACGAGTGTATATGGAACACTAAAATTAAGAAACTAAATAGGAAACGAGTGGAATTGAAACACTACACAAGTGGAACGAAATGGATATAAACGTTGAACGAGTGGAATTGAAATTATAGACAATGGAAATGGATTGGAAGAGGGAACGAAAAGGAATGGACTATAGAACGAAATGGAATGAGGAGCGAGATGGCATAGAATGGGGAACGAGTGGAATTGAAACACTGCAGTTAAAAGAGGAATGGAACGGAGCAAGTGCAAAGAAATGGAATGGAAAGAGAAGCGACTGATATCAATATCGATACACAAGACAGTAGGAATTAAATGGAATGAAACGGGGAACGAGTGGAATTGGAATAACAGATAATGGGAACGAAATGCAATGGAATGGTGAATGAAATGGAATCTTGGAAGGAGTTGCATTGGAACACTGAAATTGTTAAACAAAATGGAATGGAATTTGAATGACTCAAACTGCCGGAGTTTGGTACTTGAAATTTCGCATGCGATTGAGGCAAGATTATATATATTTGGGATTTTTACTGGGAGGAACAAAAAGGGGTGAAGAACCCCTTTTAATTACCTATTCAAACACTATCCACGGAATATGAAACTTATGTAGCATTGAAACATACTCTACAAAAAGTTAAACAAATTTTCTAAAAGAGAAAAAATCTTAGAAAAACAATGGAACTTTTATATTCTGATATTTAAACTGCAGGTAACGAAGCACCGGTGGAAGAAACCGACGCAGTAAATTTTCCAACTGAATTTGTGAATTTACTTGAATTGCCAGGTCTACCTTTACATAAACTGGAATTAAAAAAAACTTCAATGCACGCTAACAACGTAGATACGTAGCTTTGCCCGCTATCTTTAATATTATAAATTGCTTGCCAACCCTGCTTTACGTTATTTATTTTCATTCAAAACACAAATGAATAAAACTACTTACGGGTCTATCTACCTAAGTTCGCACTTTACCAAATTATCTTGACATACACACGTATATTGCAATTTGTAATGGATTAATTAATAACAATCCACTTTCATGAGAAAAAGTGATCAAATATTTATTTATTTTAAACACATTGTTGTGTCACAATTATTTATTTGTGGTGGTTGGGTGAAGGCTTTTATTATAAAAACTGTACTTTAAATAAACAAAGCGAATTTACCCACCCAACCACGAATAAGACGCCGATGGCTTGAAAAACAGACAATTAGTTGTTACATGCTAACGTGTTGGTATACTAAATGATTTATTTATATAAAAATGAAGAGGCAAAAAATAGTGTTTGTCTTAAACATTACAATAAATTTACCTTAACAATTATTTTATCTTAATAACAAATATTGTGTTTTATTTTATCTAAAAGAAATTTCATTCTAAACTTTAAGGCACGCTAACAATGTAGCGAGCTTCGCCCGCTATCTTTAATATTATAAATCGCTTACCAACCCTGCTTTAAATGTTTTTTTTATTTTCATTCAAAACACAAATGAACAAAACTATTTACGGGTACATCTACCTATGTGCGCACTTTACCAAATTATCTTGACATACACACGTATATTGTCAAGAATTATTGTTGTGTCAGAATTATTTATTTGTGGTGGCTGGGTGAGTGAAGGTTTTTATTATAAAGAACTGTATTTAAAAAAAGCAAATTTTAAGAAAATCAGGGGGGGGGGGGCTGCGCCTTTGTAATAAACATTACAAAACTTACAAATTATTTTGTCATTACTAAAAAATAAATTTATAATGCGGCAGCGAGTATTGAAAACTGCATTTTAATTAGCTCAAATACTTTTTCAATGAATTAAAAAAATCCAAATTTGATTAGCTAATAACTTTTTAACGGTTCGCGGTATATGCAAAATTTTAGTACCCATGTACTCTCCCGGAAATACATTTTCATTGTGTGTAATAAAAAAATTAAGTTTTAGAAGTTTTTGAAAAAGCGGATTTTCGAACCACTCTAATGGCTATCTGGTGTATTTTGAAAATGCAAAAAAAAAGTTTTGTGTATTAAATTTTGTTGTAGAATCGAATGGTAAAATCAGATTTCCTATAAATGCAGCTGTTTTTGCTCTGGAGGAAAAGGGTCTTAAAATTAGCGTTTTTGGCCGACTTGCGCCAGTGGAAGCAGTTGAAATAAAAAAAAAGAAACGCCATTCGTTTTTTCTATGCTAAAACTTTTAAAAAAGTGATGATATCCGAAAATCAAATTTTTATGACGAACTCTAGTATATATACATATACACAAAGAAAACAGATTAGTAGTTCCAACCGAATTTTTCGCCAACCGAATTTTTGTAGTTCCAGGTACAATCACTTTTATTTATTTTTAATACCATTGTAACTACCGAAATTTATTTACAATTTTTGAATTTTTGTTGTGTTAATAGATTACTTTAATGTTTGTGGATTATAAATTCTATAAATAGAAAACACGTTCGACAAAATTTATTTAAAAATTAAAATTTTTTATGTCGCTAACTGGGATCGAATCGGCGACCCTCCGCTTGTCAGCCCATTGCTTTCCCTCTAAGCTAAGCTCTATTTAAATTTTTTTAGTCAAATTTCAAATTTGAATTTCTTCAGGTTTGAATATTTTGTCTATAAATAAAATTATATCAACAACAGAAAATCAGTTGTGTCTTTTAATTTGAATAAAAAAAAAATTAAAAAAATTCATATCGCGAATCGGGATTGAACCAGGGACCTTCCGTTTGTCAGCCCAATGCTTTTCCTCTAGGCTAAACTCGACATAAACTTCTTTTGTCAAATTTCAAATTTGAATTTCTTCAGGTTGAAAATTTGAATAGTTTGTTTTTGAATAAAATTATATTCACAACAGAAAATCAATTGTGTCTTTTAATTTGAATCAATAAAAAAATTATTAAAAAAAAAATAATGTCTTGGTTGAGGTTTGAACTCAAATCTCTAAAGCTATAAGGCTGTGTCTCTACCTCCTGCGCCACAGATACTTACGTTTAGTTGTTGTCTAACTTAGAATTTAAACACTCATATGTATGAAATGAAAAAATATGATAGATTCCAAAATTTTATTATGATAAATAAAACTTCTGTTCCTTGTCTCAATATATTATTACAATTACCAAAATAATGGAAATTAAAGGTGCGTTTACAATGATGGAGTACTCCAATCTGTAGCAAATTCAGTTCTTTTCTCTTTCATACTAATATATTTTTGTATTTAGCTATCTTTTGTTATTCCACTCCAGAGTCAAACTTGTTCGACTCTGGAGTACGGATTTGCTGCACTCTAGAGTTAACATTGATCTGTTAACTGTTTAACATGACAAATATACCTTAAAAAACACATCACTACTTTGTTCACATCTCTAATTGTCAATAAATTTGAAAAAAATATATTAAAAAACATAAAACCAATACAAATTATTTGTATTGGAAATTTTGTAATAAAATAAAAAATGATTTCAAAATTTATTCAGCTGGAACAAAGCCTGGAGAATCGCGAAACAAAATGTAAGTATTTAAGTGTCAAATATTTTCCGAAGTAACTCTACTCTGCATTGTGAACAGCTAACATTTTAATCTGTGCTGCAGAGTAGAGTGACTCTACCATTGCGAAAGCACCTTAATGGTTAAAGCTACTAAAGTTAAAAAAAATTTTTAAATTGATTGGAAAAACTAATACTTTGGATAGAGTGATCGATTTTATTGAAACACAACTGATACTAGATTTTTGCTGCCGATATTTTATTCAAATGACTAAGTCTTCGATAAATTGGTGGTTGTTGGTATTGAAGGTAATGTGGAAGTTAGTAATTTTTCAATATTGGTTAGAAAAGCCAATATTTTGGATAATGTGACAGTGTTTTGGTTCATCATATATATTTTCTGTTCACAAATAAATATAACTTTCCTGATGATGAATTTTAAATAACTGCAATTAAAATTATTGAATGATGAAAATATTTCGTTGGTTCCGATGGAATTCCAACCAATTTATTTTCTGTGTGTATATATATATATATATATATATGCATTGCGACGCTGCAGGTCGCAAATACGAAGATATTTTAAGGAAATTTGGTTCGCTGACTCACATTAAAGAGCCAGTATATTCAAAATAAGCAAAGAAAGCTATTTTCCCTCTTGTAAATCGCATTCAAAACTTTGAAGGGTCAGGTTTAGCTTAAAAATTCTTCGATTGAGCTGAAATTTTTTCTGGAATAGTTTTTCTAGTAACATCACAAAATAAGCCTCGGGGAGCGGGATTTGGAACAACGTTACAAATAAGGGCCAGTCTACTAAGCCTGAAAAAGATTATCGAATATTAAATTTTGACCTGAAATGTCTGTTTTGAGTGAATTAGTTTGACTCGATGGAATAAATTATATAAACATTTTATATATCGTTGAGTAGACAAATAAGTCTTATTTGTTAATATATAAAAAAAATATTAAAAACTATTTCAAATATTAAACACCCCGGTAAAAAACAAAAAAATACAATCCATTTTATTTCAAAATATAACATAGAAATTTAACTTTTTATGTAAAAATAACTATTAACAGTAACGAAACGATTTTTTGAGTGTATGACAATTGTTTACCATTTAATAAACAATATTAAATTTTACAAAACTAAGTAGTTTTTTTTTTTTTTTTTTTTTTTTTTTTTATAATTTATTTTTTATTATTCATAAATTTTTTTTACAAAGATAGGTGTTGCCTCAGCGTCTCTTAGACATTTTTGAGGCGAGTTGGCAAAAGTTATATACTTTAGATAACTTAACTACGATTTTTATATATATAAAAAAAAAAAATTTTTTTTAGGAGAAAAAAACAAATAAGATTTTCAAAATTCAGTTAAAAATTACAAAAGAAGCATTTCCAGATTTTCAAGTAAATATTCTTTTAGGTTTTTCTTAAAAAGAGATATTCTTTCAACATTCTTTAAATTATCAGGCAAATTATTGTATTCCAAACTACCCATGTGTTCCACGCGTTGCTTTGTTGTTTCCAGCCTACATCTTGCTATCCAAAGATTCATATTGTTTCTTGTATTAAATACTGATTGATTTCGAGAAAAACTTATAGTATGATGGCCAATATTATGCAGAGATTTAAAGACATAAATCAATAGTTTCATTTTATACAATCCATATACAGGCAACACTGTTTCAGCCACATTTTTATAAAGCAATAACGTTGAATACATTCGCGGGAGATTAAAAACAGTTTTTAATGCTTTATTTTGAACTCTTTGTAACGACTTAAGCTCGTTGCTTTTTTTGTAACTATATATATTGGGTAGGTAGTTGAGATGACTATGTATCAATGCATTATAGATAAGTAACTTAGTTCTTGTATTAAACTTATTCTTAAATTTATAAATTAAACCAATAGCTGACCCAAGTTTTGATTTGAGGCTTTGAATATGTGTATCCCACGACAAATTACTTTGCAGATACACACCTAAGTATTTCGTTTGAAAGGTTTCAAAAACTTCTTTGCCATCTATAAAAATACTGAAGTTTAGGTTGTCAGAGTAAGGCTTAAATCTTATTAACTTAGTTTTCTCAGCATTTAAAACCAATTTGTTCAACCTTACAAACTCTGTTATTAAAGCTGAATCTCGTTCCATGTGTACCTTCAACGCAATCTCATGTTTATAGGGATAAAAAATACATATATCATCAGCATATAAAAACAGATTCCCAAGTAATCCCAGATTCATTACATCATTAATATAAATTTTAAAGAGTAATGGGCCCAACACACTGCCTTGTGGGACACCATTCTCGACAACACCAATATAACTTTTGCAGTTATTAATTTCAACATATTGTCTTCGAAAAGTTAAATAATTTTTTAACAACATCACCGCTCGCGTATTTATTCCATAATAACGGAGTTTATTTATTAAAATCTTGTGATCTACAAGGTCAAAAGCCTTCGAAAAATCATAAAAAACACCAGCCACACCTCTAAAACCGTTGTCTAGTCCTTGGCAAATATTATTTACAACATTTACTACTGCTTCCTCCGTACCACACCCCTTTTTAAAACCATATTGACATCTATATAGCAAATTATTTTCATCTAAATATGACGTCAGCTGTTTGCACAATATTTTTTCAAAAATTTTGTCAATCAATGGAAGTAACGCAATGGATCGAAACTTATCAACTTCAGTGGCATGGCTTTGCTTTGGTATTGGTATAATTTTAGCAATTTTTAAATCATCTGGATACACCGAAGAATCAATCATATTGTTAAAGATCTTGGACAAATGGGGAGAGACAACATCTTTACACTCAAAAAGCATTTTCGGTGAAATTCCATCATAACCACAACTTTTTGTTAAATCTAGTTTTGAAATTATCTCAGAAATTTCCAAATCTGTTGTATAAAAGAAATCAAATGATTGCTGACTTATACTTAATGTTCTTAGCCCATTACAAGAATCACCTGATAAATGTTCAATTTGCTGCTTAAGAGTCTTTGGAATTTCCAGAAAGTATTTATTAAATAAGTCACATTTGTCTTTATTGTCTGTTATAAAATCT
The DNA here is from genome assembly GCA_949987735.1 of Leucophora obtusa. Taxonomy (NCBI): domain Eukaryota; kingdom Metazoa; phylum Arthropoda; class Insecta; order Diptera; family Anthomyiidae; genus Leucophora; species Leucophora obtusa. Next base: position 123,500,355 of record OX465295.1, on the reverse strand, counting down.
CCATTTAAGCTTTTAACATTTATTTGATTTTTTAGTTTTCTACCAAGATTTTCATTTAGAAATTTCCAGCATTTCTTTGGCTCTTGCTGAATATTATTTAAGTTGTTATTGTAGTAATTATTCATAGATTCCCTACAAGCTTTACGAATCAAATTACTTATTCGTTTTAGCCTAACTTCTACATCATCACAGTTACGTTTTCTCCTTTGTTTTAAAAGATTTTTCTTAAATAAAATCAAAGCATGTAGATTTTTACTTATCCAAGGTGTTATTTCATTTCTAGTGAGTCTTTTTTCACATTTTTCTACAGTAAAACTGTTAGCTGCATTTGAAATATAACTTATTATTGCAGAAGTATCTGTAGAAGGATTACCAGTTACCTCAAAATTGAGTAAAGAACTACGAAGACTTTCTGTAGCAAGTGCATAATTACAAATTTTTTTGACATTTTCAGTAAATTCATAACTAAAAGCATTACTTTTAAGCTTACAGGATATCAAATTATGGTCTGTCAAGGGGCAGGAAATGGTATCAATAAAAAGAGTTTCCATAGTATTACTATACACGTTATCAATGGATGTCCCAGATTCAGGTCGTGTTATTAAAGTATGACAATTTGAAAAGTTATAGCTGGACAACGCATTTATTAAATCATCAGACGATGTTTTTTGTAAAACATCGACATTTGAATCACCAACAACAATATTAGGGAATCGACCATAACTGCTACACAAACTTTCAACATAATTAAAAAATTTAACAAGATTACACTTTTGTGACCTGTAGAACGATGTAAATTTTAACGGCTTTCCATTAATCTTATAATTTTCTAACGATATTGTTATCGATTCAACATAATAATTACTCTGACACTCTTCAACCTTGTATTGTAAATTCTTTTGGATATAAACTGAAGTTCCCCCATAATTATCGCTTCTACAGCAATGTACCACATTATACCCAGGGATGTTATAAATTTGAACGAGGTCCGCGCAAAACCAAGTTTCCTGCACAGCAATGATGTTGGGTAGTTTTGGAAAATTAGAAATTATCATTTTAAATTTATTAAATTTTTCAATTGCCGAAATGCTTCTCATGTTTACAGAAATAATATTAAAAAAATGCAATTTAATTGTATTAAAATAATTATTAAATTCATTAAAATTTTCAAAATGTTGATTATTAATCATAAAAAAAGTAAATAAGGAAAAAAAAATATTTCATAATTACATGATTTACACTTATGTATATTTCTAAGCAGGTGACATATAATTACGGTTATCTTCATCATCTGAATTTTCCACTGTAACTGGCGGTTGCAAGTTCGATCTACGTCGTGACACTTTATTTGTTGCAGCATCCATTAGCATATCATATACTTCTTCTTCATTTCGTATTAGTCTCGGTCTAGAAATTTCACTTCTCTTTACGTAAACTCTCCCATTATATGTATATACCGTCTCATAACCAACTGTTTTTAAGGTTTTGGCATATTTAAAAACATTAAGAGTTTCTCTGCTAAGAACATCATTAACATAAACAGATTTTGTTTCCTTATTTTCCTTAAGTTTGGGCTTGGCTGACATTAATTTATCTTTTGATTTTTTGGACTCAAATTTTACTACCATAGTACGTTTTTTAGCAGCAGTAGAAGACTTCATAGATGAATCATCTCTTTTCTTAATAAAATATGCAGCACCAATATTACTTTCATTCAACTCTACACCGACTTCTTTAGAAATAGCCATAAGGGTATCAACTGCTGTTGCATCATCTTTCACAACTACCCCACTAATAAGGCAATCTTTCTTAACACGCTCATCATTCAGATATTTAACAGAATCTTTTAGATTTTTAACTTCACTTTTTAACAAACGATTTTCTTTTTGCAGAGTTTCAATTTTCTTTTTATTTTCTACCACCCCTCGTAGAATGTCATCATATTGTTTTGACATGAAATTCATTGTCTCTTGTAGGTGAGACAGCTGATCGAGTTTGTTCAGTTGTTTTTTTATGTCATTCAATTCATCCTTTACTGTGCCTCCACTTTCATTACAAAGATTGCAGAGAAACTCCTCACTCTCATTTGCCAACAAACTTTCATATTGACGTTTGTTTAAGTTTGTACATATAGCATGTAATGTTTTCGCGCAATTGTCACCAGTGTTGCCATTTCAGTGCTTTTCGGGTATTTTTTGGTGCTTTTTTCCTTCCCGTACCCGGTGATTTTTTACAAATACCCTTTTTAAAAAAGCGGGTAATTACAGTGCTTTTTCAAATTTTTGGCAGTGCTTTTAGTGCTTTTTGTACAGTTTATATTTTTGGTATTTGTTCGCGTTTTTTTAATTTTTTTTAAATTTTCTGTCAAAGTTGAAAAAATAATACGAACTATACAAAAAATACATTTTTCAAGTGTTTGTAGTACAATTTTAAATAGCAACTTCGTTATATTTAAACTTCAAAATTTTTAAATATTAGTTTGGTGCTTTTTTACCCTTTTTTTAGTTATTTTTGAACCTTCCTTACACGATTTTACAAAACTAAAATATGTTTTTAAATTCTGGATTTAAATTTTTCAAAAAATTAATATCGTGCTTTTTTACCCCATTTTTGGTAAATTTTTACCCTTTTAACCCGTTTTCACAATGCTCACGGTGCTTTCCTGCCTTCAAGAGTTGGCAACACTGATTGTCACATTGTATAAAATCGTCGTCTTCTTTAACCTCCATTCTACATTGACCACACAAGTTTTTTGTTTTATTATTACTACGGCGGGGTTTATGCGACATGCTTCAAATGATTTTTATTTTTTACACTTTTTTTTATCACCAGATCAGAAAAAAAAACTAGAATAACAAACCTAACTATTTTTTTTAAATTAAAAAAAGAAATATTGTTGCGGAGAAAAATTATTTGACGTTTATACGTAAGGGTTGCCAACTCTTCGGCAAATAAAAACAATGCTTTTGAAAATATGACCTTTTCCACAAAATTTGCTATCTTATGGATATTCTTGAGCGGGCGGCGGGAAATTTAGGGGCAAATCCTTTGGAACATCTTTGCTTATGGTTCAAAATTATAAAAATTTATATATGTGGCGTGACTTTTTTTTGCCACATTCAGAAACATTAAATTTTGTTCAAAAATTTATCATTTTCGTCCAATGCTGGGCTATTAAGCATTTCTGAAGCTCATTCTTTTAGAAAATGTCCAAAAATGTTAAAAAGCTTTCAAAAACTTGGATATAAAATGTACCCAAAGGCACATTTTTAGGGGGGGGGGGGGGGGTGGCATTAAATCGCAAGTTGAAAAATAAGGTCAACCCTAATATGTATATATTATATAGTGTATTATACAAAGTTATTTATTATTAGACATTGCAAGTTCATAAAACTTTCCTTTACTAATTTTTTCTTTAAACTCCTTTTGGAACCATATTCATCACAGTTGGAGGTGTGACATGTGTTTCTGCCAAAGTTTTTTTTACCTTAAACCTTTCCTGTAAATGTTAGGGATTAATTTCTCAAAATCTAAAAGTTATCATAATAAATTTTTGTTAGAATCTTAAAATTTTTAAAAGAAATGGTAAGAGATTCCGAATCCGACATGTTTTTCATACACACAGAAAATAAATTGGTTGGAATTCTATCAGAACCAACGAAATATTTTCATCATTCAATAATTTTAATTGCAGTTACTTAAAATTCATCATCAGGAAAGTTATATTTATTTGTGAACAAAAAATATATATGATGAACCAAAACACTGTCACATTATCCAAAATATTGGCTTTTCTAACCAATATTGAAAAATTACTAACTTCCACATTACCTTCAATACCAACAATCACCAATTTATCGAAGATTTAGTCATTTGAATAAAATATCGGCAGCAACAATTTAGTATCAGTTGTCTTTCAATAAAATCGATCACTCTATCCAAAGTATTATTTTTCAAATCAATTTAAAAATTTTTTTTAACTTTAGTAGCTTTAACCATTAAGGTACGTTTACAATGACGGAGTACTCCAGTCTGTAGCAAATTTTGTTTTTTTCTCTTTCATACTAACACATTTTTGTATTGTGCTATCTCTTGTTATTCCACTCCAGAGTAAAACTTGTTTGACTCTGGAGTACAGATTTGCTACACTCTGGAGTTAACATTGGTCTGTTAACTGTTTAACATGACAAATATACCCAAAAAAACACATCTCTAATTTGTTCACATCTCTAAATGTCAACAAATTAAAAAAAATAATAACAAAATCTAATAAATAAATATAAAATTTGTGTTGTTTTCGGTATTATTTAAAATAAAAAAATATTGAAATAAAAAACGATAAAAATTCTGGCTAAAGAGTGGCGAAAATATGAAGTAAGTACTAAATGTCAAATAAGTTTTGAAGTAACTCTACTCTGCATTTCAAATAGTTAACATTTTAATCTGTGATGCAGAGTAGAGTCACTCTACCATTGTGAAAACACCTTTAAAATCCATTATTTTGGTAATTGTAATAATATATTGCGACAAGGAACAGACATTTTATTTATCATAATAAAATTTTGGAATCTATATTTTTTCGTATCATACATATGCGTGTTTAAATTCTATGTTAGATAACATCAAAAGTAAGTATCTGTGGCGCAGGAGGTAGAGACACAGCCTTATAGCCTTAGAGATTTGAGTTCAAACCCCAACCAAGGCATTACTTTTTTTTTTTTTTAATAATTTTTTTATTGATTCAAATTAAAAGACACAATTGATTTTCTGTTGTGAATATAATTTTATTCAAAAACAAAATATTCAAATTTTCAACCTGAAGAAATTCAAATTTGAAATTTGACAAAAAAAATTTATGTCGAGGTTAGCCTAGAGGAAAAGCAATGGGCTGACAAACGGAAGGTCGCCGGTTCAATCCCAGTTCGCGATATAAATTTTTTTTAATTTTTTTTTTATTCAAATTAAAAGACACAACTGATTTTCTGTTGTTGATATAATTTTATTTATAGACAAAATATTCAAACCTGAAGAAATTCAAATTTGAAATTTGACTGAAATATTTTAAATAGAGCTTAGCTTAGAGGGAAAGCAATGTGCGGACAAGCGGAGGGTCGGGGGTTCGATCCCAGTTAGCGACAAAAAACAATTTTAATTTTTAAATAAATTTTGTTGAACGTGTTTTTCTATTTATAGAATTTATAATCCACAAACATTAAAGTAACTATTAACACATCAAAAATTCAAAAATTGTAAATAAATTTCGGTAGTTACAATGGTATTAAAAATAAATAAAAGTGATTGTACCTGGAACTACAAAAATTCGGTTGGCGAAAAATTCGGTTGGAACTACGAATCTGTTTTCTCTGTGTAAAACTAAATTTTTATAATCTTAAAATTACACATGATGTTCGACATTGAGTAGGGTTTATATCCCGGGAATCCAGCTCATTTTTCATTCCCGTAATCTTGAAAATTTTGTGCGGGATTTCCCGGAATTTTTTTGATTTTATTATTCCAGGTTGTTCAAAAGATTTGTAAGATTTACTTGATCTTAAAAATGTTTTTTCCACTGTTGGGTTCATAGCTCTATTTTGTTAAAACTATTTTTATGGTAACGGTGTTTTATTTATTTTGGTAACGGTATTTTATGACCAACGGCATTACAGCTATTTTAGTAACGGCATTTTGATGGTAACGGAATTTTATTTATTTCGATTAACGCACTTTAAGGTTAATTTATTTATATTTATTTCAGTAACGGTAATTTAAGTGTAATAATATTTTTGATTATAGTTTCTTCGAAAAAGTTAAACAATTGAATTAGTTAAGAGCTATTTAAATTTAAGTTTTCTTTATAATGATTTTACGTTTCTCTCAGAACGATCATAGGAAGAATTTCAACACATTTATTTGTTTAGTTAAAAGGCAAACCGTTTTGTGAATAAAATTTTAGTTATTTCGATGCAAATCGAATTTTTTTTTAGTAGATTTACATTATTAAATAATTGGCAAAAGAAATCAAATTTAATTATTTAATTAAAGCTAACGGTATTTTTCAGATAATGTCATTGTAATTATTTTGGTAACGGCATATTCGGCATAAGTAATTTCGAATTTAAAGTGAAATTATGAAAATGAAATTATAGGTCTGTTTGTTTACATTTCTAGTAAAAAATAATAAACTTAAAAAGTGCCGAAGTAATACCAAAGCTTTTCAAAGGAAATGAAAGAAAATGGTATCAAGAGTAGTAACCCAGCAAAATATTGGTAATGACACCTCATTACTATTTGCACTACCAAAAATGATATATCATTACCTTTTGCATTATTTTATAATATAAAATAATGACTTCCTAATAACGGCCTTTTGTATTCATTGTTTCTAAATATAAAATAATGACTTACTCGTATTAGTTTAAAAGAGTACTTTTTCCACAGTTAAATTATTTTATTATATGTAAATAAGGAGTGAGATCATAAAAATGTTAACATACATTTTTGCCTATAACTTTGGTTTAAAGCTGCTCATATTTTTTTTTCGGCAGTTTACATTTTAAAAATATGTCAGTTAATAAATTAATTTACATCATGAGTTTTAATTAGCAATTTTTTACAGAATGGACGATGAAAGAAAAGTGTTTTCAAAAATAATTAAATATTTTCAACAAAACCAAACATGGACATACAAAAAAATTGCAGTTTCAAAAGTGGTAAAAAGGTATCTGGAACACCTAACAATTGAAAGGAAGCCGGGAACAGGAACAACGACTGGTTTTCGTAACATTGGTAAGGTATATAAAGTTAAAAGCAACCTTAAGAGAGCTCCTAACACATCTGGCAGAAAAACAGCTCGGTTAGCCCAATGCTCGGACTTTTTTGTACATAAAGTGAAACGTAAAGTCCTACAAAGTTCAAAAAGTTCCCGATAGAAACGCTTTTAAAAATTTGGAGGCCAAAACCAGAGCTCGAAAATTGAAATCAAATTTTATACAAAAATACAACTGTTGTGTAATGGATGACGAAACTTATGTCCTGCCTGATTTTTCGGAGCTCCCTGGTCAAGAATTTTGTGTTTCCGATGTTCGAGGAAATGTTGCGGAAAAATTTAGATCGAAAAAGCAAACGAAATTCCCTAAAAAATTCCTAGTATACCAAGCCATATGTAGCTGCGGCCAAAGAAGCCAGTCATTTGTGACATCTGGCTCTATAAACAGCGAAATTTATATCAAAGAGTGTTTGCAGAAGAGACGTCTTCCATTTTTGAGTCAGCACAATGTATCCACTTACTTTTGGCCCGATTTAGCATCTTGTCACTACAGCAAGAAAGCGCTGGAGTGGTATAATGATAATAATGTGGTTTTTGTACCAAGAGAGGCAAATCCACCAAACTGCCCGGAGCTCAGGCCAGTGGAGAGATATTGGGCTCTCGTTAAAAGAGAATTAAAGGGCACAAAAAGGTCTCCCAGGACATGCAAGATTTCAAACGTAGATGGACCATCTGCTCTAAAAAGGTGACAGAAACTACCATAAAAGCCATAATGGGAGGGTTTCAGGAAAAAGTGGATAACTTTGTTCCTAGTGGTTAGAATTCCCTGTGGTTTTTTTTGTTTGATTTGGTTTGAAGTCTTAAAATTCAGTGGTTTGTTTTTTATTTAACTTTATGTGTGTTAACATTTTTATGATCTCACTCCTTACATATGTTTTATGTTTGAATTTTTATGACGAGACCTAAAATTACACACTAGAGAAAACTTTAATTTTTTTGAATGTATTTCCTTAGGCTAATAGTATTTGCGTAACTCCTTATTTTTAAGAATCAAGTAAGAAATCGGATAACCACTTATAATTAAACATTTTGTAAGCATGTGTGTAACCACTTATTATTCAAAATCTCATAACTACTTATTTCTCATTTTTTCGTAAGCGTGACTACTTTTTTTTGCGGGTAAGCGTGACTACTTGTAAAAGCGACCACGCCAAACAAAAATAATGAGTTAACACGCCAAAAAATAAGTTGTGCAGACTATGAATTTCTATTATATAACCACTTATTTGGTAATGAAAGATTTTGCTGGGAGATACTCGTAGAAACCACTGTATTAAAAATTTGGGCATTTCACGTCAAAAACGTATTTATGAGAAAAACTAGCATGGAAACAAACATTATATTTCGTATAAAACAGCTCTAAATAAAATAAATTATGCACTTGAATTTGTAATAGCTATTAAAATTAAAAAATTTATTTGAAAACTAAAAATATTTTATGGTGTTTCATACATTTTAATAACACTTTTTTTTTGCAAACACAAGTTTTTGAATGTCACATTTTTAATTTAAAATATTTTTTTACTTTTATAGTACATTTGTACTTGAGCAAAAACCACCTAGGTTTTGTACAAAACTAGTTTTTGAAAATGTAAATGTAGTATTAAATAAAAATACTATCTTAATTTTCTAAATGTATATTTTTCAGGGACGTAACAGTTATAACTTTTATTTAAAAAACTGATTGTTTTACAATTATTTCTCCTTTGAATATTTTTAATTTTCTGTTTATTTGCTCTGTTTGATTTTTATTTTTAATTCAAACAAAAACAATCCAAACACGATTTTTATTTTTTCAAAAATAATAAAAGTTATTTTGTGATTTTTTTTCTTTATCAAAAAATAACAATTAAGAATATAAATCAAAAGCCATAGAACCAATGACTTCAACAATTATAGTATCCTGATGATGTCAACTAGTGTTAATAAAAGATTGAACAGTGATTTAAAGTGAGTAAATATGTATATTCCAGCAACTTCCGGCATTCAATTTAGGTCAATTTTTAATTTTTATTTTATTATCAAACAAAAAAAGTTATTGCTTAATTTTTTCAAAAAAATCATTCTGTAACATTTATAAAAATAAAAAAACAACAGAAATTTATAGAGTAAAATATAAAAATTTAAAAAATTAAAATCTTTGCCAAACTTTCTAATTTTTTGTGCAATATGATTTATAAAATATAGTGCATTATTGTAATATTATAATTAAAAAAATTTGGGTGGTGACTTTTTAAGAAATATAACTGTTATTTTGGTCTCTGATATTTTTGTTAAAGTCAACTTTCGTTAAATTTTGGGTCGTAGTATGCTTTGACTTAATTTGTTTTTTAAGTATTCTGATTGGTTAATTTATTTTTAACTAAGCAAAATGTTTGAAAATATAAAAAGTCAATTTTATTTTTAAACATACCGTTTTATTTATTTTGTGTATGAAACCCCTACAAAAATATTTATATTTTCAAACCAAAAATACTATTCTTTTAAGACACATCTACACGGGATAGGAAACTCTCGAGACTTTATGAAAATGCAGCTCTGTATAAGTCTACGAAATGTAATCTCTAGCCCATTGACAAGTGCTGTCATACACAATTTCTTTAATTAGTAACAATTTTTAAAATGTCTTTCAACATTATTGAAAATTTCAGATTTTTAAATACACCTTTTGGTATTTTGAGAAAAAATTATTATTTGAAATACAGCAATTTTAATAAAAACAAATACTTGACAACTTAAGATAGTACTTTTACGATAAAAATTAGTGCCAACAATATTAGAGATGACAAATTTAGCGCAAACTCTACGAGATTTCTATACCGTGCAGAGGTGCCTTTATAGTAAGGTTTAATGATTTTGATTTTTTTAAATTGCAATTAAAACACGGGTTCTGTAACTTTTTACTTATTTAATAGCTTTTAAGAAATTTTGTGTAATACACTCACAATATATTTTCCATAACCGATTGAGGTTTATTTGAAAAGTAATAGGTAAAGTTTGTTTTCAATTGAAGAATCAATTAAAATACATTGAAACATATTGTTTAACTTTTTATATTTGTCAATAAAAAACAAACTACAAGAAATATTTATCGTCTGTAGGAGTTGATATTTTCAGTCAAATAATCTATTTTTAGATTTCTATTTTTAGAAAAAATAATTGAAATAATTTCGTTGTTTTCTGTTTTAAAACAAAAAATTCAAATATTTTCGGTTTTCAGTTAAAAATTGACGATTGTTTTAACAGACTTTTCAATTATCCTTTCATTTTTTAATTGTGTTTTCAATTAATTTAATATATATTTTAGGTGGTTTTTAACGATAAAATATTTTAAGTGTATACACAGTTATAGAATAAATAAAAAAAAAAAATTTTTTTTGGGATGAGATTTGAACCACCACCCTCAAAAATTGAAATTTTGTCAATGCCTGACCTTCCAGACATCTACACCACAACCGATTTGAAAATTGTATAAATTAAATTTGAATTTAAAATATTTTGAAATATTTATTTATGCAACAAAAAGAAATTTAAACAAGCAAATGTACCCAACACACAATTTGAATTTATAAAAATAATTTGAATCTATCGCACGACTAGAAAAACTGAACTTCGTTTTATATCTAAATTTTTTTGTTTGTTTTAACTTAAAATAGTTGAATATTAAATAATATGAATTCAATCAGTGTTTACGATAACGAAATTATCGAAATTGATTGCCAAATTTATTTGAATTGTTAGTAAAAATGTTTAAATTGATTTGATAATTACGGGGTTGCCGGGTTGTAAAAATGTGAAGAAATCTCGATGATGTCAGATGCTAGCAATAGGGTCGGCATATACGACTAAAATATTTACCATACAAATCGTTTTAAATGTTCACCATAGAAATCGTTATAAAAACTAAAAATATAAAATACTAAAATAAAATTTAAAAACAAGCTTTTTTATAATGCCCTTTGAAGGGAATTTTTTACAGAGTTTTTATTTTTAATTTTGTGTGGAAGTAAAAACGAAAGATTTTATATTTTATGAATTTTTTTTTATTCTCAAAAAGTTTTATGCATGTCAGAAATTAAATAAATACTGGGTTATAAATTTTATTCAAATGAAAATTTAACTTAAAAAATCAAAAAAAGTAAATATAACGCAAGTTCTTCTTAATTAAAATTAAATTTTATAACTGAAGTTAAGCACTAAATTCTAGGGACTTTGATTTATGTAAATTTCTAGTCATTCGACCAATCTTATTCTCTTCTAATTCAGAGAGTATTGTCACTTTTAAGATAATTGTCGTCAAACAGGATGATTTTAAAATCTTAAATAATTTTATGATAACAATATTTTTGTTATCAACCCAAAGTTTAATATCGATGGCTTAATAAAGAAAGACGCTACACAGAGAGAATTTTACTGGACGAGTTTTAGTGAAATTTTTCAGTAAACTGTTGAAGTTTTCTTCACAATATAAATGAAAAATTTGTGAAATTCGATGAAAAAGCTTCGTATATTTTATGAATATAGTTTTAGTGAAACTTTTTCATGGAGCGTATGAAACTTTAAGCAAATAAAATGAAATTTTTGATAATATTTTTTGAAAAATTCCATTAATTCAATGAAAAGTATTAATGTATCCCGTGAAACCTTATCGATTTTATGCAAAAATTCATTAATATCATGCAGATAATTCTCACAGTGTATCTTTATTCTTAATTTCTATAGAGGGGAAGGCAATAAAAATATAAAAGCGGTGGAAATATTGTTTCTCAGAATGAAACTATATATTAATACAAAAACAATAAAATAAAAAGTATAATCTAAGTTTTTCAGATTTCCATTTCCTCTAGTGGAATATTAATTCCAGTTAGGGCCTTTCTGCATTAAGCATTAAATTTATGTACCAAAAATTTGAAAAGAGCAGCATGTTCGTTGTTACATTTAGGGCATTTCTTTTAACTATTATATTTATGTGTGATGGGTAATTTGAAATTTATGGCGTTTTCTTTTTTGAAAAAAAATGTTGCCTTGTTAAAAGGCAACATTTTAAAAATGTTGCCCTCACCCCATTAAAATGTTACATTTTTTCAATCAGAATAGAACACAATAAAATCACTGTTGCATTTTTCTAAACATATGTATGTGTATTGTATACTCGTATGCAATATTGTTTACGCAAACTATTACTAATTGTAGCCTAGTGGTTGTGATGCCTGCCTTTGACATGGGCTAGACGGGTTCAAATTCCAGACAAAGTAAAAAATAAATTTTTTTATGTATTTTCTTTTTTCAATTAAATTTTTTTTTTTTCATATTTAAAGCAAATTGTATAATTTTTTATTTATTTTTAGCCTAAAAAATTGTTAAATACTAAATAACAGCAAAACTATAAAAATCTAATTAAAATTTTATAAAAACAAAAAAAAAAAAACAAAAAAAAATATTTTGCTCCAACCGGGGTTTGAACCTGCGACCTACTGCATCAGAAGCCATGATAGTACCCCCTAGGCCACCAAGTTGTGAGTTAGCTGGCAAAAAACATTACAGTATATACACATGGCATTGACATAAAGAAAAAAACAGGGCAACACTCTACCCCGTAAATTTTTTTAATCGCGAAAAATGTTGCCTTTTTGCCCTTTATTTAGGCAACATTTTTAGAAAAGAACACCTAGCCCTCTTAGAATGTTACCCTTAATTTAGAAAAGAACACAAAAAAGGCAATTCAAAAGCAAAATGCAACAAAAAGGCAACATTTTTTTCAGAAAAGAAAACGCCATTAAAAAGATAGATTCAAATAAATTAAAAACAATTTGAATTATTAAAAAATGTTTATGAAACTATTTGTATCAATATAGTTTGGCTCAAGGGGTAAGGCGATGAACTTCTAAACCAAAGGTCGTTGGTTCGAATCGTGTATGGTGTTGGAACAAAACAAAATTGCTTTGAATTTAAAAGGAAAGAAAATTAAATTAAAGAGAAATTAAATAAACAAAGAACGTGTGTGTTATGTGTGCAGTGTTTTGAAAATTGAAACAAAAAAAAAAACTTTCGAATATGAAAAACAAACCAAAAAATCGTTTTTTTTTACGTTTTGTCAGTTAAAAATTGATGATTGTTTTAACAGACTTTTCAATTATTTGTATTTCTTTTATGGATTGTTTAAACAATGTTTGAAAATAAGTAGCAAAATGGTTTGAATATAATGAAATATCAGTAGTCCTTCTTTTAATTGTGTTTTCAATTAATTTGATATGTATTTTAGGTTGTTTTTAACGATAAAATATTGTGAGTGTAGTTAAATTATTTTAATAAAAAAAGATCCAATAATTCAAATAAAATTACATCGTATGAGCGAGGAATCCCAGGATCCCGGGAACTGCGGATAAAGTCCCAGGAAATGAAAAAGTCCGGGAAAAGAAAAACCCTAATATTGAGAAAAATAATGCTGAAGGTTCAGAACAAATTTTAGGTTTTTCTTTGGATATGTTTACTTTTGCATTTTTTTATTTTTTAAAGAGAAGCAAAACTCAGGAAATTCGTCATATTAATTACAATAATATCCCAGCAAAAATAAATGGAATGACTTCTAAATGAATCACTTCCTTCATTACATCACAAAGAATTACTCGCCTAGGAATGGGTTTTAAATAGAGTTTGCTAAAAACCGAAAAATTTGGAAACCGCGGTTTCGGTTTTTCAAAATTATAAAAACCGCGGTTTCGGTTATTTTTCGGTTTTCTTGTGATATTAATATAATTTTTTTTTAATAATTAAATATAACAATATTCTAACTGAATATATGCACCCAGAAAACAGTCTCAGTTCTGGCCACCAATTTTGTTGCCAATCGAATTCGTGCGGTTACAACAACTACCCAGTGTAGAAACGGTAATGACATATCATTATTTTTTGGAGTACCAGTAATGACACCCACTTACCTTCTGCATTATTTTAAAACATATAATAATGAGTTACTGATAATGACTTATTTTTATCATTATTTCAAATAGAAAATAATATTGTAATTTTTTTGAAAATTTTTTGAAATCTATTTTTAGACTCAATATTTTTTAAACACTGGTAAGGATATATGTAACCACATATTTTTTGATTTTTTGTATGTTGACGAGTAAGCTTACTTGTGTGCAGCAGGTCAATTATGTTTTTATCTATTAAATATTACATGTCGATATAGCTCAGATGGTAGAGCTGTTGACTGGCAATCTGTAGACCCAGGTTCGATTCCCGCACCAGCAAATTTTATTTAAAAAAAAAAATACAATAAAAAATATTTTTTTTATATAATTAATTTTTTTGAAAATCTACTTTTAGACTCATTATTTTTGTCAGCACTGGTAAGCACATAGGTAACGATATATTTTTTGATTTTTCGTATGCTGGTGTGTAACGACAACTCATTATTTTTCGCGACATCGCCATATAAAGGTAATAAGAAATGTAATAACAAAAGTAAGTAGTTACCATTACCAAGTATGTAGTTACATAACCACATATCTGGTAATGATTTTCTACACTGGGTATTTATTTTTTATGCATATGGGTGAAAACAAAAAATGTAATAAGAAAAATATGTGGTTACGTATACCCTTACCAGTGTTTAAAAAATATTGAGTCTAAAAATAGATTTCAAAAAATTTTCAAAAAATCTAGAAAATTATTTTCTATTTGAAATAATGATAAAAATAAGTCGTTATCAGTAACTCATTATTATATGTTTTAAAATAATGCAGAAGGTAAGTGGGTGTCATTACTGGTAGTCCAAAAAATAATGATATGTCATTACCGTTTCTACCCTGCGTAGTTTAAATAATACGTACAAGATATCTTTTAAAATTCGATTGAATATTTAAAGGCAATAACGCCATTTCGAAACCTTTCCGGGAGAAGAAATAAACGCGGAAACCCGTTATAAATTATTTTTTTTTCTTTTTTCGGCAACTAAAGCTGTATTTTAAAGAATTTAAATTTAAATTTTAGCATTTTGTTTAAAACAATATAAAGTTAAAATTTTATAAATTTCGCGGAATAAGAAATAAGGCTTTTTGAAAAATACGCGGTGAAAATCCTAATTGAATATGTGAAACTCAATAACTCTTAAACCACTTGACTTTTTGGTGCAATTTTTTTACTAAAATTATAAGCTTTAGTTTATGTTACCCGTAAGAACAAAAACAAAAAATTCATTAATGCAGTTTTTAATGGAGAAAATGTTCATTACAATTTAATACAAAATTTTTCGAAACTCAAGATACAATAATATGCAATTTAATTAATTATTTTAATTGGTTAAAGTATTTGTTAAAACCCGATTTATTTTGTTCGGTTTTCGGTTTTGAGGCATGGAAAACCGTGGTTTCGGTTTCATATTACTAAATTAGTACATATATGAACAAAAGAGAATGAAATAATTTTCTAAACATTTTCCGATCCATTACTTTTACTGTTGCTTTTAAAAAACTTGACCGATACCGAAATAAAAGACAAAATTCGCGGCATATTTTTTAAAATATTTTTTTATTTATTTTACTCGTGTATTTATTTTGAACTATATTTTTTACGATTTGCTTATTTTAGCTCTTATTTTAAATTTCTATAATTTTTTGCTAAGAAATTTTAAGTTTTATATTTTCAACGTTTTTTAATGTTAAAGCTGTATTAGTTTTAACAATTGGTATTTCATTTAATTTTCTTTTTAACTTAAGGGGAATTTTTAAAATTTTTATTTGTATTACACAGCTCTACAAAATATGACAATATTTATAAGTTGCACAGCTTTGCAGTGGTTTCAGGATAACTAGTTGGTGCTGATTTCGATTCTGCAACCAGTTTCTTCAAATTGGCTCTAGGTATTGCACAATTCGCGATTTAAATTTTTTTAATTTTTCAGCCGATTTTTTCAATAAAAAATTTATAATTTAGAAACACACCAAACAAGGCTGAATAGGCCCTTGAGACCTATTCTGCGTGTCACTTTGGACCGGTCCCTTTCCCCGTAGGGTATATGCTAGTCAGGAGTTATTTTTCACGGGTGATAAGAAGTTAATATTTTGTATGGGGGTTGCATAGGAACGTGCTGGCACAGAAATTAGAGGGTTGCGGGTTCGAATCCCACCAGGTGAAAAAAATTTTTTTGTAACTTTTTTTACACAATTAATAATTTTTTGTAGTTTTCAGGGTAAAATTTTTATTTTTTTCTATTTTGTACACTCAAAAATTAATTTCTGAAACGATTTAAATTTTTTTTTAATTTTCTATTAATTTTTATGGAAATATAAAAGTTCTAAATATATATGTAATTCTTCAAAATTTTTTTTTTTAAATTCCAATTTTTTTTGTATTTAAAAAATTGTAATTTAAAAAATCCATTTTGATCAAGTTTTTACTAAATATATTAAATATAACAGAAAAATCCTGTAAACATTTTCGTTAGAACTAGTAGAAATAAGTTAAAAATTACCTTGCAGAAAAAAACTATTTTTTATCTACTAATATCCTGCAAAAATTTTTACAGATTTTATCAAGGTAATTCGTTATTTTTAATTAACTAAAAGTTAACTTAAATGTAACAAAAATTTTGTAAATTTAACAGTTTTATTTTTCCTTCTTATCTTACTAGTATGTATTTATCAAAAAACAATCTGCTAATATCAGCAGTTTTTTGCAAGGTAAGTTTTAATTACATAATTTTTAGTAGCTGTTTCTCCTATTTTTACAGCTTTATTTCTTTATATGAGTGTATTATTTTTATAAAAAAAAAACACTTAAAAAACAACTTTATATATTTTCCAATATGTTAAGCGGGGAATACACTAAGGAACATTAGTGAAAAATGGCCATTTTTTACGAATATTGATTTGTGTATGTTAATGTTCGTGTTGACATTCGTGCAATTCGTGTTTACAAAATTTTTTGATATTTTATGTTCCCTACTCAATGTTCGCTTATTCGCCGCTTTATATATTTTTGTTAACAAAAAATTAAAGAAATGAAGATAAAAACAATTTACTGAACAAGAGTGCTAAAAGTCAGCTATCAGTTATAATAAGCAATAGCATAGGGGACAGAGCGTCTACTTGAAATGCCAACGAGTGTGGGTTGTTCAAACCCCACACGATGCATGATGATTTTTTTTTTTTTAATTAAATTAAAATAAAAAGAAGTGAAAAAGAACTTCCTTATCATATGTTCAAGTATACATACTTTGTTTTAAAAACGAACAACTTCCTTCCTATGACAAGCCAATGTTAAATTCATCGGTGAAAAACTGGAAAAAGAACAACTAACTCCCTATTCAACAGTTGCAGTACTTTAACTACTTTTTTTCCTCACTCTTTTTTCTGGGATGTTGCTTTCTTTGGAAAGAAGAAAAGGGAAAAAAAGAAGAAGAGCTTCTAATATAAATATTAAAATATTTTCATAATGCGTGTTATTTTAGTTCGGTTTTTAAATCAAATATGACAAATTCCAAATAGAATTCAGAATTTACTTTACGAAATTCAATTCACAATTTACTTAGCGAAAAAAACTTATGAAAAAAACTTTCCTAACATAGAACAATTTTTTTATTTCTTTAGATTAGAAGGAAAATCTTAATAAACTCTAAAAACTTGGAATATGTGTGAATGAAATTTTCTAACGATAAAAATTCCATTCCAATAAATTTAAGAATCATCAAAATTATTCAGATTTTATTAAGTTTTTCCTACTCTAAAAAATGAGAAATAGAGTTATGGGCTTTTTTATAATAAGTCATGGATTTGGAACTTTTGTACATATTTCGTTAATAATATTACACAAGAAACGCGTATAAATACAAAATCAAGAGCAAATGTTTTTTTTAAGTTAAAGAGATCTTCTAAAATAATACTTAAAATACAATATATAGTTAAGATGTTTTGCTTTTTAAAACATTTTCCTTAAATTTTTATAAAGGTCTACTGTGGGAAATCTATTTCGTTTACGCCGTACCTTCAATAAAAGGGCGGTCCAACCATAATGCACGGAACTATAATCTATCGGAACCAACGATATTTTTTCGTTATTCAATAATTTTAATTGGGGTTAATTATAATTCATCATCATAAAAGTTAAATTTAATTCTGAACAGAAAATATATACGATTAACCAAAACACAGTCACATTATCCAAAATATTGGTTTTTCTAATCAATATAGAAAAAATACTAACTTCTACATTACCTTCAAATACCAACAACCAACAATTTATCGAAGATTTACATTTGAATAAAATATCGGCAGCAAAAATTTAGTATCAGTTGTGTTTCAATAAAATCGATCACCCTATCAAAAGTATTAGTTTTTCCAACCAATTTAAAATTTGTTTTGTCAACTTTAGTGACATCAACCGTTAATTTCCATTATATTGGTAATTATAATAACATATTCATACTAGGAACAGAAATTTTATTTGGCATAGTAAAATTTTGGAAAGTATCATATCCTTTTGTTTCATACATACTGCTACGTATTTAAATTAAAAATTAGACAACAACAAAATGTAAGTGTCTGTGGTGCTAGGTGTAGACACACAGCCTAATGGGGTCATTTTGTAACTCGAATGAAAAACGTTTTTTCGTTTTCGTTTGAAACGTAAACGAAAATATTTGGTATTTTATAAAACGGGTAGTAGTTTGCGTTTGTTGCCATTTGCGAGTTATTATTGCCAGACAAAAAAAAATAATATTTGTGACATGGAATTACAAATTATTTAAATAAAAATTTGTTCATAGAGTTTCCCAAGTTTGTTTAGCCTGGTTGGTAAATGAGTTGTTATTTTTAGTTCTAATATTTTTAGGGTCCAGGTATCGAATCCTGTGTGGGGGGCAATTTTTTTTATTAGTAGTTTAGCCTGATTGGTAAATGAGTTGTTGTTTTTAGTTCTAATATTTTTAGAGTCCAGGTATCGAATCCTGTGTGGGGCAATTTTTTTTATTAGTAGTTTTTTTTTTTTACCATATATTTTTGGACATTTTTTCCTAATAATATGAAACAAATATATTTATGGGGTCATTTTGTAACTCGAATGAAAAACGTTTTTTCGTTTTCGTTTGAAACGTAAACGAAAATATTTGGTATTTTATAAAACGGGTAGTAGTTTGCGTTTGTTGCCATTTGCGAGTTATTATTGCCAGACAAAAAAAAATAATATTTGTGACATAGATTTACAAATTATTTAAGTAAAAATTTGTTCATAGAGTTTTCCAAGTCTGTTTAGCCTGATTGGTAAATGAGTTGTTATTTTTAGTTCTAATATTTTTAGGGTCCAGGTATCGAATCCTGTGTGGGGAAATTTTTTTATTAGTAGTTTTTTTGTTTTTATGATATATTTTTGGACATTTTTTCCTAATAATATGAAACAAATATATTTAAGAAAAATTTTATATTGTACAGAAAATCAACCTAAATAAGAAGAACCTTCCATTAGCGGATAGCAAAGAGTACAAAGTATGGTTTGTTAAGATGGCCCTTAAGTTCCGAATTGCTAGTTTTTAGTTTTAAAACCCCTCAGTTTGTTTCATTTGGTCTCAAACGTAGAAGTTTATATATAAAGAAAAATTTTTTTAAATCGTGTCTTAGCGCATCTAAAATCAGATATTTTTACAATTGCCCAAATTTTCACTAATTTGCATATAAATTTAAATGCTTATGCATAATAATTTGATTTTTTATAACGATTTTGGTGTGAAAAATTTGTTTTATAAGCCGTTTAAAAAAAATTTAAAAAGTGATTATGCATATGACCCTAAAAGAATTATTTTTTATTGAGAATAAAAAATATAGGAGTATCACATTTAACTACATCATAATTTTAAACCCATCCTTATACAATTTTTATTCCAAAAATTGCAATTACCTAACTTTTTATGCAAAAACTTTAACTTTTTAATAGGAAACGACAACTATTTCTGTTCGTTTGAATATGGCATAATATTCGTTTGCAAACGTTTACTTACTTCTTATAAAATACCGATTTATTAAGGAGTTTGTCTTCGATTATAACATTGCCAGATTGAAAAAAAAGAAAATATACATATTTTTTTGAGTTTTACAAAATTTAAAAAAAATTTAAATAAAAAACGTTCAAACGAAAGCAAAGTTTCGTTTTACAAAATGACCCCATAAAATTATATCAACAACAGAAAATCAACTGTGTCTTTCAATTTGAATCAATAAAAACATTTATGGGGTCATTTTGTAAAACGAAACTTTGCTTTCGTTTGAACGTTTTTTTATTTTTAATTTTTTTAAATTTTGTAAAACTCAAAAAAAAATATGTATATTTTCTTTTTTTTTTCAATCTGGCAATATTATAATCGAAGACAAACTCCTTAATAAAATGGTATTTTATAAGAAGTAAGTAAACGTTTGCAAACGAATATTATGCCATATTCAAACGAACAGAAATAGTTGTCGTTTCCTATTAAAAAGTTAAAGGTTTTGCATAAAAAGTTAGGTAATTGCAATTTTTGGAATAAAAATTGTACACGCAGAAAAAAGAGATTGTTGGATATATTTACAGGCAATTATATATATGTTTATTAATTACATACTTATGTTTGAGGTGTGTTTCCAATTATTTTATTTTTATCGTTATAATACGTATGTCTCCAGGTAAACACTGTAATGTTTGAATGTTAGTCATTTTTTCCCATTTAAACAAAAATATATTTGCATTTTTATTTTATCATTATTATGTTTGTGGAGTGCAAATATAATAATGATAAATATATATATGTTTGCCTGCAAACATTTATATATTTACGAGTAGATGTATTTCATATGATTCAAACATACATATGTTTACAGGCAAAAATATTATATTTGCTGGCAAACATATTATATTAAAAACATGGCAAATATATTTTGACAGTTCTTCCAAACATATATATCACCAGCAAACATGTTTCCTCCAGGGCGATTTTTTTCAGCGTGTATAAATATGGGTTTAAAAATATGAAGTAGTTAAATGTAATACTCCTACATTTTTTATTCTCAATAAAAAATAATTCTTTTAGGGTCATATGCATAATCACTTTTTAAATTTAAACGGCTTATAAAACAAATTTTTCACACAAAAATCGTTATAAAAAATCAAATTATTATGCATAAGCACTTAAATTTATATGCAAATTAGTGAAAATTTGGGCAATTTTAAATATCTGATTTTAGATGCGCTAAGACACGATTTAGAAAAATTTTTATTTATATATAAACTACTACGTTTGAGACCAAATGAAACAAACTGAGGGGTTTTAAAAATAAAAACTGACAATTCCAAACTTAAAGGCCATATTAACAAACCATACTTTGCACTCCTTTGTTATCCGCTAATGGAAGGTTCTTCTTATTTAGGTTGATTTTCTGTACAATATAAAATTTTTCTTAAATATATTTGTTTCATATTATTAGGAAAAAATGTCCAAAAATATATCATAAAAAACTACTAATAAAAAAAAAATTGCCCCACACAGGATTCGATACCTGGACCTTAAAAATATTAGAACTAAAAATAACAATTCATTTACCAATCAGGCTAAACAGACTTGGAAAACTCTATGAACAAATTTTTATTTAAATAATTTGTAATTCCATGTCACAAATATTATTTTTTTTGTCTGGCAATAATAACTCGCAAATGGCAACAAACGCAAACTACTACCCGTTTAATAAAATACCAAATATTATTTTTAAATAATGGGGTCATTTTGTAACTCGAATGAAAAACGTTTTTTCATTTTCGTTTGAAACGTAAACGAAAATATTTGGTATTTTATTAAACGGGTAGTAGTTTGCGTTTGTTGCCATTTGCGAGTTATTATTGCCAGACAAAAAAAATAATATTTGTGACATGGATTTACAAATTATTTAAGTAAAAATTTGTTCATAGAGTTTTCCAAGTCTGTTTAGCCTGATTGGTAAATGAGTTGTTATTTTTAGTTCTAATATTTTTAAGGTCCAGGTAACGAATCCTGTGTGGGGCAATTTTTTTTATTAGTAGTTTTTTTGTTTTTATGATATATTTTTGGAAATTTTTTCCTAATAATATGAAACAAATATATTTATGGGGTCATTTTGTAACTCGAATGAAAAACGTTTTTTCGTTTTCGTTTGAAACGTAAACGAAAATATTTGGTATTTTATAAAACGGGTAGTAGTTTGCGTTTGTTGCCATTTGCGAGTTATTATTGCCAGACAAAAAAATAATATTTGTGACATGGAATAACAAATTATTTAAATAAAAATTTGTTCATAGAGTTTTCCAAGTCTTTTTAGCCTGATTGGTAAATGAGTCGTTATTTTTAGTTCTAATATTTTTAGGGTCCAGGTATCGAATCCTGTGTGGGGCAATTTTTTTTTATTAGTAGTTTTTTTATGATATATTTTTTGACATATTTTCCTAATAATATGAAACAAATAAATTTAAGAAAAATTTTATATTGTACAGAAAATCAACCTAAATAAGAAGAACATTCCATTAGCGGATAGCAAAGGAGTACAAAGTATGGTTTGTTTAGATGGCCCTTAAGTTTCGTTTTAAAACCCTTTTTAGTTTTAAAACCCCTCAGTTTGTTTCATTTGGTCTCAAACGTAGAAGTTTATATATAAATAAAATTTTTTTAAATCGTGTCTTAGCGCATCTAAAATCAGATATTTTTAAAATTGCCCAATTTTTCACTAATTTGCATATAAATTTAAGTGCTTATGCATAATAATTTGATTTTTTTATAACGATTTTTGTGTGAAAAATTTGTTTTATAAGCCGTTTATAAATTTAAGAAGTGATTATGCATGTGACCCTAAAAGAATTATTTTTTATTGATAATAAAAAATATAGGAGTATCACATTTAACTACTTCATATTTTTAAACCCATATTTATACAATTTTTATTCCAAAAATTGCAATTACCTAACTTTTTATGCAAAAACTTTAACTTTTTAATAGGAAACGACAACTATTTCTGTTCGTTTGAATATGGCATAATATTCGTTTGCAAACGTTTAAGGGCGGATTATGGGACCGTAAACGTATATGTGATGTAACTGTACCGTGCCGTAGCTAAAAAGTACACTTATAGATTATCGTAAACGACATTACTATTTAGCATCTATTTCAGTGGTTTTATATTTTATTCTAAATTTTTCCATTTATTTGTTAATTTTTATTCCTTATTTGTTGTTTGAATCATTTTTCTTTATTCATTTCATATTTTTTCCGACTAAAATCAGTCAGCTGTTTCGATGCCGGATAGAAAATTCTGATTTCAACAGAATGATCCGGCAAGTTCGTTTACATTTACGTGTTAGTAACCATTCGTATACATTTCTTCTTGTGGTATCGAAACAGCTGATTCGTTACAGATACGTTTACGGTTGGGTAAGTCAGCCTTTACTTACGTCTTATAAAATACCGTTTTATTAAGGAGTTTGTCTTCGATTATAATATTGCCAGATTGAAAAAAAAGAAAATATACATATTTTTTTTTTGAGTTTTACAAAATTTAAAAAATTTAAAAATAAAAAAACGTTCAAACGAAAGCAAAGTTTCGTTTTACAAAATGACCCCATAAAAAAAAACTACAAAGAGGTTTGAACTCAGATTTTTCAGACTATTATGGGGTCATTTTGTAAAACGAAATTTTGCTTTCGTTTGAACATTTTTTTATTTTTAATTTTTTAAAATTTTGTAAAACTCAAAAAAAATATGAATATATTTTCTTTTTTTTTCAATCTGGCAATATTATAGTCGAAGACAAACTCCTTAATAAAATGGTATTTTATAAGAAGTAAGTAAACGTTTGCAAACGAATATTATGCCATATTCAAACGAACAGAAATAGTTGTCGTTTCCTATTAAAAAGTTAAAGTTTTTGCATAAAAAGTTAGGTAATTGCAATTTTTGGAATAAAAATTGTATAAATATGGGTTTAAAAATATGAAGTAGTTAAATGTGATACTCCTATATTTTTTATTCTCAATAAAAAATAATTATTTTATGGTCATATGCATAATCACTTTTTAAATTTATAAACGGCTTATAAAACAAAATTTTCACACCAAAATCGTCATAAAAAATCAAATTATTATGCATAAGCACTTAAATTTATATGCAAATTAGTGAAAATTTGGGCAATTTTAAAAATATCTGATTTTAGATTCGCTAAGACACGATTTAAAAAAATTTTTCTTTATGTATAAACTTCTACGTTTGAGACCTAAAAACTGACAATTCGAAACTTAAGGGCCATCTTAACAAACCATAATTTGTACTCCTTTGCTATCCGCTAATGGAAGGTTCTTCTTATTTAGGTTGATTTTCTGTACAATATAAAATTTTTCTAAAATTTATTTGTTTCATACTATTAGGAAAAATTTCCAAAAATATATCATAAAAAAAACTACTAATAAAAAAAATTGCCCGCCACACAGGATTCGTTACCTGGACCTTAAAAATATTAGAACTAAAAATAACAACTCATTTACCAATCAGGCTAAACAGACTTGGAAAACTCTATGAACAAATTTTTATTTAAGTAATTTGTAATTTCATGTCACATATATTATTTTTTTTGTCTGGCAATAAGAACTCGCAAATGGCAACAAACGCAAACTACTACCCGTTTTATAAAATACCAAATATTTTCGTTTACGTTTCAAACGAAAAAACGTTTTTCATTCGAGTTACAAAATGACCCCATTATATTTAGGTCTTGTCAAGTGCCAAGGTCAAATTTTTTTTGTCAAGTTATGGGGTCATTTTGTAACTCGAATGAAAAACGTTTTTTCGTTTTCGTTTGAAACGTAAACGAAAATATTTGGTATTTTATAAAACGGGTAGTAGTTTGCGTTTGTTGCCATTTGCGAGTTATTATTGCCAGACAAAAAAAATAATATTTGTGACATTGAATTATAAAATAATTTAAATAAAAATTTGTTCATAGAGTTTTCCAAGTCTGTTTAGCCTGGTTGGTAAATGAGTTGTTGTTTTTAGTTCTAATATTTTTAAGGTCCAGGTAACGAATCCTGTGTGGGGGGCATTTTTTTTATTAGTAGTTTTTTTTTATGATATATTTTTGGAAATTTTTCCTAATAGTATGAAACAAATAAATTTTAGAAAAATTTTATATTGTACAGAAAATCAACCTAAATAAGAAGAACCTTCCATTAGCGGATAGCAAAGGAGTACAAAGTATGGTTTGTTAAGATGGCCCTTAAGTTTCGAATTGTCAGTTTTTAGGTCTCAAACGTAGAAGTTTATACATAAAGAAAAATTTTTTTATATCGTGTCTTAGCGAATCTAAAATCAGATATTTTTAAAATTGCCCAAATTTTCACTAAATTGCGTATAAATTTAAGTGCTTATGCATAATAATTTGATTTTTTATAACGATTTTTGTGTGAAAATTTTGTTTTATAAGCCGTTTATAAATTTAAAACGTGATTGTGCATATGACCCTAAAAGGATTATTTTTTATTGAGAATAAAAATATAGGAGTATCATATTTAACTACTTCATATTTTTAAACCCATATTTATACAATTTTTATTCCAAAAATTGCAATTACCTAACTTTTTATGCAAAACCTTTAACTTTTTAATAGGAAACGACAACTATTTCTGTTCGTTTGAATATGGCATAATATTCGTTTGCAAACGTTTACTTACTTCTTATAAAATACCATTTTATTAAGGAGTTTGTCTTCGATTATAATATTGCCAGATTGAAAAAAAAAGAAAATATACATATTTTTTTTTGAGTTTTACAAAATTTAAAAAAATTAATGGGGTCATTTTGTAACTCGAATGACAAACGTTTTTTCGTTTTCGTTTGAAACGTAAACGAAAATATTTGGTATTTTATAAAACGGGTAGTAGTTTGCGTTTGTTGCCATTTGCGAGTTATTATTGCCAGACAAAAAAAATAATATTTGTGACATGGAATTACAAATTATTTAAATAAAAATTTGTTCATAGAGTTTTCCAAGTCTGTTTAGGCTGATTGGTAAATGAGTTGTTGTTTTTAGTTCTAATATTTTTAGAGTCCAGGTATCGAATCCTGTGTGGGGCAATTTTTTTTATTAGTAGTTTTTTTTATGATATATTTTTTGAAATTTTTTTCTAATAATATGAAACAAATATATTTAAGAAAAATTTTAAATTATACAGAAAATCAAGCTAAATAAGAAGAACCTTAAATTTGCGGATAGCGAAGGAGTACAAAGTATGGTTTGTTAAGATGGCCCTTAAGTTTCGAATTGTCAGTTTTTAGTTTTAAAACCGCTCAGTTTGTTTCATTTGGTCTCAAACGTAGAAGTTTATATATAAAGAAAAATTTTTTTAAACGTAAATCGTTTCTTAGCGCAATTAAAATCAGATATTTTTAAAATTTCCCAAATTTTCACTAATTTGCATATAAATTTAAGTGCTTATGCATACCCAGCAAAATATTGGTAATGACACCTCATTACTATCTGCATTACCAAAAATGATATATCATTACCTTTTGCATTATTTTATAATATAAAATAATGACTTCCTAATAAGGGCCTATTGTATTCATTGTTTCTAAATATAAAATAATGACTTACTCGTAATAGTTTAAATAAGTACTTTTTACACACCAGCCAGCAATTTCGGAGCGCTCATAAATAAGATTTTTAAATAGCTCATAGAAAAGATTATTGTTTTTTTGAAAACACTCTTTTTTTGGTAAAAAATATGAACCCTCAGAAAACAATCCAAAAAGTTGTCTCTACAATCTAAAAAGCTGTCTCAAAACGAGGGTTCATTTTTCGGACTCAAAGAAGATTCCAAAATTATTTAAATTTATGAAGAAAATTTCGATTTTATACGTTCTTTTTTCTGAGTCATTTCTGAGTACACAGGGGGCTCTTTTGGACGGACCACTTTCATAGGAAAAAGTGGAAAAATGTTTATATTTTTGGAGCTCATTTCTGAGTCATTAATGATCATCTTTGTTTGCTGGGCAGTTAAATTTTATACATTTTTATTTATTATATGTAAATATGTTTTATGTTTAAATTTTTATGACGAGTCCTAAAATTACACGCTAGAAAATATTTAAATTTTCTGAATGAATTTCCTTAAGCTAATAGTATTTGCTTAACTTCTTATTTTTAAGAATCAAGTAAGCAATCGGATTACCACTTATAATTCAACTTTTTGTAAGCATGTGTGTAACCACTTATTATTCAAAATCTCATAACTACTTATTTCTCATTTTTTCGTAAGCGAGCGGGTAAGCGTGACTACTTATAAAAACGACCACGCCAAACAAAAATAATGAGTTTAGACGCCAAAAAATGAGTTGTGCGGAGCTATGAATTTCTATTATATAACCACTTATTTGGTAATGAAAGATTTTGCTGGGTAATAATTTGATTTTTTATAACGATTTTTGTGTGAAAAATTTGTTTTATAAGCCGTTTATAAATTTAAAAAGTGATTGTGCATATGACCCTAAAAGGATTATTTTTTATTGAGAATAAAAAATATAGGAGTATCATACTTAACTACTTCATATTTTTAAACCCATATTTATACAATTTTTATTCTAAAAATTGCAATTATCTAACTTTTTATGCAAAAACTTTAACTTTTTAATAGGAAACGACAACTATTTCTATTCGTTTGAATATGGCATAATATTCGTTTGCAAACGTTTACTTACTTCTTATAAAATACCATTTTATTAAGGAGTTTGTCTTCGATTATAATATTGCCAGATTGAAAAAAAAAGAAAATATTCATATTTTTTTTGAGTTTTACAAAATTTAAAAAAATTAAAAATAGAAAAACTTTCAAACGAAACCAAAGTTTCGTTTTACAAAATGACCCCATAAAAATAAAAAAACGTTCAAACGAAAGCAAAGTTTCGTTTTACAAAATGACCCCATAAATGTTTTTATTGATTCAAATTGAAAGACACAGTTGATTTTCTGTTGTTGATATAATTTTATTCAAAATACAAAAAACAAAATATTTATGGGGTCATTTTGTAAAACGAAACTTTGCTTTCGTATGATGGGGTCATTTTGTAACTCGAATGAAAAACGTTTTTTCGTTTTCGTTTGAAACGTAAACGAAAATATTTCGTATTTTATAAAACGGGTAGTAGTTTGCGTTTGTTGCCATTTGCGAGTTATTATTGCCAGACAAAAAAAATAATATATGTGACATGAAATTACAAATTACTTAAATAAAAATTTGTTCATAGAGTTTTCCAAGTCTGTTTAGCCTGATCGGTAAATGAGCTGTTATTTTTAGTTCTAATATTTTTATGGTCCAGGTAACGAATCCTGTGTGGGGGGGCAATTTTTTTTATTAGTAGTTTTTTTTTATGATATATTTTTGGAAATTTTTCCTAATAGTATGAAACAAATAAATTTTAGAAAAATTTTATATTGTACAGAAAATCAACCTAAATAAGAAGAACCTTCCATTAGCGGATAGCAAAGGAGTACAAATTATGGTTTGTTAAGATGGCCCTTAAGTTTCGAATTGTCAGTTTGTAGGTCTCAAACGTAGAAGTTTATACATAAAGAAAAATTTTTTTAAATCGTGTCTTAGCGAATCTAAAATCAGATATTTTTAAAATTGCCCAAATTTTCACTAATTTGCATATAAATTTAAGTGCTTATGCATAATAATTTGATTTTTTATGACGATTTTGGTGTGAAAATTTTGTTTTATAAGCCGTTTATAAATTTAAAAAGTGATTATGCATATGACCATAAAATAATTATTTTTTATTGAGAATAAAAAATATAGGAGTATCACATTTAACTACTTCATATTTTTAAACCCATATTTATACAATTTTTATTCCAAAAATTGCAATTACCTAACTTTTTATGCAAAAACTTTAACTTTTTAATAGGAAACGACAACTATTTCTGTTCGTTTGAATATGGCATAATATCCGTTTGCAAACGTTTACTTACTTCTTATAAAATACCGATTTATTAAGGAGTTTGTCTTCGATTATAACGTTGCCAGATTGAAAAAAAAAAAATATACATATTTTTTTGAGTTTTACAAAATTTAAAATAAAAAAACGTTCAAACGAAAGCAAAGTTTCGTTTTACAAAATGACCCCATTAAAATTACAAAACTGATGAAATTTGTTACTGCGGGGGGTCATACTGCAGGTTTAAACTTAGGTTAATAGTTACCCCAAAAATTTGTTGTTGTTTTGTGTACATTTTTTTGACATTTTATTTTGTTTTTAGTTATGTTAAAGTTAAACCTACAGTATGAGACCCACCGTTAGTGTTTTAATTTTTTTGAGTAGCATTTATTTCTAAACAATAAGAAAAGAAAGATGAACTCCTAAATTCATAAACGCTTTGTAAAATTATAGGAGGTTTATTGAACAAATTTTGTATGAAAATGACGTTTTGTAAACCTGCTATAACTTTAGAAAGCATTTATGAATTGAGGGGGAAGTCTGCAGGAAGTCGTTGAAATGTTCAAACTTTAGGCCAATAAAAATATATAAATTTTTCATAATTCTCGCAACGCCATTTTAAAATTTTAGCATATTTTCTTTTCTGAAACGTAAAAAACCAAAACTTTTTTTTTCATAAATTTATTAAATTGATGATATATTATCAACATAAAATGGCGCTTAAGGTATATCTTTGGTTTTGAGAGCGCGAGTAGACATTTACGAAAGACGGTTTTCCTTAAAAATCGGTAAACAATAATTTTACTGGGACAATAAAAACCTTAAGTACTATTTTATTTTTATTATATGTATATCATCCATTTAATAAATTTATAAAAAAAAAGTTTTGGTTTTTTACGTTTCAGAAAAAAAATATGTTAAAATTTCAAATAGACGATTCGAAAACTATGGAAAGTCAAAAAAAATGTCAACGACTTCTTGCAGACTTCATCTTTTTCTTCTTATTATACAGGAAAAACTGCTACAAAAGAAAAAATAAATCACTAATCAATTTCGTCAATTTATGTCCAAACTTCAATGGCTAGTAGCACTATCGAGTTTGTCCCCGAAAATTCCAAAAAAAAACCGAAATTTTTTTTATGAATCTTAATAAAATGGCGAGTGCATTCAAAAATTATAAATTTTTATATTAAGAATCACCCTACTGCACACTAGACCGTACCTCAAAAACACATTTCGCCATACACCCTCGAATATGAAGTATTTTTGCAAGGCAATTTCAAAAACTATTTTTTTTTGGCCGAACGTAGGGGGTCGCCTTTTTCAATTTTTCGTTATAGCTGCGGCATTTAAAATCGGATTTTAAAGTGTCAAATATCGATTTTTTTTGCCTCGAGGAGACCAGGAAAAATCCAATGAAAAAAAATTTAAAAAGGCGACCCCTACGTTCGGCAACCAATATATAAAAAAAATTCTACTGGGTTTATCAAAAAACTTCTTTCGCAAAAGTTTAATGATTTTTTGCGAGCTTTAATTTTCTGACATTAGGGTGTTAGCAACTTAGATCTGGTGGCTAACTACTAGAACGGGATATTTGAGGTCAATGGCCCTCTAGAGAAAAACACTGGTCTCCTCGAGAGAAAAAGATCAATGTATCATACTTTAAGATCCGAAAAACCAAAGATATAACGAAAAATGTAAAATGGCGACCTCTACGTTCGGCAAAAAAAAATTTTTTTTGAAACCTCGTTGCAAAAATACTTCATATTGGAGGGTATACGGCGAACTTTTTTTTTGTCTGTAAGGTGGTACGCTCTACTGCACACATATGCACATTAAATTTTTTATTGTCAAGTTATTTTTTTTAAATCAAGTTATTTTTTGCGAAGTGTCAAGTTATTAGACTTTTGCGATGTGGCAACCCTAGTTGTTGGTATAATTTTATTAATAAACAAAGTATTCAAATTTCCAATATAAAGAAATTCAAAATTGAAATTTTACTAGAGAAATCTAAATAGAGTTTAGCCTAGAGCAAAAGCAATGGGCTAACAAGCGGAAGGTCACCGGTTCTATCCCAGTTCGCGACATAAAAAAGTTTTAATTTTTAAATAAATTATGTGGAACGTATTGTTCTATTTATAGAATTTGTAATCCACAAACATTAAAGTAATTAATTAATACAACAAAAATTCAAAAATTATAAATAAATTTCGGTAATTACAACAGTAATAAAAATTAATAAAAGTGATTGTATCTGGAACTACGAAAATGCGGTTGGCAAAAAATTCGGTTGGAACTACAAATCTGTTTTCTGTGTGCAGGTATTTTCACATTTCTTACAGACCAGGTTTGCTGAAATTTGCGATCAGTTCTCCCGATTGTGGATACATTTGGTCGATTATGCGGACCAAAGAAATCACGAAGTGCACGAAATGCATTTTGATTTGAACGACAATTTTCGTAAAAGGCTTCAACAATCTTAACGCGCTGCTCAATTGTGTACTTCTCCATGGTTGATTTTGTCAAACACTGAATTTCCAAAAATATACAGTTTGTATGGATCCGACCAGTGCTTGCTAAATTTTACTATGTAATTTTATAAAATGGCGATATCGCTTATTTTTCATTAAAAGCCACGCTTACTTAAAACAAGTGAGAAGATAAAAAAACAGACACTACCTAAAGCCTATATGACACTTGCTAGTTTCTAGATTCTAGTTTTTTGCACCATCAATGCAAATCATATGAAGGGTACTGCATTACCAACATCAATTTTTT
This sequence comes from Leucophora obtusa, assembly GCA_949987735.1. Classification (NCBI taxonomy): domain Eukaryota; kingdom Metazoa; phylum Arthropoda; class Insecta; order Diptera; family Anthomyiidae; genus Leucophora; species Leucophora obtusa. Next base: position 123,468,781 of record OX465295.1, on the reverse strand, counting down.
TCGATATAGTTGTTCTCTTCACACACATTATTTCTCACATAAGGAAATTCGTGCTCTCTTCTATTTTGGATTATTAATACTGAAACTAGCAAGTGTCATATAGGCTTTAAAATTCTGTATAATTTTCTGAACCATCTCCTCGAACTTTGGTGCGAATTTATCCAATCCACTATTTTGATTTTTAAAAATAAAGGCAACGAGAATAAAATTCGAAAAAACTTGAATATACCTATTATATTGCATATCACTGTATATACCTGGTAATGGTAACTAGTTACTTTTCTTATTACCTTTGTATGGCGATGTTGCGAAAAATAATGAGTTATGCTTAAGCATACGAAAAATCTAAAAATATGTCATTACCTATATGCTTACCAGTACTGACAAGAAGAATGAGTCTAAAAATAGAGTTTTAAAAAAATAAATTTTACAAAAAAAAATATTTTTTTATTGTATCTAGTGCGGAAATTGAAGCTGGGACTCCAGGTTTCCAATCAATAGCTCTACTATCGACATGTAATGTTTGATAAATAGAAACATAATTGACCTGCTGCACACAAGTCAGCTTACTCGACAATATACAAAATATCAAAAATATGTGGCTACATATATCCTTACCAGTGTTGAAAACATATTAAGTCTAAAAAGAGATTCCAAAAAACTAAAAAAAAGAACTAGAAAAATTACTTTCTATATGAAATAATGATAAAAATAAGTCATTATTAGTAATTCATTATTATATGTTTTAAAATAATGCAGATGGTAAGTGGGGGTCATTATTGGTAGTCCAAAAAATAATGATATGTCATTACCGTTTCTACACTGGGGATTATCATCAAAAAATAATTTTTATACTGTGGGGTACTATTTACAAAAGTGAAAATAAATTAATTTTTATATACATCTTCTACTATCATATAATTTTGACTGACTCAATTTTACCAACAAGGAAACTGAACAGTGGTACACTCACAATATATTTTCCATAACCGATTGAGGTTTATTTAAAAAGTAATAGGTAAAGTTTGTTTTCAATTGAAGAATCAATTAAAATACATTGAAACATATTGTTTAACTTTTTTTGTCAACCAATAAAAAACAAACCAGAAAAAAGTATGTATCGTCTGTAGGAGTTGTTATTTTCAGTCAAATATTCTATTTTTAGACTTCTATTTTTATAAAAAATTATTTAAATAATTTCGTTGTTTTCTGTTTTAAAATAAAAAATTCAAATATTTTCAGTTTTCTTTTTTGTTAAAATAGTTTGTTTATATACAAAATTATTTCAATTCAAATTACAAGAAATTCTTTACTCATACACACAAACATAGCCAATAAAAATATGAACGTGTCTGTTGTGTATGGTGTTGTGTTTTGAAAATCGAAACAAAAAAATAACTTTCAAATATGAAAAAACAAACCACAAAATCGTTTTTTTTTACGTTTTGTCAGTTAAAAAATTGAAGATTGTTTTAATAGACTTTTCAATTATTTTTATTTCTTTTCTGGATTGTTTAAACAATGTTTGAAAATAAATAGCAAAATGGTTTAAATATAATGAAAAATCAGTAGTCCTTTTTTTAATAGTGTTTTCAATTAATTGAATATGTATTTTAGGTTGTTTTTAAGGATAAAATATTGTGAGTGTATAACCAGCAGAACTTACCAAATATTAGATTTATTTTTTTTAACGTTTATTTATTCACAATATTGAAGACTTATGGTCTAATTCATAAACTTTTACAAAAGTCTTATTGCAGGATTTTAAGCTAATTTGTGAAAAGCATTATTCTTATTTGCTTAATAACGAAAAAATAATATAGGTTTATAGTCGATACTCATTAACTTTTTAAACTATAATAAACACTAGTTAATAAAATCAATTTTTTCATGTGTAGATCTCGAGTATTATTTATATAATTTGTAATTTGTTTTGGAAAAAGAAGATTTATTTTTGTGCATCAAATGAAAAATATATGATTTACGTTTTTATTTTGTAATGAAAAATTGTTTAAAAAACACTACTTTTGTATTGGCTCAAATATTAGATTTATTGTAAAGGACAAAACACAAAGAGACTTCTGTTTTCTTTTTAAGGCACAACCTCATGTTTTGGGGTTAAAAAAGGGGATTCAAAATTGTATAGTTTTTTGGTTTGATTGGATACAGAATATTTTATTTGTTTCACATTCAATATAAATAGATCATCACTAGGCCAACCAAAAAAGATCTCTAAAACCGATGTTTTAAGCTCTTTCAAAAGCTCGAAAATAGTAAAATAAACAGTTAAAATTAAAATATACACTGATAGAATTTTGTGCATTGCATTAATACAATTATTTTTTTTTCATTGAAAAGTCCAAAAAGAACGGTTTTATTGAATCAATGAAACATACGTATATTATTACATCAATTTTAATGAAAGGTATCATTAAACTAATGAAAATTTTATAGAATATATGAAAGTTTTTTCATTAATTTTGAGATAATGAAAGTTTTATGTGCTTAATAAAATAAATTCATTACTTGTGTTAAGACTTTTCTCTCTTATTTAATCGAATAACATTGTCATTATTGAACTATTTAAAGTATTATTTAAACAGTATGAAATACTACTAAATTAGCTTCGCAAGATATTTGCATATCATATATACTACTTAATAGAATTTTTTAATCTTCTTGAATATCTATAATCAACTATGTGAATTTTGAATTTTACGGCATTAGACCATCTTTTCTTAATTTTCGTAAAGTTTTTTTTTAGTTATATCTACAATACAAATAAAATGTAACTTGTTTAAATCATTAATCTTGAAACCTTCTTTCATTAATCTTGAAACCTTCTTTCATTAATCTTGAAACCTTCAACCAGTAAAGACTTGTAATTCAATATTTTCTTTCTTCTGAGTTTAAGATTTTTCTAAATCAAACTATAAAAAACCTTATAGTTTCTTCATGGCACCCGAGCAGGGATTATTAATTAAGTGCGTTAATTAACAAATAATATATTCACGTGTAAAAAACAATAATTCCACACCAAATGGGATAGAAACCTGGTGGATAATAATTTTACATCACATTTCTACCGCCCTTATTAAATAGAACAAGTGGTTCTTAGATCAGAAACGTCAGCTTACTACCAGTAGGGAAATATTACTTTTTATTTTGGAATATCCTGGATTATCATCTGGTAACCTCCCAAAGACTGTGGTAAAACAAAAAAACAGCAAGGTATTGTAATTCTATGGGGAGTAAAAAGAAGTCAGGAACAAGCACACACAGAAAACAGATTCGTAGTTCCAAAACAAATTTTTCGCCAACCGAATTTCTGTAGTTCTAGGTACAATCACTTTTATTTATTTTTAATACCATTGTAACTACCGAAATTTATTTACAATTTCTGAATTTTTGTTGTGTTAATAGATTACTTTAATGTTTGTGGATTATAAATTCTATAAATAGAAAAACACGTTCCACAAAATTTATTTAAAAATTACAATTTTTTTATGTTGCTAACTCGGATTGAGCCGGCGACCCTCCGCTTGTCAGCCCATTGCTTTCCCTCTAAGCTAAGCTCTATTTAAATTTTTTTAGTCAAATTTCAAATTTGAATTTCTTAAGTTTTGAATATTTTGTCTATAAATAAAATTATATCAACAACAGAAAATCAGTTGCGTTTTTTAATTTGAATAAAAAAAATTTTAAAAAATTTATATCGCGAACCGGGATTGAACCGGCGACCTTCCGTTTGTCAGCCCATTGCTTTTCCTCTAGACTTAACTCGACATAAATTTTTTTGTCTAATTTCAAATTTGAATTTCTTCAGGTTGAAAATTTGAATATTTTGTTTTTGAATAAAATTATATTCACAACAGAAAATCAATTGTGTCTTTTAATTTCAATCAATAAGGTGTTCACAAGGGGTGTGCTTTTTCTTGTATCGTCCTAACAAAAAACAGAGTTGTTAGAATTTAAATTCAAAAAATACAACATTTGATAATAGCACGATACAACATTTTTACGTATGTTTATTGTCCTATGTTTGAGTGTTCTACACTCAAAAAAAAAAGTCAGTAAAGTCAGCAAAAAATGTAGCTGTGTCAGCAAATTTTTAGTCAGGAGCGTGCTTGCAAAAAAGTTGGTAATTTCAGCAAAAGGTTTGCTGAAAATCAGCTAGCTGATTTTTACCAAAAAATAGTAATCTTCAGCAAAAGTTTTGCTAACATTTAGTCGACTGCAAATGAAAAAAATCCTTGCTAAAATCACTAAACTTTTTGCTGAATATTAGTAGACTGAAAAAAACTCAAAAAACTTGTAGCGAAATTTTACTTTAGTTAATTTATTTGCTGACAATTTAAATATAGAATATGTGTAGAGTTGTTTTTATTTTTCTGTCATTTCCGTATCCAGACAAGCTGCGACATCTACATCTTGTCTATCTGGTTGTCGTCCACGCTATGCATGCGGTTATCAGCACAATTTTTGTAGCAAAATAAATTAGTAAAACATTAGTTCAAAATTAGTTTAGTGCTAAAAAAATATAACTAAAATTTTTGCTGAAAACGGAATTTCAGCAAAAAAAATTGCTGAAAACTAGTACACTTGATATACAAGACGTTTTACTAATTTTTCTACTAACTTATTTTTTTGAGTGTAACAGATAGAAAACCCGAAAGAAATGCGTTGTTAAAGCCAAATAAAAATTTTAACAACTCTGTTTTTGTTAGGACGATACAACGATACAACAGATAGCACACCCCTTGTGAATAACCTAAATAAAAAAATTATTAAAAAAAAGTAATGCCTTGGTTGAGGTTTGAACTCAAATCTCTAAGGCTATAATCCTGTGTCTCTACCTTCTGTGCCACAGATACTTACGTTTAGTTGTTGTCTAACTTAGAATTTAAACACGCATATGTATGAAACGAAAAAATATGATAGATTCGAAAATTTTATTATGATAAATAAAATTTCTGTTCCTTGTCTCAATATATTATTACAATTACCAAAATAATGGAAATTAATGGTTAAAGCTACTAAAGTTAAAAACTAATTTTTAAATGGATTGGAAAAACTAATACTTTGGATAGAGTGATCAATTTTATTGAAACACAACTGATACTAGATTTTTGTTGCCGATATTTTATTCAAATGACTAAATCTTCGATAAATTGGTGGTTGTTGGCATTGAAGGTAATGTGGAAGTTAGTATTTTTTCAATATTGGTTAGAAAAGCCAATATTTTGGATAATGTGACAGTATTTTGGTTCATCATATATATTTTCTGTTCACAAATAAATATAACTTTCTTGATGATGAATTTTAAATAACTGCAATTAAAATTATTGAATGATGAAAATATTTCGTTGGTTCCGATAGAATTCCAACCAATTTATTTTCTGTGTGCAGACACCAATTATGAAACAATATGATTGAATGGAGAAGCTTTCTTGATTGCTTAAGTAAATAATATCCCTTTGATCATATATTAGCTGTATTTTGTCTCATGCCTATCAACGTTAAGTCTTTAAAGCAAATCTACGTTAAACCGATTGTAGTATAAAAAAAATTTCAAACAGGTTATATTTATAATTTTCCGTTCTAATCGAAAATACATCAGCAAAAGTTTTTAGGAAGTACACCGAATAAGTTACGTTAGATGTGAAAATGTATAAACGTTAAGTTTTCAACGTTGATAATTATCAGTGTTGAAAGTTAACGTGCATACGAAAAGTAATGTGTTAGTTTTCGTCTTAAACGCGTTTTTATGCACTTTGAGTTTTTTCTGAGTTAACGGATATAGTTAAGTCGAAAACACAGTTATTGTAAAAAATATAACATTCAACAAAGAAATCAAACAAAATTGCGAGTGTAAACTTCAAACACATCTTTTCTAGATTTTCACCATATGCTATCAATTCTGTCAAATTCAGTTTATGTACACGTCATTATTACTTTGACATAAGTAGTGAGAGCGTACTTAATTAGTTTCATTCCATGCATTTCATGCATGTATAATAAGATTTAGCAAATTGTTTACAATTTGCATCGTGGTTTAAATACGACTGTCAATTTATAAGAAAATTTTGTAATTTTCCAACAAAATAATAATAAATTGTGCTATAAGTGTACACGGATAGGAACATAGATTACATAGAACTCTTACTCTTTGACATTCGCTGTCAGTGCACATATCTCATGAGAATGTGTATGTCGTATGTCTACGTGGTATACCTATACAAAAAAAATTTCAATGTATCTGTAAAAATTTATTTGTTGACAAAAGAAGAAGAAGAAGAAGAGTGAGATATATTTTTGTAATCCATGGATAGGAAAAACTTCTGTTTTCTAGATTTCTTAAAATTATTTTCAACAACAAATAATAAATTTGTTTCACAACTATTGATAGGTGTGTTTGTGTTGATCAATAAGTATGACCGGAAAGAACCTACAATCTTCTCCAGATAAGGCTGAAGTATTGGGCAAATTGCACCAACAAAGAAGTGGGGTTCTTTCTAATATTAATCGCATTAAGAAATCTTTAATAGAGAAAACAATTTCTTACAATCCATTCCAACTTGAGGGTCGTTTAGATTTTCTCACAAATTATGCCGACCAGGTCTTGGCAATTCAGTTAAAAATAGAGATGATAGATCCATCTGATGAACAGAGGGAGGAAATAGAAAATGCCAGTTTTATGGGTAAATTCATATTTTTTTCAATACTCGGTAAGCATAGAAAATCAAGTATACCCGAAACATCTTTCTCTTTTCCAACACATAACTCTCGTTTGCCCAATATGAAATTACCAAAATTTGGGGGTAAATACTGTAAGAATAAAAATTTTATTAGGCTTGTTTGACAATCTAGTAGATAATGACCCATCTCTTAGAAATATAGAAAAATTCAATAATTTCATTTCTTGTCTTGTGAGCGAGGCCTTAGGCACTGTAGAGGCCTTCCAGATCTCGGATGAAAACTATCCAAAAGCTCTGGCCAACATAAAAAGAGTGTATTATGTATAACAAATGTTTAATTTTTTTTGATTGTGTTTTAAAATTATATATTTGACTTACCCTCATTGACTAAACCGTCTGCTCCGTCCTTATGATCAATGATTGACACTGTGTCATCACTCTATGACTCGTTACTTTCATTAGGTGACGACAAGAAAATAACAAACGCGATTTTGGTATACTTAGTTATGTCTAAAGTTGATATTGCAACAAAAACAAAATGGGAGGAATCTTTAGATTTTTTAAGTTTACCATCATGGAGCTATTGTTCGAGGAGACCAGTGTTTTGCTCTAAGGACATTTTGACCTCAAGTATCCCGTTCTAGTAGTTACCCACCAGATCTCAGTTGCTACAACCCTAATGTACTACCCTAATGTCAGAAAATTAAAGCTCGCAAAAAATCATTAAACTTTTGGTAAGGAAGTTTTTCGCTAAACCCAGTGGAAATTTTTTTTATATATTAGTTGCCGAACGTAGGGGTCGCCTTTTTAAATTTTTTTTAATTGGATTTTTACTATATAGCAAAACACTGGTCTCCTCGAGGCAAAAAAATCGATATATCACACTTTAAAATGCGATTTTAAATGCCAAACCTATAACAAAAAATTAAAAAAGGCGACCCCTACGGTCGGCAAAAAAAAAATTTTTTTTTTAAATCGCCTTCCAAAAATACATCATATTGGAGGGTGTACGGCGAACTTTTTTTTTGAGGTACGGTCTAGTACCAGCATATTGCTGCTGATGAGACCTCAAGGGAAAAATTCATTGATCTGAAAAGGGATCAAAATAACAAAAGGGTCTCAAGATCATCGCTATCATATTCGAAGTCATCTGCTAAAGACAAAAATTGTTATTGTTGTAAATCAAAGGAGCACACAATTGATACACGTCCTTCCTTCACAGCTTTGTCTGTATCCCAACGATTTAATTGAGCAAAAAGTGGCTCTTTATTCGAGTTTGCTGCGGTTGCGCTTAAGAAAATATGCTATAACCGCAGATATTACGAAAATGTACCGTCAAATCCAAATTGACGAGGCCGATAGACGTTTCAGATGATTTTGTGGAGAGAAAACGCTTCTCAACCGATTCAAATTTATCAGCTTAACACGGTCACTTATGGAACATCCCCGGCACCATATCTTACTATACGTTGTATGAATCATTTAAGTGACTAATGTCAGATAGATATCCAATAGGATCTAGGATAATTAAAAAAGATTTTTATGCTAACGATTTTTTGTCCGGTGCGGATACATTTCAAGATCTTGAAAAAGTTCGAGTTGAAATCACATCTAGTATTGACTCTGCTGGATTCATGCTCGTAAAATGGTATTCTTATCATTCTGACTATCAGTGCAGAGAATATATAGAAAAGGTTCCAAAGTTTAAAACTAGCGATTCTACCACTATCCTTAGAATTCAATGGGTTCCATCGAGTGATGTTTTTAAATTTGAAAATTTGAAGGAAAGAAAAGTGACTAAGAGAGTAATACTTTCAACATCATCTCCATTGTAACTTTTAAGTCCAATTCTTACCAGGGCTGAAATACTCCTTCAGAAGATTTGTTTTAAAAAATTCGACTGGGATGTGTCGGTTCCTCTTGGCCTCGAAAAATGTTCATGTAGCCCCGCTTAAGAAAAAGTCATTACCAAAACTTGAGCTTTGTGCAGTTCACCTTTTAGGAAAATTGTGGTCCAAAGTAGAACAATTATTTGAAAACATATTTGAGAAAGTGCTTTTTTGGTCGTTTTCGGAGATATGCCAACGAAGCACAACGCCGCAGATATTGTATCGAGGGGGTGCGGTGTAGACGAGTTTATTGACTTAATTTGGTTCAATGGCCCGGAATTTCTAACCCTTCCGGAAAGTTATTAGCCTCCTAACCATCATTTAAATTTATCTGATGAGTAACTTTCTTTGGAGAAAAAGAAAATTCATAAAATTGTTCTGGCTGTTGCGTTGGAAACAAACAGAATTATATGGCATTCCAATTACATCCGACTTTTGAGAATTGTGCCTTATATGTCGGAAGCACAAATTTGAATATGCCTTTAATACCAACTGCACGGGAAGTGAATCAAGCTTTACTACGTATTGTACAAGTAAATCAGCTAAATGACTTCAACAATGAAATGAGAAAACTCAAAAAGTCAATTATTTTATCACCTACTCTACAGAAACAACCCGTTTTTGATTGAAATGCTAAATAAACCTTAAAGTGAAGAAGATCGTTTTTAAACTGTAATCTGATTTGATTTGTTTGAAAGTGTATTATTAAATAAACTGTATTTGCTATAATTAAGGCTTTATTAAATAAACAAAATTTGTTAAGTTAAAAAACAAACAATAAAGAAGAGGGATTAATAAAAACAATAATAAATAAATAAATAAATAAAAAACAACTTGTCACTTCAACAATTGTTTTGTGTTGTGTTTCAACTAAACATCTAACTTTAGCAACATTTCTAATCAACATTGTTTACCTTACTTAAAGAAAAAAAGAAACAGCCTATCCAACAACCTGTGGACTGTTAATTTTGAATTTAGCAACAATCGACAATATATTTTATATTTTGTTTTTTTAACATCTGAAAACTTATTTAATTATAAATAAAAAAATGGAGCAAATGTCCCCAAAAAACTTGCATGATCCTTCTACTCCAGCTCCAAAACGTGGAAGAGCGGACTTGGAAAAATCTTTTTTGGATATCGCTAAAAAAAAACACCTCGCATACATAATTATGATTCACCTTTCCGCTTATTGCAATTATTGGACAGTCGATTTGAGAAACAAACTGATTCATTAAACGCAATGATAAAAACGCTCATCCGGGAAAGCGAAAATCGTATATTGGAAAAAATTGAGAATATCGAAAATAATCTTTGCGAAGTAAAAAAAGACTTAATTAAAGTAACGGAAAGAGTTTCAAAACTAGGAATGGTAACGGAAGATTTGCTATCGCTTAAATCTAAAATCAAGGAGTTGAAAATGCAAAACCTTCGCCACGAAAGTTCTTTAGTTGCAAGTGATTTACGTATAACCAATGTCCCTTATTTGAAAAATGAAAATTTATTTGACATTTTTGATAACGTCTGTGAGATTTTAAATATAAAAACACCACCTGTTAATGCTATATTTAGATTGCCAAATACAAATAAAAATAGCTCGCCCGACAAGGCTATTATCGTTAAACTCTTGTCTCCTTATGACAAGAATTTTATCTTAAAGTCAATATACAATTTTAGAAAATCTGGTTGTGGCTTATTGATGTTAAAGATCTGGGTTTTAATTCTAAAGAGCCATTCTTCGTTAATGAAAATCTTACGTCCCACAATTATAAAATTTTTGTCTCCGCTCTTGGCCTAAAGAAAGATGGACATCTACAATCGGCTTTTACTCTTCGTGGGCTTGTCTACGTAAAAAATTGCAATACAGATCAACCTGTTCGTATTGATAACATGGAGCAGCTGAATGAGTTTTTTCTTCCAACAAATGCTCATCAGAATTCTGAAGTTAATATCATGTGCTAAATCCTTCAGTGTTCTAAATTTATTTAATGTACTTAAGGCACATCTACACGAGAGATTGCTAGATATAGAGCAAAAAACACCTCTAAATAGCGTAAATCATTCACAATAGAGCTAATTAGAGGTGTTTTTTGCTCTATCTCTAGAAGTTTTCTCTCTCGTGTAGATGTGCCTTTATATTTACAATATTTATATTATTTGTTCTCATCATATATTTTAATTTGATTCTCATTTTAATTTGATTATCTTTTTGCAGTACATAATATCATTTAATTCAATCTTTATTATCATACAAATTATTATATTTCATTTTATTTACTTTTGCGTTGTTGTTGGTTACGCTTGTTTCTCTATAGGCTATTTCCATAACATTAAACCAGATAAATAGGCAAATCAGTTGTTCCAAAGATGGTATCATGAATATGATTCGAATATTAACTAAACAGAAAAGGGGAGTTCATATCTGCCACATAAACGCGCAAAGCCTAAACAATAAAATTGATGAATTTAGGTTTATTTTTGAAAATTCATCAATGGATATTATTTGTGTATCCGAGACTTGGCTTAAGGAAACTACACCAGATAGCTTAATCAATTTGCAAGGTTACCAAATTTTTCGTGCTGATCGAAAGACTCACGCCGGCGGAGTAGCAATTTTTGTTAAGAATAATATTAAATGTAATCTTAGGTGTAAATCCATGCCTAGTATTAACATACCAATGAATATTGAAGAGGTCAATAGCGATAAGATTGAATATATATTTATAGAAATTGTATCGGATGGTAGGGAACTTCTCATTGGTTTTGTATACCGGCCTAATAAAAATATTAGTACATATCTATTTATGAGGAAAATTAAAGATCTTACTGAGGATTACTCGGATGTGGTTATTGCTGGAGATTTCAATTGTAATATTCTTTTGGATACTACGATTATTGATAACATGATGTTACTTGATCTTATACCCGTTAATTGCTATAATCCTACCCACTACAGCCAATACTTTATTGGATCTTTTTCTCACAAACAATGTCCATAAAGTTAAATTGTATGATCAGTTGTCTGCATCTTGTTTTTCTAGGCATGACTTGATTTTTATCTCTTATGATTTTAACTTGCTTCGTGAAGTTCAAACTGTTACCTACCGTGATTTTAAAAACATCAATTATATAAATTTTAGCCGACAATTTTTCTTTGATTAACTGGAACTGTTTATATTACATGTCGACTTCTGATGAACAATTATTGTTTGAATATAACATTTCATATCTATATAATCTTACTGTACCGTTAAGAACTACGCATATAAAGGAAAATACAAGGCCGTGGTTCACTAGAGCCATTAAACGTTTGATTGATATAAGAGATGAGGCATATGCACGCTGGAAGAAGTTTAAGATCCCTGAATTAAAGGATGAGTTCTCCATACGGAGAAGAGATGTAAACCGGGAGATAAGAAGAGCTAAGGCCTTACATTGTGCTGATCGTTTAAGAAAGGCTATTAATAGTTAGAAAACTTGGCAAACTATACGCGATATTGGAATTGGTAATAGTAAAACAAATACAAGTTGTGATTTGACTGCTGATGAACTTAATAATGAATTTATAAAACTTCCGTCTATTGATAGTGGCCTTACATTAACAGTAACAATTTTAATCAATTTAACCAAGCATCTTGTAACCAATTTGAATTTCACTGCGTTAATAATACTGACGTATTATTTAGTCTTTTGAAGGTCAAGTCAAATGCTATAGGGTATGACAATATGGATCCGAGATTTTTAAGATTATTATTACCACAACTGTTGCCATTCATCACCTATTTTTTCAATACGATTCTCACCACAAGCGTGTTCCCTACAAAATGGAAACATGCAAAGGTAATACCAGTGCCAAAGTCTAACTCAGAATTTCGATCAATAGCTATCTTACCTTTTTTATCCAAAGTGTTTGAAAAACTTATGCATATTCAAATAAGTGAACACTTAAATCGGTTCGGTTTATTATCTGATAGTCAATCAGGTTTTCGACCAAAAATAGTTGTATCACAGCTCTGATACAACTATCAGAGGAGGAGTGAAATCGATATTGGTAAAGTAAATATCTTAGTATTGCTTGACTATTCAAAGGCTTTCGATACTGTTGGCCATTCTATACTCTGTCTTAAATTAAGTCAACTTTTTAATTTCTCATGCATGTCAACCTTACTACTCAAATCATACCTATCAGATCGTTATCAGTCAGTTTTCTTAAATAATAACTACTCATCGGCTTTGCCTGTTGAAAAAGGAGTTCCGCAAGGTTCGATTTTAGGACCGCTACTTTTCTCCCTCTATGTGAATGACTTACCAGACTGCGTAGTACATTCTAAACTCGAAATGTATGCTGATGACGTGCAACTCTATTTAGGTAGTTCAGTAAAATGCTTTCATGAAAATGTAAGAAAACTTAACTATGACCTCAACCAAATTTATCTCTGGGCCTCAAAAAATAGGCTCTGCTTGAACCCTCAAAAATCGAAATGTCTCTTAAACGAAAAAAATCCACACGCTTAAATACCAACTTTGATATTGTTCTTAATGACAAGAAGATTGAAATTGTCTCATCTGTAAAAAATCTTGGGATAATTTTCAATAACACGCTTACTTGGTCTAACCATGTAAACTCTGTAATTGGCTAGATTAATTATATGCTTCGAACGTTATGGCCAATTCAGTTCTGTAATCCTTTAGAAAACAGAGTACTTATTGCTAAAGCTTATTTGATGCCCAGTTTGTTATATGGCTGTGAGCTTTTTGCACATTGTGATTCTGCGAGTAAGGGTAAATTAAAAGTGATATACAATAAAATTGTAAGATATGTTTTTGGGCTTTCAAGGCGTGATCGGCATAATAGAGTCTCTTCCTTCTCGAAACAGTTATATGGCATGTCCCTAGAAAATCTTTTGAATGTCAGAATACTCACTTTGCTTCACAAGATAATATATACTTATAAGGGAACCACAAAAACTTTATAATCGTCTTAACTTCTTTCAATCTGTGAGGGGTAAAAAGATAGTCTCTCTCCGTTACAGAAGCCTAATTTATGAGTGGCAATTTTATTTTAACGCCATCCATCTTTGGAACCTTCTTCCAAACAACATACAAACCAACAACAATGCAACACGGTTTAAAAAAGAGATTGTTGAACATTTTTCTACGTAATTATATGACATAAACTTAATTTCACTGTCTGTATTTTATATTTTTTATTTAATTTATTTTATTATTTAAAAGATGGTTCAGAACTGATTCAGAAATGTAATTCTAATATTTTGTGAACAATTAAAAAAAAAACGATTAATTTATGATCCCTTCGAATTTTTTCAAATCTTTTTTGAGTAGTTTTTAATCAAAAAAGGTTACTATCAACATGGATTTATGTTGTAGGTTAAAAATAATTAGAATATGCATTTAAAATTTAAAATTAACGGTTCGTTGTCGTTCAATAAATCTTTGATTCACAGTTGAATAGAACCAGCTGCTATACTTTAAGATTTAAAGTTCAAAGCAAAAATAGTAATAACAGAGGATAAAAATAGAATTGTTAAAATTTTGTTGATGTTAGTCTAATTGAATATAAATAGATGATCATCAAATATTAACATAGGACACTAAAGATGGGTCAGTAGCGGGACCCGAAAATACATATTCTATCCTGCTGGAATTATCGAATTTTTAAAATTTGTTCTTCTCTGTAGTTTACCTGTATGATCTCAAATCAAACAAAAAAAAACATTCATTTACCAATTAAAAGATCAACTATACATACCTTCATACAAAACTTTATTTGTTTAAATTTTATGACTAAAAAATTTAGTTAAACATTATAAAAAACGGGGTATCGACCAAAAATATAAAAACCTCGATTTTTCAAAAAACGGGCCAGGAAATGTTTTTATTAAAAAATTTGTACTGGTCACACCAAAGTTTATTAGGTGTATGGTGTAATATTCTATAAATATAATATCACATTTCGAAATTTGTGCCTGTTCTTTTTTTTTTATAAAAAGATAATGAATTTTTTCCAACATTTTTATGCAAATAAAAAGCCACGTCAGAGACTTAAGATTTCATTCTACTCTGCAAAAATTGTCTTCTTTTTTACTTTCAGATAATTGCTCATGGCCGCACATGGAATCCCATTTTACCTTAAAAAAGCTCTACATTTAAACAGGAAAAAAATAGAAGTCATGCTTAACAAACAACTTCTATCACTACTTTAAAAGTATCCGTTAGTGTAATTCTGAACAACTCCAAAAAAAATCACTTCTTTCATTGCTTCCAAAGTATTTGTTAGTATATTTTTACAGATTTTTTAACAGTTATTCCGAACAACATCCAAAAAATCACTTAAGCATGGCTTCTACAGCTAGACAAATATTTTTTTTATTTTTTTAATCTATTTTTTTTTTGTTTGTTTTTTTTTTAATATTTGCTATTAATTTCTGTATAATCAGTATATTTTTAATTTTTTACAAATATATATCGTCGTTGCGCCTAAGAAAGTAGCTATTTGCCGAAAAACTTTTTTTTGAGGAAACCTACAAATCTGCTTCATTTCAGCCTTTCAGAAATTATTTTTTACACACATATAAACGAAACTTCAAGCTTTTCATTTATAAAAGAATTACTTTCAAAAAACATGGCCAAGACACAAAGTAAAGACGTAAATTAGTTGTTACACAAATAATTTTTGAAAGCAAAAAGCTATTTTCTTAGGCGCAGCAACGAAATGTAAAAAAATGATGAAAAACTGCTTTTTATACGCCTGTGAAAATAGTACTGAAAATGATACTGAATTGCAGTGCACAGTTTGCACTTTTTTAATAAGTACTTTAATTGAAGAGAATAAAGCACAATATCTCGCATTGACAAAGTGGTGTTTTTGTCTCAGTCAACTTTTATATCAAATAATATATATCAGCGGCAGAGAGCTAGACTAGCAATCTTGAGGTCGCAAGTTCGATACCCAGTGGAGGCAATAAAAAATTTTGTAAAATAAAAAAAATTAATTTTTTCCCCAAGAATTTTTTTAAAATTTTATTTGACAAAATTGTATTACCCCTCCAATATGACAACTCAATGTTGGTATTTCTTGTACATTTCTACTGCTTTGGCATCTCTTTTTGCTAGGCAGGGTGCCATAGTCGCCCGTATTTTAAACAATGTTTTTTTTTAAGTATGTAACAAAAGTGTCTTTCCAATGCAAAAAGAAATTTGTAATAATGCAGTCGGAATTTTATTTCTTTTTAAACGTACTTACAACGATCTTTACACACAATATATTTTAAGAGTTAACCCCTTAATTAGGGGTTGGGAAAATAATATATTTTTCCCGGGAAAACGGGAAATTTTAAAAATATTAAAATTTTTAAATTGTTTTTGTTTGGAATAGGATTTTTTAATTTTAGTCATAAAAAACATTTTAAATACCGAAACAAAAATGTCATTGTTAAAATCTTTTAAAAGGGAATCAATTTATTTGACACACAAAAAAAATCTTTGCCAAGTAATTAGGAGCATTTCAACTAATAAAGATTTTTCGCATAACTTATTCAAAATTTAAGTAGTAAAACCTAAAAACTTGGTAAAATGTTTAAAAGAAATATGAAAAAAAGTTTTGTTTCTTACAAATAAGCGCCCTTACTATCTAAATTTTTCAAATGTATATTTTAGTTATAGTCGACTTTAGTTAAAATATTGGGTGGCAGTTTACCTGACTTAGCTTATTTTTGGAGCATTTTGATTGGTTAATTTATTTTCAACCAATCAAAATATTTGAAAATATAAATATTTTTGTAGGGTTTTCATATACAAAATGAACAAAACCGTATGATTAAAAATAAAGTCGACTTTAAATTTAAAATACTCCTTTATATTAAGGGCCAATAATTTTATAAGTAACGTTTTCATTAATAACTGTGATATTTTCAAGTTAGTTTACTTCATTTTAATACACCTGCTTTCAAACTAATATATTCTTTTATATTAAAGAATAAAATGTCAGGAGTATGGAAATACTAAACAAATGCAAAAAAAGGACAATGCAACGCAATATTTGCCCTAAAAGACTAATGGTTAACGGAGGTATCTAAATGCGGTTATTCGACATCTAAATTAGGTTCACCCAAGTAAAAAAAAAATGATATGAAACCATATGAAGTTATATTTAATTATATATAATCTTTTATGTAACTAGATATAATTATATCCGAAAAATGAGAACGTCTTATTGTATCATATTGTATCGAATTGTATACAATTGTATATAATTTGGTACAATTTGATACAATTTTATGCAATTCGATACAATTCTATCCGAATTTTGTCCTCATCCAATTACATCAAATTATATCTTTTTGTATAAAATTATATAAAATGTTATAAAAGTGGACATAGTTTGATACAATTATATCTAAATATTGACCTTATATTTTTTATCATATTATATATGACCATATCTAACAATATAAAAAATTATTGTTTTAAATAAAAAAATATATGCAATATCTGGAGATCAGACCTGAGGGATTTCAATTACAATTATTGTAATTTGTAATTGAAAATTTTCAATTACAATTACAAATAAATGTAATTGAAATTAAAAAAAAATCAATTACATTTCATGTAACTGTAATTGAAAATTATCAATTACAAATAATTGTAATTGAAATTGATTTCAAATTTGAATTACATTTAGAATTAAAAAGTGTTTTTTGTTAAAATTTTGTAGAAAAAACTGACTGGATAGGTTGGATAGGCGTGGATAAGTATAAAAAGAATACGTCATGTTCCCTAACTTGTGCTTTTTGTCATTAGTTGTTTTCGGAAAAATGTCATTGTAATTGACATTTTTTCAATTACAATTATACATATATATGTAATGTGTAATTGAAAATTGTCAATTGCAAATTACTTGTAATTGTTCTTTTTTGAATTACAATTAAAAATAATATGTAATTGCAATTGAGTTTTTTTAATTACAATTACATGTAATTGTGTAATTGAATGTGTAATTATTTACAAAATGTAATGATTAACCCCCAGGTCTGCTGTATATCCTATAATTTCGATAAAACTTCCATTACTTTAATCCAGATTTACCATGACAGTGCATTAAACATGAACAAATTTCCCTTTGTTTTTACGGTGGGTCTCATAATGCAGGTTTAAACTTTAGTTAATAGTTAACCCAAAAATTTGTTGTTGTTTTGTGTACATTTTTTTGACATTTTCTTTTGTTTTTAGTTAAGTTAAAGTTAAACCTACAGTATGAGACCCACCGTTAGTAATTATAAAATAAAGTTACACTCATAGAATAAAGTTTGTAGAAAAGTTAGTAAAACTGTTAGTACTTCAACTTAACAAACTTTTAACTAATTTTTAGTTTAAATTTAATTTTTAGTTAATTTTTTTGCTACCCTCACATTACTAACTTACAAACTTTTTTGCTATTTTTTTTTGCTGAATTTAGTTACTAATTTTTAACAATAAATTTGCTAGCTTTACAGTATTTTGCTGAATTTTAGATACTAATTTTTAACAGAAGATTTGCTAATTTTACAAATTTTTTGTAAACTAAACCACCAATTTTGGAGCTCTTATGAACAGAATGTTAAATGACTCATAAAAATTACTGCATATTTTTAACTCGCCAAAAATAATGCAAAAAGGTTTTAAATAAAGCTAAATTGAAATGGTTGAAAATTTGTCCTACTCATAAAATATCTAAATTATTAAAATTTATGAGAAAAGTCTCTATTTATCGTAACCCGGTGAAAAATGTACATATATGAACATTTATGGTTCAACCATATATGTATGGATCCGAAAAATGAGGTAACACCTAAGTATATGTTCATATATGGACATATATGAACATATATGAACATATACATTTATTAAATATATTGCGAATACATGCAAACGTTGCTGTCCTTTATTATAAGGTTGTACTATAGATATAAATTTATGTATGACATTCGAATTAGGCACTACATATGTTCCTTTTTTTATTGATGGCATTAAATATAATTCCATATTTATCCATATATGAGTTCCTTTTACACATATGGAAAAATGTATTCTTGCAAATATGTTCATATACAAGTCACTTTTGCATAAATTGAATATCATATACTTCCATATTTGTCCATATATGAGTGCCTTTTCCATATATGAAATAGCAGATGCCTCCATATATGTCTGTATATGGGGAATACATTAATTTTCAAAGATCAAGGTTTATTTTGGACGAACCATTTTAATATGAAAATTGTGATTTAAAGTATCTCTGGGGAGCAAGTGGAGTTTACGGGGATACCCTAATTTTTTTTCCCCCAATATTGTACTTTTTAAGCTTATTTAAAGAATACAATATTTTTAATCGGCCACACCTTCTTTCCTCTGGGTGGAGCTTTAGAGGTGAAAATGGAAACTCAAATAAATTCGGAAGTACATATCCGATCAGCAAACAATGAACATCAAAAGAAGGGTCTCTTTAATACATTTTGTTATGGTTAACATCATGATATAACCATACTAGGTAAATGCATTAGGGAGAGTTTGACAGTTCACGGTTTTCTTATGACAGTTCAGGGATTTTTTCGTATGCTTTCGCTATGTATCAAAAGTAGCCGTTTACATTTTTTGTTGTTGTTTGTTGTTCTAATGCATCTACCTAGTATGGTTGTATCATGGGTTAACATAGTATTGTCTATAAATATTACCACTTTTACAAAAAATCATTCTTGGGGAATTTTCATTGGCATTGAAATATAATTGGCATTACTTTATCTCAATGTCAATGCCAAAAAATTTCATCACCATTCAATGCCAATGAAATTTTTTTTCAATTTGCATTGACGAAAACAATGGTAATGAAATGTACACATAATTGAAGAAAAAGCATTGTAATATAAAAAAAATATAAGAAATACGCGAATTTTTAATTTTTTTTCTTAATTAATTCTTTTATTAAAACATGAAAGCAAATACTTCTTTCATCTATTATAAATGGGCATTTTTTAGGCATTGAACAATGCCAATTGAAAAAATTTCAATTAATTGACACATTCAATAAACTGGTCCCAAGTATGTTTTTAAATACACATTTATTTTTTATTTATTAATTTTCATTTCATTTGCTCCTTTTTTTACCTTTTTCCAATCCACTAGTAATATGCAAAAGTTTTGTTGATTTCAGAAAATTTTAGCAAAAATTTTGTAGATTTAACAGTTTTTTTTTGCTATTTTCATTCTACTATTATTTAGCAATTTTTTTTTGCTGATTTCAGCAAGTTAAATTGGTATTTGCAATTAACAAAAATTTAGCTCAAATATTACTAAAATTCTGTAAATTTAACAGTTTTTTTTTTGCTATTTTTATTAAACTACTATTCAGCAATTTTTTTTTGCTAATTTTAGCAGGTTAAATTGTTATTTGCAATTAACAACAATTTAGCTCAAATATTACTAAAATTCTGTAAATTGAACAGTTTTTTTGTTGTTTTCATTTAATTAATATTTAGCAAACTGATTCTGCTAATATTAGCAGTTTTTTCTGCAGCATCATTTTTAACTAATTTTTAGTAACTTTTTCTGCTATTTTTACGGACTTATTTGTATGAATGTAACAACACTGAAATTTTAAAGTTAATAGGATTATGAAATACAACCAAGATATAAGAAATCAGTCAAGTGTACGTTACAATATAGAGAATTTCGTATTAAAGCTTCAGTGTTGTTAATTTTATGGGAGCGTAAGCCATTTTTGACTAATGCTCCTAAACAAAAACAAATTACTCACGCACGAGCATTTCGTTTCTTACTCACGCACACATGAGTATATTAAAAACTTACTCATTATCAGAAAATTCTCACGCAAAATAGTAAAAATTACTAAAAACTTATGATGCAAAAAATAAACTCACACACGGATCATGCACAGGTTATATATTCTTACTCACGCTCACGCACGAATTACGTACGAATTATATATTCTCACTCTCAAGCACGAACCACTTGAGTATAGTAATTATTACTCACTATCACGTGTGAATAACGTGACTTACGAACATTTCTAGTCACGCGCCAATCCCTAGTAATTATTAAATCTAAAACTAGTAGTATCCGACCGAACAGTTCGGCCAAAAAGTGACATTTAGTCGATTTTCTGTTATTTGAAAGCATTGTGGAGAAATTTTCATACTGCTAAATTGTTTGTTGAGCGGATTTAATTCGATTTTTTTTTTTTTTTTTTTTTTTTTTTTTTTTTCAATATTTCAATATTTTATTTACAAAATTTACAAGTTTTCGCCTCAGCGCCAAGTATGGCATTTTAGAGGCTACCAAGTTGGCAACATTCTAAATAAATAAAAAAAAAAAAATTAAATTTGTTCAACATTAACAATATATAAAAAATTTCATAATATAAATTATGCATATCATCTTCAATTCGTAAGTTAATTTGTTAGAAGCATTTCAACATTTCGAAGTAAATATTGTTTTAATTTTCCTTTAAAGTTAGATAAGGTTTCCATATTTTTTAACCAAACTGGTAATTTGTTATATTCGTTAGGTCCAGCAAAACTTACACGTTGTTTGGTTAACTCAAGACGACACCTTACAACATTAAGATTCAAAGCCTGTCTTGTGATTCTTTCAGCGTATGATATGTTTTGATTAAAATTAATTGTATGAGACCCAATATTATTTATACATTTAAATACGTATAACAACAGCTGTTGTTTATAAAGCCCTCTTACAGGAAGAACGGTTTTTGCAATATCTTTGTACAACTCAACTGAGCTAAGCCTCAACGGTTGTTTGAATACAATTTTCAGTGCCTTATTTTGTGCAGATTGCAATGATTTTATTATTGTGCTTGATTTACCACCATAAATAACCGGTAAGTATGTAAGGTGTGAATGAATTAACGATTGATACAACAACATTTTAGTTTTAGTATCCAATTTATTTCTAAACTTGTACAGTATACCAATTCCCGACGATATTCTTGATTTCAACTTGGAAATGTGATTTTCCCACATAAGATTGTGATTTATATTAATTCCGAGGTATTTAACATTTTCAGATTCCTGTATCACTTCTCCATCAATATGTACGCTCATAACTTCATCATTTTTAAAGATATATGGTTTAAATCGTACAAATTTAGTTTTTTTACTATTTAAAATTAATTTATTAAACCGCAAAAATTCCGCCAAAATTGCAGCATCATATTCAATATGTGTCCTCAATACCTTTTCATCTTTATAGTTGTATAAAAGGCAAACATCATCCGCAAACATAAATAACTTTCCGTTAAAGTTTATGTTTTTCATATCATTTATGTAAATTTTAAACAAAAGTGGGCCAAGAACGCTGCCTTGTGGTACTCCACAAAATACTTCTAACTTGTTACTACAAGATTCACCAATCTGAACAAATTGGCTTCTATTGGTTAAGTAATCCTTAAAAAACTCAATAGTATTTCTGGAAAAACCTATAAAATAAAGCTTTCGTAGTAAAATATTATGATCTACCAAATCAAAAGCTTTTGATAAATCGAAGAATACTCCAGCCACTCCTTTATATCCCAAATCAAGTCCATTGCAAATACAATCCACTACATTAATTACAGCTTCCTCAGTTCCAGTGCCTTTTCTGAAACCATATTGACGTTCAAACAATATATTTTTGTCATCAAGGTAATTGGATATTTGCTCAAAAATTATTTTTTCAAACACTTTATCTATGATCGAAAGTAACGATATCGGCGATAGTTCTCAACTCTATTAGCGCTTACAGCTTTAGGAATGGGAATAATTTTGTGTATTTTAAGCACATTTGGGTATTTAGCTTCCTGAATCATATTATTAAATATTTTTGTAATTGCTTCTACCACAGCAGATTTACGTATCAACAACATCTTTGGTGTTATGTTGTCACAACCAGGACTCTTATTCATTTCTAAACTATTTAAAATATTATCTACAACTCGATCCTCTGTAGTTTCTAGATCAAAAAATGTATTAGTTGGAATCAGTGTTTGAAAAAAATTGATATCATCACTTGGATCTTGATTTATACTTGCTCGCATGTTTCTAACCGATTCATAGAAGAAGCTATTAAAAATAGAAGCCTTTTCATCATTCATAGTTATAATATCATCATCATTATTTAATAACTCCTTAGATGTCTCTTCTTTCTTTCCAATTTGCTTATTTATAAATTTCCATGTTTTTCTAGAATCTCCTCCACATTTCTCAATGTTATACGAGTAGAAGTCATTCATCAAATTCTTGCTACAATACTTAATGACCTTACTAATTCTTTTGAGGTTATCTGCAATAATCCTGTTATTTTTATTTTTCCTCCTAGCTTTCAACAACTTATTTTTATAAGATATTAAAGAAATTAATTCTTCAGACATCCACGGGCTCATTTTGTGTCTTATATTTATTTGTTTTGTAGTAATAGCAGTACTTTGTGATGCAGCTACAGAAAGTGTGTTAACAAGATCCTCACATTGAACATTAGAGCTGCTTAAATTTGAAATGACTAAGTTTTCATCTAAAAACGATCCAAACTTTCTGTAGTCAATACAATATTTCCTCTCAGTCGTAGTTTCAGTATGGCGAAAGTTTGTTCTAAGCTTACAAAAAATTATATTGTGATCCGATATTGAAGTTTCGATTGAATTTACCATTATGAGATTTGATACATTACTAAAAACACAATCAATGCAAGTTTTACTTTCTGGCCTAGTTATAAGATTATGGCATGAAGCAAAATCAACTTCAGAAAAAACATCTATCAAAGCACGACTTTCAGGGCTCATAAGCATCAAATTAATATTAAAATCACCAACAAAAATGCATGTGGAGTTTTTAACTTCTCTCAATAATGTTTCTAGCATTTCTAAAAACGATGGTAGTTTACATTTTTGCGATCGGTATAACGATGAAATAATTAAAGGCTTGTTATCAATTTTTACATCTGGCAACGATATACATATTAAATCCAAAAAGTCATCACTTTGTAACACATGTAATTTGTATTTTATTTGCTTTTTAACATATACTGTTGTACCGCCATAACAATCACTCCTACAACAATGAATCACGTCATAACCGTCAATTGAGTATAAACCAAACAAATTTTTATCAAACCAGGTTTCTTGAACCGCTATTATTTCAGGTATTACCGACAATCTACATATTTCAGCTTTAAACTTGTTAAACTTAGCAATTGATGAAATGCTTCTTACATTAATAGACAAGATATTAAACGTTTTTAAAAAAGATTCATTATTAGACTCATTAAAAGAATTTAAATTAAAAAAATATTTAGTTTTCATAAAAAATTATAAAAAAAAATTGTAACAAATAAAAAAACAATTGGTATAAATACTAATTTGGGGACTCAAACTGTGCATTATCTTCTTCTTCATCTTCTTCTTCATCATCGTCATCATCATCGGAAATATCCACATTAGCCAGAATGTTGCGTTTAGCTCTACCTCCTGCTGATTTACTAAGCAAATTATCAACATCTTCCTTCGTCTTTAATACAATTTGTTTGGATTTCGCATCTTTTCTAGCAAAAACGTTACCAGATCTAGCATAAACAAAGTTAAAACCCACTGCTTTCAAAGACTTAGCGTAATTTAAAAGTTCTAATGACTCTTTACATAGGAAATCATTTATATAAACATTTTTAAACTTTTCCACATCTTTTAGTTTTGACTTCTCCTGCATGAATAACCGTTTACTTTTTTTTTTGGCAAATTTAACAACAACAGATTTTTTGTTTTCATCTTTCTTTTGTTTACGTTGATTTATAAAATAGGCTTCCTCAACTTCATCTTCACAAATATTAGCGCCTGTTTGTTTTGCTACATCTAACACAACATCAATAGCACTTATTTCATCAGCAACAACAATACCATTAATAACGACATCTTTTTGAACTCTAGCATCGTTCAAAAATTTCACAGTGGCTTTTAAATTTTTTACTTCTTCCCGTAGCGTACCATTTTCCTTTTTTAGCGATTTCATGTCCTTAGTGATCTTGGCAACACCTTTTAACAAAGAATCATATTGTGATGACATAAATTGCATCGTCTCTTTTATATCATCCAGCTGATTTAGTTTTGTTTTTATTTCTGCTAAATCAGCAGCCACAGAATTTTTTTCACTTGGCACACAAAAATGACATTTAAACTCAAGAGAGGAATTTTTCACTAATTTATCATATTCCTTTTTGTTTATTTTACTGCACAAAGCGTGGAGAGTTTTTTCACAGCTATCACATTGCAATGCTTCATCACTTTCCAGTACCTCTGTTTTGCATTGTATACAAATTGTTTTTTTACAAATACTTTTACGAGTTTTGCTAGGCGGCATATTTTACACTTCACTGATAAAGCATTATCATAAAGGATTTTCCAGAAGTAATAAAAGGCGCACTTGCTTAACAGAATTTGTAGTCAGATTAATGTTTAATTTACATGTAAGTACTTTATGGGCAGTTTTGACAACAAAATCGGTTACAGGTAGAATTGAAATTACCATTTCATTCTTATTACCTCGTCTCCTAGACCATATATAACGCAACAGTTTTTGTGAATGCATTAAGTCGTTGTGAAGAACTCGAAGTGTGAAGTGCTAATTTGAGATAAAAAAATATTTAAAAAAAAATCATTCCAAATCAAGAAGTTTACAATGAATCCACCATCCTCTACACCGCAAGATGAAGCAATAACAACATCAACAACTATCGAAAACCCAATGAGTCATATACCCAGGCATGATGTTACTGTTTTTGGTGTGTCTACTGATTTGACTGATCTTAATTTACCAACCCATCTGGATATCTTGAGATATTATTTTTACTTGAGCGAACAAAAAAAGTTGTCCTATAAAGCATTCACTATTCAAGTACAAGATAAGTTGATTGGAATTTGGGAAAAACTTGGTATGGAAATAATGCTGAAAAAAAGTGTAGGCAATAAATTGAATAGATTGCTTGACAAATATCAAGAGCAAATCAAGAGAAGAAACAAACCCCAACAATTTACAGAGTATGTAAAATCTCTGGAAACAATTTTTTTCATTGGAACATGTAAATGCGATTTGAAGGCAGCTCCATGTGCATGCGGTTTGGTTCCCGAACGCCTCAAAGAGTTTATGCACGATCAACATAATCAGAGAAGTCTAACAATGGATGGATTTGCGATGGAAATTGAAGAGCAAGGAGCAACGTCTATGTCATCAATGCCAACATACCAAGATCCCGATGTTTCAACATACGCACCGCCACCGGTTCAAGGAGATTTGGATATAAGCACAAGTTCACAATACACACAGAGATACGATTGTTTTAACTTTGCCTTGGTATGTGACAGATTTGGCGTGCCTGATAGAGTAGCATCAGCAATGGGAACAGCTCTTTTCCAAGATTTTAAAATGAAAGATATCCATGGCAAACCTCTCATCATGGATAAATCGAAAGTTCGCCGAGAAAAAGAGAAATGCAGACAAGAAGTGCTTCGCAAACGGTTAGATGATACCAATTTGTTAGCATTTTCATTCGATGGCAGAAAAGATGATACTTTAACGAGAGATACAATTGATGAGAAGTATCATACTAGAATGGTAAAAGAACCTCATCTTGTTATTTTGAGAGAACCGAATTCTGAATTGATTGGTTACGTAAGACTGGAACATGAAACCGCTGAATACAAAACAACCAAATTAAATGATTTTTTCAACTATAAAAATATATCACTGGATGCATTAATTGGCATATGCACTGACGGTGAGCCAACAAACACTGGCCCAAACGGTGGAATTATACGACGATTCGAATTGCTGTTAAAAAGACCATTGCATTGGTTCGTTTGCCTTCTACACTTCAACGAACTTCCGTTTCGGCATTTGTTTGAAGCTTTGGATAAATCAACCAGCACTGGACCAAGATCGGCAACCGGAAAAGTGAGCCGTCAAATCGAAACTTGTGAAACTCTTCCGGTAAGTTATTGCTATCACTCATTTATTATAATTGTCAACCGTTTTTAATTGTTTTATTTTTATATATTTTCAGGTGGTGGACGGCTTTCAGAAAATTGAGTTGAAAAATATGCCCCCTGCTCCAGAAAAAATTGAATTTTCCACCGATTCCAAGTACTTATACGACATGGCCCATGCAATTTCTAGCGGCGTGGTTTCAGTGGATCTGGCAAACATCAAACCAGGGAAAATTGTACATTCTCGGTGGCTCACCAAGGCCGCTAGACTATTACGATTATATGTGACAACGGAAAATCCAGATGCAAATTTAAGAATACTGGTTGAATTTATAATTACATGTTATGTACCAATGTACTTCAATATCAAGTATTACAGCTCTGTCGTGTACGGTAGTAGATTATTTTTCAAATTCATTAGTTGGTCAAGATTTCTAGAACCTCGTTTACGCAAAATTGTCAATAAAGTAATTACAGATAATTCATATTATGCGCATTCGGAAAATATCTTGTTATCAATGTTGTTTGATGATAGCAAAGAAAAGCGCGACTGTGCTATCAAGATAATTCTACGCTATCGAACCGATGTTGACGACCCAACGGGACTTAGAGCTTATAAAAAACCAGATATAAACTTTTATTGCACAAGTTACACGGAAATGATCAATATGAATGACATAAATGACGTATTTGAACCACCATTCACGCGAAGCATTCCATACGATACTTTGAAAGAATATTTAAATCAAGATGATCCACCGTTTAATGATCCAAAAATTCCATCACACATACAAGAAACAGAACGACACGTTCAATTGCTAGCTAGCGTTTCCAAACGAGTTATACCGGAAAATGTAGAGGCTGTTATGGCGACGACATTAGAGAGCCGTGCGAAATTGCCCAGACTTGAAAGCAAAAAAACTTCAAACAGTAATTTTTTATTTTTTCTTTTCTATTACTAAGTTAAATTAATTTTTTCATTTACATATGTTCTGACTAAATAAATTTCTAAGGAGAAAAAATAAATAAAATAATAAAAATAAATAAAATAAATAAAAAATAATAAAATAAAGTGCCAAAAATGGTGATTTTTTAAAATGTTTGTATGGGGAACCCCCCAGGGGAGTTCCAGGGGGTATGCCACTGGCATGGGTGGATCGGCCCTCCAAAGTTAGTGGGGGTCGGTCATACATTTGGACTCGATTGGGGCACTCTAAATGGGTCAAAGTGTGATTTTTCAAAACTTGACCCTACGGGACAAAAGTCAACAGTTGGGGGGTAGTAGAATTCGTTTTAGAGGTATGGTTCCTTCGGCAAAGTTTCTTATTTTGATCCCTAGAATACGATTTTCCCTAACAATGGGCGATTTTTTTGCCTCCCCACAAATCGACCCGGCCTAATGACTATATAAAAGTATATATGCTTGAATTTAAAAGCATATGTGGCCATATGTAACTATAAGTTAATATATGCACTTAGATAAAATAATATATGATTATATCAGAACTTTTATACTCGGGCACAAAAAAAAAAAAAAATTAATGGTCATGCAACTTCTCTTGAAGAAAACAATAACAGGATTAACGTTCCAGCTAAAATTAGCAAAGAACTCGAAGAAAAAAGTTGAATTGAATGTTTTATGGTAGGGCAAACCTTTCCTGAAATGGTATCCAAATTAGCCGCAGTCGACGGAATGTCAATCCGCACCATAACTAGATCTTATTTATTCGAGAAAGTTTTTATAAAAAAACATGGCATTGCCAAAAAAAGAAAACCGGTGTAAAGAACATTATATTAAATTACTACAATCATGTAAAAGATATCATGATAAAAGAAATATCGAGCAATATTTCTAACAATAGGAGATTTACTATAATCTTAGATGAATGGACAAGAATATCACAAAAGAGATATTTGAACATATGTATAAACGGATATAATTCATTTTATAACCTGGGGTTGGTTTATATATGAGGAAGATGTAATGCTGATGAAATAAGAAGAACTGTAGAAATAAGACTAGAAGAGTTTTATTTGTCTTTGTAAATAACATTGTGGCCACCATATCTAATGGGCCAAATGTGATGAAATGGTTAATTTCCGACAGTCCAGTAGTGGGTGCTTTCTGCTCAAATCATGTAATTCATTTGGCAGTGCTTAGAGTAATTTATGTGGAATCAAATGTTCAACATTCTGATATTTTTACTTTGAATTCTTACTACACAGACTGAATTTGTACTGAAATAGTGTTTTTTTTAACAAAAATTACTTATATAGGTGGTTTTCATCAACAATTTTGTTCCGTCCCGTTTCCCGGGAAATAAAAAGTCCGGGAAATCCCAAACCCTACCCTTAATACAAAACCGGTGCAATTTTTGACTTCACTGCCAAACCTAAAAACGTATACTGCGCACCTAAACACATTAAATACTGGTCCATTTATTTTGTGCCATCTGCAATATTACCAAGTTTTATTGAGATCTACGGGTTACACCACTATGTAGTTTCCTTGTTAGTACCAAAATAACATCAGGTGTTCTTTCTATATTCTTCAATAAAAATAGTTTTTCACTTCGAAATTTTCATAGAAAATATTCAATATACTAAACGAACGAAAATACTTAGCATGTAGTTATATGAAACATTGAATCATTTCAAAAGATGTACTACTACTAGTACTGCGACGTTTATGTTGATGTTGCATGTAGAACACGGATGCTACAAAGGATTATGTAAATGAATTAATATCCATGTTCATTTTATGCAAAGGATCTTTTTTAGACGTTCAACAACAACACCGTAAAATGTGCAAGAGTACTAGTAGAAAAGAACAAGTTTGAAAAAAATGAATAAATAGAATTTTAAAGGAAAAAAAAAGAATGTATGTCATACATTCCACGACAAATGGAATAAATAGAATTTTAAAGGAAAAAAAAGGATGTATGTCATATATTCCACAACAAGCCGCAAATATGACCAAGGACCAAATTTTCCTTTCTTTATATTACTAACAGCTATATACATATATTATAGTGGGTCAACTTCTATAAATGCAAAATACGTGAAAAATCGTAGGGGAAATCTAAGCAACTTTGCCCTAGAAACCATATGTCTAAAATGGATTTCGAGCTTGCGGAAAAATATGTAGCAAGTAGTGCTCCACTACAATGTTTGTGTTAAATTTGCGTTAACAGGTCAGTATTGTGAACCAGGTTAGTAATTCTGGACTTTTTAGATAAGAGTCTTCATCGGCTATCCTTAATAAAAAGAACGGGAAATATTTTTATTTTCGACTAAACTGCTAAGCAGATGACATATAAAAAGCCTAAAAGTGCATTAAATACTGTAAACAAAATAAAACCAAACTAACAAGGTTCCGACTAGAGATAGGCGCGTGGGCGAATTTTGACTCACGCTCACGCAAGCTCACGAACGAAAAATAATAATCACGCACGACTCACGCACTATCAAATTTTTTATAATCACGCTCCCTCACGCTCACGTGATTATGTGAGTTTGTCCCATAATCCTGTATACGCCCTCATACAAAACCACACAAAATTTTCATGTTTTGTGATATGCCATAAACAAATAAGCTTGCTTGAGCATGTTTTATACACCGATAAATAGGCCTCTAAAATACCTTACGACAGCAAAATTTCGTATAATAACCTTGGAACAAATATGAAATAAACCGAAAAATTGGGCCATTTTTAACCCTATATTTTAATCCCTAAATACACACAAAAAAATAAAAATTAATTTCAATCATGAAATCCGCCTATTCAATAAATTTTATCGTTGAAATTCCTCCAATCACAAAAATTGTCCATTCAATTAAAAATTTGTAGCTCTTTAATTGAATAAATTTTCAATAAAATAATGATACATTTAATTAGGATTTTTATTGGTGTTTTTATATGTATTTGATTAAAAATTAATTCATTGGATTAAAAATTGATCAATATTGTGTACCTTCTAAATATCATATATGCATTTGATTAAAAATTAATCCATTGGATTAAAAATTGATCAATATTGTATAAATTCTAAATAAGACTCTAATCAGCTGGATAAAGTGGTAGTTGTCATGCCAACTATAAAAAAATATATTTCTTTATTTTTAGCTTGAATTTCATTTCATAACATTGAATTTTATTTATTTTAAATAAAACCTGATACATTTTTTTTCTAGAGTTGATTTATAGGAAGAAGAAAACATTTTTATTGAAAAATTTAACAGACACAAGGGAATCACCAGACTGCCGCAGTTTCGTCTCACCCAAAGACTCGTCAGTGGTTAGTTTATGTGTCAACTGATCAAAGTAATTTTTAATTGTTAATTTGTCTCTATATGAAAAACTTTTTGTGTATTGCCATGACCGGGGATTGAACCGGCAGACCTCTGCACAGGCTATGACTCGTAGCATCACCTCTTAACAAGTTACACCACGGTCGACATTGCGCTGAGTGTGGCTAATTGAAGTTTTTTTCAATCACAGCCTATACAATGTATGTCTTGTAATCAGAAGAGCCAGAATTATTTATACTTATATGAAAAATTCTCCCACAGAAATTAGTTTTCTTCTTTTTTTTTTAAAATTAAAAAAAAAATTGTTTGTTTGTGTTGAAAACTATATAAAATATATTTTATTTAAAATAATTTTTAATTTATTTTTTGCAATTTTTTTGTTTAATTTTGATTTTGAGTATATTAAACAAAATTTCAAAAATTACATTATTAGCTTGCAATAATGTTCTAGAATAAATGAATATTCAGATTTAACATGGCAAAATTAAAATATTTAACTAAATAAAATAATAAACTTAACGAGAATTTATAAAATTTTATAAAAATTAATTTGGAATATCTGTTACTAATGCATAAACATTTATAAAAGCAACCACAGAAATAAAACAAACGAAAAACAACAACAATATGCTGATGTTTTTCTCTTTTTTTGGCAAATGCTTTTGAGCGATAGAATAAAAAAATGTCAAGCAAATTGCGGTTTTGAGCAATTATTTAATCTATTGGATTAATTTTTAATTGACACCTTTTGAAATAATTTAACAAATCGATTTAATTGAAAAAACATTAACAATATTTTTCTGTGTGTATAAGATTGGGCAGCTAAAAAAATACGTGTCCTTTAAATTTGACTCCTCTCTAACATATCCTAGGCTCATTAAGATCTGCCGGTCGGCGTTGGGAGTCTTTCATTGTAAGTGGGACATTGCGAATAAAAATTATGCCATATACCCGCAATAAAAGAATCAGTAAAAAGTAGCACCTTGTTTATTGCGGGTATATGGCATGATTTTTTTCGCGATGTCCCACTTAGAAGCAATAAATTATAACTAAAATACAACAATATCAAAAACTCTGCCTAATTTTAGTGCATTTCTGAAAGAGATCTAAAATTGTGTCAATTTTTTGCTGGTACCCGTTTGCTAGTAGTTGAACTTACTGGAATAGGAACACATTATTTGTGTAGCCAGTTGTTGAAGGAGAGGAAGATCTCTGGCATTTTTCCAAAATTCTACAATATCGCAGTCTGGTTTAATATGATCACGCAAACTCACGCATAGAAATTTACTCAAGCACGACTCACTCACGAACTTGTTTTGACTCACGCTCACGGACGACTCACGTGAGTACAGTCATTTTAACCTACGCTCACGCGTGAATCACTGGCAGACAATTGATTCTGGCAGAGGGGGGATGTGTTAAGCGAACTTATGTAAAACTCTACGAGGAACATTTTTGTGAAACATTTAATACTGTAACTCCTCAACTAAAGGGAGTTTTTTGGCCCCTTTTTAAAAGGTACAAATTAGACACATAGGTCGAAGACTTAGAGGGGTAAATTTTATACAAAAATATTTGCTATGAAAATCTACTATAAGCCTTTGAAGACATCAAATTTGAAACGTTAACTTTAATGCCAGAAATAAGTCAAAACTTAAAATGTGTTTAAAGTTATTTTCGTACTTATTCAGAATTGGCACTCAAATGTCCCACAAAGATGGATTTTGTAGAAAAATGTTTTACATAAAATTATACTCAAAACTTAACTCTTCGCATACTACAGGTGGTAAATACGAAAATATTTTAATTAAATTTGGTACGCCGGCTCACATTGGCTTAAGAAAAAAGGCTTTTGATGGTAGATAAAATCGATCCATATTTGAACCTATCGCTCACACGGACTATATTTTCGATTTTCTTTAAATGCATCTAACATTAGGTAAAAGCAAAATTTCTTACCGTTTTTCTAATTTTTATCATTTTATAGACAAATCTTGATACAAGTCAGGGACGTGCGGTGAAGTTTTTATTTGGGTGTTCTCCATAAATATTCGAGAACATTGCAAATCTATGGCCATAGGAAAATTACACAAGTGCAAAAAGTACAACCATACTTGCGTATCAGGGAAATCAATGATAAACGGTAAAAAAAATTAAAAATTTTAACTTTAATGCTGCGCTCATTTATATTTTTAAATCCCGAGATTTCATTGGAAATCTCGACCGGAATTCTTGACCATTTACATTTGTACTTTATGACAGTAGCGAGATTTCTATTTGACAACCGCATTTTTTTTGTAAATGAAGTACCATAAAAATAACCTTAAATTAAAAATATTACTAAAAACCATTTTATTCATTGGCGGAGTACAATTTACATTATTTTATGTAAAGATCTAACGCCAATTATGTTAGTAAATTCGTTTTTTTGTAAGGACGACAAGCTAGATGCCGGATTTTTCAATATTTTGATGGAAAAAACACATGCACGCAGTATTGTATTATATGAAAGTCTAAACATTTGTGAGATTTCTTACATATCTTGCGAATTTACGAGATTTCATTTGTATGGGGAATCTCGGGATTGCACATGAGCTTTTGATTGAAGTCTAAATTTTAGTCGAAATCTCGGGATTTGGATGCAGATGTAAATGCAACTTAAAATTACATTTACCCCCTTGTTTTTATAAAGCGAGCGGAATAATTCTGCCAGAGGAATGTGTGTATTTTGTTATTGTAACAAAAATAAAATACATTCCGCTGGAAGAATATTTCCTTTCGCTTTAGAAAAACAGGGGATCAGTAATTGATTGTTGAGAATATTGTAAATTTTCTAAGTTTTTCTCTGTTTCTAGCGTTTTTTCCGTGTTTGTAACGATTTTAAATATAAATTATATTTTTTACTCTCTCTAATATTTGTTGTTTCATTTCATCAATCCTATATCCATTCAATACAAAATTAAGCAAGTGTCATACGGCTTTAAATAACTCTATTCTTGGTTTCTTACAATACCAATACCAGATCGTTATAGATGGTGTGCCGTTTTTTGCTCTTCTTTTAATTTATTTTTATTGTTTTATTTTATTTTTTACCTTCCGTTTTTTACATAGAAAAAACAGTAGGCACCAACAATTAGAATTTGTAAAAACAATCACATTTGCTTTTAAATTGAAATTTTATTCCCAACAATTTTTTTGTTTGAAATATTTGTAACTCGTTTGAAAATTGTTATCTTTCATATAAAAATTGTTTAAAAATAAAAATTCAAAGTTACACACAGCAAACAGATTCGTAGTTCCAACCGAATTTTTCGCCAACCAAATTTTTGTAGTTCCAGGTATGTATGAAACGAAAAAATATTATAGATTCCAAAATTTTATTATGATAAATAAAATTTCTGTTCCTTGTCTCAATATATTATTACAATTACCAAAATAATGGAAATTAATGGTTAAAGCTACTATAGTTAAAAAAAAATTTTAAATTGATTGGAAAAACTAATACTTTGGATCAATCACTGATTTTATTGAAACACAACTGATACTAAATTGTTGCTGCCGATATTTTATTCAAATGACTAAATCTTCGATAAATTGGTGGTTGTTGGTATTGAAGGTAATGTGGAAGTTAGTAATTTTTCAATATTGGTTAGAAAAGCCAATATTTTGGATAATGTGACAGTGTTTTGGTTCATCATATATATTTTTTGTTCACAAATATATATAACTTTCCTGATGATGAATTTTAAATAACTGCAATTAAAATTAATGAATGATGAAAATATTTCGTTGGTTCCGATAGAATTCCAACCAATTTATTTTCTGTGTGAACAAAAAAGAATTACTCCCTTATGCTAGTCAGAAGTTCTTTTTCATGGGTGATAAGAAGTTAATATTTTGTATGGGGGTTGCATATGAACGTGCTGGCACAGAAATCAGAGGGTTGCGGGTTCGAATCCCACTAGGTGGAAAAAGATTTTTTCGAACTTTTTTTACACAATTAATATTTTTTTGTAGTTTTTACTGTAAAATTTTTATTTTTTTCTATTTTAGTACACTCAAAAATTAATTTTTGAAACGATTTAAAATTTTTTTTTAATTTTCTATTAATTTTTAATGAAATTTTATGGAAATATAAAAGTTATAAATAAATATGTAATTCTTCAAATATTTTTTATTAAAATACGAAAAGGGTAAATATTACAATTTTGTTTGTATTTAAAAAATTGTAATTTAAAAAATCCATTTTGATCAAATTTTTACTACTTAAATGTATTTAGAAACTATATAACAGAAAAATCCTGTAAACATTTTAGTTAGAACTAGTAAAAATAAGTTAAAAATTACCTTGCAGAAAAAACTATTTTTTATCTACTAAATGCTGCAAAATTTTTTCCGGATTTTATCAAGGTAATTCGTATTAAAAGTTAACTTAAATGTAACCAAAATTTTGTAAATTTAACAGTTTTATTTTTCCTTCTTATCTTACTAGTATTTAGCAAAAAAACAATCTGCTAATATCAGCAGTTTTTTTGCAAGGTCATTTTTGATTACATAATTTTTAGTAGCTTTTTCTCCTATTTTTACAGCTTTATTTCTTTCTATGAGTGTATTATTTTTATAAAAAAAAACACTTTAAAAAAAACAACTTTATATATTTTCCAATATGTTATATATTTTTGTTAATAAAAATAGAAAGAAATAAATATAACAATTTACTGAACAAGACTGCTAAAAGTCAGCTATAAGTTATAACAAGCCTAGCATAAGGGGTAGAACGTCTGCCTGAAAT
Organism: Leucophora obtusa; assembly: GCA_949987735.1. Classification (NCBI taxonomy): domain Eukaryota; kingdom Metazoa; phylum Arthropoda; class Insecta; order Diptera; family Anthomyiidae; genus Leucophora; species Leucophora obtusa. The sequence goes on along the minus strand of OX465295.1, from coordinate 123,433,056 downwards.
GCCACACGATACATGATGTTTTTTTTTTTTTTAATTAAATTAAAATACAAACAAGTGAAAATGAACTTCCTTTTCATCGGTTCAAATATATATAATTTATTTCAAAAAAGAACAACTTCCCTCCTATGACAAGCCAATGTTAAATTCATCAGTGAAAACCACAAATTATCACTACTCCCTATTCATCTCTTGTTATGTTTTTACTACTTCTTTTTCCTCACTTTTTTTCCTGGGTTGTAAATTCGTTCTGTGTATGCTTTTTAATTAATTATTTTTAAATTGTCATTGTGCAAGTTTACCAGAGAAACCCGCTACCGCTACAAATGATATTTAGCGCTTTATGATTACCTTAATCTGGTGAACGATGCTACCCAGTGTAGAAAATCATTACCAGATATGTGGTTATGTAACTACATACCTGGTAATGGTAACTAATACTTTTGTTATTACATTTCTTATTACCTTTATATGGCGATGTCGCGAAAAGTAACGAGTTACACACCAGCATACGAAAAATCAAAAAATATGTCGTTACCTATGTGCTTACCAGTATTGACTAAAATAATGATTCTAAAAATAGAATTTCAAAAAAATTAGTTTTATAAAAAGAAATATTTTTTTAATGTTAAAATTTTTTAAATAAGATTTTCTCGTGCAGGAATCGAACCTGGGACTCCCGGTTGCCAGTCAATAGCTCTACTATCTGAGCCGGCAAAACTGTTGAGTATATAGAAAAACGTTATATGAACAGATTAAAGCAATTGTAATTTTTAATTTTTTTTAAAATTGTTTGAGCAAAATCGGACTAGTGGTTCTCGAGTTATGTCAAAAAAAAGACCACCAAAGGTCAAAACGATATATCTCGATTCCTAGGGGTGACCCAGCGAAACGCCGGGACACGTATAACTTCTTTTTTACCGATATAACTTTCCCCGGTAGTTTGAACCCTTCCCGATCACTGACCCCTACCGTTTGTCTCACAGTGTTATTTGACATAACTCGAGAACCACTAGTCCGATTTTGCTCAAACAATTTTAAAAAAATTAAAAATTACAATTTCTTTAATCTGTTCATATAACGTTTTTCTATATACTCAACAGTTTTGCCGGTAAAAATAAATGTATGAAGGATAAAATATTTTTTGCCTAAAATATTAAAAAAAAGTAATAAACAAAAGGTTATTGATTTTTATGGTAGCGGTAACAAACATTTATTTTTACCGGCAAAACTGTTGAGTATATTTATTTATTTATTTTTATTTATTTATTTATTTATTAGTCAATGGAACATAAATTCCTTACAGACTAAGACTTAAAATATAGGGGTACTCGTAATACAAAAATAATTATATGAACATTATTTTGAATTTCTATGTTTTTGCAAAAAACTAGAACGGGCGAACTTTTACATCAGCAGGCCACAAGGAGGGCTTAATAATATCATTTAGTACTTAGAATTGATACCAATTTTAAAAGATATTTTTTTAGTTCACTTAAATTGGCATCCTTTTTAACTAGTTTGTAGCATTCAATATTACTTTTTTCAATATTAGCATATTTCAAAACATATTTCACAATTTGTTCCGCTGTTACGCTAGGTTGAAATGATGATATATGAACCCAGTTTTTATTAACGATAACATCTAAATCATTGGATTTATTGACACCATATATAGCTCCTTGGCACTTCTTTTTAGTCTTTATTTCAATCCACCCCGAATTGTTTGCTGGGATGTGACTTTCTGCATGAGAGTTTACAGTAGAAGCAGCACTAATAGAATTATCAGAAATACAAATGCTCTCTCTTCGTAAATGTATTTTATTGGATTTCAAAGCACTTGCAAAACTTTCTGCTTGAACTGCAAACTTGTAGCAGCGTCACTATCAGAATTGTCAACTAAACAGATGCTGTCTCTTCGTGATCGAACTTTATTACAATTCAAAGCAATTACATTATTTGGTTCAGTAGTAACACCAACAGAATTACGACTAGCATCGTCTTTTACAGCAGCAACAACAACAGGATTAGCGTCGACACAATTATTATTAGAGACATTTAGGCAATTAGGAGAAGTTGATGGAAAAGAACCACGCAAAGGTGAACGAACTCTTCTTTGTTCATCATTATTAGAATTTGAGCACTTATTGTTTTTTTATTTTTAAAAGAAACACGATCAGTTATTACATTGTTGTTGTTTATATAAACATGAAATTTTTGTTTTAGTTCTTTAATTTCCTTTGATAATATTGATACCGTAGCTAATAAGTCTTTTGATGTATTGGCACAGTTATTGCAATTGTATGCAATATTTTTCGAAGATTTTATAAGATTATAGTGATGATCACTATCAATATCAGAACATAATTTGTGGTAATATCCACTGCAAATAATGCATTTAACAAAAGCACTACCGATGGCTCTAAAGCAACTAGCACACAAAGTGTTAGAATGCATTAGAATATACAAAAGAAAAAACACGACTTGCTCTGACAATAGTCACTACTGAACTGAACTATATAGAAAAACGTTATATGAACAGATTAAAGGAATTGTAATTTTTAATTTTTTTAAAATTGTTTGAGCAAAATCGGACTAGTGTTTCTCGAGTTATGTCAAAAAAAAGATATATATATCTCGATTCCTACACACAGAAAACAGTCTCAGTTGTGGCCACCGAATTTGTTGCCAATCGAATTCGTGCGGTTACGACAACTATCTTTATATTAAATTATATTTTTCGTCGTGAAAGCCAATATTCGGTTGTCTAATTCAATATTATGTTCCACATAAATATTATTATGTTCTACAAAATTTTATTGAAATTAAAAAACTTTTTTTGAATTTTCTGGTATTGAACCCGGCCTTTCAAGTTAATAGTTCACACTTTTACCCACTGCACCACAACTACTTTTAAATTTCTTAGCCATATTTACTGTTTATACATATGAATATTTTATTTTAATTAAATAAAAACATCTAAATTTTTGTCTTTTCCGGGATTCGAACCCGCTACACCACAAACACTTAATAATTTTAATGACTAATTTTGAATTTATGTGTTTTATTAATACAGTATAAAATTCGTTTATCAATACCAATTAATAGTTGTGTGTGTTATCAATACAATCCACAATTCGGTTGGTTCTACAGAAACTTGAATTTAAGGTCATATTTGATTAGGATACCCGTATTTGTAGTTACCACTTTCGAATATTGAATTTTTTTTAAAAAAGGTTATAGATAACACCAATTTTCTTGTCAATTCACTAAATAAATGGCTGCTTCTACCGCATAGAATTACTAAACTGATACTAATTTTAAAATTGATTGGAGATACCAATAATTTGTTAAAAGGATTGTTTTTTAGTTCATTTTCCCTATTTTTAATACCTAGTAAAATATTTTTGATGTAGTATTCAATTATAGGTAATTCCAAATAAAATAAAGTCCTGGCAAATTCATATTAATGGTTTTGATCGAAAGCCAACCAATCTTTTTCCTGGGTGTAGGGTTGACCCAGCGAAACGCCGGGACACGTATAACTTGTTTTTGACCGATATAACATTTCCCGTTGGTTTCATCCCATCCCGATTTTGACTGTCGCATAGTGTAATTGTTCAAATTCTTAAAACAATAATTGAAATTTAAGAAAAACTTTGACGAATACATTTTCAAACTAAAGAAAAGCTTACTCCTTTTCTTTTTTTAAATTTACACCCATCGGAAAATGTATATAAACAAAACGTAGAAATAAGCCCACAACAAAATGTTAGCAACAAGCAAATAAATAATACACTGATAAAAAAATAAGTAAAATTGACGCTCACAGTGTGCGTAGTAGATGCGAGAATCAGCGCTGATATTTTATCTATTATTTGTGTTTTATGTATGTTTGTATGCATTTGTATTTGTTGTTCAAACTGACATTGAGTTTTAAAATTTTACTTATTAACGCATTTCTTCAATTATTCTTTAAATTTTTATTACATTTTTTTTTAAATTTTGTTTATAAGTTTTTTTTTTATTTTTTTTATAATTGTTATAATTTTATTTAATTTTCATTATTTATTTTAATTTTTTTTTTTTTGTTTAATTTTTATTTTATTAACATAACATAAACAATGTTTTCGGCGCTGAAATACGATTTGGAACTGTTTTCTCGCATTCATTCAGCTTTGCGCTCTGACCAGTTAGGCGCCCACTATGACCTGTTCGCGCTTATTTGTACTAATTTGTATAGTACCAGTTTTCTCGCATTGGGTCTCGCAATAAGCGTCCGTCGGCTCGGCAACAAGCGGCCACTCTGTACGCACCCTTAGCGGTAGCTAATCAAATCGTTCACCAGATTGTTGAGTAGCGGATTAGCAACAGTTGAGTCTGGTAAACGCACTCATTATCTTTTTTTACATTATAAAAAGTACGATTTATTAAATTTTTAAAATTCAAAACCTGAAATTCATAAAATTCAGAAGCTACCGTTTGAAATTCAAGATATATCAAATAAAATTTAAAGGTAAAAACCAGAGACTATTAATTATAGAGATAGGAAATCAAAACTTAAACTACTCACCGATAGATGGCGCTGAAATTTAGTATTAGCTGAGCAACTATTTAGTATCCATTTAGTATCAGCTGAGCCTACATACAAAAAAATAATTCATATATGGAATGAATTTTTTCCTAAACTGTATGAATTATACATGATAATTTTTTCCCAAAACCTTTTCATACAATGTATGAACTTGTTCATACATATAATGAAAAAATTAATTATGGATTTTATGGATTTTTCTTTCACTAAATTTTGAATTAAACAAAAATCATAAAGCGATTATTGAAATTTTCAATGCAAATGCTAGATTACACCAAAATTGATGCATTTTTATTATTATTAAGAGCTAGAATGACAAAATATATCATATACAATTTCATTGATCTGAACAGATTCATTGTGGTACCAAAAACGTGTATTGGGAAATTCACAGCAGATAGAATGTCATGTTTTCTTACAGCCTCAAACTTGGTTTCTATCGTCAAGTAAACGGATGCGACTGAACTTAAGAAATGTTCGCAATCTGAAACAGAGTTAAGAAAATGGCCTTGTTTATAAACCAACATTTTATGCATAAAAATATATGTAAAATATTGCGCTTACCTTTTGATCTTATTCGCTATCATATTTATTAGTGATAAATTAAAAAAAATCGTTCTTTTACAAAGAAAATAAAAGTATTTAATTGACAATTAATTTTCTATTCCAAACAAACTTGTTAACTCAAATATTTTTGAAATATGAGAAATAAAGAAAAATTTATAAATAGTATGAATTTGTTCATACATATTATGAACTGGAATGAGTGACTGCTGTTCATAATATTTATGAGCAAAATGTGTTCTGTGTATATTTAAAAACTCAAAAACTGCTGAAAACTGCGCAATATAAGGAAGAAACAAACGCGGAATATATTCAAATAATAAAATTTCAAATATTTGTTTGTATTTTTTCCTTTGTTGTTTGTTATTATTTAAATTTAAATAAAAAAAGAAAATTGTCAAAATTTTTACAAGTGCCATCTAGTGATAACGATTTTTTTATTACTTATTTTTTTGGTGATGCCATACCCCTGGTAAAAACTACCAAATAAAGCCAAGAAAATTCCAATTGACATTAAAAAAAATGAAATAAAAAAGCTCAAAAAATACTAAATTAAATTCAGTTTACATTTATTTAATTTCAATTGATATTTTTTATTTCATTTCCCAGCTAAAAATCGACATATATGCATCCATGCAGGCTAAATGTATGTTCATGCATGGCCATAAACATGCATTCATGACCACACATGGTTACATAAATCTCCATACATGAATCATATATGACCATACGTGTCCATTAACGAAATTTGAGGTAATATCTACATGTATGGTCACGCATGTTCATGGGTGCTTATGTATGTTCATGCATGTACACTAGAGTGGTCCAAAAAAAAAAAAAAGTTGGAATTTTCACGCTCCACAACCCTACAAATATGCCACTTTGAAAAAAAATGTAGTCTGATCAAAAAAATCACCAAAAAAGTTTTGTTTAGAGGTAGCACATCGCAATTGAAGTTTCGAGGTTGTACTTGTTCTATTATTTTTAATTAATTAAAAATAATGGAAAAAATGAGAAAAAACAAATATAATTATTATGATCGCGACATATCAAATCTAATATATTTTTAGGTGTATATTACGAATATGAAATCAAAATTGAAATCGGAGTCGCGGATTTCGCGAAATTTGAAAATTTCATACAAAAAAGGATGAACTTCGATCAGGATGTTTTCTTATATTTACCAATATGAAAATTTCGTTTTTGCATTAATATATATCTGCTAAATGTCCTATTATGTGGGATAGGGTTTTTGGTAGCAATAAAATTATAGCAATCTAAATAATAGCGAAATATTAAAAAATGTCAAATTTTAACTTAATTTGCAAGGATATCTGTTATCCTTTTTAAAATTAAAATCAGTGTTATATATAATGAAGGTCCTTGGTAAGTAAATTGCAAAAGTATAACAAATTTCATTTTTCGATAACACCGTTTACAGGTAATTGGGAAAATATCTCAAAAAACTTGAGTTTTTTTGAATTTTCAAAAACCGCGAATAATTCATAAACCACAAATTTTTTTTAAGTTTCGATTGCTGATTCATAATCTGCGTTAAAATAAAGATCAGATTTGAGAAATTTGCGCATACAAGGCAAAAGCAAGTTGAATTTTTAATTACATCTTTTCGGAAAATTTCGAAAATTTTATCAAAATATGTATTTTTTTGTATAAATTAAAAAAAAACCGCGAATTACTTAAAAGTTACTTAATTTTTTTAAGTTTTGATTTCAAATTCCTTATATTCACATTAATTAAGACCAGATTTAAAAAAAAATTGTTAAATAATAGCGTACAGGTTAAGAAATAATCAAATTTAAAGTCAACCCTACTTTTTGTATAAATTACTCTAGAGATAAATTACTAATTCTTAAAAGACAACTTTTTGTGCTACCTTTAAATAACAGCGGATTTAGCTGAAACTTGGCACAGAGAGTTTTTAGACATTAAGGAATAGGGGCAACATTGTGGAGATCGCGAATTCCAACTTTCATGTTTTTTTGGACCACTCTAATGTACACACATGTAGATATTACCTCAAATTTCGTTAATGCACACGTATGGTCATATATGAAACATATATGGAGATTTATGTATCCATGTATAGTCATGAATGCATATTTATGAGCATGTACGTACATACATTCAACCTGTATGGATCCATATATGTATGTCGATTTTTAGCTGGGTTTGTATGTTTTGAATTTAAATTTATATTTTTTAATTTATTTGGTATTTTTGAATTGCAATTGATATTTTTCAATTTCATTTGGTTTTTTGCTTTTTAATTGATATATTTTTTTTAATTTCAATTGGTGTTTTTTTAATAGCAAATCGTGTTTTTTGATTTCGAATTGATATTTTTTTAATATTAAATGGTATTGGTATTTTTTATTTCATTTAAAATTTTGTGAATAACAGTTTGTATTTTTTAAATTTCATTTGTGTTTTTTATTCCGTATTTTTTTTTTTAATTTCAAATGGAGTTTTTTGAATTTGAAATAATATTTTTTAATTTCAATTTGGTATTTTTGGACATCAAAAACATTTTTTCATTTAAAATTGGTAATTACAAAATACAAAAGCTGTTCTTTGGTTATTATTTATATTTTATTAATTTCAAATAAAGCTTTAAAGAGGAATTGCAATTTTTTAATTTGCAGAAAGAATCATTTGAGTTTGATTTCCATTTTAATATTACACACAAAATATAGTACTTTGTGTGTTGGTAAACATGTTTTAAAATTCTACGCATTATTTTCGAAAAATTACACATTTAATTTAGTAACTAAAAAATATGTATACAGCTTTTAGGCATATAGTGTGTAATTTGAAATTGTGAAACACACAGAAACATTTTTTGTCAAATAAAAAATTGTAAATAACAAAACGAATTGTTTGGCAGACGAAATATATTTAAGCGGATTTTACAATATTAAATAGCATGGTTAGTATTTATTTTTTTTTCCAATATGTATTGTGAATGATGTTATTAATTTAAATTTTTAGGATTTACATCCAAACAAATGAATTAACGAAGATATGTAAGTTCCTGGGGAAAAGAAGACACAACACAAAAACGTATTTGTCTTGAGTTTCCTGTTTGGCTTTGGAATAAAGGACTTTATGCCCATAAACACTGTTATTTTTGCTGAGTTAACTTAAAATCCAACTGAAAGTCTCCTGCTGCCTGCGTTTATGTTTGTGTTCGCAAATTTCAAATTAATGCCACAAAATCGGATCCATAATTTAAATAATAGAAGTGTCTTTACTAATAAATTATATAAATATTACTGTATGAGATGCAGATTAACTTTAAATTTGGTACACAAAGCGAATTTTAGGCCAATCAGTCAGTCAGTTTTTGTTTGTCCGTCGTGCTGTGAACACGCTAATTTGTCGTCGCAGTCCTTTGTCTTTTTATTTTTAATTGTTTAATGTTTTAAAATAATAGTGTCGTCCGTTTACCCGTGATATAAAAAAAAAGATAAAAAACATTAGTGCAATAGACAATAATAATAAATAAAATAAATATGCAACAAAATACAAGATTACATTTAACAAACAAATAACAAAACATACCAGAAATCAAGAATTAACGAAAATAACAATAACAACATAAATACCTTAAAGTGCAATAGAAAATAACAGAACCACGACATACATACATACATTAATGTGCAATTGATGGCAATGACAACGATGTCACTGTGACTGCTGCTGCTTTTTTTTCTGTTTACAATGACCAAGCAAAGGGCTTTTATGCACTCCTCTGCTGTGATCATTGTTGTTATATTTTTTTCCTTTCCCTTTTTTTAGTTTTTTTGTGGTGTACAAGTGCTTGGTATTAGTTTTATTGTTGGGTTAATTAGTGATGAAGGTATAACACTGATCACTTTTTAACCGATTCAGCAATATAACGACTACTTGGTTCTTGTACTACTGCTCGGATATAGACTTGAATTTTCATTTATTTTGTAATGTCAGCTAAGTTCAGAATTGATTTCTGCAATATACGGGGACTAAGGGCGAATTATTTCTCTGTATATTCCCACATTCGTTTACATCGACCGGATGTTTTAGCCTTATGTGGGACCCAGGTGAATGAAGATGCTGATCCACAGGATTTTCATGTACCTGGATATCACCTTGTATCGCCTTTTATTTCTCATAGGGGCCTTGCGGTATACGTTCGCAATGATGTTGTGTACCAGTGGCAGCAACAATTTACCACGCATGATGCCGAATTTAACTCTCTTTGGGTTAAATTCAAGATCAGGACACACATCTTGCATTTCGGGTTTCTTTATAGAAGCCCAAACATGGAAGCAGGCAAGACATTCAATTGCTTTGATTCTCTTTCCGCCTCCATTTCGAAATTCCTGGAGAGTTGTCCGAATAGTGAAGTCGTGGTTGCTGGTGATTTCAATATTCACAACTCTTCATGGCTTCGCCATTCGAGCGGGACTACTTCCGTTGGCACTTACGTCGAACTTTTCGCCGCATACAATCACCTGGTGCAGTTGGTGAATGAGCCAACACACATTCCGTGCAATTTATGAAAAGGCTCGTTGGGTCGAACTTAACGATTTTTATCGGCAATTCAACTGGAAACTATGTTTCTTGGATGACGATATTCATGCTGCTGCGAAAATGCTAGAACGCGTGATTTTGCTTGGAATGAAATTTTTTATTCCTTCAAAGTACATTTCGGCTAAATCAAAACATAAGTGTTGGTTTAACTAGACGTGCAGAAAGGCAGTCAGATCCAGAGAGGAAACTTTCAGTAATTGGCGTGCGAATAAGAACACCAATACTGACATGCTGCGTAAACTGGCGAGATCTGTGTGTGCCAAATTACTAAGACGTGAAAAGTTTCTGCACGAACAGCGTCTGCGTGCTAAAGTTCTTGCTGCTCCAAGGGGCAGTAAGACCTTTTGGTCATTCGTTAAAAGAGTAAAGGATAATGCTAGTTCCTCTATCCCAACTCTTATAAAGGATGACCTAATATTCACTGACCCGGTTGATAAAGCCAACCTGCTGGCTGAACTGTTCGCGGGAAATTCGTTTCTGCCAGAAAGCGATCAACCACCGCCCGTGCTCGAAAGAGTATCACATACTATGCCCAAGATATTCTTTCGTCCTCGAGCAGTTAAAAGGGATCTTCCGAATCTCGACGTAAATAAGTCAACGGGCCCGGATGGTATACCAGCGCTGGTACTGAAACAGTGCTCTTCGACGCTATCGCGTCCATTGGCAACCCTCTTTAGCACGTCATACCGCATGGGTATCTTTCCATCGTGTTGGAAGGTTGCCAATGTCCAGCCAATCCCCAAAAAAGGTGCGGCTACTAACCCTGATAATTACCGCCCAATCGCAATCTGCTCGGCGCTCTCGAAGGTCATGGAGAGCATGGTTAACTACTATCTTGTTAATTATCTTGAGTCCAATTTGCTTCTTAATGATCGACAGTATGGCTTTCGTAGAAGTCGTTCTACGGGAGACCTGATGGCGTTTCTTTCGGAGCGTTGGAGTCGGTCCATTCACGGATTTGGTGAAAGCAAAGTGGTTGCGCTGGATATTTCCAAGGCGTTTGATCGGGTGTGGCATAAAGCACTCGTATCAAAGCTTATTGCTTTTGGTGTCGGTGACGACTTCTCTCGATTCATATCGAGTTTTCTCAGGGATCGCACTATAAGAGTTGTTATAGATGGGGTCTCATCTAATGAGTTTCAGTTGAATGCAGGGGTACCACTAGGCTCTGTTCTTTCTCCTTCTCTCTTTCTTATATTTCTGAATGACTTCCTTTGTCAGACTTCCAATCTTATCTACTCTTTTGCAGATGACAGCTACATTTGCCATTCATATTCCTTTGATTATAGGCCAAGCCTTGTAGAGATTGGGGGCAAGAGGCAGATTATGAATGACACACTCAATCAGGACCTAATTACGATCTCTCAATGGGGTCGCGCGAATAGGGTCGATTTTAATCCACGCAAGACCCAATGTTGTTTGCTGACTCATAGGACCGCTGAGCCATCAATGTCATTTGTTTACATGGGTGGTACCAATATTGAGGAATCTGAAGCTCTTGATGTTCTGGGCATGAGAATACAGTGTGATGTCCATTGGAAGGATCACGTCATTCAAGTGTCGAAAGAGGCATTCAAGTGTCTTGGCTTTCTTAACCGGTGTAAGAACTACTTCACTTCTTCTGATCTCCTTACTATTTATACCACCTATATCCGGCCGAGGATGGAATACAACTCCCACATATGGGCAGGGGCTGCAAAGTCTATTTTGGAGCTTTTGGACCGTGTACAAAAGAGGGCGTCGGGGCTCATTAATGACAGTAGGGTATCTAGCTCTATTGACTCATTGGAGCATCGTCGGAATGTGGGTTGTGTAACACTGTTCTATCGTTACTACCATGGGAAGTGTTCTGCTGAGATAAGTTTTCTTATCCCGGGGTCCCGTGTTTTTGTCCATAACACTCGCTTGTCTAGTAGATATCATCCGTTTGTGGTCGATTGTCCAGTTAGTCGCACAACGCATTATAGAGAGAACTCGTTCCTTAGTCGAACCGCCCGTATGTGGAATAAACTCCCCGCAGATGTCTTTCCTGATACTTACAATCTAGAGAAATTCAAGTCTAACGTTCACAAACACTACTCCCTATTTCCTCCTCCCCATAACCTATTTTCCTGATATCAACACAATGCATTGCATTAGTAGGGGGCATCCCCTGTGTTGGTCTATAGTAAAAAAAAAAAATTAAATTAATGAACTTTTGCAAAAATTTATCTAGTAAGACCATATTGGCCATTCATTAATTCGTGGACTACACAAATTGTGGATATATCGGGCGCACACCCAAAATTGTGCCATAGTACTGAACAGTTTGGTATGACAAGCTTGCAAAAAATGCTTCTTGTAGGGGCTCTGTAAATGTGTATGTGATGCTCAATATATCGCTCTTGCTTGATCCTCCATTCGATTTATTTTTTCCAAAACTTTTCCGCGTTATAGCGTTTTAAAAAATTAAACTGAAATTGTAAAGCCGTCTTGTAAGTATAACCGGGTTGACAGAAAGAGACCTCGTTTTTGACAAATTGAATTAACAATTAACCCTTTCGACCCCAACTTTAAATTGCTGGGAATTTTCCGACCAAATTTCGTGTAAATGTAGATCTATACCAAATAAATATTTTTTATTACTTTTATGGCTTTGCAGCACCCCCTAACGGAGATATTTGGAATTAAAGTTTAAACATTAACATGCTATCGGACCCGAACGGGTTAAGATTTTTTTTTAATTTTAATTTTATATTTTTTCTACTACTAAACTCTTCATAAAAGATTTTGATTTTTTTAATCTAATTCATCGCACAATTTTTGAGACTAATTTAAACAAAAAATTTATTTTTTCGTAAAATTTGCTGTGAGAAAAAATGTGTATGAACACTATGAAAAACAGCTCTCAAATTAACACTATCAAAGCCTGCTATATGAAATTTATACACAGGCATTGTGGAACTGCACTGCTACTGACTAAAAAAAAATCGTTATAAAAAATAAATATAACGGGAGTTATAGGCACATAATAACGAAGTTGTTTGTAGGCAACTTTGGGGTCGAAAGGGTTAAGAACGTCTGCCAAAATATGCAGAATATTTGATTAGCCAGCAGTTTCACAAAATAAGTTTACAAAAAGCGAACAGGAAGATTATATCATCTGTGCATTTTTAGTATAAAGGCTTGCATTTGTATTTATTAATTGTAATTATTTCTAATAATAAAATATTCAATAAATATAAAAGCTATTTTATATGCATTTTTCTGAACATTTAAAACGTAGTTTTATGCACAAACAAAAGTTTTTTAGACACAATAAACTTGAATTTAAACAATACCATAATGTTGCTGAACCTTTTTGATACAATTTAAAACGTACGTTTAGACACATTGTGTTCATAATTTTTAAACACATTGTGCTTACATATTTTATTTTTAAACATAATGTCTATTTTTACCTTTAAATAGAGTACATTTCAACAAATATTTATTAGAGTGTAGTATATTAAAATTTTGGAAGCTTTATTTCAATTTAAAATTAAAAAATTGCGATTTAAAATTTAATAATATAATATATAATATAAAAAAATATTACTTATGCCGAATTTTTTGGGTTTAGTTAAACCGAAAACAAATTTTATTAGACATTATCAAGTTTAAATACCAACAAAAATACTCGTACCTCGAAAATTTTATATTTTTTAATGATGGTCTTTGTTCAAATAAAGCAATATACATACACAACATTTCAACATCAGTATTTCAGTTCGAAATACCTCCAAAAAAAACTCGACATTAAAATTAAAAAAAAAAACGTATTTTCAATTGATGTAAGTGTTTTGAATTTCTATTACCTACTTCAAATAATTACATTTAAATTTCAATTTTTTCAGTTGTATTTTTCAAATTTTATGTTTTTGTTAGATTAAATATTGTTGACATTTGGTGTTGTTATATTTTTAGTATTGTTTGGCTTTAGGTCACAAATTTTTAAAAAATAAAAATCCAAATATTTTGTATTTTATTTTAAAATTTTCTTCCGATATTTCGATTTGCATCGCAAATCATCCTCTGGGATATTTAAAAAATACATCAGATGCTTTTTCAAATTATTTTGGATTTTTTATGTTAATTAAAAAAAATGCAACAATGAAAATTAAATAATTGTTTTTTAAGATTTGGATTCAATATTTAATCAAAAAATCGATCTTAGTTCTGATTCTAAAGCTGGTCCGATACAAATTTGCACCCATTAACAATTCCATTATATCCTGATAGAATTTATGATTCAATTTGTTTAACCGTTTAAACCGCGAATTAATATTTAATTAATGTATTTCTAAGAGTTGTTTTAAAATAAAGACGGCCTTCCATACAAATATATTACCTGCATATTAGTTCGCTATTTAAACTGTTAAACGAATTGATCTCGAAAAAGTGAAAGATATGGATATGGAGTAAGCTCTTATTTCAGAATATATTAGTAGATTTTCTCATGACTGCAACCAAAAGATGAACTTTGTCGTAAGCTTTTTTAATAGATATCGAGTTTTTCAAGTAAACATACGCCGGATATATTCATTTTCTAACGAGCGTGAATTCCCGGGATCCCGGAAAATTCATAAAAAAATCCCGCTGTCCCGGGAAATGAAAAAGTCCGGGAAAAGAAAAACCCTAGTTACAATAGAACAGAGATGAAAAATTATGAAGTTAATTTTTGTTTGAAATATTTCCTTTTATTTAATTCTTAAGTATTTAGCATTTACTTTTCCGCAAAACAAAGAAAATTTTTTAAAAAATTAAATTAATTAATAACAAATTAATAGCAAAAATTTCATCTCTGCAATGAGGCAATACTATTTAATTTGTTTGCTATTTTGATTTCTTATATTTTGTAGTCAGATTTTTTCTTAGATTTTACTTACTTACTATGACTACAGTAGTTTTGATTTAACTGCCGTTTTCTTAAGTGCACATTTGCTATAACTGCACAAAATTTTGTTTTCGTTTCTATTTTACAAAATTATGTACGCAATTGTCTTCTTCTTATTGTACCTGCGCATTTAAGATAACTGCCTCATATTTTTGGCAGTTTTACATTATTTTCATTAAAAATATCACCATTAGCTGCCTCTTGTGTTTTGCTTTGTTTTTCAATTCTAGGAAAAAAACACACATAAAATAAATGTGTTGTCAACTTTTTTTGAGACAAAATATCCTACTTTAGACGTTTTTTAACTATAAAAATCGCAAGATCTGGTGCAAAGCACAAGGTTGTCGTCATTAGCTTCATTTGTTTTGTTTGTTTTCAGTCTGTATTGGTATACCTGCACATTAAGGCAGGTAAACAATTTGACTTATCTGCGTTTTTGGCTTACCTGCACAAAAATTTTTGCAAAAGTTGGTTGTGCAGCTAAGTCAAAATTGCTGTATAAGTTATTCACTGATTCATAAAATGAATACATTTTTATACGAATTGATTCAAAAAATAAATATTTCTTGCAAGCTCTAGCCTTATTTATTAGTAATGTGCAGTTCTTTTCTTCGCACAATATGTTTTTGTATGTATGCGTGTTTTCTCTGCAACATTGTGTGTTTTTTTTTAATTAATATGTTCGCAACAAATTTCCGCACATTTTTAACATATATTTGTGTTTAAACTATGTTGGTCAACAAATATTTTTTCCTAGCAGGTCTGTGCTGTTCGTTTTGTTGAACAAATGTTTCTCTTGGGTGTCACTACTACTACTACTACTACTATGTATATCAGTAGTAATAACCAGGCAAGTTTAAAATGGCACAAAAATAGTTGAAATTGGTAGGAAAAATGGCACGAAAAAATAGTAAAATTGGCACAGAAAACGCAATAATGGCACGCTTATTCCAAAAATGTTAAAGTGTAATAGTTGATTTAAGTGTTTTTCTGAATGTTTTTAACAAAAATACAATAATGAAGGAATTTACTGTTGAACCGTTTCCAGCGAAATTGTCAGATGCAAAGAACCTGTTGTAGAACAACTTGTACTTGCATGCAACCTGTTCTGTATTATGTTCTATCATCGGTGATTTTTGTTTGAGTTTGTCCCAAAAGCAACAGGTTCTTTTCCTCCAAACTAGAACAGGTTACTTTGGAACCGGTTCTAGAACCAGTTATAGAACTGGTTCTCGGACAGTGAAACCTTCCATTTTGGCTTCCAGGAATCAGTTCTAGAACCTGTTCCACGGAACCGGTGGTAAAAAAATCTGTTCTAGAACAGATTCAGAGGTAACCAGTCCAAAAAAATTTTGCTGGGTTAAAGTGAATTCGCCATATATTAGTATGATTAAAAAAAAATTTGGAATTTTATTAAATATTAAAAAAAATATCGTTTTTTTGTAAATTTTTTATAAAAATTTTTTACAAAGATTGATTTTTTACTGAATTTTATAATATTTTTTTTAATGAAAAGTCTAGTAAAATAGACAAAATGGTTTTTTTTGGCACGGATTTTTAAAAATGGCATTATAAAAAATAAGTGAAAAAATGGCATTTAATGGCAAATGCCAAAAAAAAACTTGCCCTGGTAATAACATTTATTTTCGTAGGAACATTGTATATGTACCCAGTCAGAAAAATACAAACGGCCCAGTCAGAAATCGCCAGTGGTACAAAAAATCAAGCACTGGCATACCACTGGGTAACCACGGTATTAAAAATAAATGACTGGCAGAACACTCACTTGGTACGCTTTGCCAGCGTTTGCAAAAAGCGTTTTACCAGTATTTGTTTTACAAAAATTTCGGTGGTTTATAAAAAAAAACCACTGGCAAAGAATTGGCTTAGAGTGATATGCCAAGGCTTGCAACCAGTGGTTATCCAGTGCTACCTAGCAGATGCTACCAGGCGTACAAAAATCAATTCACTGGTAGGCCAATGATTTTATAAAAATGCTAACGCTTCGTTAAAAACTGTTTGTAGTCAGAAGGTTCCGAGTTCAAATCCGGTTGCAAGCAAAAAATTGTTTTTGGATTTTTTTTAATTAAAAATTTTTTTGTTTTATAAAACCAATTTTTTTTTGTTTGTGGGAAAGCTCCTTCAGGACCCACTTTTTTCCCCTCCCAACACTGGCATACTAGTTACAAAAAATTGTTTGCCAGTACTAGCATTTTGGCACAGCCAGTAGTTGTCCAGCTATTATCACTCATTTATGTGTTTAGCCATCAAATATTACATGTCTCGTTAGCTCAGTGGGTAGAGCAATCGTCTGCCAATCTGACGGCCTGAGTTCAAATCACGGCAGGACCAAAAAAATACATATGAACTTTTTTTAAATTTTATTTTGGAAAATATATTTCCAGACCACCTATTTATTGGTTTTGCTAACGTTTTAAAATTTTGTTCCTCCAGTGCTTTTCCGGCGCTTTTTGAACAGCCGGTCCTTTTGTCTAATGATGTTATCATTTTGGGAATGGGAAAGCACTTTTTGCCAGTACTTTTACCACCTGTTAAAGTGCTTTGCCACCGCTTTCCCGTTTGTATTTTTCTGACTGGGGGGTGGTACAAGTACTGGTAAAAAGTGCTTTCCAATTCCCAAAATGATAACATCATTAGACGAAAGGGCCGGCTGTTCAAAAAGCGCCGGAAAAGCACTGGAGGAACAAAATTTTTGAACGATGGCAAAACGCTGGCAAAACCAATAAATAGGTGGTCTGGAAATATATTTTCCAAAATAAAATTTAAAAAAAGTTCATATGTATTTTTTTGGTCCTGCCGTGATTTGAACTAAAGAGACATATAATATTTGATGGCTAAACACATAAACGAGTGATAATAGCTGGACAACTACTGGCTGTGCCAAAATGCTAGTACAGTAGACGCTCGCAAATTAGAGCTTTCAGTAATTCGAACGTCCAGAAATTAGAATCAATGTTTGCAATACATTAAACGCTCTGAAATTAGAATTTTAAATTCGATTAAATTCTGAGCGTTTTTTTTTTTTTTTTGGTTATTTGAATACACAGGAAATCCCCAATTTATTTTTATTCTGTTTGAATAAAGTAAAACTAAAAAGGGGAATCACCAAATTATATATGTTTTTCCCTATTTGTTTTTTTTTGTCGCATTTATGTACATTTTTGGCTAGATTATTTGTGAAATTTGATACGCGAGTACATATTATTTGGCAGTCTCTATTAAATAGTGAAAGTGTATCATTTAAAATGTTAAATAAACGTAAAAAAACACTTTATCATTGGAAACTAAAGTCAAAATATTAGAAAAGCTTGACAAAGGCGTTCAAGGGAACCGGTTAGCCCTAGATTTTAATGTGACAACATCTTCAATCAGCTACATCAAATCACATAGAACAGCAATATTAAATGCTGTTTCAAACACATATCAGGAGGCAAACAATAAATCTTTGCACAGCGCTGAATATCCAAAAATGGAAAGTCGTCTGGATGAGTGGTTTTTAAATCAACGAGAAAAAAAGTGTATATTGACTGGGCCAATATTAAAAGAGAAAGCTAAACAAATATTTAGAGAGGAATATCCCGATAAAGATGAAAATGTATTCCGGGCAAGTGATGGATGGTTTACCAAATTTAAGAAGCGACACGGTATCCGTTTTTTAAAAATTTGTGGCGAGATTCTTTCCAGTGATGTTGCTTCAGTCACTCCTTTTATTTATCGATATCGTGCAAAGATCGCTGAGATGGGTTTAATGGAGTCACAAATATATAATGTCGACGAAACCGGATTATTTTTTCGTTGCCTACCAGACAGAACCTATGTCTCTGCTTTTGAAAAAAAAAGCCCCTGGACATAAAATTCAAAAAGACAGAATTTCAGTCCTACTTGGTGCAAACTCTGATGGATCACACAAATTAGTTCCATTGGTAATTGGAAAAACAAAAAAACCCAGGTGCTTTAAAAATTTCAATAATCCTCTGCATTACAACTTTCCAAAAAATGCTTGGATGACTTCTCGGATTTTTCACGAATGGTTTCACGGAATATTTATTAAAGAGGTAAACAAAAATATTGATTTCAGGTTCAGTACATAATTTTAAAATTTTTTTTGAATTCACAGGTGATCCCCTTTTCTCAGGAAAATAATTTGCATCCGAAAGCCATTTTGCTTATAGATAATTGCTCCGCTCATACACCCATTGAGAAACTTAAAAGTGACGATGGAAACATAGTTGCATTATTCTTTCCACCAAATGTGACAGCAGCTTTACAACCAATGGATCAAAACCCTATTAAGTTAACAAAGCTCAATTACAGAAGTATGTTTCTTTCTCAGTTAATTGCTGAAGGTGGTGAACTGAAGAATCATTTGAAATCCCATTCGATCCGCAATGCTATATTATTACTGAAACAAGCTTGGGATGCGGTACCACAAAGTATTATGAAGAAATCTTGGTCAAAGTTGTCCAATTGGGACTCTAACCAATACGACAGCGACGATGACGTGCCAATAGCACAATTGTTGCAAATAGATCAGGACTGCAACGAAGTTATTCAGATAACTCAAGCTCTTTTAAAAGAAATAGCTCCCAACGATTGCATCGGTATAGAAGACATCGACAGATGGAATGAAGATATGTTTGATGACGGATCTGTTTATGTTCTCAGTAGCGATGGTGAGTCTTCAGATAGCAGCGAAGACGACGTTGTTGCAGTATCATCAGTTGTCTCTAATACTACAGCCATTGAAAGCGTAAATAATTTAATAAAATGGTGCAATAACAGTGAATTGTTTTCAACTAAGCACATAAGTAATCTTTTGGCTCTCCGTAATGATATTTCGGATTTAAAGAAACCAAAAAAACAAACAAATATAACTGATTATATGTCAAACAAAGATTAGTTGTTAACTTGGCCATTGTTTAATTTTAATTGTTTAATTTTTTTTAAATACAGTTTTTTAGTTTTTAATTAAAAAAAATTCATGTGATGTAATTGGACTGCATTGCTATGTTTTGTTGCCATTCGTTTTTTTTTTATATTCATATTTTTAATTTAAAAAAATACATTTGATGTATTGGGCTGAATTGTTGTGTTTTGTTTTCTTGTTTTTATCAAATAAAATTGAATTAAAAAATATTAAAAAGAGTTTTATTTAAGTTTTTGGAAGTAAATTTACTCAATTTTTTTTAGAAAGAAAACGTCCAGAAATTAGAATAATTCAGAAATTAGAATTGCCTCAAAAACAAAGCGGTTCTAATTTGCGAGCGTCTACTGTACTGATAAACAATTTTTTGCAACTAGTATGCCAGCGTTGGGAGGCCAAAAAAAAGTTGGTCTTGAAGGAGCTTTCCCACAAACAGAAAAAGTGATTTTATAAAACAAAAAAAAATTTTAAATTAAAAAAAATCAAAAAAAATTTTTTGCTTGCAACCGGATTGGAACTCGGAACCTTCTGACTACAAACTGTTTTTAACGAAGCGTCAGCATTTTTATAAAATCATTGGTCTACCAGTGAATTGATTTTTGTACCCCTGGTAGCATTGGCTAGGTAGCACTGGATAACCACTGGTTGCAAACCTTGGCATATCACTCTAAGCCAATTCTTTGCCAGTGGTTTTTTTATAAACCGCCGAAATTTTTGTAAAACTAATACTGGCAAAACGCTTTTTGCAAACGCTGGCAAAGCGTCCCAAATGAGTGTTCTGCCAGTCATTTATTTTTAACACCGTAGTTACCCAGTGGTATGCCAGTGCTTGATTTTTTGTACCACTGGCGATTTCTGACTGGGTAGTCTTAAACATCGTGTGGGTATACAAAATACATCACAACAGTACACGATCTACTTAATATAAATACAGTAAGTGACTAATGTGCGGAAATATTATAGAACCCTGGGAAAATTTATAAAAATTTTAAATTTACAAACATGTTAAATATTTTTAAGGTGTGCAGAGAACACCTCCGCACATTAGAGGGAACGTCACTGATACAAGTCCATTTCAACTCATTCGACTTTCCGATCATAACATTAGTTGGCTTTCAACTGGACTGCTGTAGGGTATCATATGATCGGCATGCCCGACATAACTTTTTTACTCGTTGAAAATAAAAACGAGTAAAAAAGTTAAAGTCGGGCATGCCAACTATACGATATCATACACTAGTCTGGTTGAAAACCAATAGGCTACGTCCTTGGGCCAATATATGTTAAATCTGTGTACCAAATTTTATCAGAATATCTTATTATTTGCGAATAGGCCCATTTTCGGTAAACTTTTACACGGACACTAGGTCTAAACATTGACCGATTCCACGCAAAATGAAAAAGCTTCATTCGCGAGCCCATTTGAAGCCGCGTAACAAATTTTATTAAAATATCTTCGTATTTGTGTAAGTACTTGGTCCAGCCATGGACCGATTTTAACCAAAAACAATAGGCTTTGTCCTTCCCAGCAAAATCTTTCATTACCAAATAAGTGGTTATATAATAGAAATTCATAGCTCCGCACAACTTATTTTTTGGCGTCTAAACTCATTATTTTTGTTTGGCGTGGTCGTTTTTATAAGTACACAGTCAGAAATCGCACTGGCATACCACTGAGTAACCACGGTGTTAAAATTAAATGACTGGCAGAACACTCATTTGGGACGCTTTGCCAGCGTTTGCAGAAAGCGTTTTACCAGTATTTATTTTACAAATATTTCGGTGTTTTACCAGGCGTACAAAAATCAATTCACTGGTAGACCAATGATTTTATAAAAATGCTGACGCTTCGTTAAAAAATGTTTGTAGTCAGAAGGTTCCGAGTTCATATCAAAAAAGTTTTGTTTCTTATAAATAATCAAAATTTTTCTTAAAAATATCTAAATTTTTCAAATGTATATTTTAGTTAAATTCGACTTTAGTTAAAATATTGGGTGGTATACCTTGACTTGGTTAATTTTTGGAGCATTCTGATTGGTTAATTAATTTTCAACCAATCAAAATGTTTGAAAATATAAACATTTTTCAAGGTTTGAACAAAACCGTATGATTAAAAATAAAGTCGACTTTAAATTTTAAATACTCCTTTATATTAAAGGCCAATAATTTTATAAGTAACGTTTCCATTAATAAATGTGATATTTTCAAGTAATTTTCTTTATTTTAATACACCTGCTTTCAAATAATATATTCTTTTATATTAAAGAATAAAATGTCAGGAGTATGGAAATACTTCACAAAAAAGGACAATACAGCGCAGTGCAATATTTGCCCTAAAAGACTAATGGTTAACGGAGGTATCTAAATTTGGTTATCCGACATCGAAATTTGGTTCACAAAAAAAAAATTTATGGTAGGGCAAACATTTCCTGAAATGGTATCCAAATTAGCCGCAGTCGAGGGAATGTCAATCCGCACCATAAATAGATCTTCGTTTATTCGAGAAAGTTTTTATAATAAAAACCTGGCATTGCCAATAAATTAAACCGATGTAGAGAACATTATATTAAATTACTACAATCATGTAAAAGATATCATGATAAAAGAAATATCGAGCAATATTTCTAACAATAAGAGATTTACTATAATCTTAGATGAATGGACAAGAATATCACAAAAGAGATATTTGAACATATGTATAAACGGAAATAATTCATTTTATAACCTGGGGTTGGTTTATACATCAGGAAGATGTAATGGTGATGAAATAAGAAGAATTGTAGAAATAAGACTGGAAGAGTTTTATTTGTCTTTGGAAAATAACATTGTGGCTACCATATCTAATGGGCCAAATGTGATGAAACGATTTGTTTCCGACAGTCCAGTAATGGGTGCTTTCTGCTGGAATCATGCAATTCATTTGGCAGTGCTTAGAGTAATTTTTGTGAAATCAAATGTTCAACATTCTGATATTTTTACTTTGAATTCTCACTACACAGACTGAATTTGTACTGAAGTAGTGTTTTTCTTCACAAAAATTACTTATATAGGTGGTTTTCATTAACAATTTTATTCAAAAATATTTCCCGGGATTCCCGGGAATCAAAATTTTTATTCCCGTTTCTCGGGAAATAAAAAAGTCCGGGAAATCCCAAACCCTAGTATCGACTCTAAGAAAAATGTTGTTTTCGAATTTTTTTATACTTTATATACTCTTCAGTATATGTTCAAGAAATATCAATAAAAAATTCGAAAAAATAAAATTTTCACATGTTTTTTTGTAAAACATATTTTAGTCACTAAGTAATATTCTATGCATTAAATTTGTACACAAAATTTTTTGGGAGCGTCTTTTATCATTGTCTGTATTATAAATCTTATTTCGCAAAATACAGAAGACTAAAAAGTAAAAAACTACATCCAAAAATGCAAGAATTGCACGCAGTGTTTAAAGTAAAGCCACTGACGATTCCTCGATGGTGGGCGAATGCACGTTATACGAGGCAAGTACTGATGGCTTTTAATAAGCCATAAAAGTAATCAATGTATGTATATAAGAAATAAAAAAACAAATAGAAAACCAATTAAAAAGTATACGAAATAAAAGATTTTGACCGAAATGAAATGAATAATAAATTTTCTGCCATCGTTTTTAAGAATATTTGTGTTAATATATAAAATACTCTTTATCCGATTCTTCCCAAATTTGGTGCACATCCCAGTGTACAAAATCATTACCAGATATGTGGTTATGTAACTACATACTTGGTAATGGTAACTAGTTACTTTTGTTATTACATTTCTTATTACCTTTATATGGCGATGTCGCGAAAAATAATGAGTTGTCGTTACACACCAGCATACGAAAAATCAAAAAATATATCGTTACCAATGTGCTTACCAGTACTGACAAAAAAAATTAGTCTAAAAATAGATTTTCTAAAAAATAAATTACATAAAAAAAAATATTTTTTATTGTATTTTTTTTTTTTAATAAAATTTGCTGGTGCGGGAATCGAACCTGGGTCTACAGATTGCCAGTCAACAGCTCTACCATCTGAGCTATATCGACATGTAATATTTAATAGATAAAAACACAATTGACCTGCTGCACACAAGTAAGCTTACTCGCCAACATACAAAAAATCAAAAAATATGTGGTTACATATATCCTTACCAGTGTTTAAAAAATATTGAGTCTAAAAATAGATTTCAAAAAATTTTCAAAAAAATCTAAAAACTTATTTTCTATTTGAAATAATGATAAAAATAAGTCGTTATCAGTAACTCATTATTATATGTTTTAAAATAATACAGAAGGTAAGTGGGTGTCATTACTGGTAGTCCAAAAAATAATGATATGTCATTACCGTTTCTACACTGGGATGTAGAAAACTGCGAGGTATAAATTTTATTCATGAACGATTTTTTGAAATTTTGATGTTTTCTAAGCGTAAAATTAATTTTAAACTTTAAACGCGTTTTCCCGCAACCCTGAGTTCAAAATCGGCTGTCACTGTGCAGCCAAGGCGGGTTAACCGATTTTGATCTGGATTTTTTTCTTTCGTAGGCAACAAAAAACGTTGGTCCTTATCGTGGCCCTTTTTTTGAATTTTGGTCAAATAAATTTTATATCCCCGAGCAAATGTGTTTTTCTTGCCTTTTTTGAAATTATTAAGTTTGTGTGGCAACTTTGTTAAAAAAATTTTAAAAATAAAAATCGGGCCACGATAAGGACTAGAGAATTTATCTGGGATTAAGAATCAGTTTACATTTTTATTTTCCGATAATTAATGAAGTCTGCTGCCACTGCCACTGTAGCCGATTTTGCCTTTTTTAAAAAAGGTCAGTAATGAAGTGGCAACTCTGGCGATTTTGGCTGGGGAAATATAAGACTGATATTTTTAAAAATACTACAATAACTTGATTTTTAAATAAAAAATAAAATATTAAAAAATTGTTAATTGAATTTTTGATAACCCTTCAAATATGCCCTTTAAAATGCTGTTGTTACAGTATTTAACACCCTTAAGGAATTTACTACGGAAGGTTTTATATATTGCCATGTTTTCCTATGAACACGAAAGTTACCAGGGTACGCCAGCTTACGACTCGGCCAAGGCTATTCCAGTCATATTAGAAAATGGCCGTAAAGTTTTTGGCCCGCCACCAAATTTCACTGAACCATGACCCACTTCTGTCTGTGAATTGTATGTAACACAGATACTCGTACCGCAACGTCTTAATGAATTTGGATTTTTTGGTATGGCTTATATACGAATTTCGTTTGATGATTGACACTGGCAATGCTACACTCAACCAAAAAAGTCTGTAATGGCTACTGAAAATTTTGCTGTTATTACGGGAAATTTAACGGTTTTGAGCCCAGCGGTATTTTTTGCTAATTTTAGCAACACATGTATGTTAAACTGTAGTACAACAAAATTAGTAGAAAAAATTAGTAGCCGCTACAAAATTTTAGTAAAATTGTTGTTAATTCCAATTCAAAATCGATTTGCTAACATCAGTTAAAAAACTTACTAAATATCAATAATTTTATTACAATGAAATTAGTATAAATAATTAGTTGCAGCTACTAAATTTCAGTAAATTGTTGTAAACTGTAATTTAAAACCAATCTGCTGAAATTAGCAAAAAAGTGTACTAAAAAATAAACAAACTGTAAAATATAAAAAAAAATTTTTTC